>CM024542.1:42469095-43669095 GCA_014182365.1 Eucalyptus tenuipes
AGTTGTTGTTCTCAAATCTTGTGAATAAAACAACAACTAAGAGACTTTGGAATCGAAGACTCATGCACTGAGATCAAATGTGACAATACCAGCCCAATTAATCTCACCAAAAATCCAATTCTTCATTCAAGAGCAAAGCATATAGAGATTCGACATCATTTTATTAGAGACCATGTTCTAAATGGATAAGTATTGATTCAATTTATTGATTCAAAGAATCAGCTGGCGGACATCCTTACTAAGCCACCGGAGAAAATCAATTTGAGTCTATTCGATCCGGACTTAATATCTTAAAGTCTAAAGAAGTTCGAGACTTAGGGACTAAAGTCTAAAGATGCTCGTACTCGGAGATCAAGATCCACTACCGTAAGTTATTTCTATTTTGGAAATTTATCTTTCGGACAAAATCTCAAAAAGGTACGTTCCTCTATTAATCTGTAATTGATTGATGTTATCTTTCCAAATTTTCGTAATTATAGCAATCATTCCTTTTCAAAAAAGAAGTTATCTTTTTTACAGTTGTATATTTTTCAAAAAGGCAGTTATTTTTGAAAATGTATTTTTTTATTTTTCTTTTACGGCGTTTCGTATACCCTGTTTCGATCACCTTATATACTGATCATCTTCCTTACAAACCCTAGAAGCACAAAACATCACTTTCTCACCTTTACTCTCTAGTTTAATCTCAAAGTCTTCACCTTTCTCGCGAATCGAGTTTGGAATCTCCTAAAGACTGTGATAATGGCTTCTCAAAGAAAGTCCTCAAGAATCACAAGCAGGGGACCACCGCCTTTGCGTGAGGGTCCTACGCACTTTGACCTCACCGAGGAAGAAGAATCTCCGAGACAACAGCAGAGCCCACAACATTCTCAACCGCGGCGCTCTTCTTAGGCTAGACCACAACAGCAAGCAGAGGAAGAAATCGTCATGGATGCTGAACCTGTAAGGTCTCAAAAGCCTGCTTTTACCTACAAATTGTACTCTGCTTTAAAGGAAGGAGGTTCTGCTTTGAGTTTCATTGATGAATTTTTGGTAGAAAAGGGGTACATAAATGAAACCCATTTTTTGCGCACGATGGAACGCTTGGGAATCGCTCCTGCGGGCTCAGCAAATAGAGCCTTTGCGAATATTCCAAGTGATCCACGTGTTGGTGGACATAATCAACCTGATGGAAATGATGATGAAAAGATGTTCACTAATTTTAAGTCTAGAATGGGTATTGCTGCAAATGTTAGAAGCAAAGGACGATCTATTTCGTTCGAGGAACACAAGCGACTTTACTCTAAGTTGCCGAAGCGAAGGGTGATGAACCCAAGGAGTGTAGACTTTGATTTTCTCGACTCTCTCGAATGTGAACTTGCGGGAGAAATTCGCCTTACTTCAACTTGATCGATTTTGCTCTGAGACAACAGTGGCTCATCCAGAACTTACTGCATATTTCTATTCAAATCTAAGCTTTTTGGATGTGAATAGATTCTCTTTCAGCGTTAGAGATCAGGATTATGTGGTTGATATGGATACTTTGGCCGATGTGATTGGAGTAGAAAAAGGGGAGCTTCAATCAATCGGTGTGTCTATTGGCCGTGCAACGGTAGAGCTTGTTTGAGATGGGATGGCCAAAGGTCGAATTTCGTACATGAGGTTGAATGCCTCAAATGTCTTGCTTCACAAAATTGTGATCAACCTGTCTTAAACCCAAATCGACTTCAAAGACCGACGTTTCAAATTCGAAGCAAAGCCGATGTATGCCATCAACGCCGGCAAAGTTCTCTCTACCACACACTATAATGTTTCACATGTACGATCGGTGGTAAAGAACAAGGGCCAACTTCCTTACTCAGCACTTGTTTCTAAGCTATTCAGACATCTTAACATTCAGCCTCCCAATATTCTTTGTGTTCAATCGTGTGAACAAATGGTGGTGGGACTGAAGATGGTTTCCAAAATGCGACTGAAATAGCTAAACAAGGCTTTGGAGCGATTTAAAGAGAAAACTCCTGTCAAGACTCATCAAGTCTCTTCGACTGCAAAAAGAAAGGGAAAGGAGCCCATGACAACTCCATCCAAGAAAAGAAGAGTCCTCATCTTGCAGGATGAAGAAGATGAGGAAGATGTAACCATCTCAACTCTTGCATTAAGCAATCTTCAGCATTCTGTTCCAGAGACAGAGGAGAGAGAGGTTCAAGACAGAGAAGAGGAAGAGCAGAGGGAAGAAGAGAGGGCATCAATGAGGAAAGAGGCAGAGGAAGAAAGAACTTCAGAAGAAGAGGAGTAAGGAGAACCACAGCATCATGTCACTGACGAGGAGACAGAGCATGAAGAACACTTCTCTCCACCTGAAGGCACTGAAACAGGGGGAGTTGCTGAGAAAAGAGGTACTTCTTCAATTGCTTTTGCTAGTGAAGATGTTAGCCGCTCACCCGCAGATCCGTAAGATGTTTATGCATCTCAATTTCCCGAGGAAGGTCATGAGGCTTCATCTCCAAATCTGGATACTCATGCTAGAATGCCATCTTCTCGCAAATACTCCTCAAACCGATTATCTGCCGAGGCAAGCACTCGACCGATAACTCACAGACTTTCGACGAGTGCTTGATATTCTTATGGAGATGCGAGGTCGATCTATGCCCCGGGATATGAAGTTTAGAATCTGTGGAATGCCGCCAAGCCTCTTCGCTTTCTTTGCATGATCAAACACAGACTCTTACTCTTCAACTTCAAGCCACTGCCAAGAGTCATGAGGTAGAACAGCTGAAGGAGGATTTGAAAAAGTTGGAAGACACTGTCCAGTCGATGGGAGATTTCCAACTTGTTCGCATTCCAAGACAATCCTAATTTCATTCTCTTTTCATTTCTTCCTTTTTAATGTTGACAAAAAGGAGGAGAAGTGCGTGCAGATTTGATTCATTCGAATTTGACTTCTGTTTTATTCGACTTTGTTTTATTCGACTTTACTTTTGTCTGGTTATGACTGATTTGGATTTGGATTAATGCTTGGATTTGGATTGACTGTTTAATGCTTGCTTGCAGTACTTTAAGTATTGGCAAAGATAGTTGTTTTTGCGTTTTTGCAGGACTAACACATTTTCTGTAGATGCACATTCAATACTATCTTTATCCATTTATGAGATATCCATGTTTGCTTAAGTATTGTCTTGCAGGTCAAAATGTCAAAATCTGCAGGAAAGTTTTGTCACCATCAAAAAGGGGGAGATTGTTAGAGAAAAACTCCCTTATTTGTTTTGATGTCGACAAAACGTTTTCATCAGTCTAGTCTGAAGACTTGCAAACTCACTCGACAAAGTTTGAAGACTTGCAAAATCACTCGACAAAGTCTGGAGACCTGCAGACTCTTTTGTCAAAGTCTCGAAGATCGCTAGACCACCGACTCAAGATGTAAAGTCTGCCCTCATTGACGCTTTCTAGACCGACGATGAAGATTTATCCAGATTCAAGTATTTCTTTAAGGATTTGATTTGATCGGTTGAAGAAGATCTCACGGCTGGAGATAGCATCTCAAGATCGATTATTCGTTTTGAATTTAATTCAAATAAATTGGATCCGTTGATTGACGAAGTATACTTGGAAGGTTTTACTTATGGAAACCTAGATCCTAATTGTATGGGCGAGCAGGATTGGTGGGTTATCTTCACATTCCTTAAGTAACTCAAGATCTCCCTAATTGATTCTGTCCAACGGGTAGATTGGAAAAACTCCTTTGGAAGGTGCCAACGGTAATGAAGGCATGGAGGAGTATATAAGGAAGATGCTCTGGTTATTTGAGTGTGTGCGAGATAGATAAATTCCAAAGTCTGAAGTTTCTTGTTCTTTGTCGATTCAATTGTTGAGCGAAAACTTGTACTCAAAAGAGAGTTTATACTTTTGTGAAGCCTTGAGGAAATGTAGTAGAGTCTCTACAGTGTGGAATCAAGGAAGTGATACTGTAACGACTCTTTTGATTCATAGTGGAATCTAGCCAGTGGGCTGTCAAGTGCGAGAGAGTGGACGTAGGCTTGGATTAAGCCGAGCCATTATAAATCTTGTGTTCTTATTCTCTTCCCTAAACTCTTTTACTTTGATCGTAACTCTATTTTTTTGTTAGAGTCTAATTTCCATTTGAAAGTCTATTGCTGAACAGACTTGAGTTAAAGTCATAATTTCTGGTGCTCGTACTAGCGTTTACAGTTAGTCTTGAGAAAACCTCATATACTATTTTGAGGTTGATAAAACCATTCATGTGTGTTTTACAAGCTTGATAAATGTAAACATTGTCTATGTTTAAAGTAAAACTAAAATCCACATTAAAGAAATTTAGATGTGCAAAATGAAAAGATTTGTGAAAACTAGAAGAAACTATGTTGAAAGGTGAACAAGTTTAGAATAATAGGAAGTTCATAAAGACTTTGAGGTACCAAGGTGAACCATCTATAAGATCTATATTGTCAACGTATTTAGAGTTACCTAGCACGATATTACTGAGAAACCACATATAATCGGGAACCATTGATACATGCCAAGCGCTTATATTACCTCCACACAATAGCGTATCATGTGCTTTCAATAAAAATATCTAATGATGACTTATATTATCTTAACCTTTGCAACAGCTAGTTATTTGGCCTAGATTCCTAAAATGAAGATGTTGATTGATCATCAATTTTCGTGGAATGATCTAAATTGATTATGCGGGAAGATCCTAATTGTGGTCAAGATCTTAATTGATTGACAAGTATCCAAAAGACAAGTTGTTTTCAAAGTTGATCTACTCTGTTTATGAAAATTGGAAAGGCTTAATTGATTTCAATGGCTAAATCTAAAATTGGTAAATTTGTCCAATGAGAAAATAGAGACTGATCTTGGTGAAGATTGTCCAATGAGAAAATTGGATACTGAGGAGTACCAAAGTAGATAAAAAAAAAAAAAGCTAAAGAAACTAGGAAAACAAGAGTCGGGCTATATCGAACTGACAGAAAGCTTTACATCTTTATACTATTTTTTTCAAAGTGTTCCAAAAGTGTTATCTCATTAAGAAGACTAGCAGTGTCATAGTTCTTTGCTTAGATGTACGATAGTGTGATCTATCAAGATTCACTCTAAATGATAATGTTAGCCACAACAGTTAGTTAATTAAGTTCAGTTGAGATTGACTTTGATGATGAGGTGCATGCTTTGATTCTATTATCCTCATTACTTGATAATTACTATTATTAATAATTCCTCTTGGTCAAATCTTTTTTATTCAAAATGAAGGCATCTAGTACTTGTGTTACTAAGAGAAATGCGAATGCGAATAGATGAAGCCATTCTAGAACTAGTGGTGCTATTTGTTGGAGCTATGGCAAGAGGGCAGTGCATCTAAGAAGGGATTGCCTTAAATTGAAGAATGACAATGGTAAGGAAATTAGAGTTGATTCTCTTGATAATATTACTTTAATAGCTGACAATAATTTGGATAGTATTGATTGTGTCTTGTTTGTTGTTGAAGATTCTTCATTTGATGAATGGATTATTGATTTTGGTTGCTTGTTTCATGCTACACCAAACAAGAACTAGTTTACTAAATACATAGATAGTGGTAAAGTGCAATCAGGGAATGACACTAAGTATGATGTTGTGAGTGTTAGTGATGTTAGAAACTAAATGCATTATGATGTCGTGAGAACATTGACAAGAATGAGGCACATTCCAGAATTAAACAAGAGCATCATTCCCTTGAGTCCTTGAATTTAGCTAGGTCTCGGTATACTTTGAAATGTGATGTTTAGAAGGTGGTTCATGGTGACTTGATGACAATGAGAGAAATCAAACACAATGGCCTATATGAACTTTGATGGGCTTCATCATGGGGATATCGGATACATCTATTCAAGAGTCTGAATTATGGCGCATGAGTTTGGGGCACATTGCCAAAATAAGTCTGAAGGCTCTAAATGAAGGAATATGGTGAGTGATTATGTGCTGAAAAACTGAATGTATGGCAGGTGTTATGACTTAAGCAAAACATCGAAAAGTGCAATTTGGTACCATTGTTAGAGAAACCACGAAAAATATAAAGTTAATTCATTTGAATGTTTGTAGGCTGTTGCAGTTTCCTTTAGGAAAGAGTGTCAAATCTATGCTAACAGTTATGAATAACTACTCAAGGAGAACAGGAGTGTTTGTACTGAGGCACAAGTTTGATGCCATTGTCAAGATTAGGCAGTAGAGAGTTTTGATTAGTAAGGAGATTGGTAAGACAATTAAGCAAGTGTGGATTGAGAGTAATGTTGGAGTTTTGCTTGAAGCTGTTAAACGAATTCTACTTGAAAGAAGACAAAGTACGACTGTGTACTAGTGCTGGTGAACTACAATAGTTTATCGAGTTGATGAGCAAAGTATTATTATGGACAGCTAATGAAAATGCTCTTTGGTTCTACCATGGTTAGGAAATTTCTAATGGATGTGGTTAGTATGACGAGTTACCTATTGAATAAATTCTGATCGATTATAATTGCATGTCAGACTCCCGAGAAAGTATGGTCAAGCAACGTTACTGATTATTCAATTCTTAGAATATTTTATTGCACATGTTATGATTGAGTGAGTGGTAGCAAGCTTGATGAGAGAGCAAGAAAGTGTATATTCCTAAACTATGCAAAATGAGAGCGAAGGCTATTAATTATGGTGTATAATATCAAACTCACCTATTATTAGTAAAGAAGTTACATTTGACGATTCTCTAGTACTTTTGGATAGGAGTGATTATGGTAGTGTTTATATGTAGCTGGACGATGTTCAACTTGAGATAGAGTTGCAACTAAAAACTCCTAAGATAGCGAGTATGGCAGAGTAATCAACATAAATGGTGCTAATAACTAGGTGAGCCTCTAGAAACAATAGTTGCTATAACTGCTAAGTTATACATGGTGCATGATCAATTTCTAAATAGATATTAATGCAATGGTGGTGTGGGTTTATTTGTGATTGATGAGGTTGAGCTTAAAAATCCTTGTGAAGTAGTTAAAGGCATAAGTGGAGTTTGTATCTCCATAAGATTCACGGTTGTGGTGAAGTCCAAGCGTAACTTGGACGTGGAAGAAATCTATGGGAATTAGGTAGCAGCAAAGATCATATTCCAGCGAAGCGACTGTAAGTTGGCTCAAATGTTGAGTTGAGGTGGAGATTGTTGAAAACATGTCTCGAATTTGATATTGAAAAAAAAAATGAAACTTTCCTAGACAAGTGGGATTCCTACTTTGACTAGGCTTCCTAAAAGATATTTCCTAGTTCGGATCCAATTGTTAATTATATATGAGAAGTGTCTTCGTTCAAGAGTATCAAACATGCATATTCTTCGTAAATTATGTCCTTGAGTGTTTGAAGCTATGCAACTCTTGAGTTAAGATTTTGACATGAAAGCCAATCGTCCTTTGCGGCTTAACCCTCGCTTTAACGTGAACAATCTTTAATACTATTTCAATATTGTTTAGAAATTGTATTTATCTTAGTTTTTTTTTTCATTTTTTTCTTTTCTTTCTCTCTCTTTTTTTTTTTTTTTTTTTTTTTGCTTCCTTTCTTCCTTTGCCCTTGTCGACTAAAGGACAAAGGTAAGGGAAGGGAAAGATAAAAGAATGAGAAAGAAAAGGAAAAATAATAAAAAATAAAAAATATTGAAATATTGTTAAAAATTGAATATATAGGATGCTTAGTGTCCATGCAAGTAATTTTTTGCTAAAATTTGTCGAATGCTTAGTGTCCATGCAAGTAATTTTTTGCTAAAATTTGTCGATTAACTTCTTCTTTTTTTTTTTGGTCGGGCCGATTGACTAAATTGGTACAAATATAGAAGATTTATGACTCAATTAACGGAAAAAAAAAAAAAAGAGAGAGAGAGATTTAGTACTGAATTGACCTAATAATAAGTTTAAAATTTTTAGGGTTAATACCCTGAAAAATCCCAACTGGTACACTTGTGACAAATTTATCCCAAACTATTTTTTTGACCACAAAAAACCCCAAACCGGTATATCTTTGACAAATTTACCCCCAAACTGGTACATTTGTGACAAATTTACCCTCTATTAGTTTTTATTAAATTTTACAGTCAAATTATTAAGTTAAATGACACGTGACAATTGACTAAATCAATTTGGGATTTTACGCTCCGTTTGTCACAGTTTACAATTTTTGTGATTTTTTTGCGGTGTTAATCCAATTTAGTAGAGGGTATATATGTCACAAATTTACCAGTTTTAGGTTTTTCCGGTCGAAAATTTGTCATAAATGTACCAATTTAAGGTTTTTTAGAGTCAGTCGGGGTAAATTTGTCACAGGTATACTAGTTTGGGATTTTTCATGATCAAAAAAATAGTTTGGGGTAAATTTGTCATAGGTGTACTAGTTTGGGGTTTTTCAAGGTATTAACCCTAAATTTTTATTTTACTTTATAATTTTCCCCTTTCCCCAACGTATAGGTTGGGTGGAAAACTACGTTTACAGCTGTACCTTTGTGAGGAATTTTTTCCACAATTGTAACCTTGTATTCCCTTATCTGGTAGAGTGCACGTGTCGCAATTCAGGGGTAAATACACGTTGGTAGAGTAGGAGGATGCAATATTTTATTCTTAAAGTGCAATTTTTTAAGAACTAAAATTCAAAATGCTAGGTACTCTAGAATTAAAAAAAAAAAAAAATCAATAGTCTCGGTCAAATCAAGTTATGTTACTTTTTCCATGAGCCTCCACGCAACGTACCTTTGCTGAAAGTTCCACTAGAAGCAGCCGGAGGGGGTGGTGGACTGAGGCTTGACTCCACAAACGGGTACAAATCCCACCGGAAAATACAGCTTGGCATATAAACACCGCTGTCTTGCTTTCCGCGGCCGTGCTTATCATCATAGTCAATTGCTTCATTCAAGCAACTCCTGCAATTGTTTGCCAACAAGTCAGGACTGCACTGCAACAATGAGTAGATCGTACGGTTGTCCGGCAAGGTGGCCTGCCCCGTTGCGAACTTTAGCTTCGAAGGGCTGTCCACAGCTTGGTTCACTATTCCTAACGTTAAGTTCCACCATACTGCTGGGCTCATGGTGATGATGTCGACGCTATCAATCAAAAGGGTAGGTTCCATTTGCAGTATGCCGTAGATCGGAGTGTCCGAGTATCGGACAAAGCATGGCTGGCCTCCAGTTCCCCAGGAGAAAGCCCCCTTCTGGTCGGGGCACCTCTCCACTAAATCGTGGAGCGCAGTGCCCACACAGTTCTCGCAGAGATTTGCCGACGTATCGCCTCGGCAGAAAGCAAGAGCGTAGACGGTGTCTGGGTTCTGGCCCGTGCTCGTGTTCCAGAACCCATCATGTGCAGCCACGTTTTCAGAGAGAGATCTGAGGATGGTGTCGCGGTTCTTCACATAGGCGCTGTTCGTGCTGTTCAACGTGAAGTTCCTGGTGTAGTTACAGAATTCTGCATGATGTGCGGAGGCTCGGATCAGAACAGCCAGAAAAATGAGAAAATAAAGAGTGGATGATGAGTGAGTCATCTTAGGGTTTGGTGTTTTTGGTGCTTTGGATGGTTTTGCTTGATGCAGAGTCGGCGATTGTCAGGCTATATATTGCAGAGCTTATGGTTCTTGTTTGTGTAGTGGAAGTGGATAAGAAGAGAGAAGTAGTAGATGTTGACAATTTAAAAACATTAAACCAAGTAGCTAGATTTAATATAGTTTACATTTCCGGTGATCCTTGACGTAATTGGGTCAAATTTAAAAGTCAAAAAGAGCTCGACATATCATTTAATAAACTGATAATATGAATGCGGCTTAATAAGTCCAGTAATTTTTAGAGTTAAAACCATGAGGTTGGCATAATTAAAATGAATCTTTTCGTCGTTTAAAAAGGAAAATCATAGAAATGGAAGGAAAATGATCAGGATCGAAAGGAGTGGCATAGAGTTGGGTTAAGCCAACTCTGTCATTTTGTATTGATTGTAACTTGACTTGGTCAAGATTTGGATGGGTTAGCGGCTTATGCCTTCTATCATAACCTGCAGTAATGTCTCCGATGTTAACGTTGATTATTTTGCATCAGCTTGCTTGATTAGTGCATCACGCGACGCAATTGCCAACCCATAAATAATGGGATAAAATTCCACCTTAAGATGGATCTCTCACTGTCTTCAATTTGTGGATCTGAACCTCTTACAAACTAAATAACTCACTTAAAGATAACTCTCTCTTGAAAGAAGAAAATTGTTTCTTCCGCTAGGCTGCTCTGATATTCTTGCTTTTGTATATAAACTTCTCCGTTGAGGAGGACTCCTATTTATAGGAGCAAATGCAATCTCAATTGGAATTATATGATATGAAAATCATGTAGATTTATCTCCTAATATCTCGTGATTTTATAGATCTGAGAATATCACTTTGATTTATTTCCCAATCTCCCTTGATTTTCTGGATGTGGAAGATCATGTTGATTTATCTTCCAATCTCTCTTGATTTTTTTTTCTTTTTACTTTTACACACTCATTACTATACATATTTTAGTACAAATATACATAATTGTGTTGGCCTCTCCAATTGGGAGTGACCTACTCAACACTAGCCTTCGGTGACAGGGATCCTTTGTGTGACTTCCTTTTTCTTCTTTTGTTCAGCAAAATCCTTTGTGTGACGTCACGTAGTATGACATATAACGTGTTAGATCTCACTTTCGTTTACCAGGTTTGGCCCTTTTTTAATTCTCGTTTGTTTTTTGGGCGTAGTTAATTGCCATTTTAATGAAATATCAATCTGAACGCTGTTCCATCACCTAGTCCTTTGGTTATTTAAATGATTTTCATGATCCCTATTACTGAATTTGTTGGTCGCGATGCTAGCAAATCCCTTTCTTCTAAGCATTTTCTGAATCGAGTTTTTGGGGTATTGAAGTAATTAAACTTTCATTTTTTGTTACGACTATTAACCCTCCGTTATATTTTCCGTTATAATGAGCAATGCACATTGTACATCCAATATGTGTGGCCCTTTATTCGCAAAGACTTCTCAGTCTTCTTCGGAGCAAGGACAGGGATGGAAGTTAACTACACAAAAACATAATATTGCTGAAATACAATCCCAACCTGCATTAAAAAATTTGGAATTAATTGGCAAAAAAGCATGAAATGTAAGAAATTCACAAGGAAGACCTATTTTCGATTTTTTTTTTTCCTTTTTTGGAAATGTTGATGTTGTTTTGAGTTATATGTCATCTCTGTTTTTATGCAGAAATTGTGATCATAAAAATGTAAGTCATCATCAAGAAAAATTTTGAAGAAGATTCCTTTGCTCCGTAAAACACGGCACAGGAGAAGATTTGACAAATTCCCCATGTACATACCAGCATGAAACGAGTCCAAAGCCATTAGAAGATTTGACAAATTCCCCATGTACATATAGCATGAAACACGAGTCCAAAGCCATTAGAAAATTGGTCGAACAGTACATATGACTGGACTTGATGTTTTATGAGTAGGGCATCACGTTTCTTCTTTTTTGTTCGATTTTTGGGTCCTCTGGCATCAAAATTTGTTTTGCATCCCTCGCTCCCTTGTTTTCATAGATCGATTCGTGGTAATGTAGCTATATTACATACGGGGATGACATTACTCTAAAATATAAATTTGAAATTCCTCGATAAATTCTATTAATATAAGTTCACACTCGATAAATAATTCACCGTTAGGGACCTTGCTACTCTGCTGATTGAGTTGTTGGATGTGGAAGTTGAGCATTTCCGAAAGATTTTTCCTATGCTGGCGTGCACGAGGAAAGTTTGATCTACTTTAATTAATTCCACTTTTTGATTGGTTATTGTGACATCCTGATTTTCTGATTCTTTTTTCGATTAAATGAGTTGAGCTTTTCATCGACGCGTCTATAGCCTTTTTCTCTGAGCTGATTGCTCAAGAGATAACCGATCTATCCGGTAAAGCCGTTAAGGAATCTAAACGCAATAAACTTGATAATTCGACTAGAAATCGACTGCTCGACCGTGCTAATTTGCAAGAGTCAATACTGCACCGTTAAAATTGATCAGAGACTGGAGATAGATCGGATCGACAGAGGCATGTGATTAAGTGTGGGTGATTCCACCTAATTGCAAAATTCTCGTCGAACGGCCTTAAATCGATTTTTCTGTCGTTTTTGTACCCTATGTCCGTATTTGAAATCTCGAGATTTTCACGACAACCGAGAGTCACCAATGAGTCGAAGATGTACAATGTGGCTCAAAAATATTCGACCACGGGTCAATTGCGCTAAAAATTCATAAAAGCTACCCGGTAGGTTATGTCACGCTGAAATCGCGCCCGGTTGAAATTAATCGCGAAATTGTACCCAATTTAAAGTTCTATCATATCACGATTTATTTTAGGAACGTCGACTCATCCTCCAAAGATTTTTCTGCAAACCCGAGTTTTTGGTGAAAATTCAAAGTAGGGCTATTTTGGATCGGGAAAATAAGAGGACTGCTTTTGGTTGCATTTTTGGCATTCAAGTTGGACTAATTGACAAGGAAAAATGTTAAATTAAGTGTGGGCACCTTGGCTGAATTTATGGGCACCAATATGAGTCCAATTGAGTTGGAATTGAATGAAATTGGAGGGGAAGTGTACAAAATTCATAGGTCCAAGGGGCTGCAACATTTTGGACCATTTGGGAGACTTGTTGAGGAAGCTTGAGGGAGGAAATTGGCTGAGTATGAGGCAATAGCTGGTGGGGGCATTGTGATGAGGGAAATATATATCTTCAATTACACTAAAGATAAAACTCACGAGTGTTACCTCACAATATCGCATTCTCAATGCAGACTACATTAGATAATTCCTGCACAATTTTTCCCTCCCGTCAAACTCTCGACATCTAATTATTCTACTTCTCTTCCTATTTTTTCCTTTTTATCCTTTTTAACTTTTATGTACATGCTTCTCTTAAAGTCCAAAAGCAAGGCCTAGCTTCGTCGAAGTTTTTGCATGCTTAGCATAATACGTTGCATTTGGACATTAGACTTTAATGATGGAGTTGAAAGGTAAAGTGTGAAATTATGGAAAAAGAAAGTGGACTTTTGTCATGGTCGCCGGAATTCTAGTAGTTTTCTTTAACTGCTCAAAGTTCTATATGTTTTTGCATCAAATAATCTAGTGTATGTTAAATAATTCAGTCTTCCTCCCCTCTTGTTCTTATTATACTAATGGGCTTATCAATTAACAGTCGTAAACTATGAAATATGTACTCATTGGTCTACGCAACTAACAACGTGGAAATTTGTTCAAATTTAACATAAGAAGAAGTAATTACCAGAGACATTGATGAGAAATGATAAAAAACATAAGAGATTTACGTGGTTCGGTCTTAGTGTCGATACTACTCAACAGAAAAAGATAGCCTTTAAGAAATCCAATATAAATCCGAAATATACAAAGCTTACAATCGCTTGAGTATTTCTCAATCCTAAATTTTGAAGAATAAAACCACAAGTGTTACCTCATATTTAGTTCCGACACGTCTGAATTAGGAAATTCCAGCATGATTTTTCCCTTTTAATGTGGACGTAGAAAACCTTTTGACATCTAGTTATTCTTCTTCTCTCCCTCGTTTGGCCTTTTTATCTTTTTGTTGAGCAACCCGGAGGAGGATTCATAATGATCCTTGAGACACGTATCAATCTGCAGTTGATGGTGGAAAAGAGAGAAGAGATAGAGAAAGCTATTGATCACTTTCTCTAAAAGTCTAAAGACAATGCTTAGCTTTCTCACAGTTTCTCTGATCTTTTTCGGCAAAAAACTGATTTTGACCCATCATAGCCTTTTTATCTCCACCATCGTCTTCTTGAAATGACTGCCAATTTCTTGTTGCTTTCTCTCTCTTAACGTAACAAATATCTCTGCTTTAGTGCCATGCACGCGCAATTCTTTTCTCTGTTCATGCTACTGAACTCTTAGATACTTCTTTTGGGCAATGTACCTCGGTTCAATAGATGAGGACAGGTGAAATAGAAAATTGCTCATGATCGGGTTTCTTAGGTCGGCTAAAGGAGCAAATATGAGTTCCTCCAGCTACATACATCATGCCATGTTCTCACAAGTGGAGCAGAATCTATGAAAACTGACCTCCCCGAAGAAAGTACAAGATTTCCATACAGAAGTAATCTTGAATGAATCAATGTGGCGGGAGCCCTCTCTGGTACCAAATATACTTATGAGTATGTATGCTCTGTCACGTTAACACCGAGAAGCAAAGCAGTGCCCAATGTAACTTTGCTCTCCTTGTGACCTTTGGGGATACGAATCTTGAGTGGGCTATCCCCAATTCCTCCAATGATTACTTAACTCTCACCATTCTGCGAATCCTTAGATTTCTTCACTTTCCTCTTGGAAAAACCACCTCCACTCCAATTCAACCCATATCCATATTCATATCCACACCCGTAACCGTATCTAAGTTTGAAAATTTGGCCACGATTCTGTGCAAGTAAACAATTCAATAGTTCTAGTAGTTCTTTCTTTAATTACTCAAAGCATCTGTTGGTTTTAACCTCAAAAAAAAATTTTAAAAACAAAACTGTTGGTTTTTGCATTAACAATAATATGATCTACCTTAAAGTGATTCAATCTTTCTTCCTTCTCATTCTGATTGAGTGAATGGATCATAAATACACAATAATTAGCTAAGAAAAATATCACTCACTGGTCCACACAACTCACGTCACAACTTGTTTTGTTAGTTTGCGAAGACTTATAGGTCATCCTAGAGCAACGACTGGGATGTAACATTGGTAAAAAAGCCGGGAAAACTAAACTAATATATCTACGCCCAAAAAGCACAAAGCACTATTGCTTGATGAAATTCCAGAAATGCAACAAGAAACTCCTGTTCAAGTCAAGAAGGGTTACCCCAGTGAAATTGAATATTGTATTTTCTAAGAAGATCCTCTCCGCTCGGAAAAACACGGCACATAAAGGACTTCAACCGATTCCCTTACCTTTGCAACTTGATGTCAATGGAGGAAAGTTATGGTATTCTCATTTTATTATATATTAGCAAGATCGCCGAGCATTACACGGGTCTAATACTATATGTTTTGTATTTTCTTAAAAGTCGGTTGCCAATCCAACGTTAATCGTTACTTCAAGTTAATTATGAGATACACTTACTATTGACTAATATTTGTCATCATTGCTTTACAAAATGTGCTTTATTTTTCCTTCAATAAGTCTGAACAAATACCAATTTATTTGATATTTCTTGGCGAAGCAGCATTTGTGATGAAAATTGACTTTATGGTTATTTATCGCATTTTCTTGAAGAAGCAATACCTCGGCACTGGTAACTTTTTTCGTTGATTTGGTAATATAAATTTATTGACTGATATATGTCCTCATCACTTTGCAAAATGTGCTTTATTTTTCTCGTAGGCCATGACAGGTTTAGGTTACTTCGGGTGGGCTTTTCTTCGTTTCTAGGCGAATATGTGCTGAAATGGAACAGGTACAACCGACGTATTTATTGGAAAAATTGGACCAGCGAGTCAACAACCAAGTCAATAATCACTTCTTCCCGGTGAATGAGATAAAATTTAAATTTTTTTTAGGGAAATTACACAAGACTTTTCTGAATTTGGACGTAATACAAGTTTGCCCATAAACTTTTAATTGTTACGCAATTATCTTCTGAACTTTTATTTTGTTATAACCATTAACTCTCCTCCGTTATATTTGCTGAAGCAACTCTTTGGGACGACACCATGTATGTAAGCAAAAATTACGGAGGCACTTATGTTTCATAAAGTTGCAGATAAACATCCCTTGTCCAATGATTATTTGGTATATTTTCAATTAACACCGTCGGAAAAAAAGTTCGTTAAAATGATCAGCTACTCTATGATCATTAGTCTCCTTCCGTTTCAGAATTCATGAATTAGAGAAATGATTGAAGACAAAGGTCATAGTCAACACGCCAATTCAACTATGATATGACGTTGCGCAGGCCATGTGCAATCTCTATTTTGATCCCATGTCATCTTTCTTCTCTAGCCTTCAGCGACGGAGATCCTTTAGCCGCCGTTTTTGGCAATGATAAAATTCATGATAGATATGATTTATCCTATCCTACGCTTGGCTTGCTCGCAGACAGATAAAGTCGGATATAAGGATATAGACAGATAAAATTATCCCATGAGGAGGTGGGATAAAGGTGGATAGGATTTCTAATATCCATAATAGGAAAGTTATTTTTCTTGAATAACAAACTTATTAAATTAAAAAAAATTGCAATTATATTTCAATATAAATAATATTTGAATTCTAATTTAAGAAATTAAAAATAAAAAAATAAAAATTTATTTTTAATTAATCTTATTTTAATTTATATATTCAACTTTAATTCTATCTTATAATAAACATTCAATCTATAAATTAAATATTTATATTTTAGGTATTTTTGTATTTTAGGTATGTTAGTACAGTTTATTATTTGATAAAATTTTATTAAAGAATAATGAAAGGGGAAAAAAGAAATAATAATGACAATAATATAAAAAAGAGGAAAAATAAAAAAAAAATAAACGAAGGAATAGTGTTACGAGAGATTTTCACAATCTCCGTTTATGAACATTTAGGTTCATTTATAATGATATGTTGTTTATATAAAAAAAAAAAGATGTACATGATATGATGTGAACATATCCGACTTTAATACTTGATTCACCAAATAATGGACGAGATATAAAAAAATCCTGCATTTCATATCCTATCCTATCCAGTCCTATCCCGACTAGAAATCCGGACGACCAAACGTAGTTGACTTCACGTAATTTAACATATAATGTGTAAGATCCAACTTTCAAAAAATTGTTTAAAAAATTTTTAAATCTATTGTACAACGACTAATTCCGCCTTAAATTTTTTAATTGCGCCAATTTAGTCATAAAACTTTTGATAATTTGTCAATTTAGTCCTAAACTTTTCAATTATTCCAATTTAGTCCTTAACTCTTTGATGGTTTACCAATTTAGTCTTTTTGATTAATTTAGTCTTGAACTTTAACTTTTTATTAAAAGCTCAATAATATTATAAATCAAAGCCTACTGCATGCTTAAGTGAGAGTGGTGTGAGTGAATTAACTACCATTGTGCTCATGTTAATGTTTGGCCGGAGGTGAGTGAAGTCCTACGTCGAAGAAGGGAGATCAAAATGGAATATAAGCCTAAATCCGCAATTCAAAAAATTGGATCGTTTTAGCTACGTTTGATTGTCTAGATTCGGATTAGAATAGGATAAGATAAAGTAGGATTAGGAATCCTCCGAATTGTAAAAAATTACCTCTTATGTTTGGTGCCACTTAAAATAGAATTGAGAATCTTTTAAAATCTTTGAAAGTCCTCCGAAAATCTCTTAAAATCTTTCAATGCATCACTGTTTTGCTAACGGCGATAGCCACCGGAAGCTCCTCTCGTGGGCCCTTCAGCGAACCAAACCGCACTCCGGATCTTAGCCACGTCTCCCGCGCAACAATTGCCCCCTCTATCGTGCGTCAATCATTGGCCCCATCCCTCTCCCCCTCCCTCCTCCTGGCCACATCTCTTAGCGTCTCGACAGCGGCGACAGTCACGCGGTGGACGTTGTCGTTGACGATAGCGAAATAGCAACAAAGGAGGAGCAGATGACGAGGTTCAATCAGGCGAAACTAATAGCTGTGAATGGTCATGATGGCCAAATTGATCGGGTGGTGGATGAGGGGCCAGTGAAAATGTCGGTTTCAATTGATTACCCAATTCGGATAATTGAACCGCGTGGAGGTGCGAAATCACAATCATCCAATGTGAACATGAGCGACTTGAAAAGACTAACGATTCCTCGGTGGATCAATTGCTTAATTGAGAGCAGAGAGACATCTGCATAGAGTGTCAAGAATTGTGGGTTTTTCACTATGTTTGTCATATGCCTTACTCCATCACTCCAATATTGGAAGATAGCAAAAATTGTTGTTTTTTTATTTATTTATTTATCCAATCTGGTTTTATTCCACCCATGTGCCCCATATTTTATCCGTGTATATCAGGCTCAAATTCAGACTATCAGCGAGCTTTTGCCTTTCACTTTGGCAACTTGTTCATCCTTGATTGATATTTCTTTTAATAAATTCTCATTACCCTCTATTTGTTGCTTAAGTAATTTTTTTATATATTACATATCAAAAAATAATAAAAGATAATTATGGAAGAAATTGTTTCCTACACAGCTCTATAACTCTGCGGATACTAGTAAAAGAGTTTCCAAATTTTGGAGAATGAAATGAACAGATTTCTTATTCTTTCTATAAGAAAAAGTTAAGACTCTCGTGTATAAATCCAAAATGGAAATCGTCAAATCATGAAAAAGGCATAACGTTTTTAAACCGGAGCTGGCCTTAGCTTCTTCAGTGCTACGGGTTCGGTTTAAGCCTGTAACACCTCTACTAAGAGCAGGAGGAGGTCTAGCCTCCCCAGCTAAGTCTACCAGTGCATGTCCGTTTGATATACAGTGATGACGGGCTGCCTAGTTTCTCCCAATATAATGCGTTGGGGACACGGATCTGACTCTCCCTGCACCCAGCCGATATTTGTCTTCTGGCTGGTGGGGAATACAGGTCCTAGACAGAGCAGGGTTTCTCACCCTAGGACGGTTCTCCCTTCTGTCTGGTTCCTTTAAGTAGTTTAAGGACTTGCTCAGGTCCATTTTATCGGTTTGTATCTACTTAGGAATTTATTCAATTGTTCTAATACTAACGATTAATTCATATTGCCTTGTATTAACTTTACAGCCTAGTCCACTTCGTACATGTGTGGATAGATTCTATTTTTTATTTTTAAGTTAATCCAAATCTGACCGTTTATTAACTAGGAGCACATGAAAGTTTCAAAACATACAAATATTGTCATGTTCATTCACATATAGTTTTTCATGTTTACTAAAATTTCAATGATATTTTTAAAATTTCTTTTTTTTTTCTCTCTTTTTGGAAAACACAAACATACGAGTTAATGATATGGATTGCATCAACTACGTGCCACAATTCAAAATCACAACTTGAACAATAATTGAAGGCTAGGGCCTCCCCTTTGAAAGATAGTTTATTGTCTTTTGAGAGGAAGCTCCGAGGGCTTGCAGCCTGTATGGGTCCTAGAAGTGTGGCAATATTGCTTTGGCTTTTCACGACGAAAAGGGAATGCCAACTTTGGCTTTGCGCGATAAAAAGAAGTGTTCATCAAAACTCAAAAGTGCTATAATTTTTTACACGTTTATTATAATTTCATAAGTATAGACCCTTCTGTAGAATTTGTTTATTTTGATTAGATAGACTCTCTGAAACTTTCTATTCGACAATTTTACTGAGACTCATCCAAATCATCTCTTCACATGCTCTCTAAAACTTTCAATTCAATTTTGTCATTTCATGATATTCACTCATTTGTATGATATGTTCTATTAATATTTTTTTTAGGATTGGTAATGTTCTTATCGTTATTTTAGTCCAACTTAAAAAATATTTTAAAAAAATGATCTCATTAGAGTAATCTCTGATTATCCATTTAATAATAAGAGTCATTTGTGATAATGTGTATGAAATACGGAAGCGTAATATATAAATATATATTTTCTTCCACTATAAACATTATGAAATGATGGTCTATAAGCCTTACGAAATTATATTTTTCTATTTGCTAGAACTTTTTTGTTGATTTCCTAGTACTCATTTATTTGTAAAATTGACAAGTAATTTCTTAATAATCCTCTAATATCATTTATTCATCAAATATGAGCTATCATTTTATATATAGTTCTTTTTAATAATCGACTAACATAATTTATTTGTGAAAGTATTTTTGTATTGTGTATCTATATATTATTCAACTCCTTTCACAATTATACTAATTGCAAAGTGATAAGAGTTATCACTGATTATGCATTTGGTTGGAAGGGTCATCAAATTTTCATTCATGTTTATTCATCAAATATGCACAATCATGTGATATGACCCTTTAACGCTATACAATAAGTTATTTGTAAAGATAGGTTCTTTTATTTTGGGGTTAATACTCTGAAAAACCCTAAACTTGTACACTTATGATAAATTTACCCCAAACTAATTTTGTAACTATCAAAAACTCCAAATTGGTACACAATTAACAAATTTATCCCAAATTGGTACACTTGCAACAAATTTATCATCTGTTAATTTTCTTTAAATTTTACCATTATATGGCCGAGTTGGATGATATATGAAAGTTGACTAGTGTACCAGCTTGAAATTTTGTTCTTCGTTTGTCACAATTATACCATTTCTATGATTTTTTTTATGGTATTAATCCAATTTCATGAAGGGTATATTTTTCACAAATATACCAGTTTAGTTTTAGGTAAATTTGTAACAGATATACCAGTTTGGAGTTTTTCAAGGTCAAAAAATTAGTTTTGGATAAATTTATCATAGACGTACCAATTTGGGGTTTTTTAGGGTATTAACCTTTTGTTTTATTTGATAGCTTTTATTTTATCGATCTCATGATATAAAAATCATGCATAATCAAAATTTTCTATTGATCCTATAATGTCATGTCTTTAGTACATAGAAAGTATCATGTTATTTAATTTTTTTAAAACTATTTTTTAACATCCTATATTTACTGAACATGCTTTATCATGTTACAAAGCCCTTCTAAGTTAATTGTTTTCTTCAATAGATTGTTTGTGTCAATAGATAATTTATTATTAATTTTCTAATTTCCATTTGTACATGAAATATGTGTTATGATCTAATTTAGATAATTTCATATAGATTGTTGTTTAATATGGGGCTATAATGTCATGCAATATTTTTTTTGAAATTTTAATATAATTTATTTGTGAAATAGGGAAAATTGCTTTTTTTCAAATGGGTATCATATGTTATTCGTGATAAGAATGATACCAAATGTAGGACTTCATATCCATCAACTCTAAAAAAATTGGAATTATAACATATGTGAGGTTTTGATAATAAGAATCGTGAAGATGGGATGGAAGAGATCTGCTAGTGATGGAAGATGGGATAGAAGAGAAAGTGACACAAAAGTTCACGCCCACTTGAAGAGATGGTGATTTTGGAGAAGATTCCTTCACTTAGGCTCCGTTCATTTCGCGGAAAATAATTTCCGGGAAAACGTTTTCCGGATTTTCCCTAGGCGTTCGTTTCACGAAAAATGAATTTCTTGTGGAAAATGTTTTCCATCAAAGAAAAAAAGTCTTCTAAGTAGGGGAAAATGTTTTCCACTTTTGAAAAGTGGAAAACATTTTCCTTACTTGATCTCTTTTATCTCACACCTCTACAAATCTTCAATTCCTCCTCCTCCTCCCCTTTCTTCTTCTTATTTTCTTTTTTCATTCGCATTATTTTTTAATTTTCTTTTTCTTTTTTAATTCGAATTACTTTTATTTTCCTTTTTCCTTTTATTTTCTTTTTTTCTTTTTCTTTTCTTTATTTCCCATTTTTCTTCTTTCTTGGCTAGTCGTTGGACCAGGTGAACCTCAAGCTCGTCGATCTCAAACTCGCGTCAGCCAACCGGGCGAGCCTCGATTGATGCTCGCGCCGCTAATCTGGGAACGGAAAATATTTTCCTTACCGAACACTAGAAAATATTTTCCGAAACATTTTCAGGTTTTAGCCGAACACCAGAAAATATTGTTATTTTCCTGAAAAATGACTTTCGGGAAAATATTTTTCGAAAATGGCCCATTTTCCACGAAACAAACGGACCCTTAGTGAAACACAGCATTGAAGAAGACGGGGCAAATTCCCAATGTGGACAGTCCCTTGACGTCAGTGGAGGACTTAACCATTAATTCCATTCTCCTTGGCCCACTACCATAATATTCTTCATTAATTTGTGCAATGGACATGATATATCTAATACATGTGGTCCTTTATTTGCAAAGACTTGTTAGTCTCTTTTAGAGCAAGGATCGGGATGAAAGTCAACTACACAAAAACATAATATTACCAATATACAATCCCAACCTGCATTAAAAAAACTATGAATTCATTGCCAAAAAAGCATGAAACTCTAGAAATGCACAAGGAAGACATATTTTCGAGTTTATTCTTCTTTTTGGAAATGCTAATGCTGTTTTGAGCTATACTTTGTTTCTGCTTTTATGTAGAAATCGATATCATAAATCAGGAATCCATCATCAAGAAATTTTCTCTAAAGGATCGTACGAAATCCGTCAAGGACGGGAGATGTGATGGAAGAAAAAGTGACATTAAAGTCCCGTCCCCACTTGAAATGATAGTGATTTATGAAATGATTCCTCCACAGTGGAGAAACACGGCAACAGAAGAAGATTGGACAAATTCCCCGTGTACATATTGCATGGAACACGATTCCAAAGCTACTAGAAAAGTGGTCGACTTGACTTGATTTTTCATCAGTAGGTCATTACCTTTTTTTTTTTTTAATTTCTTTTTTGTTTGATTTTTGGGTCTTCTGGCATCAATGTCACTTTTGCATCTCTAGGTCCCTTGTTTTCATTGATCGATTCATGGTAATGTAGCTTTATTAGATACATGGACGACATTATCCTAAAATTTGAATTCTAAATTGCTCAATAAAGAGTTCACCACTATGGACCGGGTATTCCGTTGATTGAGTTGTTGGATGCAGAAGTCTAGCATTTTCAAAGGACTTTTCACGTTATACTTGTACACACAAGGAAAGTTTGATCTGCTTTAATTGTTCCCACTTTTTGATTGATCATTCCACAATGACTTTACTTGATTCTCTTCTTGATGTCGTATGTAGCACGCCAAGCTCATCTGAACAGTTGATCATATGTGGTTCTTAACAGGAATGGCTAAAGGTACATGATATATATAGGTGATGAGTTGGGTAAATCCAACTAGCAATACATTGAAAATACCTCCACTCAAAAGTCATCCTATTAGAAGAGGCAACAATGGAATTATGGGAGAATTACTAAAAAGTTCTAAACCTATTCTAATTGTGTCAATGTAGTTCTAAACATTTTTTTTGTCAATTTAGTCATAACCCTTTTGCAATTGTGGCAATTTAGTCAATCCCGCCAATTTTAGCCGGACGGTGCTGATGTAGACATTGGCCAACACTTGGTGACATGGACGCTAGCTAGCACCAGCCGTTTGGGCGACACTAACGTGAACAATTTTTTAATAATATTTTATTCTATTCTATTTTTATTTATTTTATTTTATTTTTCCTTTTCCTTTTTTTTCTCCTTTTCCTTCTTCCCCATGGCGAGGCCTGGGGACATGTGGGCAAGGTGGCTTCCCCCAGATCTGGGCAAGCTAGCTAGGTCACGATCCCAAGGCCTCGCCTAGCCACTGTGGGGGAAAAGGAAAAGGAGGAAGAAGAGGAAAATAAAAATAAAAGGAAAAAATAATAAAATTCAAAATAATAAAATAATATTAAAAGTTGTTCATGTTAGTGTCGGCTGATGTTCACGTTAGTACCGATCGCCTAAAATTGGCAAGACATACTAAATTTGCATAATTGCCAAACGTTTATGATTGAATTGGCAAAAAAACAAAAAACAAAAAAACTTAAGACTAATTTGACACAATTGTAATAAGTTTAGGATTTTTTTGGTAATTTTTCCATGGGACCGCTAACTCAAAGGTTTATAGACCAATAAGAGCAGTTTGACCAAACTAACCACTTGTCATGACATGTAACCACAAGTTCTACCATGAGAAGACAAAATTACAAGAGAAATTAACAAGAAACGATAAAAAAAAACACTAGAGTTTTATGTAATTTGGTATAGTGTTGCTACCTGTTCCAAGGGGAGAGCTAGTATTTAAGAAATCCATTATGAATCCAATGAATACAGAGTTTACAATTGTTCAAGTGTTTTCCTATTTTAAATTACATCCAAGATAAAACTTACAAGTGTTACCTCACAATATCACAATCTCAATAAAGATTGCACTAGATAATTCCTGCACAATTTTTCCCTCTCATCAAACTCTTGATATCTAATTATTCTACTTCTCTTCCTATATATTCCTTTTCATACTTTTTAACTTTTACGTGGTACATGCTTCTCTTACAGTCCAAAAGCAATGCTTGGTCGAAGTGTCTGTATGCATAGCATAATCCGTTGCATTTGAACATTGGACTTTAATGTTGGAATTGAAAGGTAAGGTGTGAAATCATGGAAGAAGAAAGTGGACTTTGTCATGGTCCCCGAAATCCTAGTAGTTTTCTTTAGTTACTCAAAGTTCTATATGGTTTTTGCATCAACATAATCTAGTCAAAGTTAAATAATTCAGTCTTCCTCCCCTAAACAATCATCAACTATGAAAAATATACTTACTGGTCCACACAACTAATGTAGTGAAACAACGTGGAAATCGACAAGCCTTGCAATTCGAATCTAACACAAGGAAAAGGAATTACCAAAGATATCGACCAGAAATGATAAAGAATACCAGATATTATTTATGTGGTTCGATTTGATTGTCGATACTACTAAATAGAAAGAGTCCGCATTTAAGAAATCCAATATAAATCTGGTAAAAATAAAACTTACAATGCTCGAGTATTTCTTAGTCCTAAATTATATAGAATAAAACCACAAGTGATATCTCGTCCTATTTAATTCCAACACGTCTACAGAAGGCAATTCCTGCGTGATTTTGCCCTTTTAGTGTGGACGTAGAAAACTTTCTGACATCTCGTTATTCTACTTCTCTTCCTTTTTTGGCCTTTCATCCTTTTGTTGAGCACCCCGCTGGAGGCTATAGAATTGTCCTTCAGACACGTATCAATCTGCAGTTCATGGTGGAAAAGAGAGAAAGAGGTAGAGAAGCCACTGATCACTTTCTCTTAAAGTTTAAAAGCAATGCTTAGCTTTCTCAAAGTTTATTTGATCTTTTCCGGAAAAACCAGATTGTGACCCATCATAGCCTTTCCACCTCCACCATCGTCTTCTTGAAACGATTGCAAATTTCCTATTGCTTTTTCTCTCTTAAGGTAACAAACATCTCTGCTTCAGTGCCATACACGCGTAATTGTTCATTCTACCGACTCTTACATACCTGAGTACGTTTTTCTTTTGGGCAATGTACCTCGGTTCAATAAATGATCGGGTTTCTTACTTCGGCCAAAGGAGCAATTATGAATTCCTTCTGCTACATTCATCATGCCAAGCTCTTACAGGGGAAAACAAGACGAGAATATTTCTCATAAGTGGAGCAGAATCTATAAAAACTGACCTCCCTGAAGAAAGTACAAGATTTTCATATAGAAGTGATCTTGAATGAATCAATGTGGCGGGAGCCCTCTCTTGTACCGAATATACTTACGTGTCCATATGCGGTATCATGTAACACCAAGGAGCAAAGCAATGCCAAATGTAACTTTGCTCTCCTTGTGACCTTTGGGGATATGAATCTTGAGTGGGCTATCCCCAATTCATCCGATGATTGCTTAAGGGCCTATTTGGTAACCGATCAACTCTTTGCTATTTCTGTTCTTTTGTTTCCTGGAAAAAAAAAAAAATACATTAATCTGTTTGGTAATGTTAACTAATTTTTTTACTCCTGGGAATAAATTTAGAACATAATCAAAAAATATAAAAAAATTATTTCTTTGTTACTGAGAACAATTCTAAAATTAAGCTATTTTTTTTTCCCTCTTTTCTTTTCTTCTTCTTCCTCTTTTAGCTAGTTGCCGGGCTCGGCGATGATCGACAACATCACTGGAGCCTCACCAGCCCTCAGCGAGGCTCGACTTAGCTGTGATAGGGTGAGGTTGGCCTCACCTTGGCTCGGTGAGGCTCAACCTCACCCAGTCACCATGAGGTCGCCTCACTTGGCCATGGTGAGGCCAAGCCTCATCCGCTAGGGTGAGACTTCACCTAAAAAGGGGCCGACAAGGCTCCCTCGATGTTGGCAAGATTGCAAGCGACCGACTGCAGGAGGAGGAAGAAGAAGAGAAGGGAAAAAAAAAAGAGAAGAAAATAAAAATTTCATAAAATTATTAAAAAATTAAAAGAAAATTTTTAATGACAAAAAAATTTGAAGGTCGTACCTGCATTCCAATTCTTTTTCTGTTATGAGAATAGAAATTTTGGACGATTACTAAACGCGTTCGAATGCTTAGAAACTTGTCTAGGAAATAGAATTAAAAATAGAAAAGTATTTCTGAGCGGAACTTGTTCTTAGAAACAGTATGATTACCAAACAGGCCCTAACTCTCACCATTCCACAGATCCCTAGATTTCTTCACCATCCTCTTGGGCCGGCAAATATGCACTTTCTATCCAAGGGAGGAGGCTCTCTCAAACTCCATGTTCTCAGCTGGCCCGCCCTAGCTGTCTCGTAACCCCCCTCATCTGGTCCAAGAACCCGGCCTTCTCCTCATCGAACGATTGCTTCTAGCGCTGGTTGAGCTCACTTCCCCTTTCCTTGGATTGGGACGCATACATCGAGAATATACAGAAAAGAAAAGATTTGTTTCATTCCCCGCCGGCTTCATCGGCAAGACAAGACGCACCCGTGGATCTTCCAATGCCACGATTCTGTGCAAGTAAACAATTCGGTAGTTCTATTAGTTCTTTCTTTAATTACTCAAAGCTCATTTTGGTTTTTGCATCAACAATAGTATGGTCTACCTTAAAGTGATTCAATCTTCGTTCCCTCTTCTTCTGATTGAGTGAATGGACTTATAAATCCACAATCATCGGCTAAGAAAAATATTACTTATGGGTCCACACAACTCACGTCATAACTTGTTTTGTTAATTTGCAAAGACTTATAGGTCATTTTGGAGCAAGGACTGGGATGTAATAATGGTCAAAAAGTGGGGAAAGCTAAAAAAAATATATCTATGCCCAAAAACATAAAGCAGTATTGCTTGATGAAATTCCAAAAATGCAACGAGAAAGTCCTGTCCGAGTCAAGAAGAGTTACCCCAGTGAAGTTGAATATTGTTTTCAGAGAAGATATTCTCTACTCAGAAAAACGCGGCACATAAAGGACTTCGACGGA
Organism: Eucalyptus tenuipes; assembly: GCA_014182365.1. Lineage (NCBI taxonomy): Eukaryota > Viridiplantae > Streptophyta > Magnoliopsida > Myrtales > Myrtaceae > Eucalyptus > Eucalyptus tenuipes. The sequence goes on from CM024542.1 coordinate 42,496,153, forward strand.
TTCCCTTACCTTTGCAACTTGACATCAATGGAGGAAAGTTATGGTATTCTCATATTATTTTATATTAGCAAGATGCCCGTGCATTGCATGGGTCTAACACTATATGTTTTATATTTTCCTAAAAGTTGGTCGTCAATCGAGCACTAATTGTTACTTTAAGTTAATTATTGATACACTTAATATTGATTGATATTTGTCCTCATCTCCTTACAAAATGCGCCTAATTTTTCCTTCAATAAGTCTGAACGAATGCCAATTTATTTGATATTTCTTGGCGAAGCAACATTTGTGATGAAAATTGACGTTATAGTTATTTATCGCATCTTTCTTAGAGAAGCAATACCTCGGCATTGGTAATATTTTTTGTTGATTTGGTGATATACATTTATTATCATTTTATGATATTCATTTATTTGCAAATAATGTTCTAGCATTTTTGTGATGATGGGTTACATTCTTATCGATACTTTAGCAGAGATTTAGCACATATTTATATCACTATTTGTTATGCTTGGGCTATCATGTTATACAAATATAGTTTTTTTTTATCGATTTTCTCTTTGTTAAATATAAACTACCATGTTGTAATAGATATTCCTACATTGATGAGCTATTTGCGAGCATCTTATATTTTAGACACATTTATATCACTTATTTGTTGAATGGTCTTTTGTCTTATATAAGCTCTTTATCAATTTGTTAATATCAATTTTCTATGCAATTCAACAAAGTATTTTGTCATAATGGGTATTTGTATAACCATTTAATCATAACAAGAATTGCTCAATATATGCTATCCTTATTGTGGAAATATACGTAGTCATGTAATAAAACCTTCTAAACATGTACTTTTTTTTTCCCTTTGGTGATTTTATCATATCGATTCATTTGTAAAGCATGTTATATAAATTTTTTGTGATGATGGATATATATTTTGTTGATTTTTATAATGCTTCTTATTTGTCAAAATGAATCCAATATGAGATTGAACTTTTAATATTTTCTATTTCATATATGAGTATTATTTACTTGTCAAGTATTAACCCAGTATGAGATTGATCTTCATATATTAATATTAATAAAATAAGAGATAAATATATCGATACTGTTAAACTCTTTTAAACCTAATCATAAGCAAGTATTCTTAAAGGACACTTTCATTTTTCCCACCGTGAATGGCTGGAAATGCATGCATACAAGCACTTTAAATTTAAACTCCTCGAGTACCCTCAACATCACTTTCCTCGAAACAGCCACTATCATTTACCTGCATCTGAAGCAGCTCCATGGACCCAAAAAGTAGCCCAAATTTCCAATGGATTTCCTTTCCTTGATCTAGAGTTACAATTGCGATCCAATAAGCTAAATCTTAATTGGGTTCGAAACCTCAAATTCCTCCATCTATACAAGCTCTAAAAATCACTCCTCAAAACCATGATTGGTAGATTATCGATGCGTCAAGAGGGGTCAAACGACCCCTCTTGCAAAATGTTCTAAAGATATGAGAATGGTTCCATAAATACTGGAAGAATATATCTCTAGGTGGCACTTACAAGCTGTAGAAACTAGTCATCACGAAATCTCCTCAAGTGGGTTTTACATCTAATGAACTAAGATAGTGAAGATTTGGAGATGAGACAAGCTAATCACGGAGCAGTGCAAATTAGTTGAATCAACGTTAAATCTATAAACATTATAACTAGTTCGCACCGGAAGTCATTTTAGGATTGGGGGGGAAGAGAGAGATTTTGATTAAAAATGATAACAAAAAACCCCTCTTGCAAAATGTTCTAAAGATATGAGAATGGTTCCATAAATACTGGAAGAATATATCTCTAGGTGGCACTTACAAGCTGTAGAAACTAGTCATCACGAAATCTCCTCAAGTGGGTTTTACATCTAATGAACTAAGATAGTGAAGATTTGGAGATGAGACAAGCTAATCACGGAGCAGTGCAAATTAGTTGAATCAACGTTAAATCTATAAACATTATAACTAGTTCGCACCGGAAGTCATTTTAGGATTGGGGGGGAAGAGAGAGATTTTGATTAAAAATGATAACAAAAAAGAGACAGTGGAGAACAAGATATCATAACCATGAAATGGTCATAAGACATTGTAAACATTTCAACTGCTAAAGCTGTGTTTTTAAATTGGGTATGAAATTAGTGAGAGCCTTTTTAAATATATAAAATATAGGTATTTCCATATATAATCTATACATGAATAGTTATTTTCAAAGATTTATTACCAATATATGTGTGACGCCCAAAACAAACATGTCTTGCGCAAAATCATTCTCTTTTAGCATGCAGAAGCGTAATCAAACGTTTTCAAAATCCCATTAGAAAGAAAGCCGTACAAATATAGATAACAGATTTATACAACTTTTATTTATACCACATTTAAGTTCACCACTTTACTACATTACGAGCTAGATACAAAAGTCTAGGTAGGGTTTAGGGAGACCAATCTCCATACTATACTTCAAAAGCCTGCCTATACAAATGTCTAGACCAAAGTCATGGATCGATAACTTCTCCCTCCGTTGCGTCGCCACCATCATCAAGGTCGAAGCCCCTCAACGGACAAACCAACTCGTCGTCCAGGTTCCGATACTAGGCAACAAATCTTTAGGGGACCCACTCCATGAAACCTCCCACATCAACCCACGCAATAGAACTACACTTGGTATACACTATTCTAGACTCAGGTTTAAGCAAACTTTCATAAAGACCTTCATAATGGATAGGGACTCCATAGCACAAAGGTTGAGTTGTGTCCATCCTACACATATGAAAATAAATAAAGGAATGAGCCGATGCCTAGTAAATATTCTAGTTTTAAGTTAGAAAATTCCTCTTACCACTCCACTTGGTGCACACAAAGTAAATGCATAACAATCTAGCAAATGTGATAAAACATGAGTAGACTTTTTCTTTCGCATTTTCACACATCACAGTAATCATCATCCAACAATGCTTCCATCTAGACTTATGCATATGGCATACCATGTTTTAGCACAAGGTAATTAATTTAAAATAATATTATGCACATGATAATGCATTTAATTCATTATTACTTCTATATCTCCAATATTCTCGGGGCATCCTGACTCACGGAGCATCCCAACTCATGGGGCATTTCAACTTTGAGGCATCCCGCATCATCCGCCCATGGGGCATCCCGACTGAGAATCTCCATAAGCGAGCCAAACATTCACAGTTAAACGGAAGCACTGTCTACCAGACAGAGCAATCGAATCGCAGACACTCAATTGTAGTAACAAAACAACGAAACACCGAAACATACAAGAGAGAACGAAGAAGTAGAGGAAGAAGGAACTCTCAGATTAGCATTTTGGCACATTCCTCATGACGACCCACAACCCATGTCGGGATTCGATAAAATCGACCCCCACGGTGCGCATAATTCGTTGCGGATCGCTCTTGCCGAAATCTCTTTGTCATCGAGTCCCCCAATCACCATGCGCAAAAATAACAAAAGTGAAGGAAAGAAAAGAAAAGACTCACGGATCCTCCGGATTTCCTTAATCCTCAGTAACTCCACCAGAAGATCCAATTGATTTTGTGAATGGACGAAGAACGCGTGGATCAGACGATGAAGGCTTGCGTCGACAACCGGCGCTTGATTCATAACTTTCATCCACTTGACTCCATTGTTGCAAAATAAATCCTTAAAATTGCTAGGAAAATATGGCTTCGAATTGGGTAGAACAATGAAGTCAGATCTTTAGAGTAATCAGATCGGATTTTGAGGCGTGATATCACTTTCTTTAAGGATTTATTTGCCCCACAATGTTGCTAATGGTCATTCGCAAATTTCCTTTAGGATACAACAAAGTCTCAAATGAGAATACTAGATAGCAATTCTAGTATTTCTCCAAAGTCTCTCATAGGAAACAATTGAAAACAATGACTGTATAATCTTTCGAAAAAAGATAAACTGGAAGAGGATGATTGTTTGATCTCAAAACAACATTACTTATCTTTGTCTTTCGAATAAAGACAACTCTTCAAAAGGTTGCAAAAAGAACAAAGGCAACCTTTCGGAAATGTTGTAAAATGAACAAGTACGTCTCAAAGGTTACGTTGAAAAGACATAAAAAAATTCGGAATTAAATAAGTAAAAAATAAAAAATGACTGTAACTTTTCGTAAAAAGTCGCACTATTTCAACAAGACTTTATATTTAATTTTTATAGAAATAAATCCGAATTTTTTCAATAAATAAAAATAATGATCGTTGGTTAATGTCAAATCTCATCCACATGCGCACTCACATCTTTTCGATGTGGGAGAAGGCACCTCTTCATTTATTTTATAAACAAACTACCAACAACAGCAACTAGGAGACAAACAAACCGTATCAAAATACAAGTTTCTGCCTTGAAGAGGTTCTCGCCATAATTCTTGGCATAGGTTTGCCTAATCAGCTTCCTCTGAACCGAATTCCTATGAGCCAATATGGAGATGATCAACTTCTCATTTGTTGCCCATCCTTCAAGTCGTTCATGAGAATCATCAAACGAGAAAAGATTAGATTAGACAATAAAGTGTGATTTTTTTTTTTCCAAGACCACACTACATGCCGGGCTCAAGGTAGGAAAACAATTTCTTTACTTTGTACTGGTGAACATGTTGCAGCTACAGTGGGATAATCATGTCGAATTCAAAAGGAAATCATAATGATCGATCGAATTTTTTTGCATCTCCTGATCACTTCTGGACCCAAAAACAGCTCGACCTTAGCAGCTGATCACCCCAAAAAGAAAGAACAAGAACTCCAGAACAGATCGCACCACAAGATCACTCGGACTGGACCACGCACGACAGGGGAGCACGAAGAAATTAGAAAGGTGGCGAGGAGATAGCGTGCCCCTGCGAATGCTTTTCGGAGTTGATCGCATTCATCGGCCATGGAGAGCACCGGCTCTGCGTTCACATCGAAGCGAGAACGAGAGAGAGAGGAGGAAGAAGAAGGAGACGAAACAAGAGAGAGGAAGTCGGCCTCCGCTTCCAAGGCAAGAGAGAGAGAGAGAGAGAGGGGTACGAGTGTCGGTGCAATTCCTACGTCGGGCTTCTCGAAGTGGAAACCGGAGGAACCCGGAGCGAGATGAGGGAGATGAGGCACGCGGTAGGCAGGCCCCCTCCGGGCCCGTTGGGCCGGGTTTGGAAAAATTTTCAGGCCAGATTAACGGGCGGGCCGGGTCGCGCATGGGTTTTGAGATCTTGCCGGACCATACACACGTTCATTTCAAAAATATAATTAATAATGCAATCTCTAAATTAAGTCCAAATTTCTAATATAGGAATGAACAATTGTATGAAAGTCACAAGCAAAACAGCAAATTAGGATAAATCAAGGCTCTAGGCGTTTCATCCATGTTATTGGCTCTTGACACCCTTATTTTCACCTTAAATTAACTACATTATTCATTGCGAGTCTCACTCTTGATTTAAGATTATTTCTTACATTTTTTCTTTGTTTTCTTTTGTATCTATTTTATTAAAAGAAAAAACCACACACATTGTCTCAAGCAACTTTTTTTTCACTCTAGCTGCTTCTTCCACACCCATTACGGTTTAACGTTTTATATATGTCTTCTTCTAAACTTATTTCGCTAATTATTAACTTTATTTTCCCATATAATCATCATGATTTTCAATGTTTTGACTTCGACTTTTGGTACAAAATTATCATAATTTACTCAAAGGTTGAATATTATGGTTGATGAATACATTATATACAATATACTCATCTTTCATTGTTTTATTTTTTGTAGTCCAATCAATATGGAGGACAATATTGAAGAGCAACCAAATATTTAAAATATATCTGTTGATGATGAAACAACGAATGGAGAACAACAATCAATCGTGTCAACTAGTTCATTTGGAGCTGTGGTACTATAACATTGAAAATTATTCCTACATACATATATAGTTTTAAGAGAATAAACTTTTTTAGGGGAGCCAAGCAATCGAACGAACAATATCTCTTATTAAGTTGCATATGCAATTTGCTATTATTGCAGTACATTTGTATCTTGAGGATAATTTACTTTTAATTGATGATTTTATGAAAAATTCCAATGCATTTAGAATTGACAAAAAAATAAATTTGCAAATGGTTTGATTGGGTTGTCTTGTAGTGTCATTACAGTTGTCATGAATTCTTGTCAACAATCGGGTAATCAAAGCAAAGATAATATTATACGTAACAATGTTTTAGGGAGAATTTTCTTTTGCATTTTGTGATAATAATTGATGTTTAAATTTTTTTATGTACTCAACCTTTTCGTATTTTGGATATCATGAAATGATGGCATGAAAAGTAACAAGAAATTGGACTATTGGATTCTCTCAATAAAATGAAAGAAGAGAGGTTAAAATATACAAACTACAATGTAATGACACATATAAAAATTATAATTAAACAAAATGCATAATAAAAATAGTAGATGATTGTTTTTTCTCTTACTCGTGCTAAGGTTATTTTTTAAATAATAATTGCCTAGTACAAAAGAGAATATACAACTCATTAACATAATAATTAGTCGTCTATCTACTAAATGAACTATTTTTCAAAAAAGAGGGACACCAATTTTGTTCCTCAAAATAGAGCACTTACTATCAAAAGTGGGTATGGATACATGAAGTCTGATCATTATCTATTGAAATGAACAAAGAAAAGCAAAAAAAAAAAAAAAAAAAAAAAAGCAAAAAAAAAAAGAAAAGAAGGTAAGACATAATCTTAAATCAAGAGGGCCCCACATTTGACCTCAACAAATGTTGTTGGAGCATGGGTAGTCAGCAAAATTAAAACAATGTACCACCATGATGTGGGTGGATGCTGGTGTAGGGCATTTAGTTCCTTACTGGTTGGAACTTGGTATGTCTGGTTTAATGGGGGTTATTTTGGACCCTTCGAGGTATGTCGAACCACCTAAAGACCTCGACAAATCCTCACTAGATGTCACGATGTTGAATCCGCCAGACAGTCGGTGACTGATTCCGACCTCGTCTCGTAAGGACGCCGGCCTAACTGTGGGGATACTAGCTTTTGATGCCATCCTTGTAGGGGAGTTAGGACTAACCTTCTATCCCTTTTGGATGTAATCACAATGGCCCAATTAAGCAGGCTTGTAAATGCAACCTTCTGATCCTACTGAAGCATAATGTAAGTAGTGTGTTTGTGTATGTGTTTTCCTTACTATCAACTTAGTATTTATTGGTTGGGTATTATAGTTGCACGTTCTTGCTTGTGCTTAACTAAAAGATAAAAGTAACGAGATAGCAGCATCTCGTGGGACGTTGCAAATTAATCATGCAAATGTTATTTTCCCACGACGAGGGAAGGTTCGGGGCATGACATGTACAGGTTCTCATACATTTATGACTTCACATTAACAGAGGAAGGTTCTAGTATTCTCATTTTCTTATATGTTAACAAGATGTCCATACATTGCACGGGATCGACACTATATACTTACATATTTTCCTAAAAGATTGTTACTTCAAGATAATTATTTGATACAGTTAACGTTGATGGATACTTGTCTTCATCGCTTTAAAAGATGTGCCTTATCTTTTCTACGATAAGTCTGAAAAAAATACCAATTTATATGCCATTTCTTGGTGAAGCAGCACTTGCGACGAAAATTGACATCTTAGTTGTTTATCCCATCTTTCTTGGAGAAGCAACACCAAGGCACTGGTAACTTTTTTTAGTTGATTAGCTAATATCATTTATTTGTATAATATGTTCTAGCAATATTTTGTGATGATGGGTTACGTTATTATCGATACTTTGGCAGAGATTTAGTATAAATTTGTTTATTTATTTATTATACATGGGATATCATGTCATAAAATTTCTAACTATTTTTTATTTGTTAAATATAAATTATCATGTTATAATAAATATTTCTGCACTGTTCAACTATTTGCGAGCATGTTATCTATCATAGATTTGAGACATATTAATGTCATTTATTTGTTAAATATGATCTATCGTTATATAAGTTCTTTATTGATTTGTTAATATCATTTTTCTATGCAATTCCACAAAATATTTAGTCATAATGCGTATTCATTTAACTAAGCATAACAATAGTCACTCCTTATACCCTATCCTTATATTTATTGTTGAAACATACACAGTCATGTAACAGGACCTTCTAAACATATACCGTTTTTCCCTTCTATGATGGGTGATTTACTATAACGGTTCATTTGCAGAGCATGTTATATAAATTGTTTGCGATTATCAATATTTATTTGATTGATTTTTTCAATGTTATTTATTTGTTAAATATAAATCCAACATGAGATTGATCTTTTGATATTTTATTTTTCAAATACGAGTATTATTTATTTGTCAAGCACGAGCCTGGTATGAGATTGATCTTAGATATTAATAGCAATCAAATATGAGATGGTCTTTACCCCAAATATATATATATATATATATATATGAGATGGATATCTCGATAATTTTTTTTTTTTTTTTTTTGTTAAAGGATATCTCGATAATGTTAAACTTTTGTAAACCTAATCTTAAGCAAATATTCTTAAAGGACATTGTTATTTTCACACCATGAATAGCTGGAAATGCATGCACACCACTTTAAATTTAAACTCTTCATATACCCTCAACTTCACTCTCCTCGAAACAGCCATTATCATTTACCTGCATCTGAAGCTGCTCCATGGACCGAAAAAGTAGCCCATATCACCATTGGATTTCCTTTCCTCGATCGAGAATTACAATTACGATCCAATAAGCTAAATCTTAATTGGGTTCGAAACCCCAATTTCCTCAATCTATAAACTCTAAAAATCACTTCTCAAAATGTTAGAAAGATATGAAATTGATTCCATAAATACTGGAAGAATATATCTCTAGGTGGCACTAACAAGATATAGAAACTATTCATCACGAAATCCCGTCAAGTTGGTTTTATATCCGGTGAACTAAGATAGTGAGGATATGAAGACGTGATAAGCTAATCACAAAACTATGCAAATTAGTTGAATTAACGATAAATTTGTAAACATTATAACTAGTTTGCACCGGGAGTCAATTTGAGGATGGGGGAAAGAGAGATCTTGAAAAAAAATAATAACAAAAAAGAGATAGAGGAGAAACAAACTATTATAACAATGAAAAGGTCACAAGACATTATAAACATTTCAATTGCTTAAGTTGTGTTTTTAAATTAGGGATGAAATTAGTGAGACACTTTTTAATATATATAATATATAGGTATTTCCATATATAATCTATACATAAATAGTTATATTAAGAATTAGAGATTTGCTAGGATTATATATTTGCTAAAGTCACAATTAAGAGCATCATTACACAAATATGCAGAAGAATTGATTAGAGAATTATTACTTAAAATGCATAAGAATTAGAGATTTGTTAGGATTGGAGGTTTTCTGAAGTCAAAATCAGAAGATAAATTATAGGGTAAAGCTCACACACGAATGTGTCAAGCGGTGCCATGCCATGCGATAGATATATGACACAACGTAATTGTAAAATGAGAAACCTTAGCTTGATAGAGATTTCACCATAAATAATTTGCATTACTGCTTAAGTTTTTGGATGTGGAATTCCTTGGACTTGTCCTTGCTCAAATAGATCAATGGTTTTCTAAGAAAACTTTCTATTCCATCCCTGTTCAAGATGTAGCTTTGAACTTTGTATATGCTCCTCATAGTAAGAATATGTCACCACCATGTACCTTTCCAATTGCATCAAACTGACCTACAACGGATTGCAAGTCACAAGGGCTTTGACAATATGCTTGGACTAAGTCACTAATACTAAATATGAAAACCATGCCAACCCAAACTCCATGCGAAGAAAAGCCCTTAGCGCTGGGAGTCTAACTTGGCGACGGTATTGCTCAAGGGCTTGGTCAAACCATCATGTGAAGGTCATGAGAATTCCAAGTGCAGGGGGCTTCACAGGTTCTAGGGAAAAATCTTTCTTTTCCTCTTGGTCCAACAATTCGCTACAACATGATCCTCTCCACTTTGAGAAGGCGCATGTTCTGCTGACAAGCCTAATTTGGTTTGGAGATTGGAAGACAATCATAATAAGAACACTGTTTGGCCTGGAACGAAAATATTCTGAAGATTCTACCTGTGGTCATGCCTCACTTCATGTCCTGGGATTGCTCTTGCTCTTGACGGGTAGGGAAACTTCTGCTTGTCCATCATCAAGTTGGTGTTCTTTCAGCCATCATTATGCATCCCTGCTTTTTTTTTTTTTTCTCCTTTTTTGGGCCCACTCCAACTTTTGAACTTGGAAATCAACCCTGGAAACCAACCCCAATGGGCTGCGTACCTGTTGGCACTTCCCTGTTGGGATTTTAATCTGATCTGAACCCGTAACGGATTAATTGATAAGGCTTCCTTAGGTGTGCTGCAAAATGTTCCATCGCCATTGCATCATGGTTGTGCTTATTGAGATCGCCCTCGCATCAATTTGCAATTAGCAGCTGAATTTCTTGTGGGAAGTTGGGGTGTGGTGGTAAGCAACTTAAGAGATTGCCATGATACTGCTAAAGCATCTCCATGGCTCCTGTGGGTGGTTTAATGTTAATATAGATGGTTCGGATTGTGATATCCAGATTTTTCAACCCCTTGTTTTCTACCGAATGAATCGAGCATTTCATTGACGCGCCTATAGGGCTCTTCTCATAACTGATCATTCTTGAGATAACTAGACTATCCTAAAATTATTAAGAGATTTTAAGGCAATAGACTTGAGAACTCGGCCAGAATCGAACTTCTCGACCATATCTATCTTTAGAGGCCATTACGACACGTTTAAAAATCGATTTGAAATCGAGAGATAGACGGATCGACGAGAGATGTGTGGCTAATCGTGGGTGACACCACTAAATTAGAAAATTCTCGTTGACCGGACTAGATTGATTTTCTTATTGTTTTGGTACCCCGTGTTCGTATTTGGATCCCCGAGATTTTCACGACAATCGAGAGTCGTCAATGAGTCGAGTGGATTCATTGTGGCTCGAAGAAAATCGACCACGGGTCATTTGCACTTAAAAATTTCGAAAGTTACCCAAGAGCTTTGGTCACGCTAAAAACGCGCCAAGTTGAAATTAACTGTGAATTCAAGTCCGATTTCAGAAATTGAAGTTTCTGTCGTGTCACAATAAATTCTAAGAGTATCGACTCAGTCTCAAAAGATTTTTTTGACAACCAATACTTTTTGGGAAAAAGTCGTCGCCAGGTCATTTTTGTGCAGAAAATGCTGAAGATGGTTTTGATTTCAAAATTGAGGAGCAAGATGGGTTATTGGATGAGGAAAAATAGCAATTGAAGATTGAGGCATCGATTGATTTTATAGAGGCTAAGTAAGAGTGAATCAAGAGAGAATGGTTGTGCGGTGAAGCTTTCTTTAAGAAATTCGTAACATCCCCTCACGCTGGCCCAAAGAATGGGCCACTTTCCAGGAGGTTATATGGGGCATTTTTGATGGCTAACGAAGCGCTGAAGTGTTTATACATGGCCAGATTGATTTAAGGAAGATATTTTGCAAAATATCAAGCCTTGGTGGAGCCCTCACTCCTCATATCTATCCACCTCTCTTTCTCTCATACCTCAACCGAAAGAAGCCCTCTCTTTCCCTTTCCATTCCGCGCGACAGCCTCCTTCCCCCTTCATTATCGCTGCTTGAAGACCGAGAGACCAGCAAAGGAGAAGCTAGCGCCGTTTCCCCTGCAGCAGCGCACGAAACAGCACCAGTGTTTCTTCCTCTGCCAGCGCCTCACCGAGTTCTCCTCACGCCACACGTCCTCCCCCGCAGCGATCCACTCTCCTCCAGTCAACAAAACCAGCGAGCTCCCCGTGGTTGACCGAAGCCGCCTCATCCACAGCCACGCGTCTTCAACAGCGCAGCAACGACCGAAGCTGCCACCTGCCTGCTTCTCCATTTGCTTCGGTCAACAAGCGAGCCACCGAAGCTTCTCAATTGACCGAGACGCCTTGCCTCGTTGCCACTTGGCAGCGCTTGCCTTTGGTTGGGTCAACAAGCCGAGTTGAAGACCGCCGAAGGAAGCCGCACGATTCCACCGAAGAAGAACCTCCCACACATCAGTCTTCATCATTTCTTCGGTTCAATCCAGTGGCCGTGCAAAATCCACCGAAGCAGCACCGGACGAAGCAGCACCGCTCGCCCACGTCTCTTGCCAACCTCTCGGATACAGCTGCATCTCCACCAACGTCGACGTTCAGCTCCATTTCAAAAACCCATCGAGTCCAACCCAGCCCGTTCGTGAGTTCAGCAAGTCTTCTCGAAGAAGCCCATCACACTGAAGCCCAAATTTCAATCTTCAAGCCCAGCCAAGTCAGCCCACAGTTGGTTGAAATCAACTCATCCTTTTTCCAGCAAAGCCCAAGGATCCAACAAGTTCGGCCCAGCATCTTTGCTCGTTCAGCCCACAGAAATTCCTGCAGCAGCCCAAGCCTTTAGTCTTGAAGCCTAGATCAACTCAGCCCAAGAATTTCAGCAGGCCAAACCCAAAGTTTCTGCGGGCTTGCTAAGTTTTAGGCCCGGCCCGAGAGTCCATCGACGTCGCCGAAATTTTGGAATTTGGCCACCGTCGCGGTGTCTCAGTCTCCGCATTTTTCAAGTGATTTTTACTCACTAATGCTTTTTTAGTTTGCTAATTATGCTTAGGGGTTGATTAGATTTAATTAAGTGCAATTAGATGGTTAGATTAAATTAAAACAATTAATTTAGTGACTTACCGATGCATGTTAGGCGGTTAGATTTAATCATTAGCAAATAGAAATGTGCTATTATTTATCGAACGAGTCTCAGTAATTTTCTGAGTTCGTTTCGGCGTCAATCGGCATTTCTACAAATTGGATTTTTAGTAATTATTTATTAATTTTCGAAATTATTTATTTAATTATTTATTTTTCCAGAAATTCAACCTATGGCCGGTGACCGAATTTTATGCTGATTTTCGTGGTGCAGTCCATTTATTTAATTGAACTTTATTTTGTGCTGAATTGAATTAATGATGATTTTAGGATTATTTTTCCTGAATTAATTAATTATAGTATTTTGGCTAAGGCCGATCGTGTATCCACACGCGGCTATTTTTATCAGGTATGATAAAAATGACGATTTGGTTGTATGGTGGTAGTGGTATACTATAATGGCCTAGGGGCCCTAAATTATCAGCTTTGGGCGAGCATATATATAGTATACCATATTATCAGCTTTGGGCGAGCAAATTATTATCAACTTTGGGCAAGCTATACTATCTATATTTTCAGCTTTGGGTGAGCAGTCCTGATTTCATAAGACTTACAAATAGTATTGAATGTACCGACCAAGAGAAGGTCGTGATGACATGTAATCAACTAGATCGATTGATCGAAGTCGCGATCTGTGGTGATTGATTGGTGGTATATTTGAATTGAACTGATATGCAGGAAGGATCTGAGGCCAAGGTAAGTCCTCTAACCCGTGTTGTGCTTAGGTAGTCTCAGAGTATATTGGTTTACTAATCGGGTCTTAGGGAGTAGAACTTGCTGAGACACTATCTCATTGGTTATTGTATAACCATTTCAGGTCCTTAGATGGCGATGGTGGAGGACCGAGAACTTCAGAGTCTGGAAGGGTGGGGGCTGAAGATTCGGCAAATCTGTCTGACTAGAGGGTCATAGGACAGTTCCTTTTTGTTAAGCTGATAATTTTGTAAACAGCCTGAATTTGTGTATAAAACTGTTGTTTTATAAAGGCTCATTTTGGTCATGAGTTGTGTCCTACTATCCTATCCCATTGTTTTATTGTCTGGGAATTTTAATTATAACTGCTTCCGCATGTGCAATATAAAATGAAAGGGTCGGCGATACATAGTCCTGGGATATCGCATTTTAAAATCGACCAAGTAGAAGGATGGACGCGCCCCGAATCGGGGCGTGACACGGATAGCATTCGTGCCTGATGGAGGTGTCATAAGAGATGAAAAAGGCAATGCAATTTGTAGTTTCCACATGAAGCTGAAATGACCCTAAGCAATAAGCATTATGGTTGAGATTTTGCCACCCCGATGGACATCCTCTGGCAAAACAACACAAACATTTGATGGATATCCTCAAGCTACTTCAATAATACTTTAACCTCCGATCGTTATAATATTTGTTCCTCATTAACTAAAAGGCCATAGCATCAGCAGTTTCTGCAGCATTGTCCATTGAATTTGCTAGCAGTGGTATAACATGATTGCAAGGAAACCAAGGTCACGATCACTTACTAGCAGTCTCGATTAAAGATCAAAATCAAAGACTTCTCATAAGTACATAAACCAACGCCATGATAAGAAGTGTATTTGCTTCGCATAGCTATAACCGACAACTGGGGAGGCATGTTGGTAACTACACGTTATTGGAAAGCAAGGAAAATAGAAACGCCTCAAACCACACCAAAAAAAGAGATATTGCCTCCAACGGAATAGCTTCACGAGTACTTGTAAATCAAGCCTCGACGTGGCCAATCAATGCCAGAAGCATCTTTTCATAGTCTCCAGTAGTGTCCTTGACAATGGCACGATCGAGAGGGATGCTATTCCTCCTCTGGTACTCCTCATTTATAAACTTCATGTCAACCTCGGCCCTGGTAGCAACTACTCTGGTCAGAGCCCCTTCATCTGTTCCTCGCTTATTGATGGCTAGACGAAGAACCTTCTCAAAATACTTCTCAGGGCGAGTCAGGCACTTTACTGTAGCTCTCAGTATAGTAAGGAACTCGTCTTTTGGATCAGTTTTCAAATCCTGCGAACATGAAGGATCAAGAATTAGACAATCTTAATCTAAAACAAAGAAAAGTCAATATGTTTTGATGCATAGTACAGACGTTATAGTCTGGAAGTGAATGAACAACTCGGAAATGGGTGATATTATCACATCTCAATGTTTTTGAAACAAGACATCTTGAAGTTGCCTCTTAACAACATGACTATTAACCAAAAAGAATACTACCCTGGCACTCTTCATCCTTGAGGAGCTATAAGCTTTAGACATATAGGTAAAAGAACTTGAAAGGTCCAGTTCATAGAAATTCCAACTCACCTTGTTGATATCATTTCCAAACTCATTTTTGTAGTGATTTAGCGTAGCATTGACCTGGGCTTTGCTCCTAGTAGCCAAAATCCGTATGAGATCCTCATGGCCATAAGCCTTCTCTGAGATCTTCTCGTGGAGTATCTTAGCCTCTGCTTCTGCCAAAGTCATATTCACCTCATCTCCATCATAACGGTAGGAGCTCACAAGAGGTACCAGCAACTAGGAGACAAAGAAACCATATCAAATTAAAGTTCTTTCCCTACAGGCGAGGAAATTACTTACGTCAACACCTAATGAAAATTGAAATGATTTAGGATAGATGAGAATTATTTCATAGGTTGTCATAGGACTAATCTTTTGATGATGGACTTGGTTATTCATTTGACACAATAGAAAGAGGTCCAATGAAGTAGCATATATGGTCTCTAGAGTTTCATGAAACCATCTTCAATAAATTGACAAATCAAAATATGAGGAACTGCTCCAAAGCACACCATCATTCCAACAAGCATTCTCTGCAAAACTCCAAACTGTCTTAAAAGTTGAACACCCTACAACTTATATTCTCAAACTTTCTGTAATATGCTGAATCAGACACATTTGATTTTACTTGCCTTCATCAGTCACAAAGAATATTTCCCAGACAGCAATAAGAAATTATTCTGAGTATCACAACGCTACATAGAATTGATTGTACAGAGTACTTATTGCAAAAAGTATGAACCTAAGTTGCTCAGAAGAACAATCATCAGCATTGGGAAATGTCATGGAACAACTTGAGGCAAGCGTAAAAGCAGTACCTTACAAAAATCTCCAGTTGTGTGGTGAGCGACGTCCTCTTCCAGCGACTTCTTGTATCGAGCATGATATGCTTGTCTTGCCATAAGCAACTGCCGGGGAGATCTCGTGCACGCTATTTCCATGAGAACCTGGTTGCTTGAAGTCCATCTTTTCGTCGCTTCATTCGCCAAGTACGCATCACGTTCAGCCGGATCAAGTGACCAAAGGACCACCAGCCTCTGACGATACGGAATGAATATGGATTAATCTGAGAGAAAGAGGGACACGTCTCCATGGGATGAATCCAAATAATTAAAGAAGATGCAGACCTCGAAATCATTGGTAAGTTCTCTGTCCAATGCCTTGAGGAGGTCCTCGCCGTAAGTCTCGGCATAGGTTTGCCGAATCAGCTTCCTCTGCGCCGCATTCCTATGACCCAATATGGATATGATCAGCTTCTCATTTGTTCCCCATCCTTCCAGATCGTTCATGATAACCATCCAACGAAGAGAAAAGATTGAATTAGACAATAAAGTTCGATTTTTTTTTTCCGAATTCAAGAGAAATAATAAACCCAGAAATAGCTCGATCTTAACAACCGATCCACCGAAAGATCACTCCGATCAAACCACGATCTCCAAGCAGATCGCAGATCCGAACACTAAGAACGGAGCACGACCATCGACGACCGAACAACACGCGATAAGAGAATCGGAGGAGGCAGCGCGAAGCAGATAGAGCGAACCTGCGAAGGCTTTCCGGAGCTGCTCGCAGTCATCGGCTACAGGGGGCACTGGCTGCGGGACGGTGAGAGTCGACATTGCTGAGGGAATGGAAGATCGTGTGGGTGCATTCACGACGAAGCGAAAACGAGAGAGAGGAGGAAGGAGACAAAACGGAGAGAGAGAGTCAGCGTCTGCTTTGAAGGAGAGAGAGAGATAGAGAGAGAGAGAGAGAGAGAGAGAGCGCGCGAGCAACGTAACAGCGCACCATGGAAAGCAGAACGCGGGGAGGCGCTGCACGAGCGCCACGTGTCGTGGCAATCACTACGTCGGCTTTCTCGAAGTGGAAACCAGAGGGACGCGGAGGAAGATGAGAGAGACGTCGGCACACGGCAGTGTCCAGGCCCGTTGGGCCGGATTTGGACAAAATTTTGAGGTCCGGTCAATGGGCCGGACGGGTCAGGCCGGGGTTTTGAAATTGGCCACGTTCAGGCAAGGGCAGTAGCCCTTGGCCCCACAACCCAATCCCTTAATTTTGGATAGGGGTAAGCATCGGTCTAAGGTCAACCCTCCCAACCCCGCCTAGATCGGCGAAACTCCGGTCTGCAGACCCTAACCTTTGGGAGGCCGGCCCTTCCTACGGATTAACCAACATTGTCATCACAAGATCACTCCCGTCTTTATGGTTGATCCAACTCTTGACCAACCCTAACTATATATATATATACACATATATAATATTATTTATAATTTTTATATAAAAAAACCTTAAAATAAACAATATCAACAACATTAAACGGCTCTTTAGTGATGAGTTCAAGTAATTTTTCATTGTTCATTAATAACTTAGATTTTTAATATCTTTTACGACGTCAATAGTCATAATTTATGAATGAGAAAAATATTTTTGTAAGGAGTCCTTACGGTGTCCAAAAGGGCATAAACAGCTCCTCATGGCATCCTTCTCTAGTACCCGTTCTCTTTCTGTTGTATTTGTCCTCTTAGTCTTCAATTTGGCAAAATCAAAAGAAAAAACTTATCTACTCGCCACTTGACACTTGCCTCACTCGCTTTGGGTCACTCGTGCCGCTTGCCACTCAATGCTCGCTTGGCTTGTTGCTCTCCGCTCGACACTCAATGCTCACTTCGTTTGACGCTCACTCCACTCGACCCTTGCCGCTTGCTTTTCTTAGCTAACCTCGCTCGTCATCGAACCCATTAGATCGGTCAGGTCCTTTGGTTGCCCTTTCAAGGAATACAAAAAATGAAATAAAAAAATTATTGGTTAGTCCCAGGTTGATCCTAAAATCAAATCGGACTAAACCCATTGGGTTAGTCCTGGTCCTCCATTGCTTTATCAAGAAAAACAAAAAATGAAATAAAAAATTATCAATTGGTCCCGAGTTGACTTTGGAATCGGACCGAACTTACTGGGTCGGTCCGGTCCTTGGTCCCAAGCTCAATAGGAAGGCTTCGGTCCAAAAAAATTGAGGACTAAGATTGTGCGGGTTGTAACTAGGGTTAGAGGGTGGACCAGCCTAACCCGAACCATGCTCACCCCTAATTTTGGACTTTCTTCTTTTTATTAAAGAAAAAAAACATTTGGCTTTTTTATTTATTAATATTCTTTCTTTTACGTATTTATCCTTTTTCCTTAATAATTTCAATTTTGCATTTTTTTTTTACAACTAGTTGATGCGACACTTGTGCCGCGCACTTTAAAGAATAAAGGAAAATATGATACGTTAGCTCGATCTTAACAATCGATCCACTGAAAGACCACTTCGATCAGACCACGATCTCCAAGCGGATCGTAGATCCGAACACTAAAAACGAAGCACAACCATCGGCGACTGAACAACACGCGATAAGGGAATCGGAGGAGGCAGCGGGAAGCAAATAAAGTGAACCTGCGAAGGCTTTCTGAAGCTGCTCGCAGTCATCGGCCACAGGGGGCACTGGATGCGCGACAGTGAGAGTCGACATTGTTGAGGGAATGGAAGATCGGGGGTTGGGGGGTTTGTGTGGACGCGTTGAAGCGAAAATGAGAGAGGAGGAAGAAGGAGGAGACAAAACGGAAGCAGAGAAAGTCAGCCTCTGCTTTGAAGGAGAGAGAGAGAGAGGACGCGCGCCACGTAACATGGAAAGCAATAAGCGAGGAGGCGGTGCACGAGCACCGCGTGTGCACCACGTCCGATTTCTCGAAGTGGAAACCGGAGGGACACGGAGGAAGACGATAGAGAGAGGCGTCGGCACGCGACAGCGTCTGGCCCGTTGGGCCGGATTTGGACAAGATTTTCGGGTCTGGTCAATGGGCCGGTCGGGTCAGGACGAGGGTTTTGAAATCGGCAAAGTTTAGGTAAGGGCAACAGCCATTGGCCCCACAACACAATCCCTTGGTTTTGCGCCTTCTTTTTTTTTTTTTTTTTTAATAGAATAAAATTTTGGCTTTTTTATTAACATTTTTGTTTTACTTATTTATCATTTTTCCTTAATACTTTCAATTTTGCAAGTTTTTTTACAACTAGTTGGTGCCACACTTGTGCCACGCACTTTAAAGAATTAAAAAAAAATGATATGTTAGCATTTCTCATTGGGAAAAGTGGGCGGAACTTACGAAGGAAGTATATTACACCAATTTGATAAGTTTTATAACTCGAATGTACTTTTTAAATATTTTAAGACTCAATTTTATTTTTTATGATGAGTTTTAGAAATTTTGAGATACTAATTTCTAAAAATAATCCTCATTAAAATTGATTCTCCCTTTTTCGAAGGATGTAAAGTTACTCATATAATTTAATCTAAGCAAATCATACTCCGATTTGCACTTCATCTTTTCTTAACTTTTGATATTGGTGTGCATTCAAGTAAAATAGTTGGACCAAACTTCACAAAACTAGATGCCAACATACACCAATTGTGCTTGTTTTTTGAATTTATCACATTTTGCACCGTCAATGTTTAGGATTCTACATGACAAGCCAAATTGTAACAAACAAATGTAATATTTATAAAAATATCATGATCTTATTATCTTTAAAGCTATTCTTAAGGATTGGACGTCCCAACTGTAGGCCATCAATTCCAAGATGGAATTGCAAATGACAGTAATTCCCAAGTGCTTTCAAGTAACCAACGAACCATTACAGAAATTGATAATGGAATTAACCAAGATAATGAAGTATAGGAGATGGCTTGCTACACAATAGAAAGACTGAAGTATCTCAATAAGTGAAGCATTTAGGATCAATTAGTTCTTCCAATTTGATGTCCTCTGATAGGCTTAACATGATCGAGCTTTGCGATGATATTGCCCGAGAAACTTGTTGCATGGTTGGACGATGCTCTGGTTTGGGATTTAAGCACAAAAATGCCATCTTTGTCACCAAAGCCACTTCCCCTAACACATTACCTTTGGGGAATGGAACTCTTTGATCTAAAACTTCCTTCATTGGCCAAGAAAGTATTGAATTGCTTGATGGTGATGAAGATGCGGACATGAGAGAAAAAATGAGATCGCCTGGATGGCATCCCATAATTACTTCCAATGTCACCACGCCCGACCCTCGGTCTCGTGACCATCCTTCATCTTTGGTCGATTTTAAAATGCGATATCCCAGACTACATATCGCCGACCCTTTCATTTTTGATAGCACATGCGGAAGCGATTATAAAAATCCCAGACAATAAAGTAATGGGATATACAAGTAGGATTAGAAAATTTAACCTTAAAACCAACACCCTTATTTACAAATACAAGTCATGCTAAAAGGTCGGTTTCTACTCAAATAGATTCTACAGCCAAAATCATCGATAGGATTGGCGACTCAATTCTCATCGGGGTCCTACTGGAGCATCCTCGTAGTTCTCCTCCGCATACTCCTCTTCGAATTCTTTCTCCTCGGGTTCTTCATCGTGGGTCCCGAAATGTTGTCCCCAAACCGGGATGAGACTATGTCTCGGCAAGTTCTACCCCCTAAGACCCGATTAGTAAACTAATACACCTTAGGGTTGCCTATGCACAACATAAGTCAAAGGGCTTACCTTGGCCTCAGATTCCACCTGCATATTAGCACATATCAAATAGGGATCCAAGCAATCACATCACTGATCAAAGCATCGATCAAATCGACATAGTCGATTACACACCAACAAGACCACTCACGGTCATTTCCATTCAATCAATCAATTCACAACATCATATCAAAACAATGATTAATCGACCTAGTCGATTACCTATCAAACAAACCAACTCTAGGTCATTCCCAGACATCAATCACATGTACTCTCTCGGGCGTCTTTTCGCCAACCGCCATACCATCACCGATCACGTGCATTCTTTAAGGCGCCACTTTCGCCAGTGATGTCCCAATCACCGAATCACGTATCATTTCTAGGGCGCCGTTTTCGCCAAGGTGATGTATGCAATGGACAGCACTCGTGCGTTCTTTAAGGCGCCGTTTTCGCCAAAGGATACCCCCATCACCAAACCACGTATGTCCATAATGAAGCAAGGGATAGACAGCACTCGTGCGTTCTTTAAGGCGCCGTTTGCGCCAGTGATATACTTAATCACCGAACCACGTATGTCTATAAGTCACGTATATTCTTTATCTCTGGCGCCGTTTTCGCCAACGTGACATATGTAATGGGCAGCAACGTGCATTCTTTAAGGCGCCGTTTTCACCAAAGGTGATATCCTTAATTACCGAACCACGTTTGTCCACTTACATCATACCCGATTGGTCTCGGCCAATAGAGTTCTCGCTTCACTCTCACGACTCTCTCCACTTTACAGCTAATCAAGGCATTATAAATGCTAAATAGCCATACTCGGCCACCTACCAATCGGTCATGCAATTTCACTCAATTTCAATCAACTAAGGAATAATTCCTTAAATTGCACAATCAATTTAATTAAGCACACTGTGGAGTTTGAATAAATAAACGGACTGCACCACGACAATTAGCACGAAATTCCGATCACCGGCCATCCCGGTTGAATTTCTGGAAAATAAATAATTAAATAAATAATTTCGAAAAATAAATAAGTAAATACAAGAAATTCAATTTAGCACAATATAAAGCTCAATTAAATAAACGGACTGCGCCACGATCATCGCATAAAATCCCGGTCACTGGTCATCCCAGTTGAATTTCCGGAAAATAAATAATTAAATAATTAATTTCGAAAATTAATATTTAATTCCTAAAAATTCCACTTAGGCCCGAATTGCTTAATTAACACCCGATAAGGGTCGGAAAAATCCCAAGAAACATCCAATAAATGCTATAGGCAATTCTCTATCTAAGTACACTAACCACCTAACTAATATGCAATGCAATTAACTAATAATCCCTAATCCATTCTAATCTAACCACCTAATTGCACTTAACTAACACTAATCAACATTTAAGTATAATTAGCAAACTAAGAAGGCATTAGTGAGCGAAACTCACTTGATTAACGAGCCGATCGGACCAAAACGACGGGAACGGCGCGGGGAACAATAAACTCCAAAGGCGGGCCAACTTCCGAGGTCCGACACCACCTCAAAACGGACCTAGAAGCCGCTGCGAAACCCTCTCTGTTTCTGTTCTGATCTTGCTGGAAATTGAAGCAAACAACCCGGTTAAGCACGGGAATTGACCGGTGAGTAGGAAATAGGCCAAACCGGGCCATGGCGGGTCTTTACCGGCAAGGAAACACTCAAAGCCAGCCACGGCAAGGCTCCCACAGATCAAGGACAGCAGCTGGATGGCACGGCTGAAGGCGGAGAGGGCACGGCCAAGCACGGCGGCACGCGCGCACGGGGAAGGGCGACCGGCGACGGCGGGGACGGTGGCCGCTCGGCGTGCGATGGCTAAACGGCGGGCAGCTTCTTCCTCTGCTGTGCTGGTCGAGAATGGTGAGGGGAGAGGGAGATTGGGTTCATCAAATGGAGAGAGGAAGAAGAGATAAGGGAAGTGAGAGATGGAGGGCTCCACTTGACCAATTTTTCCACAAAAATATCCTCTTCAAGCAACCTCAACCAAGTAGAATCCCTTGGCTCACATTTAACCACACACACACTCCTCATAACCTTTGAAGTAGTCCACTTTGGCTAGGCATGAGGGGGTTACGAATTTTGGCTCAATCTTTCTCAAATGGATTCAATCCTCTCTTGATTCCACCTCAAATGGCTTTAATAAAAATCAATTGATGTCTCAATTATCAAATTGACAATTTTCCTTATCCAAGAATCCCTCATGCTCCTCAATGTTGTCATCAAAATAATTTCTCGGTTTCAATCGCATAAACGGTCCGCCGACGACTTTTTCCCAAAAGTGTCGGTTGTCAAAAAAAAATCTTCTAAGACTGAGTCAACACTCCTAGAATTTATTGTGACATGACAGAATCTTCAATTTCTGGAATCGGGCTCGATTGACGGTTAATTTCACTCCGATGCGTTTTTAGCGTGACCTAGGCTACCGGGTAGTTTTCAGAACTTTTTAGGACAAATGACCCGTGGTCGATTTTCTTCGAACCACGATGAACCGACTCGACCCATTGGCGATTCTCGATTTTCGTGAAAATCTTGAGGATTCAAATACGGACACGGGTACCAAAACGATAGTAAAATCAAATTAGTGCCGGTCGATGAGAATTTTCCAATTTAGTGGAGTCACCCACGATCGGTCATTCATCTCAGTCGAACCGACCTATCTCGATCTTAATTCGATTTTTAACTGTGCCGTAATGATCTCTAAAGATGAGCACAGTCGAGAAGTCAATTCATGGTCGAATTCTTAAGTCTAATTGCCCTAAAGTCCTTAATAGCTTACCCAACTAGTCTAGTTATCTCGTGAGTGGCCAACTCAGAGAACAACACTATAGCCACGTCGATGAAACGTCCAATTTATCTAATCGAAATCAGAACCCAAAAATCTGGATGTCACATCACCACTCCGAAGCTGTAACTATTGCATTGCTCATTCACTTCCATTGTGTATGCGAGTTCTGTAGAGAGAAAAGAGCAAATTTTTTTCTAGCTTTTATACAATATCTGTGCTTTGTAAATCTAAACTGATTTTGAGTAAATAAAATCTAGAGAATTAAGTATAAATCAATACATTCTTTATATTCCAATGAGATTTATAATTTTCCATTTCTTTAGGAAAAAAGTTTCACTTTTTAAATTGGTGGCCTTCATCTCAATTAATCTTTAATCGAACCTTTAAATTGCATGATAGCCTTGGACTTGTTGTTAGGAATTTACAAGTGTAAAAGGAAGGGAGCTAAAAAACGAGGATCTCATGTATGATCATTTTCCTATTTATAAAAATGAAGTGGGGTAAAATTTTGAAGAGACCAACTTGCTTGGAGCTGCATATCCAAAGGTGCCTGCAAAGGAAGTCCAATTGGATGAATAAGGTTGTAGAACTTTAGCTGTGCCAAAATCAGAGACGTGAGCTTCATATTCTTTATCCAATAAAACGTTCTTGCTTGATACGTCTCGATGAATTATTGGGGTGAGCATTCATGGTGCATGTAGGACAAAGCATAGGCCACACCTTTTACAACATTCACTCTTTTATTCCAGTCAAATGTTGCGATCCTCTCTTCATCGTTCAATACATCCTTCAAACTGCCTGATTCCAAGAACTCGTACACCAAAAAT
Source organism: Eucalyptus tenuipes (assembly GCA_014182365.1). Lineage (NCBI taxonomy): Eukaryota > Viridiplantae > Streptophyta > Magnoliopsida > Myrtales > Myrtaceae > Eucalyptus > Eucalyptus tenuipes. The sequence goes on from CM024542.1 coordinate 42,520,465, forward strand.
GAATGTCGAGAACTCGAGCAAAAGCCATAGAGCTTGATGATATTCCAATGCCAAGTTTCGTTCAGAGCATGAATCTTCCTTTCAAATGCTTTTCGATCGGCCATTTCTACGTCAACTGCTTCCTTCAGTTTCTTTACAACAATAGTTTCACTTGTTTGCAACTGGGCCTTGTAAACCCTTGTAAACCCTCCCATATCCTCCCTCACCAATACAATATTTGGCATCAAACTCCTCTGTGGCTTCAATAATGCTCTCATAAATCATTCTTCCATCAAAGCTCCATATTGCCCATGGGTTTTCATTGCTTTCATTAGCTGAACTAGCATTTGTTTTCCTTATTCTCCGGCATCCAGTGCTTAAAGCTCCCACAACAAGAAGCAAAGAAACTAGGCAACCCAAAGTAGGAATAAAAACTAGCAGCAACTTTTTGTTTTTGTTTTTGTTTTTGCCTTTTGACGTTGTTGCTGTACAGGGGTTGAGACCAGCAATAACTCCACAGAAGCCTTTGTTTCCTCTCACGACTCCAATTGTAGCGTTACGAAAGGCTGGAATGTTTGGTAAAGGACCCTCTAACTCATTATACGATATGTCGATGGATGTCAAGCTTGCCATATTACGAAAGGTCGACATGATTGAACCGTATAACTGATTGTGTGAGAGATTGAGTATTTCTAATCTGTGCAATAGCCCGAATTGTTTGGGTATTTCTCCCGTGAGCAAATTTCGACTTAGATCGAGATGTTGAAGAGATTGAAGATTCCCGATCTCGATGGGAATACTCTTTTCAAGATTATTCCCGCTTAAATTTAAGAACAGAAGGTTGGAGTTCTCCCCAAGTTGGGTAGGAATTGAGCCGCTCAAGTTGTTTTTTGCAATGTTGAGTTCTTGTAGATCGGGTAATGCTCCAAGTTCTTGAGGGATGTGTCCTGCAAGAAGGTTGCAGTCCAAAAAAAGCTCTTGCAGCAACTTGAGTTTTCCTAGTTCTTTAGGAATTTCCCCGATGATGTCATTTGAAGAGAGGTCAAGTCTTTGCAATTGAGTCATGTTTCCGAGCTGAGGTGGTATGGCACCGGAGATTTTATTGTTGGAGATCTCAAAGCTCGTCAAATTTCTACATTTACTTAATGTTGGTAGTAGTTCACCGTAAAGTTCATTGTTGCTCAACTCAAGGTAATTTAAGAAGGGGTACACACCAAGAGCATCGGTTATATCTCCCTTTAGCGAGTTTTTTGGAGCCTAACTCTATACAAACTTGAACAATTTTTCAGGCTTCTTGGGATGGGTCCAGTGAAGTGATTGTTTGCTGCGGAAAAATACACAAGAGCTTGACCGCATATTTCTGGTGGCAATTGGCCAACAAAGTTGTTATCAGCTAGCTGTAAGATTGTGAGGAATGTGAGGTTATTCATCTCGGTGGGAAGAAAGCCTGACATTTCATTTTCGAAAAGGGAAAGTTCATTCAAATTAATTAACTTACCTATGGAGGATGGGATAGTACCCAATAACATATTTTGATAAAGGGAAAGATGATTCAAATTAATTAACTTACCTATGGAGGATGGGATAGGACCCGATAACATATTTTTGAAAAGGCGAAGGTCAGATAGATTGGTCAAGTTGCCTATGGATGACGGGATAGGACCTGTTAAATTGTTGCCTAAAAGTTGCAATTTGGTCAGGGATCTCATTCCTCCAATTTCTAAAGGTATGGGCCCAGAAAGTTCATTGCCATAGAGGAAAAGATATTGTAATGTAGTCAGATTTTCTAGAGTTGTAGGGATGGATCCGATGAGATGATTGTTTGATAAAACAAGGATATTGAGAGACCCCAACATTCCTATTTCCTTTGGAATGGACCCAACAAATTGATTCTCTGAAAGATCCAAGTTCCACAAGCTGCTCATGTTTCCAATGGAAGAAGGAATTGGACCGGTAAACTTATTGTCATTAAGCACGAGAAATTGTAAAGAGCGCAATGACCAAAGTTGAGTTGGAATGTTTTCCGAAAAGTTATTTTGAGAACAGTTAATATAAGTAATCTTGGAAAGATCGCCAATGCTGGGAGGGATGTTTCCGAAGAGTGAGTTGTTGGCAAGCTCAAGGACGACCAAGTTGGGTAAATGGGAGAAATTGAGATGTTGAAGCGTACCGTTTATGGCAGAATGCGAAAGGTTCAAGCTGGCAACACTCCCGAAAGAATCACAAATGATTCCGCGCCATGAGCAAGGGCTGCTTCCCTTCCAGGAAGACAAAGTAGAGTGGCTCTTGTTGTCTAGCTTAGACTTCCATTTTAGGAGTGCCTCCACTTCCATTCTAGAAGAGCTTCGTGTTGAAGCAAGACAAGACATTTCTTGCACGAGCATGAGAAGGACACAAGCGAGGAACAACATCGAGAGTTGTTGTTTCTCGGAGGCCATGACAGGTTTGGGGTATTTTGGGGTGGGCTTTCTTCTTTTCTAGGCGCATATGTGTTGAAATGGACAGCCAACGTATTTATAGAAGAAATGGGGACCATAAGTCAACAACCAAGTCAATTATCTTTGGAACTTTTATTTTGCTATGGTCATTATCCCTCCGTTATATTTTCCGAGGCAATTCTTTGGTGCAACACTATGTATGTGAGATATCAAACTTAGCGAGGCACTTGTGTTACAAAAATTTGCAAATAAACATCCCTTGTCAGTGGCATTGGATGACTGGCGTGCATTTTTCTTAGTTACGTAGAGTATGAAGCTGACTCTTTTTGGCTTATTTGATTACACACCTAATTCTCAGGCACAGAAGTGACATGTCCAATAATTATTTGGTATATTTTCGTTTTGCTCTGTCAGAAAAAAAAAAAGGTTGGTAAAATTATCAACTATAAAATCCTTATATCCCTAAATGAATAAAATATGAAGTTGAAGACAAAGGCCGTGGTCAACACGCCAATACGATTATTGGAAGACCCTATCTCTATTTTGAACCCATGTTGTCTTTCTTTTCTAGCCTTAAGCGACAGCGATCCTTTCCGTGACTTCACGCGGTATAACATATAACAGGTTAGATCTCACTTTCGTTTACCATTGTTGGCCCTTTTTTAATTTTCATATTTTTTCGGCGTAATTAGTTGCCCATTTTAATGAAATATCAATCTAAATCGCTGCTCCATCACCTTGTCCTTTGATATTTAAATAATTTTCATGACAAGTGTTCCTGAATTTGTCGGTTGATGCTAACAAATCCCCTTTTTAAAGCATTTTCTGAACTGAGTTTTTGCGACATTAAATGAATTAAATTTTCTTTTTGCTACAACCATTAATCCTCCATAATATTTTTCCGTTAGCATGTACAAGGCACATAGTATGTCAAACGCATGTGCCCCTTTATTTCTAAAGACTTGTCAGTCTCCTTTAGAGCAAAGACTGGAGTGCGAGTCAACTACACAAAAACATAATATTGCCGAAATACTATCTCAACTCTGCATTAAAAATTATGAATTCGTTCTCAAAAAAGCATGAAAAAGCAGGATACGCACAGGGAAGACCTATTTTTGATTATATTTTATTTTTTTTCGGAAATGCTGATGTAGTTTTGAGTTTCCGTAGAAGTGTAAGCAATCATCTAAGAAATATCTCTAAAGGATGGTAAGAGATCGGTCAAAGGACGGGAGTTGTGGTGGATATGTTTTCACTTGAAATGATGTTGATATCTAGATGTTTTGGGAACAATATTTGCGCGAGCTTGTTTTGCGTCTCTAGATCCTTTGTTTTCATTATGTACATGGAGGACAATATTGAAAATTTATGGATTCTAAATTGCTCAATAAATAAATACGTAAAATTATAGGTACACACTCTATAAAAAAAAATTCGCCATTAGAGACTGGGGTAATCTGTTGATTGAATGTTGGAAAATTTGAGGACATTATTAAAGGACTTTTCACATGCCTACACACGAAAGAAAAGTCCTTAGTTGATCCCACTTTCTAATGAAGTATCCATAGTGACTTGACTTGATGATCTTCTCAATATTTTACATAGTATGCCAAGCTCGGACTATTGCGTGCTACTTGACTGGTATGGCTATAAAGGCGATATATAGCTGATGTCGAGTCAATATACAGCCGATGAGGAGTACATTGAAAAGATCTGCATTTAAAAGCTATTCCATTTGAAAATATAACAATTGAATCACGAATACAAATTTAATTGGCCCGTCAGGATAATTTGACCATCACATGTCATGAAGTAGCCATTTATTATGACATATAGCCACTTGTCATGGCATATAATCATATGTAATAATTACGCCATGACCCGTTGACCAACATCTGATGACCAAAATAATTCACTCTCTCGAGTACTAAGAGAGCACTTCAGCTAGGCTTTTCTTCCACATTTAATACTTCCCAATATACACTGTCTACTCCAATTACTGACTTAGACCCCGGAGGGCTGATCCAGATAAAAAGCCAGAACGCCGTGACCCTTGTAGGTCGATGCCTTGGCGAGTTCCACGAGACTCGCCGCCGGACCCACACGTGATGGTTTCGATGATCATGGGCTCCTCTTCTACTGGGCCAAAAAGGGTTGGGATGATCAACCACCACTAACCCGTGCCTTGAAGTGCTAAAATGCGATGGGGCACCACTCGGGGGGCAAAATACTGAGCAACGGCAGTCTTACTTGCGAGTACTTTCGAAGCACTCAATAGATTATACTGTCTTTAATACTCCGTAGTCTTCTTTTTGACAAAACTCTACAATTAAAAAGTTTGGGACTAGATTGGTACAAATGAAATGAGTTTTTGACTTTTTTGATACTTTTCCCTATCTACATGTAACATCAAAACTCCATTAATACAATTAAAAAGTTTAGGACTAGATTAGTACAAATGAAATGAATTTATAACTTTTTTGATACTTTAATTCTATATGTAACATGAGACTTTTGAGATCTTTAATTTTTCCCAATAGGACGTATAGGTTTCAATTTAAGTTGGCAAAATATCATCCTGTATGTTAATAATAAGCAATTTCACTTAAAGATTTGGAGATTGCAACTGACATTAGAATATATTTATGGCAGTTTTCCCATCAAATAATATTTTTATATACTGGCCAATCGAAGGTTTGTCCTATTAGTTTCCCATTTTCTCGATTCGAGCAAGTTGGAAACCCGAGCAACCTTAAGCATGGAATTAGAATAGAATAGTCAATAGATGTATCTTCAAATTAAATTTCTCTTCTCTTGACCTGATTTAGAGTTATAGAAAAGAATTGTATGTGACTTCAATATGTCAATAGTTTGGGAAAACATTTATAATAACAATAAGAAGAAGAACAACAAATTAACAATAATGAGAATAAGAAATTGGCCAAATTACTCACAAGGACTTTCACTCCATACCCCCCCCAATTTATGCTATTATTATGATATTCCCAATTTTTGTCTCAAAAAAGAGAAGAAAGTTTTGAGTTAAATAGCTTACTTTGTTTTGTTTTTCAAATTAAAACTTCTTTTCCCTTTGCTTTTATTACTCAAATTTTTTGCTGGTTCTGCATCAATGAATAGACAAAGTAAGCTTCCAGACTCCCGTCCCTCTCGCTCTCATTATACGACTTGACTAACAAACCAACCATCTTCAACAAAGAACTATATTTCTTTAGAGTAAGGGCTGGGATGTAAGTCACAATGTGAAAACTTAAAAAATGAAGGTGGTGCGCTTGAATCCCTTCACTAAGGTGCTATTGAATGATATGGAATCAGACAAGTGATTTCTAGAGGAGGAAGTGATCCTGACCTAACTTATAATGCTGGCATAATGATTATCGGACAACTCTCTTCTTGGCGGAAGGACTGGGACGTAGGTCAACAACGTGAAAAAGTAAAGGTGATGCGCTTGAATTTCTTGACTACGGTGCTATCGAATGGTATGGAATGAGAAAAACGACTTCTAGAGGAAGTGATCCTGACCTCATTTTTAATGCACTCGTAATGGTTATAGGACAATTCTCGTCCAAGTATATCATGATAGTGATTTGGGAGAAGATCCTCCACTCGGTGAAACACGGCGTAGAAGAAGACCGGACAAAATGGGCATAGACACTTGACGTCAATGAAGAACTGAACAACCTTTCCACTGTCTATTCCAAATTATTCACAAGGATTGTTACTCCATAGGTTAAACCAACGTGAGATAAATCCTTTTTTTTTTTTTCAAACAATTTAAATCTATCGGAAAATGGTCGATCCGTACATATAGCACATATGCTCTACTTCACAAGTAAGTAGGATGTTATACATGCAAGACGAGATCCAAATGTAACCATGTCGAACGCATAATGACTAGTAGGAGAACTAGCAAACTGGAAAGAGTAAGAGATGGAATAAGCAGTGTCAAAGTCCACAACCGTGATCTTTAGTTTGTTGTGAAATATCAGATTAGATAAAAAATTTCTTTCAAAAGGGTAAACTGTTTGAAAACGAATCGATAATGAATATATAACATATTACTTAATAAAGATGAAAAATAAAGGCACATGGATGACAGTAATCATTAATCTTATGTATGCAAACTGCAACGAGTCCTACCACGTAAATGGTCTCCAATAAGCATTGACAGGTTGTTTTGATCGGTTTACTTTTCTTTTCTTCTCTTTTTTCCACCTTTTGGATTGTTTGGCATCAACATTTGTTTTGTGTCTCTGAATCCCTTGTTTTCATGGTAATCTAGCTCTAGTGCACACACGGATAGCATAATTGGAAAATATAAATCCTGAATTGCTCGGGAAATTCGTGGAAATATAAGTACCCACTAGATACAGAAATCATGAGGAACATGGGTGTTATGCTAATTTAGTTATTGGATGTAGAAGTCAAGAGCATTCCAAAGGACTTTTCTTCTGCCTTCGCACACAAAAAAAGTCCGAACTTTCTTTTATATTAATCCGCCTTTCTATTGGAGTATTCCAGAATGACTCAACTTGATTCGCTTTCCGATGCTGATCTGGCAAAAAAACATTTCATGGTCTGTCAACCTCGTCTAGATTGTAGAACATGTGACCTTACCGTCAAACTAGCATGATTAATGGTTTCGAAGATTATGGGCTTCTCTTCTATTGGCCGAAAAAGGATTGGGCTCGTTATCCTCCCGAGCGCTTTTGTAACACCCAGGAGATTTTACCATCTTTAATACTTCGTAGTCTTCTTCTTGACAAACAACGGCCATCGTATTAAATTGTCACGAGTCAAATTTTCTCCAGACATTGGGATGAACCTATATCACTTGTAATGGCCATTATGGACAGGGACGGATCCGGAGTGAGAAAATAGGGGGCGAAAGGGAAAGCAAAGAATAGATTAACGTGCTATAACTAAGGGTGTGTTTGTTTTGCAAAAATAATTTTCGGGAAAACATTTTTCTCATTTTCCAGATTTAATGAGTCAACGGAAAATGTTTTCCTTTCAAAGCTTAAATTCAGGAAAACGATTTCCCCTTTGAAAGAACCGGAAAACGTTTTCCAAAATGTTTTAAGGTCCTTACTTAATGAGAAATTTATTATTAAAAAGAATTTCTAATTAAAAATTTTGAATTTGTTATTATTATATCTTTTCTTTTCTTTCTTCTTTCTTTTTTTTTTTTTTTCTTTTTCTTGTTTTTCTTTTCTTTCTTTTGCCTGTGAACATAAACCCTAACTCCTCCTCCCCTCTCTCCTTCTCCTTCACCCCCTCCCTTTCGTCACTGCCGCCTCCTCCAACCCTAGCCCTCTTGTGCTCCCGTTGGCTTCGCTCTCCTATCTTCCTCTTCGTCGGCGTCTTCTACACTTTCAATCATTTTTCAAATGCAATTCAAACACCAGAAAATATTTTCAGTCACATATCACCAAACAAAGGAAAACTAACCGTTTTCCATTCGTTTTACGAAAAGTGTTGCATTTCTAAAAAATATTTTCCAATAAGGTATTTTCCAAGAAAATGATAATACTTTTTTATATTAACCTAAAACTTGAAAATGAACTAAAAAATATTTTTTGCCATTCCACATAGAAAATTTGATTTGATTTCTCTTAGTACTCTCCTTTTAATAATTTGTCATTTTATTTTTTTAATTATATTTATTTTTTAATTTTCTTTCTACCTTTTCTTTTTAATTATTTCCTTTTATTTTTTTATTTTCCTCCTTCTTCTTCGGCCGGTCGCCGGCCACGGCGACGACTAGTGACTGGCCAAAGGCAAGCTTGAGGCTCGAAAAGGCTTGCTGACCTCATGCCTCGCCAAATCAGTGAGATAGAGGCTCGCACTTGCCGATTGAGCAAGCCTCGAGCTTGACACTTGCCCTTGTTGATCTAGCGAGTAGCAAGTTCACCAAAGGCTGATGAGTTCGAGGGTCGCTTGTGGTCGATCACTAGCTATTGCTGTGGCTGGCTAGATGGCTGATGACGGGCTCGAAAAGAAGGAAAAAAAGAAATAAAAAGAAAAATGATTAGAAAATTGAATTTTTTAAAAAAAGACAAAAAGAAAAGAAAAAAAAAAAGAGGCTAGCAAGGGTGTGAGATAAGAGAAAGTAAGTGAGGAAAATTTTTTCCCCTACTTGAAAAAAAGGAAAACATTTTCCCTTATTTTAGAAGATTTTTTTCCATTAATGGAAAATGTTTTCTTCAATTAGTTCCTTTTCTGTAAAACGAATGTCGGAAAATCTAGAAAGCGTTTTTCTAAAAATTTTTTCCACAAAAAAAAAAAAAAAAAAAAACGAAGTCTAAGTAATGATAATGGATCCTATAGGCCCCCTTGGATCCATCCTTGATTATGGTTTCGTTCATTCGTTCGGCCATATACTCACGTATATGCGTGCGCATGTGAGTGCACATGTTAAGCTGGCGATAATTTACTTTTGTCCGTTGTCATGTGAGAACGTAGTATGAAATGTTTTGGACTCTTTAAGTCTCAAATTTCATTTGGCAAAATATTGAGATTGAAATAACCAATAGCAATATACTTATATGTCGGTTTTCCCATTATTTCCAATGTCGGCCGATCTAAGCTTTGTCGGATTAGTTAGTATTCCCATTTTCTCAATACAAGCAAGCAGGAAGCCGAAGCATCCTTAAGCATGGAATTAGAAATAAAACAGTCCATAGACGACTCTTTTGATTTAAATTTCTCTTCTCTTCACCTAATTTGCAGCTGTTGAAAAGTATGGGGGTGCATGACAACCATTCTGTTCCAGAAATAGTTTCTGGAACAGAAATAGATTTTTTTTTTTTTTTATATTTCCAGAAGAGTTTCTAAGCAGAAATAACCGTTTGATAACGACACAAAATTTCTATTCTAAAAATAGAAATTCATTTGATAACGACACAAAATTTCTTCCTTTCGGACGGCGGTGAACCGGCGATCGGCAGTGATGGACGGCCGGCGATTGGCGGCCGGCGGCGGCTGGCGAGGGTTGGCGACCAGCGAGCGGCGGAGGCCGACGACCGACGGGCGGCGGCGCGGCGCGACGTGGCCCGCGACCGACGACCGGCGCGTGGTGGTGGCCGGCGAGGGCCGGCTGACCGGCCGGCGAGGCCGACGCGGGGCGGCGGCGGAGGCCGGCGACCGGGCGGGCGGCGGCGGCGGTGGCCGGCAATCGGTGATCGACGACCGGCGGGCGGCGGCGGGCGGCGGCGGGCAACCGGCGGCGGCGGTGAGCGACCAACGGATGATGGTTGGCGGCAACGGATGAAGGATCGATTGACGAACGATGAGAAGAACTTTTATTTCTGATTTCTATTCCAGAAATAGAGAAGTAGAAAATTTCTACTTCGATTTCTATTCCAAACCTATTTCGGAATAGAAATCTATTCCGAAAATAGAAAAATGGAATAAGTTTATCAAATGGATTTCTATTCCGAAAAACAGTGCGGAATAGAAAAAATCTGTTTCTAGAATAGAAATTCGATTTGTCATGCACTCCCTATGTGACTTCAACATGTCATTAGTTAGGGAAAAAGACAGTGTCCTAACTATTTTAGCTTTACTCATTACTTGGGAGAATTACCAAAAAAATCCTAAACCTATTGTAATCATGCCAATTCAATTCTAAACTTATTTTTTTCTGCCAATTCAGTCCTAAACCTTTTACAATTGTGCCAATTTAGTCCATCCCGCCAAAATTGGCCGGCCGGACGTTGACATGGACACCGGGCGTCCGACGAATGCAAACATGGCAATTTTTAATATATTTTTTTATTTTTTTCGAATTTTTTAATTTTTTTTTGAATTTTTTAATCATTTTTTGAATTTTTTTAATCCTTTTTTGCTTTTTTTTTTTCCTTCTCCTTCCTCTGGCCAGCCGACACCAGCCAGAGGCTAGGGCCTGCAAGGCTCGCCCCCACCCGCCACTGGCGAAGGCAAGCCTTGCCCGGCGACGGCGAGGCCGCCGTCGCACATCTGGCGAGGAGCCTCACCAGTGGCCTTGACCCCGAGCCTCGATGACTCGCACAACTCCACCGTCAGCCCCGCACCCCTCACCGCGGCCGCCACCTACACCACGATCAAGGTCTCCTCGCCAAGCCGCAACACCGGCTGCCGGTACTCCCCGACCATCCGCTTCACCTCCTCGAGGTGGCTCTCGGCCGATGACTCCGCCGCAGCCCCCCTAGCCCGGCGGATCATCCCTCGGCTTCGCGGAGCCATTGTTGCGGGCAAAGCGTGGTCGTTCCGTTCCCGTTCTCCCGTGCCGCCGTCTCCACCGCTGCCGGATCTGGCAAGGCTCGGCCCCGTCCAGCCTTGGCGAGGGCGAGCTCGCCGGCACTAGCGAGGCTCCTCGCTAGATCTAGCAATGGCAGCCTCGTCGGCCACCGGCGAGGCTCCTCGCCGGATGTGCGAAAGCGGCCTCGCCGTCGCTGGGCGAGGCTCGCCTTCGCCAATGGCCGGTGGGGGCAAGCCTCGCCGGCCCTTGCCTCTAGCCAGCCGGAGGAAGGAGAAGGGGAAAAAACAAAAAAAAAAAAAAAGGAAAAAAGGATTAAAAAATTCAAAAAAAGTATTAAAAATTCGAAAAAATAAAAAATATATTAAAAAATTGCCACGTCGGCGTCCGGCCAGCCAAGTTTGGCCGAATGGACTGAATTAGCACAATTGTAAAAGTTTTAGGACTGAATTGGCACAATTGTAAAAGGTTTATAACTAAATTGGCCAAAAAAAAGTTTATGACTGAATTGACACAATTACAATAGGTTTAGGACTTTTTTGGTAATTCTCCCCTCATTACTTTCATTCGCCCATGCCATACTAGGCACTTTAGATTTATCGGGTCAAACATTAGAATCGAAAGTCTTAAATTTGCAAGACAGTAGCAAAGTAATAAAAATAATAACAATTTTAAAAAGGAAAGTAAAAAATCACAAGACAATTGTTGCTTAAAAAACAAAGAAAAGTTCATGTTTCGTTCTTTTTTTCTTTTTACTTTTGGCAACGAAACAACACAACTGCGGTCCTCCTACTGGAGCCTGCCGCCATCATCGTCTATTATGGCTTAACCTCAAACAGCACCATCACTACTAAAACTCAACCAGCATTGGCCACCACAACACCACCATGTCCAACCCAAACTTCCGCACGCCAATCCTGCCGCTAGGGGCATTAAAGAGGAGTCAAATCGAGTAGAGTCGAAGTACTTTACCAGTCCTCGAAACTCAATCCGAACTCGATTAACTTTCCTGCTTTAGTTCGACTCTAAAGAAAATATAGATACTCGAGCTAGACTAGACTCAATCAACTTATGGATGAACTCAAGCTCCAGTATAATAAACTTGAAAACTATGTAATTTTAAGGATCTTTATGTCCATTTTCAGAAATATAAAATGTTTTGAACAATGGCCAAAATTGACGGTGAGCTCTGTCTTGAGCTTGTGCAGAAGAGAGCTTGCGCGGCCATAGCTGTCGTAATGATGTGGTGGTGCGAATATTGGGGCAATCTCTGTGGATCTGGTGGAATTTACTGATTATGGCTAATAAGGGCGTGAAATGGGATATCGAAGAGTTGAAGGTAGATAGATTTCTTTTTGTTGTTGTTTTGTTTTTTCATTTTCCACAATGACGTCCGTACAAATGTCAAACCATCATTCATCGGCCGCCCCAGCTAAACTTAACCGGATTTGCTGTCAAAGGGGACTCGATTAGACAATTTCTGTAAGTAGAAGGATTTGATTGTAATATGTTAAAGTATATGGACTTAATAAGGAAAATGTGAAAATATAGGACTAAAAAGTTGAATTTTTTCATTAAAATGAGCAATAGTTTAATTTTTCTTGGCACTGGCTTATTAATTCATTTGGGTTAAAATTGCAAGATACAAATGAGCATTTTTTTTTCAAGAGCTTGAACTCGTTAATTGATCATTGGGAAAATGGTGCTGATCATCCTCTGTAAGAGAAATAAAAGGGAGAACTTGCCAATATAAGCTGCCGCAGAAAGACCAAAATGTCAATAAGAGAAGCATTTCGGATCACCTAGCTCTTTCAATTTTATGCCCTCCAACCCGTTCATCATGATCGAATTACGTGCCGATATCTCTTTAGACACTTGTTGCATGCTTGGACAATGCTCCGGTTTTGTACTTAAGCACGAAAGTGCTATCTTTACCATGAAAGCTACTTGCCCTAGCACATCACCTTTTGGCTATAGAATTCTTTGATCCAAAACTTGTTGCAGTGGCCAACTGTTAAATTGCTTGATGATGATGAAGATGAGGATGCGAGGGACAATATGAGATCGCCCTGATGTCTCCCTATGATTACTTCCAATGTCACCACTCCAAAACTATAAACATTACATTTCTCCTTCACCTCCATCGTGTGTGAGCTCTGCATAGGTGAAACGGCAATCTTTTAAATACTTCTTATTAATGCTATCTTTTTCTGGCTAAATGCTCAATAATGTTATAAAACCTATTGTTTTTATTGAAAAAGCCAACTTACCTGGAGATGCATATCCAAAGGTGCCTGCAAAGGAAGTCCAATTTGATGAATAAGATTTTAGAACCTTAGCCATACCAAAATCAGAGATGTGAGCTTCGTATTCTTCATCGAGTAAAATGTTCTTGTTTGATACAGTCTTGATGAATTATAGGAGGAGAGCATTCATGGTGCATGTAGGACAAAGCATAAGCCACCCCTTTAACAACATTCACTCTCTTATTCCAGTCAAATCTTGTTATCCTCTCTTCATTGTTTAGTACATCACACAGTTACAGAGACTTCATTGTGCAAAGTACTTACCGAAAAATGTATGGAAAAAAGTTACTCAGAAGAACAATCATCAGCATCAGGAAACTTCGTGGCACAAGTTGAGGCAAGTGTAAAAGCAGCAGTACCTTACGTGGTGAGCGACGTCCTCTTCCAGAGACTTCTAGTATAGAGCATAATATGGTTATCTTGCCAAAAGAAATTGCTGCGGAGAACCTTGCGCAGGCTATTTCCACGAGAACCTGATTACTTGAAGTCCATCTTTTTCTTCTTTTTTCTTTTTTTTATTTGGGTAAAGGATTGAAGTCCATCTTTTTGTCGCTTCATTCGCCAAGTACACAGCCAGATCAAGCATCCAAAGGACACCGGCCTCTGATGACTTGGAAATTACAGGAGGCAAAGAATTTAGAAATTGACATGTCATTTTATACCTGCAATTTTATGAACAAAACGTGCAATTGAGAATCGATAATCAACAAAAACATAGGAACGAATGTGGATAAATCCAAGAGAAGAGGGACATGTCTCCATGGGATGAATTCAAATAATTAGAGATTGATCAGACCTCTAAAACATTCGTAAGTTCTCTGTCCAATGCTTTGAGGAGGTCCTCGCCTTAAGTCTCAGGCGTAATGTTGCCGAATCAGCTTCCTCTGAGCCGCATTTCAATGAGCCAATATGAATAGGATCAACTTCTCATAAGTTCCCCATCCTTCAAGATCGTTCATGAGCATGATCACATAAGAAAATACTAAATTAGATGATAAGGGTGACTTTTTTTTTCCCAAAATCCCAACGATATCGCATGCTCAAGGTACAAAGCAATTTCATAACTTGTACCTGTGAACAACATATTGCAGCTACGTGAAACATCCTCTGTACAAAGAATCGTGTATCTTTCATTTTATCTTGGACCATTGATCAACTGAATGAGCTCATAGATATACTCGTCGCAGAAGTGATTGAACCAAAAAAAGATAATATTTACACGAAGAGAAACAATTAAAGAAACAGTTCGAATTCAAAAGGAAACTGTGATGATCGAATTCTTTTTGCATCTCTAGATCGCTCCTGGATCCAGAAATAGTTTGATCTTAACAGCCGATCGTTCTCTCTTTTTGAGGAATGTAAAGTTCTTTACGTAATTTGATCTAACCAAATCATACTCTTATCTGCATTTGTTTTCTTTTTTCTTTTTCTTTTAATTTATGATGTTGCACATTGCCACGTTCAACTAAAAGAATTTGAGGAAACTTCATAAAACATGATGCTGGCTTATACCAATTGTGCTCCAACACCTTTTGAGCTTATCAGATTTTCTAGCATCAGTGTTTGCTATTTTACATAAGAAAGCCGAATCTTGTTCGCATCATCGGACAAAGAATGGTCCAAGAAGTAAATGTAAGAGCTACAAGAAATATCATGATCTTGTTATCTTTTGAGCCCACTCTTAAGGATTGGACGTTGCAGTTGTAATCCATCTATTCATGATTGAAATTGCTAATGGCTGAAATTCCCAAGCGTTTTTGAGTGATTAATGATCCATTGCAAATATAGATAATGAAATTGACAAACCTAAACAAAGTACGGGAGACAGTTTGCTACCCGGGCTACAACAGAAATACCCAAATATCTCAATAAATGAAGCATTTAGGATCAACTAATTCTTCCAATTTGATGCCCTCTGGTGCGCTTAACATGATTGAGCTATGGGTCGATATCGCTCGAGAAAGTAGTTGCATACTTGGACGATGCTCCGGTTTGGGACTCAAGCATGAAAAAGCCATCTTTGTCACGAAAGCCACTTCCCCTTGCACATTACCTTCCGGGTTTGGAACTCTTTGATCTAAAATTTCTTTCAGTGGACAAGAAGCCATTGAATTGCTTGACGATGATGATGATGAGGACGCAAGAGATGACATGAGATCGCCCGGGTGTTTTCCCATGATTACTTCCAATGTCACCACTCCAAAGCTATAAACATCGCATTTTTCATTCGCTTTCATTGTGTATGCGAGTTCTACATAGAGAAAAGAGTAAATTTTTTTTGTAGCTTTTATACAATATTCATGGGCCGTTAATCTAAAGTGATTTTGTCTAATTAAAAAATATCACTAAAGCAAGGTAGGTAAGGATGAGGATCTTGTATAAGCATTATCCTATCTATAAAATGAAGTGCACTGAAATTTTGAAGAAGCCAACTTACCTGGAGCTGCATATCCAAACGTGCCTGCGAAGGAAGTCCAATTAGAGGCAAAAGGCTTTAGAACTTTAGCCATGCCAAAATCAGAAAAATGAGCTTCGTATTCTTCATCCAGTAGAATATTCTTGCTCGATACGTCTCGATGAATTATAGGAGGTGAGCATTCATGGTGCATGTAGGACAAAGCATGAGCCAAACCTTTAACAACTTTCACTCTCGTATTCCAGTCAAATCTTGTTATCCTCTCTTCGTTGCTCAATACATCCTTCAAGCTACTAGATTCCAAGAACTCGTACACCAAAAATGAATGTCGAGAACTCGAGCAAAAGCCATATAGCTTGACAATATTGCGATGCCGAGCTCCAGTCAATGCATGAATCTCCCTTTCGAATGCTTTTCGACTAGCCATTTTGACATCTAGTGCTTCCTTAAATTTCTTTACAGCAATAGTCTCACCTGTTTGCAACCGGGCCTTGTAAACACACCCTTGTCCTCCAACACCGATGCAATATTTGGCATCAAACTCCTCCGTGGCTTCAATAATGTTCTCATAAACCATTATTCCATCAAAGCTCCATACTGCCCATGGGTTTTCATTGCTTCTATCAACCGAACTAGCCTCTATTTTCCTCACTCTTCGGCATAAAGTACTTGAAGCTCCCGCAACAATAAGCAAAGAAAGTAGGCATCCTAAAGTAGGAATCAAAATTAGCAGCAACCTTTTAATTTTGTTTTTGCATGTGGACATTGTTGCTGTACAGGGATTGAGACCAGCAACAACTCCACACAAGCCTTTATTCCCTCTCACAACTTCAATTGTAGCATTGTGAAAGGCTGGAATGTTTGGCAAAGGACCCTCCAACTCATTACATGATATGTCGATGGAAGTCAAGCTTGCCATATCCTCAAAAGTCGATGCAATTGAACCTGAGAGATGATTGTGGGAGAGATTGACTGCTTCCAATCTTTGCAGGAGCCCAAGTTGTCCAGGTATATCTCCCATAAGCAAATTTTGACTTAGATCAAGAACTTGAAGAGATTGAAGCTTGCCGATCTCAACGGGAATACTTCTATCAAGACTGTTTCTACTTAAATTTAAAAACTCAAGCTTCCAACAGTCCCCAAGTTGTTTAGGAATTGAGCGACTCAAGTTATTTCCGGCGATGTTAATCGTTGACAGATCAAACAATGTTCCAAGTTCTTGAGGTATTTGGCCTACAAGATAATTGTTATAGAGGGAAAGCTCTAGAAGTGACTTCAGTTTTCCTAGGTCTTTTGGAATTTCCCCAGAAAGACTATTTGAAGAGAGGTCAAGTATATGTAATTGGCTCATGTTTCCAACCTCGAAGGGTATCACGCCTGAGATTTGAGTGTTGGAGATTTTCAAGCTAGTCAAATTGCTATATTCACCCAGTCTAGGTGGTAGCTCACCGTAAAGGTCATTGTTGCTCAACTCAAGATAATCTAAGTAAGGGTATATGCCGAGAGCCTCAGATATATTTCCTTTGAGCTGGTTGTTTTGGAGCCTAACTCTATACAAACTCATGCAGTTTTTGAGGCCTCGCGGAATTGGACCAGTGAAGTGATTGGTATTTGCGGCAAAATATTGAAGAACTTAACCACTGCAAATATCTTGTGGCAATTGGCCAACAAACTCGTTATGGCTCAGCTGCAAGCTTGCGAGCTTGCTTATGTTACCTATAATGGATGGAATAGAGCCAGAGAGACTGTTATTCATAAGCGAGAGACTAAAGAGAGATCCGAGCATTCCTAGTTCTTTGGGAATAGGACCAGACAGCTTATTTTGGAAAAGTTCAAGGCTACGCAGTTTGCTCAAATTCCCTATCGTTGATGGGATAGGACCAGACAGCTTATTTTGGGAAAGTTGAAGGATCTTCAGATTGCTCAAATTCCCTATCGCTGATGGGATAGGATAGGACCTGTTAAATCATTAATTAGTAGTTCGAAATGTATGAGGAATCTCATTCCTCCAACTTCGGAAGGTATGGGGCCAGAAAGTTGGTTGTCATAGAGGTAAAGATATTTCATTCTACTAAGATTCCCTAGAGTTGTAGGGTTGGATCCATTGAGATAATTGGATGATAAATCAAGTTGAATTAGAGACCCTAACATTCCTATTTCCTTTGGAATGTACCCAACCAATTGATTATTGAAAAGCCATATCTCTTCCATGCTGCTCATGTTTCCAATGGAAGAAGGAATTGGACCGGTGATTCCGTTGTTCGCTATGTGGAGATAAGCAAGAGACCTGAGCCTTCCTATTTCTTCAGGAATGAAACCAGCAAGCTTATTATCCGAAAGATATAGATAGGTCAAGTTGCTCAAGCTAAATATCTCACTGGGAATTGGACCGGTCAAATCATTATGTGAAAGATTGAGATCTCGCAAAGATCGCAATAACCCAAGTTGAGTGGGAATGTTTCCCGAAAGGTTATTTTGAGACAAGTCTAGATAAGTAAGCTTGGCAAGATTAGCCATGCTCGAAGGGATTTTCCCAAAGAATGAGTTGTTGGCAAGTGTTAGAGTGATCAAGTTGGGCAATTGGGAGAAATTGAGATGATGAAGCGTACCATATATGGTAGAATTTGAAAGGTTCAAGCTTGCGACGCTTCCGAGAGAATCACAATTGATTCCGCGCCATGAACAAGGGTTGGTTCCATTCCACGAAGACAAAGTAGAGCGACTCTCGCTGTCTAGCTTAGACTTCCATGTTAGGAGTGCTTCCACTTCCTCAAATCTCGTTTGGTTGCTAGCACTAGCAAGGGCCACCAAAGGAGAGCTTCGAGATGAAGCAAGAAAAGGCATTTCGTGCGTAAGCAGGAGGAGGAAATAAGCGAGGAACAACATTGAGAGTTGTTTTTGAGATGAGGCCATGACAGGTTGTTTAGGTTATTTGGGGTAGGCTTTCTTTTGTTTCTAGTTGCATATGTGTTGAAATGGACCAAGTACAACTAACGTAACAAGTCAATAATCACTTCTTTTGGTTATAGGGTTACCTCTTCAGACGGCAGGTGAATTTCGTCACTATGTCGGGGCCCCCTCCCTACCTCGTAATCTAGGTGGGCTGACAGGATTGCATTCCTTATTTTAACGTGCCAGTGTCCACACGATTGACACCCTTTAAGTTCCTCTCTGTATGTTTGTCTTCTCCAAAAGGAAGGAATGCCCTCTTAGTGCTTTACATACTGTAAGTCTTGAGGTCTAAATTGAACCAGAACGAAGCCTTTTAAGCACATGCTTAGGTCCACTTCTTTTTGGTGAATGAGAGATAATTTCAAATTTTATTTTAGTCAAAATTACAAAAAACTATCCGAATTTTGGGATAGTATACGTTTATCCCTAAAATTTCAGTGGTTACATAAATACCTCGAGAACTTTCACTTTGTCACGGCCATTAACCTTCCGTTATTTTAATCTTGTATAGAGCAAAGACTGGGATGTAAATCAACAACACCAAAACGTAATATTGCCGTAATACAATCGCAACCTACATTAATAAACAGTCGTTGTAAAAAATTCATGAAATTCAAGAAAGGCACAACGGAGTGCTGATTTCTTTTTTCTGATAGAAATACCCATAGGTGTTTTGAGCTATATTTTCTGTCTCTTTTTTATGTAGAGGTTGTAATCATAAATGTAGAAGCCATCGTCAAGAAAACCAATTTTGGCATGAGGCGTTATAGGTGCAATTGATTAAATCTTGTGAGTTCATAAAATGATTTGAAAATTATTTTCCTAAAAGTGATACGTATCACTTACAAAAATGAATGAATGAAAAACAATTTATTGTTTATGAAAATATTTAGACATCAACTATCATTATTGTGTCATGGTGTGCTAAACTGCAATGGATCATCAGTTGGTATGCAAAATACTGAGCAATGGCATATTCTTATTAACGAGTAATTTTGTAGCACTCAATAGATTTTTCCATCTTTGATACTTTGTAGTCTTCTTCTTTTACAAACCATCAACGTGGCTGGCCAATTGATGAATCAGTCATTTTTCTTTTTCGAGGTCACGAGAGCCTTCACGTGGGAGCAAAACGCCAAACAGCTCATGCCGAGTTAACTAATCGTAGCATACTTTGTGTAAAAAGACTTTTCGATAGTTAGCATCATAGCGGGGCAATAGTGAGAGGGTTGCTAACCTAGGACTTACGTGGCATGGATTATGTGGAGTCGTCGTTATAGCTTAAACGGAACATTTTATAGTGCGTGTAGACCTCTTTTGTTAACGCATAGAAATTTCAGACATAGGAATGAACTATTTCATGGTCACGCCAAAAAATCCCTAGGCGTATTTCCTTTTGACTTCCACCAATATAGCTTGTTATCTTTTTCGTCATGTGAGCAAGTGACATGAGCCTTTTGGGATCTCTAATTTTTTTCTCATAGGATATATAGGTCTCAATTGAACTTAACTTGGCAAGATATCATTACGTATGTTAATAAATTGCAATTTCACTTATAGATTTGGAGATTGAAAGTGAAATAAACTATAACCAGTATACTTATTCTATTTTTACCATCATATAGTATTTTCTATATTGGTCGATCGAAGGTTTGTCGTGTTACTTAGTTTCCCGTTTTTTATCGATACAAGCCAGCAGCAGGATGCCTGAGCAACCGCGAGCATGGAATTGAAATATAACAGTCAATAGACGTCTTTTTAATTGACTTTTTCTTCTCTTCATCTATTTAGAGTTGCTTAAAAGAATAGTATGCGACTTCAATGTGTCAATAGTTAGGCAAAACAATAATAATAACAATATCGATAAGAGTAATAAATTACCAATAATAAAAATAAGAAAATGGCGAAATCACTCATGTGAATTTTCACTCCAACCCCCAACAATATAATACTCCCAATTTCTTTTCTTTTCTTTTTCCAAAGAAGTCGTCCCAAGTTGAATAACCTAATTCATTTTAGGGTGTATTTGTTTCATGAAAAATTGAAGATTTGGAAAATATTTTACGAAAAATGATTAGTTAGACCACTTAGAAAATTAGTCAAATAAAAATGTTTTTATGATTGACAATAATTTATACATAATTGTTGTTGTACGTGATGAAAATGTTTTTATTTATTCATTTTTATAAGCGATATAAGGGATTATTTGTTAGAAAATAATTTTCAAATCTTGAATATTTTGGAAAATAAACGTGCCCTAAAATTTCCAATTTTTTCTTTGCTTTTATTACTTGAATTTGGCGTCTTTTAGACAACTGTCCCTCCCGCCGTCATCGGTTGACTTGACTAATAAACCGACGATCATCAGCTAAGAGACAAACTTCTCGTGACCCCACGCCTCACTTGACAACTTTTTATTTTTTTGGTTTGAAAGTCTAACATGACAACTGGACATCGTACATCCAATAAATTTGCATAGACTTATTAGTCTTCTCTGGAGCAAGGATTGGGATATAAGTCAACACCTCAACAATTGAATATTGATGGAACACAATCATCACTACCTCCTTTAATAAATTTTGAATTCGCTGCCGAAACATCATGAAATTCGACAAATGCACGAGAAACGCTTCTCGTGACCCCATGCCTCACGTGACAACTTTTTTTCTTTTTTCTTTTGGTTTGAAAGTCTAACATGACAACTTGGACATCGTACATCCAATAAATTTGCATAGACTTATTAGTCTTCTCTCGAGCAAGGATTGTGATATAAGTCAACACCTCAAAAATTGAATATTGATGGAGCACAATCACCACTACCTCCTTTAATAAATTTTGAATTCGCTGCCGAAACATCATGAAATTCGACAAATGCACGAGACACACTTCTCGTGACCCCATGCCTCACATGACAACTTTTTTTCTTTTTTCTTTTGGTTTGAAAGTCTAACATGACAATTTGGACATCGTACATCCAATAAATTTGCATAGACTTATTACTCTTCTCTCGAGCAAGGATTGGGATATAAGTCAACACCTCAAAAATTGAATATTGATGGAACACAATCACCACTACCTCCTTTAATAAATTTTGAATTCGCTGCCGAAACATCATGAAATTCGACAAATGCACGAGACACACTTCTCCTAACCCCATGCCTCACATGACAACTTTTTTTCTTTTTTCTTTTGGTTTGAAAGTCTAACATGACAACTTGGACATCGTACATCCAATAAATTTGCATAAACTTATTAGTCTTCTATGGAGCAAGGATTGGGATATAAGTCAACACCTCAAAAATTGAACCTTGATGCAACACAATCACCACTACCTCCTTTAATAAATTTTGAATTCGCTGCCGAAACATCATGAAATTCGACAAATGCACGAGACACACTTCTCCTAACCCCATGCCTCACATGACAACTTTTTTTCTTTTGGTTTGAAAGTCTAACATGACAACTTGGACATCGTACATCCAATAAATTTGCATAAACTTATTAGTCTTCTATGGAGCAAGGATTGGGATATAAGTCAACACCTCAAAAATTGAACCTTGATGCAACACAATCACCACTACCTCCTTTAATAAATTTTGAATTTGCTGTAGAAACATCATGAAATTCGACAAATGCACAAGGGTGTCCGTTTTGTGAATATTTTTTATTTCTTTTTCAAAAATACCGATGGGTGTTTTGAGTTATATTTGGTCTCTGTGTTATGTAGAGATCGTTATCATAAATATAGAAGTCACCATCAAGAAGAAATGACGTAGCATGTTACCAGCGCAATTGGTTTAGTCTCGCCCCATCATAAAGCGACCACCATTTCATATTTTTTGTCGAAAATTTAATTTTAATGAGCGGTTAGCGGAGAGAATTCCTCTCAAGTGTCGTACCGTCAAGGACAGAAGATGTGACAGAAACGAAAGCGACACGACAGTTCACGTCCCACGTGAAATGACAGTGATCTTGGAGAAAATTCCTCCACTTGGTGGAACATGGCGTAGGTGGACTGGACGAATTCCCCATGTTTACTACACACTTGACATCTATACTGAAGAGAACTTTCACTCTAAGTAGTATCGATTATAATACTCGATACGCGACATGACATAACACGATACGTCGTTTCTAAAAAAAATAAAGAATTTCAACACGTCGGGACATATTATATGTTAAATATATATTATTATATATACATAATAAATTATCAATTTTATAATTATTTCAATCAAATTAATTTGAATCAAATTCATAAATAAATAATTAATTAAAAAACATAGAATGAATATACATAAAAAAGTATTAATCCTCTATTTATTAATATCATTCATTATGTCAATTTGACAAATTCAACTTTCTTTCAATAATTCATAAAATTTGGAGAAAAAACACGCGATTTATATTATGGACTCGCATGTTAGATATGTTGGAAGAGGAGAAAAAAAAAATTTAAGGGGTGAATTGTGTATTGTGGGGAGTGGGAAGCAGAAGAGAAGAGAAAACTAAGTTTTTTCTCTTTCTCCATTTATTATTTTTATTATTGTGTTTTATTTTTTCACACATATATATATTTTGACCTCTCATTTATTGAATTTTTAAAATTGACATCAATATCAAAATCATATGTCTGAAACTCATATGTCAGAATTCCAACTCGAGTGTCGGAGAGTATCGAAAAAAGTTGACTAGGTGTCGGATTTTCTGACACGTGTTGACCGAGTGTACGAGAATGTCCGAGAGTGTCGGAGAGTGTCGGAGAGTGTCGAAGTGTCCGACACGATATGAAAACTCTTCAAGAGTATCGGTGCTTCATAGCTTTCACTCCATCCTGCCGCAATTTGTGCAAAGTTGGCCAAACAGTATATATAGATTCATTTAATACTCTACTTCGCGTGTAAATGGGATGTTCCGTGTGCAATACGACATGTAGATGTAGCCACGTTAAATGCGCAAGGATAGGTAGGAGGACGAACAAAATGGAAAGAGTACGGAATGAAATAAGAAGTGTTGGAAGTCCACAACCACGACGTTTAATTGGTTGTGAGATATTCGGCTAGATAAAATTTCTCTTGCAAATTATAATTATGGAATGGATGAAAGAGTGAAAGGTGCTCGGACTAGACAGTGGTTATTAATCTTATGTATGTAGACTGCAATGCGTTCTATCACGTACATGGTCTCCAGCAAGCATTGTGAGCTTGTTTCGATCAGCTTACCTTTTTTTTTAATGTCTTCTTTTGGGTCTTTTGGCATCAACATTTGTTTGGTGTCTTTGGATCCCTTGTATTCATATTAATGTTGCTTTATTGCACACATGTATTGAGGAAAAATCACACTCCGAATTGCTAGATAAATTTGTTCAAATATTAAGTCACGCTTGATAAAGAATTCTTTTTTTTTGGTCGAAAGTACGTTTATTTCTCATTGACTTCGGAAAGTTTTGAGTGATTACATCAAGAACATCAGCGCATATTAAATCAAACAAGGCTGTAGGGGGATTAATTACCCAATTGCTAGGAAGATAATTCTCGCATTGGGCTTTTGCAATCCAGTCCGCAGGCTTGTTGGCCTCTCTACTGCAATGGGCCAAGGAAAGGCCTTGGAATTCTTTTAACTTTTCTTTGATCCGGTCCAAGGTCGACAGCAACTCCCAACTCACGTCTTCTTCGAACAGAACCCCCCGCACGAGCGTCAAACAGTCCGAGTGTACTTCCAATCGTCTGTTCGTGCGTCCGGATAGAAAAGCTAGGGTTTCCAAGAGGGAGATTGCTTCTGCTTGTTCCGCCAAATACGCCTCCACCTTCTTGGAGAATCCGTCGATCAGATGTCCCCGTGAGTCCCTGCATATGCACGCGATGGCTGCTCTGTTTACCGTCTCTCCCCTGTTCTCGTCCAGATTCGCTATCTCGGCTTCATGCCGGACAAAGGAGGCATCAATGTTAATTCTGAGTGAGCCGGAGGGCGGGGGTTGCCACCTAAGATGCGTGTAAGTCTCTCTCTGTTTTTCCTTGGCTGCAATCTTGTTCCAGGTTTCGAAATTTATTTGTAAAGCAACTGATCTGTACAGGGTTTGTTTCGGGTGCAGGGGTTTTTCCTCGAAAATGTACTGGTTTTGATCTTGCCAGATGCACCACAAGGTAGTTGCGATCTGGTTAAACTTTGTTGCGCTTTGAGGGTCTTCTTTCTGTTTATGCAGCCATTCATCAAACCTTGTTAACCCTATTCTACTGATCTTTATTTGCAGCGAGTTATCTTGCCATAGTTGAGCTGTCCATGGGCATAATAGCAGAGTATTTTCTATGGTCTCAGCTTCTTGTTGGCATATGGGACAAAGTGGATCAGGTACTATTCTCCTCCGGTATAAATTGTCCACTATAGGTAATGCGTTTTGGCATGCGTTCCAGAGAAATAGCCTTACTTTAGGTAGAATTCCTAAACACCAGATATGTTTCCAAAGATCTG
This sequence comes from Eucalyptus tenuipes, assembly GCA_014182365.1. Taxonomy (NCBI): domain Eukaryota; kingdom Viridiplantae; phylum Streptophyta; class Magnoliopsida; order Myrtales; family Myrtaceae; genus Eucalyptus; species Eucalyptus tenuipes. The sequence goes on from CM024542.1 coordinate 42,545,281, forward strand.
GCTTTGTTTGGTAGGAGGAAGTAGCTGTGTTGTGGTGTGGGGTTGCTGTGCGATCTCTTGTGGTGAAATAGCCACTCTTTACTGTATATGACCCTGATTTATTTTGCATCCATACCAATTTATCTTCTGTTGTGGGTAATCCAATAGGAATAGCAAGGATTTCCTTCGCCCTTTGTTCATCAAACATCATTCGGATCATTGTTTCTTTCCATGTGCCATTCCCTTGTTCTATTAGTTCGCCCACTTTCTCTGGCTCATCTCTCGTAGCCGGGCCTCCAATTAGTCCACTTCTCAGCCATTTATCTTCCCTTACCAAAATTTTCTGACCATTACCAACAAACCACATAACATTAGGAGATATAGAGTCCCTTCCCACAATAATGCTTCTCCATCCCCACGAGGGTCTTGAGCCATTTCCAGCTTTCCAGAATTCGCAATTTGGGTAATATAAGCCCTTCATTAGTCTGCTTAATAGGGAATTAGGTTGCTATGAAATACGCCATGCTTGCTTTCCTAGCATAGCCTCATTGAAAGCTAGTAAATCTTTAAAACCAAGACCTCCTTCATCTTTTATGAGTTTCAAAGTCTCCCATTTCTTTCAATGAATCCCAGCAAATTGTTTCCCATTTTTCCACCAAAAATTAGCAATCTTCTTCTCAATGGCTTTACATATAGACACCGGGATCTTGAAAATAGATATTGCGTATTGTGGAATAGCCTGCACCACTGATTTAATTAATATCTCCTTTCCTGCTTTGGTCAGCAAATTTTCCTTCCAACTTTCTAATTTCTTGTTCACTCGAGCCAAAATCTAGGCAAAAACATCTTTCTTTGAGCCTCCCCAATCCGAGGGAATACCTAAGTATTTCCCTGTTTTGACTATTTCTGGGACCCTCAACTCTGCTGCCATATTAGTTCTTAGACTCCTCGGGCAAATCTTGCTGAAGAAGATACCTCATTTATTTAGATTTATGGCCTGTCCTGAAGTAAAACAATATTGATGTAGTATTTCCGCCAAATTTTGACATTCTAATAGAGTTCCATTAAGGAAGAAAATGGAGTCATCCGCAAATAGCAAGTGTGATAGGGTAGGGCAGCCACTATTGAGTTTAATTCCCTAAATTGTACCATCTTCTACTGCTTTTTTCATCAAGTGTGAGAGGACATTAGCCACTAGGATAAAGAGATACAGGGATAGAGGATCACCTTGGCGAATCCCTCGTGTAGGCTTGAAGAAAGGCTGAGGCTCTCCATTAAAATTAATGGTAAATGAGACCGTTGACATGCATTGAATAACCCATTGCACCCACTTCTCACAGAAACCCGTCTTAATCAAGCATTCTCGAAGGAAATCCCATTCAATTCGGTCATAGGCCTTTTGCATGTCCAGCTTTAAAACCGCTTGGAATTTACGTTTTCTCTCCCGAATTCGCGACTTATGGAGCACATCTTGCACCATTAGAATATTGTCTTGAATCTGTCTTCCCCCCACAAAAGCACTCTGTTCCTCTGCAATAATGCTTGGTAGCATAGGTTTAAGTCTATTTGTCATCACTTTGGAGATTATTTTATAAACGAAATTGCAAAGGCTGATTGGCCGAAACTGTTCAAGCTTTTCGGGGTTAGGGATTTTGGGGATAAGGGTGATTTGGGTACTGTTTATATCAGGGTTTAGGTAACCTGTCTCAAAAAAGTTCTGCACTTCTCTAAATATATCCTGGCTTATATACATCCAATGGCCGCGATAAAACAATCCATTCAGCCCATCTGGTCCGGGAGCCTTAGTGGCCCCTAATTGTTGCATTGCAGCTGTGATTTCCTCCATTGTGACTGGTTCTACTAACCTTTGATTCATGTTTTCATCAACTAAGGTTGGAATTTGTTGTATGACAGGTTGTAAGTTGCATGGTCCCACTGAATTGTACAAGTTTTTGAAGAAAGATTCTATTATCTCCTTCAAGGGCTGATCCTCTTTCACCCATTCATCATCGGCATTTTTCAGCAAGGTAATTCTGTTTCTAGATCTCCTCTGGATCGTGGTTGCATGGAAAAATTTTGTGTTTCTATCTCCCCATTTAAGCCATGTAATTCTAGAGCGCATTCCCCAGTACATCTCCTCTTGTCGCCATAATTTTTCGATTTCCTGAGTTATCTGCTTTGCTGTCTCGCTTTCTTTATCCGTCTCAGCAAACTGTTAATTTAGTTATTGGATATGGAAGTCAAGAGCATTCTCAAAGGAATATTCCTATGCTTGCACCTAGAAGAAAAGTCCAAACAGTTTTACAGATCCGACTCTCTATTGGAGTATTCCACAAAGACCAGGCTTGATTCTCTAATCGGGCAAAAAAACATTGCTTGATCTGGCAACCTTATCTAGACCGTTGATCATGAGGGCTTCACCATTGGACCCATAAGGTTAACGGTTTCGATGATCCTGGGCTCCTTTTCTATTGCCCGAAAAAGGATTGGGCCCATTAGCCCTTTACTAGACTATCAACTACCATCGATCGTGCCATAAAGTGCTAAAATGCAATGGCCCGTCGATCGCTTTATAGGCAGACTAATAAGCAATGGTATAGTCTTACTCATGGGCACTTTTCTAGTAATTTTAGGAGATTTATATTTCATCACATATCCCCATACCTGCGCACTTGTGCGCGAGCACACATTTAGTTGGCGACGATCTCTCCTCATGGGAGCATGTAGCACAGAACTTTTGGACTTTCTAATATCTAGAAATAAGATATATAGGTGTCAACTTCACTTGGCAAAATATTGAAAGTGAATAACCAATAGCAATACATTTAAATGTTAGTTGTCCCATCAAATAATATTTTCTATATAGGCCGATAGACGATTTGTTGGATTAGTTAGTTTCCCTTTTTCTCAATATAAGCAAGCAGGAAGCCTGAGCTACCTTAAGCATGGAATCAGAATGTAACAGTCGATAGACGTCTTTTTTATTTAAATTTCTCGTCTTCACCTGATGCATGAAGGGAACACGTTTTGAGTGCCAGTAAGTTTTTTGATAGATGATGATCATCACCTAGGTATAAAAGAACATGCTACTAGCTAAGGATAGAGAATTTTAGATCAAGTTCACCACTTAAGTATAAAGAGATAAGGCACCCGCCAAGGATAAAAGATATCGGGATAAATTTAGTTCACCACCAAGATATAAAGGAAGACAACCAGTTTTTTTTTTTTTTTTTTTTTTTTTGGTCAAAAAGAAATTTCCATTCATTACCAAATTGATACATGAAAGGGAATCACAAAAGTCATAGTAACAAAACAAGCTCATAGTTCTCCAAAATAAACAAAAAGCCAGAAATCAAGACATTTCATCAGAGCATGGTTGTTAGAGATAATTACAAGCTCATCCGTTAAGAACAGATCTGTAATTGGATCCAAGCAAAAAGATCAGCGGTTAATCACCGAATCACACAGCACCATCAGTGATAAACACATGCCGAGATCTCCATCTGTAATTACGACTTTGCCTTTCAACGGTGTGCGCCTAGGTTCGGCATCCCCAACACCATCATCTTATGAAGATAACATAATCATGTTGAAAAATCTCAAATCTGACACCTGTGAGAGCGAGCCTTGTAACCAATGTGAATTGTCCAAACTTTGAGTGAAAAAACGTTGAACGAGCATAGATTTGACACTAAAAATGTTGTAAACATCATTGAAACTGCAGGTGGAGTATTTATTCATTAAAACACCAAAATCTAGAATTGGATTGGAGAGAAAAGCTCATAGATATAAGATCGGGAAAGCAAAACTCCTAGATCTAAAACTAGATTGGGAGAATTAAGAAAGAATCAAAAGGAAATAAAAGGAAAAAGAACTAGGAGGGGAGGGAGAGATTTAGGTCAAATCCCCCCCCTCCAAAAGTGGAAGAGACGAACAAAGGTTTAGAGAGGGAGAGAGAGTAAGAAGAGAAAGAACACAACCACTTTAAAAATGAAGAATCGAAACAGAAATTCACTCACTTGAGAAAAATCTCATGTACTCAACAAAATTCAAGTTTCCCCTTACAAATGAGATTGTACCTCTTTTTATAACGGAACTCTAATAAGCAAACAAAAGTAGCTCTCGAATTCTAGAAAACCACAATGAGTCAAGCGATGACTCTAAGACCGTTACATAGCCAAATCATTATGGTTCATGAAACAGAAATCACACTACTCACTTGAAACCAACACTATTTAAATGCATAACAACTAGGAGTATATACATTTAACTAGGACAGATGCATAGTAATTAACAGTAGTCCCTCCAAATTCATCCATTACCCTTGGAAGTCGAATTGCCACCTTGGAAGATTAAACCATAGCAATAGAAATCGACCGGAATAGTCTACAGTCCCCAAGTAGTTGCTAGCAGCCTCAAAGTCGACAATCAATCTTGTAAATTGACAACGTACCGGTTGATTGACAATCACGAAATCAGCAACGTAAACGTTGAACCAATTTAATCAAGTTACGGTCGAAATTTGTTCTTTTTACATGAGTAATGATTGAGCGGAATTAATAGATGAAATCTGAGTTGAGCTTGAGATTTTTCCATTGAACCTAATGCTCCTGCATTATCACCTAATTTCGAGTTGTGGAAAGGAAGAGCGTGGGACCTCAATATTAGGGGTGAGTATGATCCAAGTGGATGGTTCCCACCTTGCAACTGAGAACTGCCTACTAAAGATTGGTTTTGAAAAATTGGAATCGGGAAATACTCTTCAGTTCTTCACCTGAGAACCGAACCGTTGGTCTAGTTCGGTTCTCAGGTGAGTTCATGGAACTGGTCCCCAATCCCTACAAATTGCATTCATCAATTAATATCATGGTGCACCTAATTTTTATTTATGCTTTTAAAACGAGCCGTTGGCTCTTAATTTTGTACATGACGACAAAGCGCTGCAATATTTATGAACATCTCCAATGAGTCCTCTCCTTCCTCTTTGTTTGTTTATTTTGTTTTGGTGGAGAAAGTAAGTAAATGCTTTATTAGGATAAAAAAGTAGGGGGTTAATCCTATCACACACCCAAGAGACAAAATTAGTTAATAATATCTAATAACTACAAATATACATATATATACATATATATTTTGTCGAACAACTACAAAAAAATTAAATAATTGAGTTGGAATTTATATATATACCGATCCAATCTGGATGGGTGGGCAGCCGATTTCATGCCTAGAACCGGGAACCAGACCAATACTCACTGGTTCCACTAAAATGGAATTCGAGAACCAGACTGGTCGCCATGGGAACCGTTGGTTCTAGGCCGGTCTGATTTGATTCCGAGGGGTCCGAGCAATTCTCGGTTCCTTTACATACCCCTACTCAATATGTCATTAGCTAGGAAAAAAGAAAGTACCTTAACTATTTTAGCCTTACTAATTACTTACATTTTCCCACGCCATGCCAGGCGCTTTAGATTTTTCGCATAAAAAATTAGAAGAGAGCCTAAATTTTGCAATAATAATAAAATAATAACAATAATAATATTAATGATAATAAAAAAAGAATGTAATCAATCACTTGACAACTGTTGCCTCATAAAACAAAGAAAGGTCCATATTTCACAATATATATATACTCACACGTATCACTTTGGCAATGAAACAACCCAACTACGGTACCCCTACCGACACCTCCCGCCATAACCGCCTATTACCGCTAAACTCTAACAGCATTAACCGCCAAAACCTGCATTTTTCTCAGAAACCTATTAAAATATCTATAAACATATTTTACTATTTATTTTATAGATAAGAAAACATTCTATCACACAACCAAAAAAAGTACATTTTTGTTACATGAATCAGATTTTAATCATAGAAACGAATAAACTATTATTTTATTATAAAATTAGTATTATACATTTGACCAAATAAAATTATCTATTTATCAACATGGTATATTAACTAAATTAATTGTCAACTTCAACTACACATTTGTCCCCCCACCTCCCAACAAACATGTTCTAGATTCTTAAGAAATCCAACGATGACCAACGTGCAGTCGCTTTTATCTTATTAATCCATTTTCTTTTTGCTACTTAAAATTTGAGAATCGGGTTAATAGGTGGTAACCAAACTTAGAGACACGCCTCAAGTTTCAACGCAATAATTGGCTTCCTCTATAAACTTAGAGGATAAATTGGCTTATGTTTTCTACTGCAGGTACGTTATTTCTTCCAACCAAGAAAGCAGCTTGGAATGTAGGAGGATCGGATGACGGCATCAACAAACTTGATATCCGAATCTAAATCCAATGGCGAGATTTTGATGTTCACATCTGGTGGTTACTAAATGTAATGACACTATAAAAGTCATAACTCCTTGCGCAATATTCATTATGGTACCTGAACCCCTTTTATCTTTCGAATAGAGTACCCAAACTTTCATATCGAGCTCAACACCAAGGTTTTGTTAAGTTCAGCGCCATGTCACAAATTTTCTGCAGACATGTTTTTGGCCGATATTTGCTATCCACGATGGCGTCCAAGGTATCAAAATTTTATCCACGTGACGCTTTGAGGTTATTCAACAGTCACGATAGTTGGATTTAGTTGAAAGGACTTTATTAGACAATTTATGCTAGTAAAAGGCCTCATTAGAAAAATTAAGATACACGATCTTGATTAAGGAAAGCATGAATATACAGGGACGAAAAGTAGAACTTTTTCAAAATTTAATATGGATAGAAATTGACATTCACTGTACTATTGGACTTGAAATCCCAAATATCAGTAAGTGCAACCTTTAAAGCGGCAAATTCCTTCTATTGAGGATGACTGGACCATGCCGGGCAACCGACAACCGTTGAGATTATCACATGCTCTGGCGATATTCTAATTTCACCGGTTCAGCATGAAAATGCCAACATCGAGAACATCACTTCCCACCTTATACAATTTTGAGATTTTTACATTCTCTAATGTAGTGAGAGATTGTACACGATACGCCAAATTGATTCGATATACTGCAATAGATAGACATCCAATATCATGACCTTGTTATCTCTTAAGCCATTCTTAAGGGTCACATGTCTCTAAAATAATTCATATTTTCTGGATTAAAATTGCAAGATACATGTACGCAGTTGTTTCCATGAATTTCAACTATTTAATTGATCATTGGGAGACATATTATCCTTGTAAGAGAGATACAAGGGAGAAATGCCTACATAAGCTGTCACAGAAAGACCAGAATATCAATAAGGGAAGCATTTAGGGTCAACTAGCTCTTCCAATTTTATGCCCTCCAAAGCGCTTATCCTGGTCAAACGATGTGAGAATATCTCTTGAGACACTTGTTGCACGCTTGGACGATGCTTCGATTCTGCTACTTAAGCACGAAAATGCTATCTTCAACATGAAAGCCACTTCCCCGGCACATCACCTTCTAGGTATGGAATTCTTTGACCAAAACTTTGTTGTAGTTGCCAACGTGAAGTTGGTGAATTGCTTAATGATGATGAAGATGGGGATGCTAGGGACAATATGAAATCACCTGGATGTCTCCCCATGATTACTTTCAATGCCACTTCTCCAAAACTATAAGCATCTCATTTCTCCTTCACCTCCATCGTGTATGCGAGCTCTGCAGAAGTGGAAAAGCAATTTTTTAAATACTTCTTATTAAAGCTATCTTTTTCTGGCCAAATCCTCAATAATGTTATTAAACTAATGGTTTTTATTGAAGATGCCAACTTATCTGGAGCTGCATATCCAGAGGTGCCTACAAAGGAAGTCCAATTGGATGAATAAGGTTTTAGAACCTTAGCTGCACCAAAAGCAAAGACATGAGCTTGATCTTCTTCATCCAGTAAAATGTTGCTTGATACATCTTGATGAATTATCGGAGGATTGCATTCATGGTGCAAGTAGGACAAAGCATAGGCCACCCCTTTAACAATATTCACTCTGTTATTCTAGTCAAATATTATCATCATCTCTTCATTGTTTAGAGCATCCTTTAAGCTGCCACATTCCAAGAACTCACACACCAAAAATGAATGTTGAGAACTCGAGCAAAATCCATGGAGCCTGATGATATTCCAATGTCGAGTTTTGGTCAAAGTATAAATCTCTCTTTCAAATGATTTTTGACTCACCATTTGGACATCAAAGGCCTCCTTATGTTTCTTTACAGCAACAAACTCCCTGTTTGCAACTAGGCCTTGTAAACAGTAAACACTCCCATGTCTTCCCACACTAATGCAGTATTTGGCATCAAACTCCTTTGTGGCTTCAATGATGCTCTCATAAACCATTCTTCCATCAAAGCTCCATACTGTCCACGGGTTTTCATTGCTCCTATCTCTCGAACTGGCCTCTGTTTTCCTTACTCTTCAACATACAATACTTAAAGCTCCCACAACAAGAAGCAAATAAAGTAGGCAACCTAAAGGAGGAATCAAAATTAGTAGCAACTTTCTACTTCTGTTTTTGCCTTTTGACATTGTAGTTGCACAAGGGTTGAGACTAACAATAACTCCACACAAGTCTTTGTTCCCTCTCAAGTTTTTAATTGTAGCATTATGAAAGGCTGGATCAAAGGTCGACACAATTGAACCTAAGCTGATTGTGTGATAGATTGAGTATTTCCAATTGGTGCAATATCCTAAGTTGTCCAGGAATTTCTCCCGTAAACAAATTTTGACTCAGATCAAGAACTTCAAGAGATTGAAGATCGCTGATCTCGATGGGAATACTTCTGCCAAGATTGTTGTGCTTGAATTCAAAACTGAAGCTTCAAACACTACCCCAGTTATCTAGGAATTGATCCACTTAGGTTATTTCCAGCGATGTTGATTCTTGACAGATCGGACAATGTTTCAAGTTCTCAAGGTATGTAGTCTACGAGATGATTGTCATTGACTGAGAGCTCTAGAAGAGACTTCAGCTTTCGTAAGTCTTCTGAAATATCCCCAACAAGGCTATTTGAAGAGAGGTCAAGTTCATTTAATTGTCTCATGTTACCAAGCTCAAGGGGTATTCTGCTAGAGATTCGAGTGTTGGAGATTTTCAGGCTTGTCAAATTGCTATATTCACCTAGTCTCGGTAGTAGCTCACCATATAGTTCATTGTTGCTCAAATCGAGATAAACTAAGTTAGGGTATGTGCCGAGATCCTCAGATACATTTTCCTTGAGCCAGTTGTTTTGGAGCCTAACTCTATATAAACTTGTGCCGTTTTGAGGCCTCGCACTAGTGAAGTGATTGTCATTAGCGATAAAATACTAAAGAACACGACCACCACAAATATCTTGTGGCAATTGGGCAACAAATTTTTCACCGCCCAGCTGTAGGTGTGTGAGCCATGTGAGATTGTTGATCTCAATGGGAAGAATGCCCCCTAGATAGTTGTGGAAAAGTACCAGTTCAGTCAATTCGCTGAATTGTCCTATAGAACTGGGGATAGAGCTTGTGAGATTGTTAGTGTCCATGCTAAGTCCATTGAGAGATTTATGCATGGTTTCTTAAGGAATAGGACCAGAAATCAGGTTATTGGAAATGTCGAGAATGCGCAAGTTACTTAAGTTCCCTATGGACAATGGGATAGGACCTTTTAAGTCATTATTTAGTAGCTGAAGATCTAAGAAGGATCTCATTCTTCCTACTTCTTGAGGCATGGGGCCAGAAAGTTGGTTGCTGTAGATGTGAAGGTATACCAAAATACTCAAATTTCCTGGAGTTTCAGGGGTGGATTCATTGAGATAATTGGAAGCCAAATCAAGTTCATTGAGAGACCCCAACATTCCTATTTCCTTTGGAATGGACCTCACAAATTCATTGTGGAAGAGCCGTATGATCATCAAGCTGTTCATGTTTCCAATGGAAGAAGGAATTGGACCTGTGATGCTGTTGTTGGCTAGGTCGAGATAATTGAGAGACTTAAGCCCTCCTATTTCTTTAGGGAAAAAACCAGAAAGCTTATTATCCGAAAGGAATAGACCGGTCAAGTTGCTCAAGCTACCTATCTCATGGGGAATTGGATTGGTGAAATAATTATTCGAAAGCTCGACAATTGTGAAGATTGCAACATCCCGAGTTGAGGTGGAATGTTTCCAGAAAGGATATTTTGCGAAAAGTAAAGTATAATAAGCTTGGAAAGATCGCCAATGCTCAGAGGGATGTTCCTGAAGAGCAAGTTGTTGGCAACCTTAATGGCGACCAAGTTGGGCAATTAGGAGAAATTGAGATGGTGAAGCATACTGTTTATGGTAGAATTCAAAAGGTTCAAGTTGGTGATCTTCCTGAAAGGATCATAACCGATTCCATGCCATGAACAAGGATTGCTTCCGTTCCACAAAGACAAAGTATAGCGACTCTGGTTGTCTAACTTAGACTTCCATGATAGGAGTGCCTCCGCTTCCTCATTTCTCGTATGGTAACTAGCATCAGGAAGGGCCACTAGAGAAGAGCTTCGTGGAAGCAAGACAAGGCATTTCTTGTCTGAGCATCAGAAGGACATAAGCAGGAAGCAACATCGATTGTTGTTTAAGAGAGAAGACCATGATAGGTTGTTTTAGAATAAGGACATGCGTTGAAATGGACCAAGAACAACCGAGACGTACTTATATAAGAAAATTGGGACCATCAAGTCAACAACCAAGTCAATAATCTTGGTGATATTTCCTCCTCACTGCAAAAGTCTTCAATTCCTCGGAAAAACTTGCAACGTTCCACTGCCCCACATCGGAGAGGACCGAACGAAACCATGTTAGTTGATAAATGAAATACGACTCATACCTATAAATGGTTACCACCTTGTTTATCAATTATCTCGACCTAACGTGGAAAAAATTGAAATTCATATTTTATGATTGTTGCAGAATTTGCATTTGCACAATTGGACTTCAAAGTGGGAATTGAAAGGTAATGTGTGAAACCATGGAAGAAGAAAGTGGACTTGTTTTATCTAGTCTACCTTAAATAATGCAGCCTTCCCACCTTCCAGTTTGTATATGTGAATGGACTTATCGATTAACAATTTTTAACTTGGAATAATATACTTACTGATCCACACAACTAACATCAATACTTCTTTGTTCTATTATTTTGCAGACTTATTGGTTATTTCGGATAAATGGAATGGGATGTAATAATGGTCAACTATTGCTTGATGAAATTCCAGAAATGCATCAAGAAAGTCCTGTTTTAGATCTTTCTTTATTGTGGATAACTCCTTGATGTTTGGAGCTATATTGGCTAAATAGTCAAAGAAGGCTTACTTTTGTCACGTTGAATAATGTCACTTAAGAGAAAATTCTTTCCGCTCGTGAAACACCACACATCGAAAACTTGGACGGATTCTCACACATTTGCAACTTGACGTCAATGGTAGGAAAAAGATGCAAATAACAATACCATCTATTCAATACCTGCAATTTTATAAACAGAACGTGCAAGTACGCATCGATAATCAACAAAGACAGAGGAACTAATGTGGATTAATCCGTGAGAAGAGGGACACGTCTTCATGAAATGAATACAAATTATTAAAGAAGATCAGACCTCCAGATCATTCGTAATTTCTCTGTCCAATTCCTTGAGGAGGTCCTCACTATAAGTCTTGGCATAGATTTGCCTAATCAGTTTTCTCTGCGCTGCATTTCTATGAGCCAAACTGGATGTGATCAACTTCTCATTTGCTCTCCATCCTTAAAGATCGTTCATGAGAACGATCAAATCGATAAAAGAAATAGCCCGCACACAAGAACTCTAGAACAGATCGCTATCGAAGGATCACTTCGATTAGATCACGATCCCCAAGTAGATTATAGATCCGAACACCAAAAACTAAACACGATCATCGACAACCAAACACGCGACGGGCATTTCCATAGTCAAACATCAAGTGGACTGGAAACGGAGGAGGGAGCGACCCTGCGAATGCTTTCTGGAATTGCTTCGAAGAAGATTTGGCTGTCTGCTTCGAAGCGAACGACAAAGGAAGGAGGAGACAAAACAAAGAGAGCGCGCGCACGAGCGCCGCGTGGCAGGCGGCACTGGTTCTAAGAAGTGATATAAAAGTGATGTGTAAAATAGTGGAATAAAATAATTTCACAGGCATTATAGTAAATTTTAGTTTATTTCCATATTTACTGGTTTTTTGTCCTTTACAAGGTATTAGGGGCCAATAGAGGTAGAAATAATGCGAGCCTATGCTTTTTTCATTTATTTTGGAAATCAAACGACACGATTGTGGTGCCCCTACTGGATCTAGAATCTCGATCTTAACAGCCAATCAACCAAAAACAAAAAGCACAAGACCTCTAGAACACGCTGAAAGATCACTCCGACCGGACTGTGATCTCCAAGCAGATCATACATCCAAACACTAAAAACGGAACACCATCATTGAGGACCAAACAACACTCGACGGGAGTCGGATGAAGTGGCACGGATAAGGAAGGAAGGTGGTGAGGAGATAGTGAACCTGCGAATGCTTTTCGGAGTTGTTCGCCGTCATCGGCCAGGAGGGCACTGGCTCTGGGACGGTGAGAGTCTGACGTTGTTGAGGGAATCAAAGATCGTGGGATATTTCCGTTGAAGCGAAAACAAGAGAGGAAGGAGAAGACAAAACAGAGTGGGAACCCAAAATTTCAGGCCCAATTTATGGGCGGGCCGGCTCGCACTCGCGCAAGGGTTTTGAAATCTAGCCCGCGCATACGTTCATTTGAAAAATATAACTAATAATGCAATCTTTTAAAGTAAGTCAACATTTCTAATATAGGATTGAGAAGCAGTATGAAAGTAACAGTTAAAATAGTAAATTAGAATACTACAAAGGTCTAATCTTAGTTTTTAATTTATTATTCATATTCATTTATTTTTTAAGTTGAAATTTAAAAAGATGAAAATATAAAAAGACCGCTTGATCGGCCCTGCACGTCCATGTTTTTCCCTCTGGCAAGTTTGGACTCTTACAGTGGCAATGGACGTTAAAAATAAAGGTTAAGTGTATCATAAATCCTAAAATTTATTGTGATAGTACACTAAAATTTTAAAACTTTGAAAAAGCACAATCAATCCTAAAATTTGTCAGACTGATGCAATCAAAATTCTTTATTAATTCTGTCCATCTAGTTAACAGAAAATATTCGGCGCGACCTTTTTATACTTCTCTTCCCTATGTGACCATTATGATAATGAAGAGTGCAATAATGACAAGAGGTCCAAAACAATCCTATTGTTTTTCCTAACATTAATTCAAATTAGATTAAAAGAAAAAAAATCCAAAAATAAAAATAAGATTAAAAAAGATGAAAATAAAAAATAAAAGAAAAACAAACCCTACCGAAGCGAGCTTCAAGGCCGATCTGCGATTGGTTCAATTTTCTCAAGGGGCTTTAGAGAAATGCAAAAAAAATTAGCTTAAAGGGTTTTGAGGAAATGCAAATACTATTTGGTAAACTTTGCTTTGAGAAGCAGCTTGAAGTGAAAGACGGTTTGGTTGAAACACACTTGAAAAGTCATTTAGGTGATCAAAATAAGCTTTTTAAATTTTAATTTGTTTAAAATCGGAAATGATCACAATTTTTGCAATTTAAATGTTAACGTATTAACAATATAAATGTAAGAAAATCGCACTTCTTTTTTGGCTAAAAAAATAAATTTGACAAATACAACAATGTATTAAAAAATTTCACGGATTTTAAGGTGCAAAGACGCATATTGGGACAATCAACTATAATTGCTCAATCTTACAGAAAACAAAAGTAACTATTAGCAATCTCATGATCCAATGTTGCATTTTTTTCAATTTGAGTTGCTGCCAACACACTAACCATGCTTATTTAAAAGTTCTTTGCGTTCTCAGGCTGCAAAACCGCTCATATCACATCGATCTCAAGGTGCATATATGCATTGTTAAAATCGACAAAAAGTAACATTTCAAACATCCTGCAAATAGTAATTGATTCTCGTACAAGTGGCGGCATGCTACACAAGAGAGACCGAAATATCTCAATAAGTGAAGCATGTAGGATCAATTAGTTCTTTCAATTTGATGTCTTCGGAGGTGCTTAACACGATTGAGCTATGTGCTGACATCACCTGAGAAACATTTTAACATGCTTGGACGATGCTCTGGTTTGGGACTTAAGCACAAAAATGCCATCTTTGTCACGAAAGCCACTTCCTCTAGCACATGACCTTATGGGTATGGAATTCTTTGATCCAAAACTTCTTTCAGCCGCCAAGAAGCTGTTGAATGGCTCAAGGACGATGAAGATGAGGATGCAAGGCACGATATGAGATCACCCAGATGTCTTCCTAACATTACTTCCAATGTCATAACTCTGAAACTATAAACATCACATTTCTCATTCACTTCCATTGTGTATGCAAGTCCTACATAGAGAAAAGAGCAATTTTTTTTCTAGTTTTTATACAATATCCATGCTTTGTAAATTTAAACTGATTTTGAGTAAATCAAATTTAGAGAATTAAGTATAAATCAATACATTCTTTAGATTCTAATGGGATTTAAAAATTTTCATTTCTTTAGGAAAAAGTTTGACTTTATTAATTGGTGGCCTAAATCTCAATTAATCTATTATAGAACCCACTTGGTGTAAGGTATTTAGAAGTATAAAGCGAGGTAGTTAAGGATGAGGATCTTGTACAAGCATTTTCCTATCTATGAAAATGAAGTGGGGTGAGACCAAGTTACCTGGAGCTGCATATCCAAAGGTGCCTGCAAATGAATTCTAACTGGATGAATAAGGCTTCAGAACCTTAGCTATGCCAAAATCAGAGACGTGAGCTTTGTATTCTTTATCTAGTAAAATGTTCTTGCTCGAGAGATCTTGATGAATTATAGGAGGAGAGCATTCATGGTGCATCTAGGACAAAGGATAAGCCACCCCTTTAACAACTTTTACTCTTTTATTCCAATCAAATGGCACCATCCTTTGTTCGTTGCTCAATATATCCTTCAAGCTGCCCAATTCCAAGAATTCATACACCAACAATGAATGCCGAGAACTCGAGCAAAAGCCATAAAGCTTGATGATATTCTGATGCCTAGCTCTAGTCAAAGCATGAATCTCCCTTTCGAATGCTTTTCGACTGGCCATTTCAATATTCAGTGATTCCTTAAATTTCTTTATAGCAACAATCTCACCTGTTGGCAATTGGGCCTTGTAAACACATCCTTGTCCTCCCACACCAATGTAATATTTGGCATCAAACTCTTTCGTGGCTTTAATAATACTCTGCTAAACCATTTTTCCATCAAAGCTCCATACTGTCCACAAGTTTTCATTGCTTCCATCAACCGAACTAGCCTCTATTTTCCTTACTCTTCTTCGGCATAAAATACTTGAAGCTCCCACAACAAGAAGCAGTAGGCAACCTAAAGTGGGAATCAATATTAGCAGCAGCTTTTTGTTTTTGTTTTTTCCTTTCGACATTGTTGTTGTACAGGGGTCGAAACTAGCAATAATTCCACATAAGCATTTGTTCCCTCTCACAACTTCAATTGTAGCATTACGAAATGTTGGAATATTTGGTAACAAACCCTCTAAGTCATTATAAGATATGTCAATGGATGTCAAGCTTGCCATATCATCAAAGGTTGATGTAATTGAACCTGAAAGTTGATTGCATGAGAGATTAAGTATTTCCAATTTGTGCAATAGCCCAAGTTGTCTAGGTATCTCTCCCGCAAGGAAATTTTTGGCTCAAATCAAGATTCTGAAGAGAGTGTGAACTTCCAATCTCAATAGGAATACTACAATAAAGATTATTTCCACTTAAGTTTAAATATTCAAGGTTCACACAGTCCCCAAGTTGTCCAGGAATCAAGCCATTCAGGTTGTTTCCACGATGTTAATCCTCACTAGATTGGGAAGTGTTCCAATTTTTCTAGGAATGTAGCCTGAAAGATGATTTTCATCCAGTGAAAGCTCTAGCAGAGACGATAGCTTTCCTAGTTCTTTTGGAATTTCCCCAAACAGATTATTTGAGGAAAGGTTTAATATATGCAATCTAGTCATCTTTCCAAGATCAGATGGTAGCTCGCCCGATAAGTTGTTATTGGAGATTTTTAGGCTTGTCAAATTGCTCCATTTGCCCAATGTGGATGGAAGCTCTCCATGAGGTTCAATTATTGCTCAACTCAAGTTAATCCAAGTTGGGATACATGCCAAGAGCATCAGTAATACTTCCCTTTAACTGGTTGTTGTGAAGCCTAACTCTATACAACCTTGTATAATTTTTTAAGCTCGATGGAATTGCCCCTGTAAAATGATTGTCAGAAGCAGTAAGCCATACAAGAGCTTGTCCATTGCATAGACCTGGTGGCAATCGACCAACAAGCTTATTATTTGATAGGTGTGTGAGTGATGTGAGATTACTAATCTCGATGGGAACATCGCCTTCTAGGTTATTCTCAAATAGAATCAGATCTGTAAGGAGTCCCAATTTTCCTCTCTCTTTTAGAATCGAGCCAGACAACTCATTTTCGGATAGGATCAAACTGTTAAGTGTGCTCAAGTTACATACAATGGAAGGAATCGAGCCAGAGAGGCTATTATGGAAGCGCCTGAGATCAGAGAGAGATTTGAGCATCCCTAGTTCTATAGGAATAGGACCAGACCACTTGTTTTGGTAAAGGTAAAGGACATTCAAATTGCTTAAGTTACCTATGGATGACGAGATAGGACCTGTTAAGTCATTGTATAGCAGTTGGAAATGTATGAGAGATCTCATTCCTCCAACTTCCGAAGGTATGTGGCCAGAAAGTTAATTGTTATAGAGGTAAAGATATGCCAAAGTACTTAGATTCCCTAGAGTTGTTGGGATGGATCCATTGAGATTATTGCTCGACAAATCAAGTTGACTTAGTGACCCCAACATTCCCAAGTCCTTTGGAATGGGCCCAATGAGTTGATTACGAAAAAGCCATAATTTCCATAAGCTGCTCATGTTTCCAGTGGAAGAAGGATTGGACCAGAAATGAGGTTGTTCATCTGGTAGAGATAATTGAGAGATTTGAGAATTCCTATTGCTTTAGGGATGAAACCTGAAAGCTTATTATCTGAAAGATATCAGCCAAACAAGTTGTTCAAACTTCCTATGTGACTGGGAACTGGACCAGTGAAACTATTATGTGAAATATCTATAACTTGCAACAATTCAAGCGATGCAAGTTGAGCAGGGATATGCCCAGAAAGATGATTTTGTGACAAGTCTAGATAAGTGAGTTTGGAAAGATTACCAATACTCGGAGGGATATTCCCATAGAGTGAGTTGTTGGAAAGCTTAAGGGTGATCAAGCTGGGCAATTGGGAGAAATTGAGATGGTGCAGCGTACCACGTATGGTAGAACTTGAAAGGTTCAAGCTGACGATGCTCCCAGAAAGATCACAGGCGATTCCAAGCCAAGAACAAAGGCTACTTTCATTCCATAAAGACAAGATAAAGCGACTCTCCTTGTTGAGATTAGATTTTCATTTCAAGAGGGCCTCCGTTTCCTTGCCTATTGTTTACAGCAATAGAGCTTTGGGATGAAGCAAGGCTAGGTATAAGAAGAAGATACCTGGAATGGAACTGAGAGTTGCTTTTGAGATAGCGCCATGACAGGTTAATCTTTTTATGGGGGTGGGCTTTTCTTCTTTCTAAAGGCGCAAATGTGTTAGCTATGAACATGTATGTCCTAGGCATTTATAGAACTATAATGGACAAATGAAGTCAACAACCGAGTCATTGGTCATCTTCGTTGCAATAGCAAGATTGAAACTGACACTATCACCAAGCACATCCACGAGTCAATAAAATTAGCCAGGCCATGGAATTGATGTTTAATCTCTTCCGTGAAGGTGTGGGATATATTATCGGGAGACATCTACATTGATAGAGTTGGAGTCTGACAGAGGAAAATAATATTCAATTGCATAATAATTTATTTTAGGTAGTTACCAATCCTATAATAACATACATGTAATTTCCATATTAAGTATCTATGTCCTAAACTCCTGCTATATATAAGGCAATATCTTTTATAGCTGTAACGCTAAAGCTTGTCACCCTGGAGCTTGTAACACTGACACTGATAGTGGAAGATTGCCTAGTGTAGTATCGTGGTTTTTCCTTTTTCCTGATTTTGGGAAATGTATTCCATGTAAAAATTCTCGCTTGCTTTCTTCTATAATTTTTCTCTTCATATATTCAAGTTCCTAACAATTGGTATCAAAGCTTGGTTTTGGGAGCGAATATGGATGAAGGGAAGGTGAAGATCGATCGGTTCGATGGCAAGGACTTTGTTTTTTGGAAGATGCAGATTGAGGATACGTTGTACCAAAAGAACTTGCATCAACCTTTGTCTAGAGAGAAACAAGAATTATGAATAAGGAAGAGTGGGAATTATGAGATCGACAAGCTCTGGATTTGATTCGTCTCACATTGGCATGGAACATTGCTTTCAAAAGTTTATAGATCAATGAGAGTAGTTTGACCAAAGTGGTGAGGGAAATTCCCTTATTGGTTTTAAGGGTTAATACTTTGAAAAACCCCAAACTGGTACACCTATGACAAATTTACCCCAAACTATTTTTTTTATCATAAAAAATCCCAAACTGGTATACCTGTGACAAATTTACCTCGATTGACAATAAAAACCCCTAAACTGGTACATTCATGACAAATTTACCCCAAACTAATTTATTCGACCGCAAAAAATCCCAAATTGATAAATTTGTGACAAATATACCATCCACTAAATTGGATTAATACCACAAAAAAATCACAAAAATTGTAAACTGTGACAAAAGGAGCGTAAAATCTAAATTGATATACCAGTCAATTGTCACGTGTCATTTAACTTAATAATTTGATAGTAAGATTTAACGAAAACTAACAGAGGGTAAATTTGTCAAAGGAATACCGGTTTGGGTTTTTTTTTGTCAAAAAAATAGTTTGTGGTAAATTTATCACAGGTGTACCAGTTTGGAGTTTTTCAGGATATTAACCTTAGTTTTAATGATTAACAAAACTTTTTTTAATCGCTCTTTGAATCTAATGGTAAGATTTTCCAGGTGGAAATTATGATGAGCACTATCATACGTTACTCATCAAACTCAGAGAATCAGACTCTAAGTCATGAAGAAATTCATATCCTTGATACTCAATGATGTTGATCGGGAAATTAATCTTTGTGCAATGGCTAGAAATTTTGTGGATTCCTTGTTGAAATTAAAAGATCTATCTAAGGAGGAAAGTATATCAAATCAAATCTTTCAAAGTGGATTATAGCAAGACTTGGATAAATCAATCTACAAGAGGCGAAATATTCTTTCCAAGTGAAGCAC
Source organism: Eucalyptus tenuipes (assembly GCA_014182365.1). Taxonomy (NCBI): domain Eukaryota; kingdom Viridiplantae; phylum Streptophyta; class Magnoliopsida; order Myrtales; family Myrtaceae; genus Eucalyptus; species Eucalyptus tenuipes. The sequence continues at coordinate 42,564,619 of CM024542.1, forward strand.
TCGTCTTTCGGAAACTCCATCTACTGTAAGGGCCTTAGAATCATTGAGAGACTTCAATATCGGCAACTTTGAAGCAATCAGATCTTCTGACAACATGCAAGTCCAACAGGTAGATTGGTTGAGCAATCCTGTAAGGATTTGTCCAATGGTCAGCTTGGACACTGAGGATTATAAAAGAAGGCCGAGATGCTAAAAGGATATGACAAGCTAAAATTCTAAAGTTTATAATTTTTAAGTTTTGAGTGATCTTAAAATCATATACATTTGTTTTTGTGAGCTATATTGTGTGATCTTTTAGAGGTTGAGAGTGTGTAAGGTTTTGTTCACATGAGTTTGAGTATTTTGTTACCAAAATGTTGTAACCTCTGACAGATTCATTTAGTGGAATCCAGCTAATCGGTTGTCAACACGAAAGAGTGGACGTATACTTACAAAAGCCAAATCACTATAATCGTTTGTGTGCAATTTTCTATCACTTACTCCCTCTATTTTACTTTTGATAAGAGTTAATTGTACACTGGTAAGATCTGACAATTACTTGGATTGTTGTCAAATGTTGTTCTATTGCAATAATGTTTTAAATTTATTTTATTGCGGACCATTACCAATTCACCCCACTCTAGATGATCTGTCTAGCCCTAACACATAGTAATTGTTTATCATGACATGTAGCCATAAGTTCTAACGTGAGAAGACAAAATTATTAGAGAAATTAATGAGAAACATTAAAGAACACTAGATGTGTGGTTCGGTCCACTCCATGGGGAGCTAGTGTTCAAAAAATTAATTATGAATCCGATAATAAAAATTTACAATCGTTTAAGTGTTTTCCAATCTTATATTAAACTCAAGATAAAACTTACACATGTTACCCCACAGTATCACATTCTCAATGCTGACTGCACGACAAATTCCTGCACAATTTTTTCCTTACGTCAACTCTCGACATCTAGTTATTCTACTTCTAAATACACTTCTTGATTTTAAGTTTTCTGTCGAAGGACTACCCAGATTTTAAGTTCTTCGTCAAAGTCATTTCCATATGTCACAAATGATGGTAATTCTCCTTTATGAATTTGTACGAGACCTTCTATTTTAAAACAACATTGGGAGCTTAGATTTGCTTTTAAAGAAAGTCACGCATATTATTTTAATTTGTGTTAAGGAGATTTTATAACATCTCCCATTCATTTCGCAGAAAATATCATGTTTCCGGAAAATATTTTCCTAGAAATCATTTTCCAAGAAAATGACTCTGTTTTCCGGTGTTCGGCTGAAACCTAAACTTTGAGTGGAAAATATTTTTCACCGTTTGTTAGCTAATTTAATTGTTTGGGAAAAATTATCAAAAATTGAATTTTAATATTTTTAATTGACCAAAAAATTAGTTTTATTATATATATTTAAATGAATTTTTGATTATTTGTATTTTTAAAAAATCGAAATATTTATTATTTATTATTTTTCTTTCTTTTTATTTTTTATTTTTTCTTTTCCTTCCTCCTCCTTCTTCCTCCTCCTTCCTCCGCCGCCGCATGCCTGATGATGGCCGGCTGCTCGGCAGCCGACCAAGACCCGGTCGCCAGATCCGATGAGCTCGAGGCTCAGCCAATCTCGCCCGAGCTCGCCGGAGTTTCGCCGGCTCGGCAAGCCGTGAGCTCCCGGATCTAGCGGCGGAGCTCGGGCTCACTTGGATTGGGGGCCCGAGCTTCGCCGCCAGATCCGGTGAGCTCGCGGCTTGCCGAGCCCGGCGAACCTCGGCGAGCTCGGGCGAGGCCCGAGCCCCGCCCAGCTCGCCGAATCTAGCAAGGCTAGAGCTCCGCCCTAGGCTGGCAAGAGATCCGCTCGCCCGATCTGGCGAGGCCCGAGCTCGGCTTTGCCAGATCGGGCTAGGCGGAGCCTCACTTGGGTCAAGGCTCAAACTGGCTTGCGGCCGCGGCCGGCGACCAGCAGTGAAGAGGAAGCAGAGCACGTCGCGGAGATCGAGCACCGTTGGACGAGGGAACGCTCCACTGCTGCTGATCGTCGGCATCGAAGGAGGAGGAGGACGAGATCAGAAACCCAAGGCTTCGTGAGGGCGGAGATCCAGCACCGCCAGATGAGGGGATGCTCCGCCGCTGCTGATCGTCGGTGTCGAAGGAGGAGGAGATGAGATCAGAAACCCTAGTTTTCGTGAGAAAGAGGGTCGAAATGAGTAAGGAAAGAAGTAGCGCGAGAGCGCGTGCGTAAGGACGGAAAAATGATTTCCTCTTTTCAAAAGAGGAAATCATTTTCCACAATCTTATGAAGAGATTTTCCATTGACCGGAAAATATTTTCTTTGACCATCTATTTTCCGCCATCCGAACAACGGAAATTCCAGAAAATATTTTCCCGAAAGTTGTTTTCCGTGAAACGAACGGACCCTCAATCCGTTTAAAGACTTGTGAGACTTTTGTTGTGTCCTTTATATCCTTTTTTAACTTTTACGCAGTGCATGCTCTCTTTAAGTCCAAAAGCAATGCTTAGCTCCGTCGAAGTCTCTGTATTCTTTTCCAGAAAACAAGCAAAAGACTCACTGGTCATTTTGGAGCAAGGACTGGGATGCAATGATGGTCAACAAAGCGGAGAAGGTTTACCTCTGCGAAGTCGAATATTTTTATTCAGAGAAAATTCTTCCCGGTCGGTGAGACACGGCACATAAAAAGTCGGAGAAGTCTAACAAGAATTCTCAAATTTGAGATGAATCTGAGGTCATCGATTTCGAGGATAACAGGGATCAACCCACCTGATCTGGCCACCGTAACCTCATTTCTTTGGTGACTCCGCCACAAATTGATGTCAATCTAAGTTTATCGATGTACGGATAAAATGATCAATAGTAAAGTAGTAGAGACAAAGACATCGACAGTGTGGCGGGGCTAGCGATGGCTGCGGTGGTTGAGGAAGGTGCAATGGCATGAAAGGATCGAATGGGGGAGCTATTTCTTGGAAGATAAAATTGTAGGGAGGGAGGAAGAGATAAGTATGTTTCGAAAAAAAAAAATTAGACTCGCCTTATTTTCACCTCTCACATAACTTTAGTCTCATCTTAAAATTTAAATAGTCCAAATAGCTCCCACTGGATCTCATTACAATTGATGAAAGAGGAAAAATATATTTTTAATGTAGATCAATCAATCTGACTTTTATAAACCATTCCTAAACCGTTGTTCCTCCTTTTGTGTTCAAATTGGACAAGTTCACATGTTTCTTGCTTTTACGATAATCGTGTAATATTCAAGTATTTTAATCAATTTAGTGATCCGGATTCTTGAAAGAATATTGTAGAGTACATTTATTTACAATGTTTCATTAAAATTCAACCAGAAGCACAGGCATATGACTACTTCAAATTTAAATTCCTCAAATACCTCAACATCCGTCTCCTCAAAATGGCCGCTATTATCTACTAGCATCCTTCGAGCAGCACCATGGACCCAAAATCGCCGGATTTCCTTTCCTTGGTCGAGAGTTACTTTTGCAATCTCATAAGCTAAATCTTAATTTGGTTTGAAACCCCAATTCCTCCATCTTTACTCTCTAAAAGTCACTCCTCAAAATCATGATCGACAGTAAATCGAAACGTTGAGAGGGGTTAAACGAGAAATGCCTCTTACAGAATCTTGTAAAATTATGAGAAAGGTAATATTGGGGTCATATATGTATAAATGGCACTTAAAAGCTGCAAAGACTAGTCATAACGAAATCTCCCTAGCTAGGCTGTAAATCCGGTGAACTAAGATGATTTCTGGCCCCAAAAGAAGAAGGAAAACTAAAACTAACATGATGTAGAGAAGAACTGGAGACTAGATAAGCTAACCACGGAGCAATGGAAATTAGTTGAATGAATGTTAAGTCTGTCAATATTATAATTTATAGCCAATTTGGACCGGAATCTTGTTTTATGGGGGGAAAGAAAGAGATTTTCGCTGAAGCTATACAATATATAGGTATTTCATAATAGAATCTATAAATATATATTATAGTTATTTGTTAAGATTTATTACCAATATATGAATCATTCCGTTATTTCTTGTACATCAATTAGAAATCTATTACGAAAATATGCATAAGAATTAGAGATTTACTAGGATTATAGATTGGCTAAAGTTGTGCTTAAAAGCATTATTACCCAAATATGCATAAGAATCGATTAGAGAATTATAAAAAAAAAAGCATAAAAATTAGAGATTTGTTAGGATTATAAATTTTATAAAGTTACAATCAAACGGGAATGCCACTTCTGCTTTTCACGCAAAAGAACAAATGCGTTTATCAAAGGTCAAGGTGCTATAATTCTTGATGCCCTTATTATAATTTCCATAAGTATAGGTCCGGTGTAGATTTTTTTTTTTTTTTCAATGAGATAGCTCTCTAAAACTTTCTATTCAACAATATACTGACTCATGCGAATCATCTCTTCACATGCACTCTAAAACTTTCAAATCATTTTTATCCTTTCATGATATTCACTCATTTGTAAAATATGTTCTAATAATATTTTTTTTCAGGATTGATAACATTCTTATTGTTATTTTACTAAAAATTAAAACATATTTTAAAAATGATCTCATTAGACTTATCTCTGATTATGCATTTATTAGAGTCGTTTGGTGATACTTGTCTATGACATACGGAAATGTAATTTATAAAAATCAAAATTTCCCACTATAAACATTATGAAATGATGGTCTATAAGCATTATGATTTTTTTCTATTAGCTAGAACATTTGTGTTGATTTCCTAGTATTTATTTATTCATAAAATTGACAAGTAATTTCGTAATAATCCTCTAATATTATATATTCATCAAATATGAGCTATCATTTTATATATAGTTCTTTTAATAATCATCTAACATCATTTATTTGTAATTTTTTTTTTTTATATTGTGTATATATATTATCAACTCTCTTTCAGAATATACTAAGTGCAAAGTGATAAGAATTATCACCCATTATGCATTTACTCATAAGGGTCATCAAGTTTCATCATTTTTATTCATCAAATATGCACAATCAGGTAAAATGACCTTTTAACGTTACACAATAAGTTATTTTGTAAAGACGGGTACTTCTGTTTTATTTGATAGCATTAATTTTATTGATCTCATTATATAAAAATTAATGCATAATCAAGATTTTCTGTTAATAATCAATATCATGTCTTTATTAAATAGAACGTATTGTGTTATACAACTTTTTTTAAATTAGCCTTTAACATCCTATATTTACGGAACATGCACTATCATGCTATAAAGCCCTTTTAAGGTTACTGTTTTCTTCAATAGATTTTTTGTGTCAATAGATAATTTATTCTTAGTTTTCTAATTTCCCTCTGTACATAAAATATGTGTTATGATCTTAATTAGATCATTTCATATAGCTTGTTCGTTTTATATAGGGTTATCATGTCATGTAATTTTTTTTTTTACATTTTAATATAATTTATTTGTGAAATAGGGCAACATGCTTTTTCAAATGGCTATTATATGTTATTAAACTTAGGCCCTGTTTGGTTCAGCATTTGGAATGCTCATTTGCACTCTAAAGTCCCTTGGCCAAATGCAAACGCGTTTGGTTCGTATTTTTGCGCGACTTTGACAAGATGCAATTGCATCTCCAAAGGAGTCTAAAGGCCTTTAGCCCAATGGAGCTCTTGAGGTGCATTGGCAAGTTGCATCCTGGAAATGCAAGTCGGTACTGTTCATCTTCTCCAAGCCACCGCCAATTGGAGGCCGACGACTGCCGGCCAAGGGGTCGCGAACGCCGGTGACCGCCGCTTGAGGGTCGCCCGACCCGGCGACCATCGCCGGACCTCGGCGACGCCCGGGTCGCGCGATTCGGGCCATCAGCCGCTTAAGGTCGCACGACCCAAGGTGACGGCCACCTAGGGTGACCCGGGCGGCCGTCGCCGGGTCGCGCGACCTCAAGCGGCCGTCGCGTGACCTGTGGCCAAATCGGCCATCCGACCGCCAAATCCGGCGGTCCGGTCGCTGGGTCGTGCGTGACCGTTGCTCGGGTCGTGCGACCTCGGGCGGCCGTCGCCCGGGGTCGCCCGACCCCGGCGACCGTCGCCTGAGGTCGCGCGACCCAGGCGGCCAGATCCGGCCATCCGATCGCCGGATCCGGCGGTCCAGTGGCCGGAGTTCAAAAAAGAAAATAGAATTTTTTTTAATTTAATAAAAGTCATTTACAAATGCAAATTTTACCAAACGGTATTTTGGCCAAAGTTGCATCTTAATGCAAATTTTACCAAACGATATTTGCATTTCGGAAAACCTCATTTAGCCAAAGGTATTTGCATTTTGACAAGTGCATTCCCCAAAAGCCAAACCAAATGGGCCCTTACTCGTTATCCACTACCAACGTGATAGGAACAATACCAAACGTAGTATTTTATACTCATCAACTACAAAATTATTGGAATTTTATAATATGTAAGGTTTTGATAAGAGTTGTGAATAATTATGCATTTAATATAATCGTGCAATATAACCCCCTTAATGTACATTATTTTCATTCCATAGACTTTTCCTAACAATGGATATCTTCTTTCCATTATCTGGGGTAGGATTTTCTCTGTTTCTAGGTGCATATGTGTTGAAATGGACGAAGTACATCCTATCCTATGTAGCACCGACACGGACACGAGACACATGACACGACACGACACGACACGCCGATACGTCATTTCTCAAAAAATAGAAAATTCCGACACGTTGGGACACGCTATATAATAAATAAATATTTTTATATATACATATGATTATTTTAAAAATAAAGAGTAGAGTCAATTTATTTAAATAAATTTACAATTTTTTATGGTGATCATAATTTATTATTATTCAATATTATTCATCTTTTTTCTTTTTGAAATCACCCTCCACCTTCTCCCTCCTCTCCCTCCAAAAAAGAAAAGATTAAAAGGACAAATCCTGCCCAGTTGGTGGACGAGCATCCCATTTTAATTTTAATTTTTTTTTGCTCTTGATGGCACCATCATTTTTAGTGTTTTTTTTTTCCTGCTCTTCCTTTCCTAGGCGCCTCCTCCTTGCACGGCACCTCATTTTTTTTTTTTTTCTGCCCTCCTTGGAAACCCAAACCTCTGCTCCTCCTTAGACTCCTCCTCGACGGCACCCCCCTTCCTTCGAAACCTAAACAGTAGCCTCCTCTACCTTCTATGCTCATCCTCCTTGCACGGCACCCATTCTTTATCTTTTGGAAACCTTCTTCCTAAAACAAAAATAGCAGCCTTGAAAACTCTCGGAAAACGCCGCTCCCTCCTTCTTGGTCGCCTTGTTGCAGTCCTGGCTGCCTTGCCTCTGGTCCTCCCTCTTTTGCGGTCGTAGCCTTGTCTCCGATCCTCCGTCGCGGCCATCTCGGTCGCCTGGTTCTCTCTTCCTCCAGCCTTCTCTCACCGTCGCGGTCTCACAGTAGCGGCCTCACAGTCGCTGCGGCCTCGCCTCCACAGCCTTGCTTCCTCTCCCTCGCCTCGTCTCCACCCTCCATCGCCTTCTACAACGATTCACTCTTGCCGGACACGCTCCGACTCGTCACCATCTCGGTCGCCAGGTTTCACGCTTGCAGACCCACTCCAGAAAGCAGAAACCCAGCCTCTTGCCGGACACGTTCCGACTCGCGTGTCGAGAAGAGTTGATCACTAGTCGAAAAAATTCGACACGTGTTGACCAGGTGTCCGAAAGTGTCGGACACGCCGACACGTGTCCAACACGACATGGAAGGTTCCCGAACGTGTCCGTGCTTCTTCGAGTACACCAACGTTTTCGATTATTAAAAAAAAAAAAGTACACAAACGTTTTTCGTTTTTTGCTAAAAAAATTGATAACATTCCCTCCTAGTTGCAAAAGGCTCCGGTTCCTTTGGAAAAGCATGTAATATCCGATTTTAAAGAGGCCACTTAAACTGATATAAATGAAACTCATCATTTCCGATCACTCTAAATATTTTATTTGAGGGTTGGCACCTATAGAATGGACGGGATCAATATAAATAGTATAGAAGCAAGATCCTCGAGCCCCACGTACCTGTGCTAGTGGTTCTTTCAACATAGATGTTGGGCTTAAATATTATGTTATCTAGAAAGTATTCATATGGTAAAATAACTGTGAAAGGATTTCCAAATTAAGAAAAATAAAATATATCTCGTTTGAAGAAGACCCGTGAGAAGTCGCATCTTTAGGGCCGGCGATTCTACTTGGAAGAGAGTGATAGATCGCTTCCTCCAAGTGAGTAAGAGAAAGTTCAAATATCTTCTTAGTAGAAAATTACACCTCATAAATTTTGAACTGTTATGCATTTATCTCCTGAATTTTCATTTTGTTACCCCCATTAACCCTTCATTAATTTTTTTGTTAATATATGCAATGCGCGTTGTACATCTAATATACGTGGCCCTTTATTTGCAAAGACTTGCAACAGAAAAGTGATCCATAGCCAACCATCGTGACAACCATGCCCCAATACCATTAACCTCCGAAAATAAAAATAGAAATTAATAAGTAAAAAAGTTGTGGAGTCAATCGTCAAAGTCACTTTTGCCGACGAGGCGATAGACATCGCTCAAGCTCCGCTGGGGCCACCGCCAGTTTTCAATACAGGAGTCCACGTTCTTGCTAATTTGGTCCACGAGATGTCCTCTTTCTGTCCTCCTTTTGATTTTGCTGTCAAATGGAATAGGAAAACCCAGAGGTTCATTCAATGGATTGTGATTAATTAACAAAATAAAAAAAAATTATATAAAACCGAACATGCCAATTTCCAACTTAAGTAAGAGGTCACGAGTTTTATAATGCATAATATGTGGGGTCTGCTTTGTTTTGAATTTGAACTTTCAAAGTAATAACCAATGATTAGTTCAAATTAAAATAGGTTGAGAAGAAAGATGTCAAGTCACATGTTTGATTAATCGTACTTTTCTAGTTTGCAATTTTGTTAGTTTTGATATGAAAATAGGTGATCAGGAAAAAAGAAAAAAGAAAAAAAGAGAGAGAGAGTCATGATACTCAAACAATTGAAAAAAAAGTTATAACATATAATTGAGTGTTTTATGAAAATTATTGTACTTATAGTGTCGTTATCTCTTTTTCTATGTGTTTTGGATTGGGCTCGTTGGGTGACGAGGTTTAGCCGTGATTGACTAAGTATTTATAAACTGATCATAGGTGCGGTCCGGTGTGGGACCAATGCATCGTGGCCTGGTTTTTGTGGAAGGGGACTGTGAACGTGACCGAAGGGCAAGCATGGGTCATGGATGTTCATGTTCGAATGTGTTGTGTGTGGCTTGACTTGCAGCATTGAGTTCTCCATCATGTTTGCTTTTTGCTTAATGGTTTGTAGCCTGGTCAAGGCGAGGTGCTTGCCGATAACGCAGGGCTGAGAATTTGGTGGTAAAAAGTTCTACCCCGTGACACTTGCCAAGGTGGTGATTCAAGTTAACTGAACCTATATTGTTTAGTCTCTCCCTTCCAACATCCTCCGCAGGGGAGTCCTCAACCTCGGCAAAATTAACGCATCTCGACGTCATTTTATCAAATTTATAATTTTATTTGATATTCCATACATCTTGGCATCATGGTAATTGGGGAACTTAATTGAAAAAGTGTAAGTACAGATATTCCATTAGAAAGTAGTGAAATCACAATGACAAAAAGTAGGGTTATATATATATATATATATATATATATATATATATATATCATGGACTATCATTGATATTCCCTTTTTTTTTCTTCAAAAGAAGTCCTTTTGAGTTTAAGACTCGAAATCACGGAACAAGTTGTTGAGTAGTCTTGACTTCGTTTTGGTTTCCTAATCAAAACTTCTTTTGTCTTTTGCTTTTATAACTCAGATTTATCAATAGACTAGCAAGCTTTGTCCTTTCCGACTGCCGTCCCTCTCGCTATCACTGGATGACATTGAGGGAAAAGTATCAAAAAAGTCCTAAACCTATTGCATTGGTACAAATTCAGTTCTAAACTTTTCAATTGAACCAATTTAGTCCTAAACCTTTTTAATATTGGTACCAATTCAGTTCATCCAGCCAATTTTTTGCGGCCGGAGCTGATGTGGACGTCGGCTGGTAGTCGGATGCTGACGTGGCAATTTTTAAGATTTTTTTATTATTTCTTTTTCTTTTTCCTTTTCTTTTCCAGCGGTGGTGGGCGAGGGCCGCGAAGCCCTCACCTGCCGCTGGTGAAGGTCGCGGCCCTCGCCCGGCCTCTCCCGGAGCCACCGGCAAGGCGACTTTGCCCGGATCTAGGCAAGGCCGGCCTCGCCCAAGCCTTGCCGCGAGCGAAGGTGGCCTCGCCCGCTGCTGGCGAGGCCATGGCGGCCATTGCCAAGGCGGAGGCGAGGGCCGCGAAGCCCTCGCTAGCCGTCGGTGAGGGTCTTGGCCCTCGGCCCTCGCCTCCGCCCTGGCAATGGCTGCCATGGCCTCGCCAGCCGCGGGCGAGGCCAGCCTCGTCTAGATTCGAGCAAAGCCACCTCACCGGCGGCCTGGGAGAGGCCAAGCAAGGGCTGCAACCCTCGCCGGCGGGGCGAGGGCTTGGCGGCCCTCGCCTAGTGACCGGAAAAGAAAAGGAAAAAGAAAAAAAAAGAAAGAATTAATAAAAAATTAATAAAAAATCTTACAAATTGCCACGTCAGCGTTTGGCCACCAGCCGATATCCATGTTAGTGCCGGTCGGCCAAAATTGGTCAAATGGATTAAACTGGTACCAATATTAAAAGGTTTAGGACTAAATTGGTCCAATTGTAAAGTCTATGACTGAATTTGTACTAATACAATAGGTTTATGACTTTTTTGGTAGTTTTCCCTGACTTTGACTAGTAAACCAACGATCCCCAATAGAGAAAGAACCTTTTTGCGAATTGTGATCCACACGACTCCCATCACAACTTGTGGCCCTCTATTTGCAAAGACTCATTAGTCTTCTATAAAGCAAAGACTAGGACGTAAATCAACAACACTAAAAGTTAAGCTCCGATTGTTATATGAAAAATATTTTTCTAAAAATAATTGTTTATAACGTTTAAAATAATCAGTTAATAAAAAAATATTTAAAATGTTAATAAAAAATATTTTCATTATTTTCAACAATTTATATGTATTTTCATGAAATAAATAGAACCTTAAAATTAGTTTAAAATGTGTTTTCATATGAGGCTAGCATAGTGAGGAAAGTCCCCCTCAAGGATCATGCGAGATCCGATGTGATGGAAGAGAGAGTGACACAAGAGTTCACACAACGTTAGAATCGATCGCGATTTTCGATAAGATTTCTTCACTCTGCAAAACACGAAAATGAATAAATGATATATATAGCCATAAATGGTTGTTGTTTTGACCGGTTACTTCAGATATTTTCATTTGGGGCTTGAGCTGATTAATACTCCATCTCAAGTCTAAGCAAGGCATTACATGTGAAACGTGAGATGCAGATGGGACCACGTCAAACGTGTAAAGGAACGAGCAAGTGTGCAAACATTGTGAGATATCGGGTGAGTTAAAACTTTTGGAAAACAAACTAATAATGGATTCACCACACGCGAGGATGAAAATTGAAGGCGCACGGACATGACAATGATAATTAGGCTGCGTTTGGTTTAGCATTTGCAAGGGGCTTTGAGTCCAATGCAAATACTGAAAGCCCAAAGCTACTTGGAGAAATGCAATTGTGTTTGATAACTTTTTTTTTTTTGCAAATGGACTTTGAGTTGAATGTGCGTTTTGGTAAAAAAAACTTTTGCAATGGGCTTTGATGGGTATAATATATGTGTATGTATATATATATCTATTTCTTTTTTTTTTAGAAAATTGAACTAAACCTTTCGCCGGACCAGCGAAGTGCTACGGCCGCCAGCGAGGGTCGCGCGACCCAACCGAGAGTTGCCCGAGGTCGGGCGAGGGTCGCTCGACCTAGGGGCCGCGCGACCCAGGCGGCCGTCGCGAGACCCAGGGGAGGGCCGCTTGCGGCCTTGAGACCTAGGTGACGGTCGCCCGGGTTGCGCGGCCCCGGGTCGAGCGACCTCCGGCGACCCTCGGCTGGGTCGCACGACCCTCCAACCTCAACCGACGGTGCCAGATCTGGCTCGCAGACGGCCATAGCCCTTCCCCGGACCGGCAAAGGGCTGCCTCCTTTTTCAATTAAAAAAAATAATAATCATGGGCGAAATTGAAAATATGAAGAATTAGTGAGGGTAGTTTTGGAAGGGAAAAAATCATTTCAGCATTTGGTGGAATGCTGAAAGCCCAAAGCTAGTCCCTATTAGCTTTGGGCTTTCAGTTTTTTGAAGGCAAGTTGAAAGCTGAAAGCTGGCTTTAAAGTTGAACCAAACACAGCCTTAATCTTATATATACAAACCACAATGGGTTTGTTTTGATCAGTTTAGTTTTTTTCCCTTCTCGTTTGGACTTTTGGGTGGTTTGGCATCCTTATTTGTTTTGTCTTTGGATGTTTTCATGGTAATCTAGCTTTATTGAACACACGGATTACATTATTGGAAAATATAAATTCCAGATTGCTTGATAAATTCGTACGAATATAACTACACACAAGATGAAGATCTCTGGGGACCTGGGTAATGTTGCTAGTTTGGTTATTGGATGAGGAAGTTAAGAGCATTCCCAAAGGATAAGATCTCTTGGGGGACCTAGGTAACGTTGCTAGTTTGGTTATTGGATGAGGAAGTCAAAAGCATTCCCAAAGGATAAGTTTGCACACACAAAAAAAGTCCAAACTATTTTATCGATCTGACTTTCTATTGGAGCATTGCATAATAGGGGTGAGCAGTTTCAAGTTTTGTACAGATTTCACTTGAGATCTGGAACCTAGCCACTGGAATAGATTCTTCATTTTTTGAAACCTAGAATCTATCCTAGATACCCTAGAACTTGGAACTAACCTTGTTACAAGTTTTAGGGTTAGTTCTAAGGTTTACTCAGGCTTTACCTATATTATTAATTGAACGATTGCAGTGAATTAAAATCTTTAATAATAACCACTTGCTGCTACAATTCACTAACCATAAAGACACATAGAAAAATATTAACATTAACAAAGTAAAATCTCAGTCATAAAATGAAAACTCAAACTAGTACTTCCAAATTATACACTCATTATTGAACGGTATGGAATAGCGCAAGATCGCGTGAAGACATGAATAAAGAAAAATATTAAAACTTATTACAGGTTATATGTTACAGGTTCCTCCAATTAAGAACCCGGAACCTACCAATCGAAATAGATTTCTTATTTTTTGAAACCTAAACCTACAGGTTTCCACCAATCCAATTCTCAAATTTTAAATTCTATCCTGTACCCATGTTCACCCCTATTGCACAATGACTCAACTTGATTCTCTTCTTGATGTCATTGGGCGAAAAGCAGTATATAGTCTATGAACCTCGTATGGATAGTTGATCATGCAGGCCCACCTGTGGGGCCAACACGATTCGCGGTTTTGATTGTCATGGGCTCCTCTTCTGTTGGCCCAAAAAGGATTGAAACCATTAGCCCTTTAAGGGCCGGGCTGGGCAAGGGAGGGTTTGCAGTTTGGCCCGCCCTTATTTTTATTTCGAATAGATAAATTTAACTTTTCATTAATAAGTTCAAACTTATACTTAAGTTTGTAAACAATAATAAAATAAAATAGACCCAAATTTGTAATACAAGATGGGAAATAGTAGAAAAGTCGTAGGTAAAATAGTAAAATAAAATAATACAAATGCCTAATCTTAACTATATATATATATATATATATATATATATTTTTTTGAAGTTGAAATTTAGAAACCAAAATATATAAAGGTGGCCTAATGGAGGACACGCCCCACCCATGCTTTTCTCTTGGGCGGGCTTGTTGCATTGGCAATAGACATAAAAATAAGAAATAAGTGTATCAGAAAATCTAAAATTTATAATGAAAAATGAAATTGAGTTTTAAATATTTCAAAAATGTAATCAGGACCTAAAATTTGTCCAATTGATGCAATTAAGTCACTCTTACATCTGTCTTTGGCAAACAAAAAGTGGCGATATAATCTTTTTTACTGCTTTCTCTTTCCTCGTGGTCATTATGTTAATGAAGAGAGCAATAAGGACCACAACAATGCTGTTTTCATCCTAGTCTTAAACGAAACGTAGATTACAAAGTGATAAAAGCTGTTGATATCCGATTTTTAATTTACAATTCAAGGGTTCGTTTTTTGTAACAGTGCAATATATAAATAATAAAAAATTGCAGTTATGAAAAGTGATAAAAAGTGGGAAGAACTTCCGCAAATTAGTTTCAGTCGAGGCCCGTTCAAAGCTCAGGACATTTTTTACTCCTTTATCCTGCACTCGACAAAAGAGAGAAAATTAGAGCCAATGTTGATGATTCGGTCTGAATTTTCGCTGATTTGATACTGCTGAATCGAAACATTGCTGTAGCGTTGCGTATAGGACCCTCATCTTACACACTCACAACATGTTCGATAAAATGTCTCTGAGAGGTGTTCGTGAGATAATACCTGCTTTGGTTTAATCCGGGGACAGACTAGTGCAGTTTGTTTATTTGTTAGTTGTTACTGACCGATCTGTCAGTCATCAAATATGATTTTGAGGAATTTCACCGGCCAACCAGGAGTGACACAAATATTTTTGTTCTATTTCCGGCTCTGCTTGTCACGGTGGTAAAGGATGGCGGAATCACTGGTGAGGAAATGGATTTGCTTCGATGACTTGGGTTGATCCCTCGAGTTTTTTTCTTCTTCTTTTTTTCCTTTTGGGTCGAAGTATTGATCCCTTGAGTTATTCGCGTTGGTTTTTCTCTCTAAACTAGGTACTGTCTATTTCCATAGCTGTTGAGTTGCTGGTGGTAGCTGGCCGACGGTGGAGTTCAACCTGATCTTTGAATGTATTGATTTAGTTGAAGATTTGTTGGTTATTTTAGTGTTTTGTTTCTTAAGCTTGACATGAGATAAGATCTGCGAACGATGAACTTAGCAGGAGGGAAAAATAAACAAAAAAGGAGAGAGAGAGAGAACAGAGAAATAATAATAATAATATAAAAATGGAGAAAAACATTATAATAAAATGGGCTTAAGTAGAATTTTAGTAAATTTGGGTTTGATTTGGTCCTAGGGAGTTTGGGCTTGATTTAGTTTAGAAGAGTTTGGGCTGAGTTTGATTTTTAGTGGGTTGGGTTTAACTCGATTGAGACGGCCGAGTATAAGAGCCCAACTGTGCGCACGGCCAAGAACACGCGATGTCCAAGTATGATCCACATTCGGACCGGGTCCAAGGGCCCGACTCTTGTCCTCTTTTATCATAATGTATAATAATAAATAAAATAAATTGGAAAATAGTTGCAAAATATTTAGAAAAATGAGTCTTGATTAGGTTGTTAGATCTTTCTATTTGATTTAGTTTCATTGAGTTAGTATACGTATAGTTTAGTGATTTTAATGGATATATTTGGTTTAATTTAGGTTTAGGTAGATTAACCTCTTAGAAAAGAAAAAGAATTCGATTTGGATTTAACTAATGGGGATTGCTGTCCCAGGGCTCGTTATAAATTATTTTCTGATTAACTCGTATCAGGTTCTTTTACCACATTTTATTTTTTACTCGTTCTTTTAAATTTGTTATAAATCTTTTATATTACTTTTGTATTGTGATGTGCTTGTTCTAGTTCAATGGTTATGTTACATTTCAGGATCATAATAAGTCTTTATTTGAAGAACGTAAAATTACCTAGCTAATTTGATCTAAGCAAATCATACTCTAATCTGCATTTGAGTTTTTCTTTTATTTATGACGTTGGTAGACATTCATAAAGCCTGATGCCAGCTTATACCAATTGTGCTCTAGCAACTTTTGAGTGTATCGCCTTTTCTTTGCGATTATAAATGACAAGAAAGAAGTATTGTAAAAAGCAAATGTAATAGCTTCAAGAATGATCAGCATCTTCTTATCTTTTAAGTCATTCTTTAAGGATTGGAAGTCGCAGCTGTAGTTCATCTCTTTCAAGTTGGAATGCAAATGGCAATGATTCCTAAGTGTTTTGGATTAATAAATGAAACATTGCAACAATTTATAATGAAGTTGACTAAGGTAAATAAAATACAAGAGATAGCTTGCTACAGGGGTTGCAACAGAAAGACCAAAATATCTCAATAAGCGAAGCAGGTAGGACCAACTAGTTCTTCCAATTTGATGTCCTCCGGTGTGGTCAACACGATTGAGCTATGTGTCGATATTCCTTGAGAAACTTGTTGCATGCTCAGACGATACTCTGGTTTGGGACTCAAGCACGAAAATGCCATCTTTGTCACAAATGCCACTTCCCCTAGCATATCACCTTTCGGGTACGGAAATTTTGATCTAAAACTTCTTTCAGTGGCCAAGAATCTGTTGAATGGCGCGAGGATGATGAAGATGAGGACATAAGAGACGATATGAGATTTCCCGGATGTCTTCCCATGATTACTTCCAATGTCACCACTCCAAAGCTATAAACATCGCATTTTTCATTCACTTCCATAATGTATGCAAGTTCTACATAGAGAAAAGACCAGAATTTTTCTAGCTTTTATACAGTATCCATGCTCCATCAATCTAAGCTGATTTTGTATAAATCAAACCTACTATAGATCAATGCATACTCTAGATCCCATTGGGTTTTTAAAATTTTTATTTATTTAGGGAAAAGTTTCAGTTTATCAACTGATGGGCCTAAATCTCGTTGACCTTCAAACCGTGTGAATAATTTTGAATTTCGCGTTAGGTAATTGGACTTTTAAAGCAAGGCAGGTAAGTATGATGATCTTGCATAGCATTTTCATATCTATAAAATGAAGTGGGTGAGATCTCGGAAAAACCAACTTACTTGGAGCTACATATCCAAAGGTGCATGCGAAGGAAGTCCAATTGGATGAATAAGGTTTTAAAACCTTAGCCGTGCCAAAATCAGAGATATGAGCTTCGTATTCTTCATCCAGTAAAATGTTCTTGCTTGATATGTCTCGATGAATTATAGGAGGAGAGCATTCATGGTGCATGTAGCACAAAGCATTAGCCACACCTTTAACCACATTCACTCTCTTGTTCCAGTCAAATGTTGTTATCCTGTCTTTATTATTCAATACATCCTTCAAGCTACCACATTCCAAGAACTCATATATCAAAAATGAATGTTGAGAACTCAAGCAAAAGCCATAGAGCTTGACGATATTGCGGTGCCGAGTTTCAGTCAAAGCATGAATCTCCCTTTCAAATGCTTTTCGATTGGCAATTTTAATGTCTACTGTTTCCTTAAGTTTCTTTACAGCAACAGTCTCACCTGTTTGCAACTGGGCCTTGTAAACACTCCCATGTCCTCCCACACCGATGCTATATTTGGCATTAAACTCCTCCGTAGCTTCAATAATGTTCTCATAGGCCATCTTGCCATCAAAACTCAATATTGCCCATGGGTTTTCATTGCTTGCATCAGTCAAACTAGCCTTTGTTTTCCTTACTCTTCGGCATATGATACTTGAAGCTCCCACAATAAGAAGCAAAGAGAGTAAGCAACTGAAAGTGGGAATCAAAATCAGCAGGAACTTTTTGCTTTTGTTTTTGCCTTTCAAGCTTGTTGTCGTACAGGGATTGAAACTAGCAATAACTCCACACAAGCCTTTGTTTCCTCTCACAACTTCAGTTGTAGCATAATGAAATGCTGGAATGTTTGGTAGGGCACCCTCTAACTCATTGTACGATATGTCAACAGATGTCAAGCTTACCATGCCATCAAAGCTCGATGCAATGGAACCTGAAAGCTGATTGTGTGAGAGATTGAGTGTTTCCAATTGGTGCAATAGCCCAAGTTGTCTAGGTATTTCTCCCGTGAGCAAATTTTGACTCAGATCAAGAATTCGAAGAGATTGAAGATTGCTAAACTCGGTGGGAATGCTTCTTTCAAGACAATTTCTACTAAAATTCAAAAATTGAAGCTTCCAACACTTCCCAAGTTGTCCAGGAATTGAGCCACTTAGGTTATTTTCGGCCACGTCAATATTTAACAGATCAGACAATGTTCCGAGTTCTTGAGGTATGTAGCCTACGAGATGATTGTCATAGAGTGAAAGCTCTAGAAGAAACTTTAGTTTTCCTAGGTCTTCTGGAATTTTCCCAATAAGACTATTTGAAGAGAGGTCAAGTACATGCAATTGGGTCATGTTGCCAAGCTCAAAGGGTATCACACCTGAGATTAGAGTGTTGGAGATTTTTAGGCTTGTCAAATTGCCATATTCACCCAATCTAGGTGGTAGCTCACCATAGAGTTCATTGTTGCTCAACTCAAGATAATCTAAGTAAGGGTATGTGCCAAGACCCTCAGATATATCTCCATTGAGCCGGTTGTTTTGGAGCCTAACTCTATACAAACTTGTGCAATTTTTGAGGCCTCGCGGAATTGGACCGGTGAAGTGATTGTCTTCCACAGAAAACTTTTGAAGAACTCGATTGTTGCAAATATCTTGCGGCAATTCACCAACAAAATTGTTATTGGCGAGCTGTAGGTTTGCGAGCTTGCTTAAGTTACCTATAGTAGATGGAATTGAGCCAGAGAGGTTGTTACCTGTAAGCGCGGGATCAGAGAGAGATCCGAGCAATCCTAGTTCTTTGGGAATAGAACCAGACAACTTATTTAGGTTAAAATCAAGGATATTCAGATTGCTCAAATTCCCTATGGAGGACGGAATGGGACCTGTTAAATCATTATTAGCAAGCAGGAGCCTTGAGAGAGATCCGAGCCTTCCTAGTTCTTCAAGAATAGGACCAAACAAGTTATTATGTAGTAGTTCAAAATGCAAGAGTTTTCTCATTCCTCCAACTTCTGAAGGTATGGAGCCGGAAAGCTGGTTATCATAGAGGTAAAGAAATGTCATATTACTCAAATTCCTGTAGTATCTCCATTGAGATAATTAGCAACAAACCAGTCGAGAACTTGTAAAGATGGCAATGATTCGGGCATTCCTATTTCTTTAGGAATTAAACCAGAAAGCTTATTGACTGAAAGGTATAGTTCTCTCAAGTTGCTCAAGCCAAATATCTCAATGGGAATTGGGCCAGTCAAATCATTATAACTAAGATCAAGAAGTTGTAAAGATCACAATGACCCAAGTTCAGTTGGAATGTTTTCCGAAAGGTTATTTCTTACTAATTCCAGACGAATAAGCTTGGAAAGATGGCCAATGCTCAGAGGGATGCTCCCGAAGAGATGATTGTTGAAAAGGTTAAGAGTGACCAAGTTGGGCAAATGGGAGAAATTGAGAAAGTGAAGCGTACCACGTATGGCAGAATCTGAAAGGTTCAAGCTCACAACGCTCCCCAGAAAATCACAATTGATTCCGCGCCATGAGCAAGGGTTGCTTCTATTCAATTCGATACATGTTTCTTTCGTCCAGGCCCTTGGGAAACTAATGGGCTTGGGTAGAGTCTTTCAAGGTTGGGAAACTAATGGGCTTGGTAGAGTCTTTCAAGGGCTATATTATATTTCTGGATGAATTCTCAATTGTCTTCCATTAAATCCAATAAATCATTGTGTAATACTGCTATCAATGATAAGAATCTTCTTTATCATCAAAGATTGGGTCATACTGCTTTGTTTCCTTGTCCTCAGTGCCTTATCTGTCCATTAGCAAAACAGACACTTGCTCCTTTCCCAAATGTCATATTACTCAAATTTCCTATCCCTTCTTCAGATTTGGATAACCCATGAATATACACTGTCTTGCACGAGGTCCCATCTTATCCTTGTGCCCTACCGTGGTCACATAGCATAGGCACCCAAAAACTCTGAGATGACTCAGAGCCGGTTTTCTTCCATACAATATTTCGAAAGGAGTTTTTCCTTTAAGAATGCGTGATGGCATATGATTGATCAGGTAACACAATCTCCCCAAAAAGTTTCAGGGATAGAGGCCTGAAACTTAAGAGCACGTGCTACTTCCAATAGGTGACAGTGCTTTCTTTCAACTACTCCATTTTGCTGTGGTGTATATGTGCAAGAGCTTTCATGTAAAATTCCATTTAAGGAAAGAAAAGAAGCACACTCCCCATTAAAGAACTCTCTACCATTGTCAGTATGTATACGATGAATTGATTTCCCAAATTGATTTTTGGATAAAGCAAGGAAAGTTCTCAGGTGAGAAAGAACCTGAGCTTTTGATTGCATGAGGAATATCCATGTTGCACGTGAAAAATCATCTACGATTGTGAGGAAAAAACGGGACCCATCATGATTCAAAGTGTGATAGGGTCCCCAGACATCAGCAGGAATTAATAAGAAAATTTCATCAACTCGAGAAGTGCTATTTGGGAAAGGAGCAAGTGTCTGTTTTGCTAATGGACAGATAAGGCACTGAGGACAAGGAAACAAAGCAGTATGACCCAATCTTTGATGATAAAGAAGATTCTTATCATTGATAGTAGTATTACACAATGATTTATTGGATTTAAGGAAGACAATTGAGAATTCATCCAGAAATATAGCCCTTGAAAGACTCTACCCAAGCCCATTAGTTTCCCAATCGAAAGGGCCTGAAAGAAACATGTATCAGAATTGAATAAGATACGACAGGAATTTTCTTCACAAGCTTGAGATACTGACATGACGTTGAAATGGAATTTAGGAATGTAAAGCACATTTCGAAGTGTGATGTGAGAACTAAGATTCACAGTGCCAATCATTTCAACTTGGATCACGTTTCCATTTGGGAGCTGAACAGATTTGGGAAAAGATAATTTTCTGATGTTTGAAAAAAGGATCTTATCACAGACAATGTGGTCACTAGCACCTAAATCAATAATCCATGCACTCTTCGAAATTGAATTCACCAGACAATAAGAAGTACCTATGAAACTTCCAGATTTATCATAGGCATCCAATTTCCTTATGGCCTCCATCAGTTCCTGATATTGATCATGACTGATTGTCTTCTCCGCTGGTTGTCCCGATACCTGAAAAATTTGGGAAAATTTCCCTTTTTCTTTTTCTCCAGGTTTCCCATGCAATTTCCAGCAATTCTCTATTGTGTGATGTGGACGTTTATAATAGTCACAGTACAATTTACCTTTGCCTTTGGAGGTAAAATTCCTTGAGCCCAAAAAAGTTCTATTCGCAAGTTGTGAGATTTGGGCCAAATTCGACCCATACAAGCCATTTGATCCACCGGTCGGCCCATTCGCGCCCGCGCCGTTTGATCCACCAATTAATGGCCCGCACGAGATCTCCAGCCCATGAATGCCCCACGGCCCATCTGGGCTAAAAACACCTCACGGCCCATCTGGGCCGATTGAGCTGCCTCCACGTGAGCCGTTCGATCTGTTCGCTGCCAAGGATGGACGTGAGCCGTCCGATCGCCCGATGTATTCGAGATTGCTAGGGTTCTCTTTGAGGAACCCTAGTTCCGCCCCTTTTTGCCCTCTGCCTCCTCTGCTCCTCGGCGAAGAACGAATAGGGTTTTCGCCGCCAACGCCATTCCATCTCCGCCTCTGTTGTAATCTGCCGTTCTCTGTTGATTCTCTTCTTGCACGGCTAATTGATAGATGCGACCGATGCTCGGTAGGGGCTCAATAGTCAAGATCTAGGAGCGGAACGAGAGGTAAGTCTCGTTGAGTATGAGCAAAAATCTTGTCGCCTTTTCCCTCTCGCGCATCTGTTTGTATTGCTGCAGAATCGGCTCGGGCCAATCGAACTTTTCTTCGGCTGCCTCGAGTTCATTCCATAAGGCTGAAAGTTTGTTGTAGATGGCCACAATGGACATGTTTCCTTGTTTAAGCTCCGAGATTTGTTGTGTTAACGAAAAAATCTTGACTTGATCAAGTTTTCCGTACATCTCTTTGATATTCTCCCACATCTGTTTTGAATCCTCTATCAAAGGGAGTCCGGCCGCGACTTCGGTTGTTATGCAATTCCCCATCCACGTTCTAACCAGTTGGTTGCATTTCTTCCAAAATTGTGCCATCCTTTCGTCGGTTGGAATCGGAATTGACCCATCACGAAATCCATCTTTATCTTTTGTTACCAGTGCCCGTCGGAATTCTCGTGCCCAACTCGAGTAATTGTCGGCACCGGTCAATTGTTGGCTAATAAGCTTCAATTCCGGCCCGTTGGCATTAGTCGTGTGAAGCGCGTCGCCTGGTTCTGGTTGGCCACCGGCAGCAAAAAATTGATAGGGAAAAATTCCAGGTTCGAGATTCGGTCCGATTCCTTGATTCGCATAACCCGCATGACCCTTATTGAGGAAAGTCGGGTAGGGATTTCCTCCCATGCCAGATCCAGGTGTGCCGCCCATTTGCTCTGGTCCGATGGTTGTGCCTGCCCCTTCGCCGGTTGGTAGGCCTCCATCGGAACCAACGTTGCTTTGGTAGCCTCCAGGCAGTGATGCATTTGGGTTTTGCCCATGGAACCATGGATACGGTATCCACTGGTATGGATGGCCCATAAATGGCTGCCCCAGATTGGACTGAGCTTGGAACGGCTGCCATTGCACGTGTTGAGCTTGTTAATGCGCCTGACTAAATTGTTGTTCTGAGGCTGAAGTCACGACAGAGGAATCCTGGGTTTGCAAGGTTTCTGGCGTTGTCTCTGTTGCTGTTGCAGGTTTATTGCTTGAAGCAGAGGTGAGGTCTTGTGTTTTAGGCATGATGAAAAAAACTTCTTCCCTAAAGAAAAATTAACGATCCCTATGGCAACCCCTTTGCAGATTGGAGTTCCGTGAGGCAATCGAAGCGGAAGCAATGAAAGATTTGGAACTTCAAGAATGCTCTGATACCATGTCACAAGACTAGGTGAGCGAAGAAGAAAGAACCGAAGAAAGAATCGTGAGTCGTAGGGAAGAAAGTATTGGAGAGGAAAAATATGCCTCACTTCATTGATTGTATTTTCTGTACAATGTTGTATATAGTACAAAAGAAATAATAATAAAAGCAAGTTTGTATATTCCGAATATTCTGTGATCTTTCAAATCCTAAGATAGATACAACCATATCAATTTACAAATCATCCTGATCTCGCAAATCATATCTTCCAACAAGGTCATATGACAAGGAGATAGAGCGAACCCGCGAAGGCTTTCTGCAATTGCTCGCAGTCATCGGCCACGGGGGGCACCGGCTCTGGGACGGCGAGAGTCGACACTGTTGAGGGAATGGAAGATCGTGGGGGACGCAGGTTGCTCACGTCGAAGCGAAATCGAGAGAGAGAGAGGAAGAAGGAGGAGACAAAACAGGGGAGAGAGAGTCGGCCCGCGCTTTCAAGAAGCGCGCAACGTAATACATCATGGAAAGCAATAAGCCGGGAGGTTGGAGGACAATTAAAGATTAAAAACTTTGAAAGGCCTGGAACAAAAATATTTCGAGGATTCTATCCATGGCCACGCCTCAGCTTTAAGTTGGCGCTCTTTCGGCGATTTTAATCTGCTCCGTGTACCCCAACTGCGTTAATTGATAACTTTTCCTTAATGTTCCATTGCCATTGCATCGCAGTTCTACTTATCTGAGATCTGAGATTTGCCTTGCACCTTTTGGAATTAGCAGCTGAATTTTGGGAAGTTGGACGTAGTGCTGAGTAATTGAGGGAGATTGACATGATACTACAAAAGCACCTCCGGGTTGTTTATACGGATGGCTCGGATAGTGTTCGAGCCTTGAGGGGATGTTATGAGAGATGAGAAAGGTAATGCATTCTGTAATTTCCACATGAAATTGAAAACAACTAGCATTATGATTGGGATTTTGGGCATCCGAGGGACATCGTTCTCGAGCCACTGAATGAAATAGAGACTTTTAACCTCCGATCCAAATAATATTGTTCCTCATCAACCAAAAAGCCATAAATCTGCAACTTGTGGGCTGGAATATACAGAGCAAGCACGGAAAACAGCCTCAGTGCTAAGCACACCGTAATAGATAAATTGTCAGACATAGAATTGACACAATTACAATAAGTTTAGGAATTTTTTGGTAATTTTCCCCTCCGATATCATGTTAGAAAATCCAACTTAAAAGCCTAAATTGATTGCCTCATTGGGAGTCTTTGCACTCTTCATGTGTTGTAAGAGCGAGGAATGTAGAGAGCATCCCCACCACATATATACAGGGCAAGAGAAATGGAGACAAATTATTTCTTACCTAAGATCTCATAGTTTGATCAAGTTTGACTGGAAGCCTTACTTGTTCGATTTTTTGATTCGATGGAATAATTGGGTTGCGTCAATCAAGAGCATCCCGACCATACCCAAATTTTGGCCGGATGGATTGATCGGGAATAATTGTAAAAGGTTTGGGACTCAAGTGGTCAAAAAAATAAGTTTATGACTGAATTGGCACAATTGCAATAAGTTTATGACTTTTTTGGTAATTTTCCCCTCTGATATCATGTTAGAAAATCCAACTTAAAAGCCTAAATTGATTGCCTCATTGGGAGTCTTTGCACTCTTTATGTGCTGTAAGAGCAAGGAATGTAGAGAGCATCCCGACCACATATATACAGGGCAAGAGAAACGGAGACAAATTATTTCTTAGCTAAAATCTCACAGTTTGATCAAGTTTGACTGGAAGCCTTCCTTGTTCGATTTTTTGATTCGATGGAATAATTGGGTTGCGTCAATCAAGAGCATCCCGACCATACCCAAATTGGCGAAATCTGACAATTGGATCTGAAGATATCATATACATAAATATCTATAATTTGATTGGAATTTCGTAAGCTTTCAATTAGGTGGCACCGTTTGAAAGTTGAGTTTGCGAGCTTTCCGGAAAACCGTGAATTACTTCAATTAGATCTAAGACGAGACATCGCAAGTCAAAGTTTGGTCAATACTGGGTAATAAGGACGAAACAAGAATAGGAACAATGTAAGGCCACGGGGCTGACAAAGAACTGAATGCCAACTCCCACGGTCTGGTTGAACTTGAACCAAACTGAGGGTGAGTCTGCTTTTAGTTTACTGATGAACAACCGAAATTCATCTGGTATAGTCGTAAAAAACACAGGTCGCGCTCGTGCGTTGTATTCCAGTTATGAGATTGGGATCCTCGCACTTCCTAGAAACTGGAAATCACGAACTTCTCGTCGCCATGAGAATCGCACAAATACTATGTCGGACAGAGGAGATACATGCGTTTGAAGTTGTGCGGACAGAATTAGCTAATGGCTCATAGTTTCCAGTATTGGCAAGACTAGAGGTGGCGATTCCAATGGCGGACATGAGAGCAAGGCTTAAATATGGCTGCAATTTAATGAGAGAAAGATGAAATCAACACAATGTGATGTGAATTAACTTTGAAACTAACACAAATTGATGCGTTTTTACTAACTTTTAAGAACAAGTACTTTGTAATCACATTAGGAATAATATTAGGACGATATTATAATGACATGGATAACCGATGCATATATAATGACAAGACAAGAATTGCTCAATAAGGGAAACCTCCGATATTAGCTCATTCTTCCAATTTTATGCTCTCTAACGTATCGAACAGGAATGAACGATGTGCTGATAGCCCTCGAGAAACTTGTTGCATGCTCGGACGGTGCTCTGGTTTGGGACTCAAGCATGACAATGCGATCTTCATCATGAGAGCCACTTTTCCTCGCAAATTGTCCTCAGGGTATGGAATCCTCTGATCTAAAACTTCTTTCAGTGAGCAATGTGGGATTGTCGAATCACTTGATGATGGTAGAGATGCGGACAAGAGAGATGATATGAGATTGCCTGGATGTCTTCCCATTATCACTTCCATTACTACGACTCCAAAATTATAGACATCACATTTTTCGTTCACTTCCCTTGTGTAGGCAAGTTCTGCAGATAGAACAGCTCTTTTTCTCACTTGATCTCATCAACACTTTCTAAATTGATCTTTTAGTCTTGTAGATCAAATTTAAGTAAGTAAAACCAGTTTTAGAAAACCTTGTATTTGGACGGAGCCTTAAATCTGAACAGAAAAAATAGGTACTAATCCTTATCCAATCATGTACTCATATCGTATCCTTATCCTGAGAAGAGGACTTTAGTACTCTTAACCATTTAAATCTCCTCTTTGTTCTTGAATGTTATTGTCGTGAAAAAATAATAAGTGAGAAGGACATAAACCGTTTGAATCTCCAAATTTTAGGGATTATAATTTCATGAAAGTAGCAACTCTCACCAACTCTTTGTCATAGCTAACTATTCTCTACTGCAAATCACGTTATACTTTCTTTGCATTTCAATGTGATTTGAATAATTCCCATTCACTAACAACAATAGTTTATCTTATCCTGACTTCTATCAGTAACTCTGCTCAAAGGAAAACATTTGAAGAACGTTGAATTTTATGTTAGGTATCTGTTAAACAAATGGAGCCAAATTATTCATATCTTTTAAGTAGGATTTGTTGAATGTAGGAAACATCACATACTTAGAAATGAAAAGAAGTAAAATCTCATGAAAAGAATTTACCTGGAGCTGCATATCCAAATGTGCCTGCAAACGAAGTCCAGTTGGATGAATTGGGTTTTAGAACCTTAGCTGTGCCAAAGTCCGAGACGTGAGCTTCATATTCTTTGTCGAGTAAAATATTCTTGCTCGATATGTCTCGATGAATTATTGGGGGATAGCATTCATGGTGCATATAGGACAAAGCATTAGCCACACCTTTAACAACATTCTCTCTCTTATTCCAGTCGAACGTTTTTATTCTTTGTTCGCTCTTCAAAATATCCTCCAAGCTGCCCGATTCAAGAAACTCATAAACCAAAAACGAATGGCTCGAGCTCGAACAAAATCCATACAGCTTGACAATATTTCGGTGTCGAGTTTCCGTCAAAGCATGAATCTCCCTTTCGAATGCTTTTCGACTGGCCATTTCAACATTCGGAGCTTTGTTGAGTTTTTTAACAGCAACAATCTCACCCGTATGCAACTTGGCCTTATAAACTCGCCCTTGTCCTCCCATGCCAATGCAATATTTAGCATCGAATTCCTCAGTGGCTTCAATAATGTTCTTATACACCGTTCTTCCCTCATAGTTCCATATTTCGAACATACTTTCACTGCTCGCTTCTGTCAAGTCAGTCTCTCCTCGCCTTGTTCTTCGGGATACAATGCATGAAACACCCACAGCAAGAAACAATGCAAGCAGGCAACCAGAAGTAGGAAGTAAAATGAGCAGCAAATTTTTGTCTGTCTTTCCCTTTCGTCGCCGTCCTTGGACAATGCATGAGACCCATAATATTTCCACACAAGCCTTTGTTCTCTCTTACAGAAGTAATATTAGCATTACGAAAGGCTGGAATGTTTGGTAAAGGACCTTCTAGCTCATTATATGATACATCAACAGATGTCAGGCTTGCCATATCATCAAAAGTCGGTGATATTGAACCCGACAGTTGATTGTGTGAGAGATTGAGTGTTTCCAAACTGTGCAATGTTCCAAGTTGTTGAGGTATATCTCCAGTAAGCAAATTTTGACTTAGATCGAGATTTTGAAGAAAGTGCAGATTGCCGATCTCAATTGGAATGCTCTGCTCAAGATTATTTCTGCTTAAATTTAGATACAGAAGTTTCAAACACTCTCCAAGCTCACTGGGGATTGAGCCACTTAGCTTGTTTCCTGCAACGTTAATTTTTTCAAGGTCAGACAATGCTCCAATTTCGCGAGGGATATGGCCTGTGAGATGGTTGCCGTCAAGCCAAAGCTGTAGCAGAAACTGAAATTTTCCAAGTTCTTTTGGAATTTCCCCGACAAGATTATTTGAAGATACATATAATTCACGTAATTGAGTCATCTTTCCAAGATCAGGCGGTATCATGCCTGATAATTTATTGTCGGAGATTTTCAGGCTCGTCAAATTGCTCCATACGCCCAATCTTGGTGGAAGCTCTCCGTAAAATTTGTTATTGCTCAACTCAAGGTAATTCAAGTTGGGGTATGTGCCAAGAACATCAGAAATGTTGTCCTTTATCAGGTTATTTTGGAGCCTAACTCTATACAAACTCGTACAATTTTTCAGGCTT
The DNA here is from genome assembly GCA_014182365.1 of Eucalyptus tenuipes. Lineage (NCBI taxonomy): Eukaryota > Viridiplantae > Streptophyta > Magnoliopsida > Myrtales > Myrtaceae > Eucalyptus > Eucalyptus tenuipes. The sequence goes on from CM024542.1 coordinate 42,592,696, forward strand.
CTTGGTAGCGGTCCCGTGAAGTGATTGTTTTCAGCAGACAACCTTTCAAGAACTTGACCGTTGCATATATCCGATGGCAATTGGCCGATGAACTGGTTGTCAGATAGTTGTAGGATTGAGAGGGATGAGTTTCCGATACTAGAAGGTATTGGGCCGGACAAATTGTTATCAAAGAGGATCAAGTCGGTCAAGCTGTCCAACCTCCCAATCGTTTCCGGGATGGATCCTGTGAGATTATTATAGTAGAGAGCGAGTCGAGAGAGAGATCTAAGGTTTCCGATTTCCAGAGGAATAGGACCGGAAAGCTTATTGTCGAAAAGACAAAGAATGTCTAAGCTACTTAAGTTCCCTATTGACGGTGGGATTGAACCTGTTAGATCATTTTTTAAAAGCTCAAAATGTATGAGGGATCTCATTCCTCCAACTTCTTCAGGTATGTCGCCAGAGAGTTGGTTTTCATAGAAGTAAAGGAAGCCTAAATTCCTCAAGTTTCCTAGAGTTCTCGGGATAGATCCATTTAGGTAATTGCTTGATAAATCAAGCTCACTAAGGGACCTCAACATTCCTATTTCTACTGGAATGGACCCACTAAGATCATTTTTGAAAAGCCATAACTTCATCAAGCTGCTCATATTTCCAATGGAAGAAGGGATTCGACCGGTGATGCGGTTGTTTTGTAGAAACAGATACTCGAGAGATTTGAGCATTCCTACTTCTCGAGGGATGAACCCGGAGATCTTATTGTTCTGAAGATATAAGCCAATCAAGTTATTCAAACTTCCTATAGAGCCGGGGACTGCACCAGTGATGTTGTTCGACGGCAATGCCAGAATTTCTAGAGACCGCATCAATCCGAGTTGGGTTGGAATGTGTCCAGAAAGGTGGTTTTGAGAAAAATCTAGGTAAGCAAGCTTGGAAAGATTGCCGAGGCTCGAGGGGATGTTCCCAAAGAGTGAATTGTTGGCAAGGTTAAGGGTGACCAAGTTGGGCAATAAGGAGAAATCGAGATCATGAAGCGTACCATGGATGGCGTAGCTCGAGAGGTTCAAACTGATGATGCTCCTGAGAGGATTGCAACCGAGTCCACGCCAAGAACAAAGGTCGCTTCCATTCCACGAAGATAAGATAGAGCGACTCTCACTGTTGAGCTTAGATTTCCATTTTAGCAGTGCCTTCGCTTCCTCAAATCTTGTTTGGCTGCCTGAAAGAGCAAAGGCCAATAGAGGAGAGCTTTTGGATGAAGTAGGACGAGACACTTCTCGCGTGATAAGCATGAGAAGGACATGAACTAGGAAGAGCATTGAGAGCTGTTTTTGAGATGATGCCGCCATTGGACAGGATGTTTTAAGCTATGAGAAGGGGGCTTTTCTTGTTTCAATGGGAAAGGGAGCGGCTGGGGTATTTGTAGTAGAATGAAGCGGTATCTTCAAGCCATCTAAGACCAAGTCAATATCGACTCACACTCTGAGCTCACCCAATGCTTGCTGTCCACGACAGCTCCCGATAGTTTTGGCTGTTCTGAATTGAAAAAATTAAAATCCGGGGCCATTCCAAGGGTGACTATAGCATATTCTGTCCATGGAAAGGAAAGCGGTATCTTCTTGAGCCCCCGTTAGCGAAAGGTCGGTCTAACTCAACTGTGAAAGTGGGAGTGTTGCCTAAACTCAATTCAATAGACCTGTCTAGTCGCATAGCAGAAATCTGTCACAACTTCGTATCTACGATGAGTCCCAGTTGAGAAATAAGTTTTTCATTTGCGTGCAAAGTGATAAAGACAGCGGCAGCAGAGCTTTCATTATCAAGAGCAGTGAAGAAGAGCCCTCACCATTCAAATCGAATAAATGCGGACAAAACTGCAACTCGCCTACATTGACTTCATCAATAGTAGGTCCAGCCGTTTGACTAATCAATATGAGGATATTGTTTTTTAGCTCCGTTCGTTTCATGGAAAATAATTTCCGGGAAAACATTTTCCGGATTTTCCGGCGTTCGTTTCATGGAAAATGAATTCCTCAGGGAAAATATTTAAAAAATGAATTCCTTGGTAAAAATAAAGAGAAGGCATACCTGCAGAAAATTGACTCTTCCTTCCCTGGTTCTCAGTCTAGGTCCATTCATGGTATCAGAGCCATGGTTTCGTTTGTAATGTTATCCATTCCATGCGCTTAGTAGGTGAATCCAGTGCTGAGAAGATCTCTTTCACATCATGTCTACAGAACCAGAAATTCTCGAAGCACCCGTTTCTCTTGCACCCTCTCCATCATCTTCAACTCCCTCAGAATTTCGTGTTTCCAATGCATCTAAGATAGATTATCTCTATGAAGTCTCTCTTAGTGATGAAACCAAGATTTCTGAAACCCAACTTCCCCTCATGAACCCTTACTCCGCTTTTGCTAAACCCAACTCTTCATTCACGCCCATCCGCTCAATCCGCCAACTTATTCACCAAACCCCAAAGCAAGTAAAGGGGTACGTCCAGTCCTCCAAATTCGATCAGTACCCCATTCCTGCCACTGAAAAGGAGTACTTTGTCACTCTTCAGATCCCTCCAGAGTTTCCCAGACAATGGGCTCAACAGGGATACACACATGTCCACTATGGAGCTATTCATCTTGCTCTCACCTTCCATGGTCGAAAAGGGTTGCCAATTGTGGCAAGAATAGCGTTATTGGATACTAGATTTTTACAATACCAGCATGCTTGCATTGGTACTGTTCAAACTACTTTGAATGCCGGAACAGTCTTTGCAACTTTGTATCCAAACTTCAACATCGCTCTTTCAGACCCCCAGCTACTTTCCTTCTTGAAAGTCCAACTCCAGCTCACTGGAGCTCCTCAAACTGCTGACTCTGTAGCTGCAACATTGCATTATCAGATGGTCTATCGAGTACAGAATCATGCCCTTGATCTAAACTTCAACAACGGTAATGAAGATGCTTTGTTTATCTCCATGCAGAATGATCAGGCATCATGCATCCATGTTCCCAGGCAGATTCCGAAAGACACGTTGGCCAAGCTCCTTCCGAAGACTTGGATTACCAACTATGAAAAGCTGCACCAACATAACAAGCCTTTCCAGTCTACGGACTCTAAGTTCATCAGAAAAAAAGATGGAACTGTTTCCATCAAATTTGGCAAGGAAAAGGAAGAAAGTTCATCTATCTTCCAAACTCTTTTCATGATCGAACCATGTGTTCCAGAATCAATTTCTGAGCTAGATCCAAAGAAGCTTGTTCGACATTTCAATAGTAATGGGCATCCTGTCCATTACTACAAAGACAAGTATGGTCACTGTTTTTGGGACCCTTTCTGTCAGTGCTCTTACTGCACCAATTCTCCAGATGAGGTAAATCCAGATGATCTTCCTCGAAGAAGGAAGAAAAGGCCAAAAGACCCCATGTACCAAAGATACTTAAATGGAGACTCCTCCGTTGATACTCTTGGCGAGTGTGATAAATACCAATTCATGGTATCTTATGCACCACCTCCATCACCAGAATTCGGTACTACATCCCAAGTTTCGCCAGATCCACCAAGATCACCTCCACCATCTCCTCCTCAGAAAAAACAAGCTCTTTCTCCATTCTATAAGCCAATACTAAAGTGGGCCAAGAAGCACTCTTACCCACTAGAAGCCCCAGCAGAAACACTACCCATTTCCTCCATTGCCATGTTCCATGATACTGACTTTCCCCCTCTTGTCGGAGAAACCTCTAAACTCAAGTTTCCTACTCTAGAAGAATTCATTGATCCACAAGGCAGATACCGCCATGTTCCTAAGATACCTGCCCCCATTGATGTGGATGAACATGGGAGACAGAGAGGAAGACTCCCGCTATCGAAGTTGTTCTAAATTGGCGGTCGAAACCTTGTTAGCACAAAACAATGCTTTCAAAGCAATTGATTCCAAGATTGGAAATGTGCAACAAGATCTTCGAAAGTATGATGAGACCACCAAGAAAATGATTTCTGAATTCTAGAAAAGGCTAAATGCCTTGGAATCAGGACAAAGACTAGGGTATCATCATCTAGAAAGCCCAAAGCCGGAGATAGAAAAACTCAAAAGACAGATTCAACTCCTTGAAGAAGGAAGGTTCAGACCTTTTGATCCATTCGCACCTCCAGTAAGAACTGGGTACTTACCTCCACCACCCCATACGTCTATCTTTGCTGCCATTCTAGAAGATTCTTTCAGAAAAGAACCAAATATGGCAGAGGTACGAAATCGCCTTAAAGAGTTGAATCGAATCCAAAAGGAACGAAGAAAGGAGAAAGCTCCCATAGAATCATGTTCGGTTGTTATAAGAGAAAAGCCGAATAGATGATGCTGGCAAATCCATTAGAATCCTTTCTAAAGGATTTGAGTGTTCAGGAACACCCTGTTCCGGCCCAAAACCCTGATCCTATTCTTCCAAATAATCAGACTCTATTTCCTACCGAACAAACTGTTCTTACCACTTCTGATACTGAATTAGATTCGTATCCTTTTCATCCTCCTCATCCTTTTCAATTCCTGATGATTCCCTTCCTATTGCACCAGTTATTTCATCTATATTCATGGCTGATCCTCCAGATCAGGAAATGGAATCAAATTATTTTGACCCAGAGATTGTCCAAGACAATCCGAAACACCATGTGACCATGGCATCAAAACAGTTTTTCACCATCGATGATATCCCTTATCATAAATGGCCTGAAAGACTTGAGGAATTTCATACTTGGTTGAACACCCAGTCCTTAACCAACCATGATATGAATGATGTCCTTTACAATTTTGTTACAAGATTCACAGGAAGCCTCAAACTTTGGTGGAAATCAGTGTCAAAACAAGACCAGATTCATTTTCTGATGTCACCCGATTTTAGCCATGCTATTACTCTCTTATATCATTTCTTTGTGGGAAAACCCATTGACCTCATAGAAATGAAAAGAAGAGAATTTTTCCAAAGAAAATGTTGCTCCCTCCAGAAGAAACATCTTGATAAGCATTATCGAATAATGCTTCACTCTTTTACCGATTGGGGCCGATTCAAATCAAGCATGTCTTCCTAACTTCCATCCCTAAAGAATTATCCCAGATGGTTGAAAGATCTTTTTTTGGAAGACAGAGGAGAGTACAGGATATTCCTTTGGGAGAAATACAGCAAGAAGTCCATCTATGCCTTGAAGAAATATGCCTAAAGCGCCAGATGGTCCGCACCTACATCACAGATGACAAAAGCCTCGAGACAGCCTGCTCTAATCAGAAGTTAAAAATCAAATGTTCCAAACAAGACTGTGATGGCACTTGTGGCAAGTTTTCTCGGAAAAAGAAACACTTCAAGAAGTTATGGATGAAAAAATCCAAACATGGCCACTACAAGAACTTCCGAAGAAAGAAGAAATGACGATACCTACGCAAAAGGAAGGATCGTACAGGCCATAAAAAGTCAAATCGTTGCTTCATCTGCAATCAGAAAGGACATTTTGCTAAAAACTGTCCCCAAGCCAGAAAAGGTCAGCATCATTTGATACATCAAATTGAGAATGAAACAGATATTTCTCTTGAAAATGATGATATCGAATCACTATTCTCTCGCGATGAAGAACCATCTCGAACAAACTCTTTGTGTCATTCCATGTTATCACACTTCTAGTGAAACCGATTCGATTCGAAATCAAGATATTTTTCACATATCACCCACATCTACAGAACCAAGCCTTGACATATTTTCAAGCCAAACTCACTGTCCCCATTTCCCTGTAAAAATCTTCACCTCAAAGTTTGCCAAACCTATCACTGTCACGCCCCGACCCTCGGTCTCGTGACCATCCTTCAACTTTGGTCGATTTTAAAATGCGATATCCCAGGACTACATATCGCCGACCCTTTCATTTTTGATAGCACATGCGGAAGCGATTATAAAAATCCCCGAGACAATACAGCAATGGGATATACAAGTAGGACTAGAAAATTTAACCTTAAAACCAACACCCTTATTTACATATACAAGTCATGCTAAAAGGTTGGTTTCTACTCAAATAGATTCTACGGCCAAAATCATCAAACGGGATTGGCGACTCAATTCTCATCGGGGTCCTACTGGATCATCCTCGTAGTTCTCCTCCGGATACTCCTCTTCGAGTTCTTTCTCCTCGGGTTCTTCATCGTGGTCCTGAAATGTTGTCCCCAAACCGGGATGAGACTATGTCTCAGCGAGTCCTACCCTCTAAGACTCGATTAGAAAGACAATATGCCCAAGGGTGTTCTAGCCACACAAAGAGGATTTAGGACTTACCTCGCCTCAGTCCATTCCAGCACGTCAATACAATTCATACATCGCTCAATTTATATCATCTATCAACCAATACTATCTATCATTCAATACCGTCTATCAAACCAGTCATTATTACGACATATGCTCTCCAAAGCTGTTATATATAGACGGTAGCTCGCTCAAGCTGTAGATAGATAGTAGCTCACTCAAGCTATAGATAGTAGCTCACTCAAGCTATGATAGATCCAGATATGCTCGCAGCTAATAAAACACTCACCGGAGCCGTGAATATAGTATACATCCAAATTTTATAAACCAATGGGTTCTAATTTCGACTAGATAAATATTCAAAATAGGCTGTTTTTTCGTTTAGTTGAAGCTAGGGATTGTGAAATTGGGATGCAAGTGGGCTACATTGGTAAAATAATTAAATTTAATTCCGAAAATACCAATTGGAATGATGAGGTGTTGAATGAAATTATGGGAGTCAATTTAATTTGAATCAAGAGGGATTAAGGTCCAATTGGGAAGAAAACTTAGCAAAATTCGTATGCCACCTCTACCCCATACTTTGGCCTACCTAAATGCTTCTAGAAGGGGGCATATTTGTCAAAAATTGAAGGGTGGAAGATAGCTGGTGGTGGCCCACGTGTGGGAGGCTGACCTAAGAGAGAGAGAGAGAGTGAGAGAAAAGAAGGGGAAATTGGTTTCTTCTTCCTCCCCTCTCTCCTCCCTTGGTCAACGTATCTTCCCCCCATCTTTTCTCTTTTTCTTCAAAACTCCATGGGAGCATCAATTTCCTTCAATTCCTTTTAATTCCCTTCCAATTTAACCAAATTAAAGTCCAAATAAATCGAGTCATAGTGTCCTTGTCCCTCTTATGATTTTTCCCCATCATATGATCCAACTTGCATCCCAAAGATGCGACCAAAAGCAATCCTCGACTTTCCCGATCAAAAATGGCCTTACTTTGCGCACCCTAGCCCGTAGAAAAATCTTCGAGGATGAGTCGACGTTCCTAAAATGAATCGCGCATCCGCCTTCAATTTCTGAAATCTAGTTCAATTTCTCGGTTAATTTCAATGCGGCGCAACTTTAGCGCGTCCTTCGGGTAGCTTTTAGGAATTTTACAGTAACCAATTGATTGATTATTTTCAAGCCACAAAGTGCATCTTCGACACATTGGCGACTCTCGGTTCTCGTAGGAATCTCAAGGTTTCAAATACGGACACAAGACCAAAAGCGACGGAAATCGGTCTAGTGCCGATCGACAAGATTTGTGCAATCGGTGGAATCACCCACACTTAATCACATGCCTTTGTCGAGTCGACCTATCTCCGGTCTCAATCGATCCCGTAATGACCCTTGCGGATTAGCACGGTCGCCCGTTCTTGGTCGAATTCTCAAGTCTATTGCGTTTAGATCCCTTAACGGCTTCACCTGATAGACTAGTTATCTTGTGAGTGGCCAACTCAGAGAAGAGAGCTATAGGCGCGCAGATGAAATGCCCGACTTATTCAATTGAAACCAAAATTGTAAAATCGGGATATCACAATCACTGTTATTGCTCTTATTGATACTGGAGCAAGTTGCTCAATTTTGGATACCAAAGTTCTTCCTGAAAAATATTGGACTCCTTATACCCGATATTTCAACTTTGCTTCAGGAGATACTTTCTCCACAAATGTGAGAACCACTCCCATGACTGTTCAGTTCTTTCCCCAGTGTTCCATAACCACCAAATTCTTTGGATCCAATATTCCCAACAAAGACCTAATAATTGTTTGGGACGTTATGACTCAGATCCCACAGCTTCGCATCATTCCTGGAAAAGGTCTTAGGTACAAAAACCAATTCTCTGACTTCGTCAACATCTAGAAACTCTTTTCCATTCAGATGAGTTTATTAGATCCAATCATGCAAAAATTGCTAGAATCTTGTTCAGAATCCCATTCAGAATTCGCACAAAAGTGTTCCCATCCTTTATGGGAAAACCCAGAATTCTTTGTTCGCCTTCCTTTCAAGAAAAATGAAGATATCAATCCAACCAAGGCGAGTCATATGGGAATGAAGCCAGAACACTTGGCTTTAGCTCAAAGGGAATGCTCAAAACTATTGCAACAAGGCCTTATTGAAATCTCCAACTCTCAATGGGCTTGTGAAGCCTTTTATGTCAATAAACGTGCTGAGCAGAACAGAGGAAAGATGAGATTGGTAATCAAATTCCCTTTACCTTCCGCCTCTTTTCTTGGCCCAAGGCCCACATCTATTCCCCGTTCGACCTCAAAGCTGCCCCAATTGGGCATCCATCCCGAAGACGAGAAAACCGAGAGTTACGTATTCCAAATGGGTACTTCCTTTCGGCCTAAAGGTAGCACCATCCCTTTTCCAAAAGGCCATGTGTCGTATCTTCCAACCAATTCTCTCAAGTGCTGCAGTATACATCGACGATATCTTGCTCTACAACCCTTATGAGCAATCGCATTGCCAACATCTTGAGCAGTTTGCAGAAATTGTGAAAAAGCATGGCATCATGCTTTCTCAAAGAAAGATGAACATTGCCCAGACAGAAATTGAATTTCTTGGTATGCACCTCAACAAAGGTACCTACTACCCAGGGCCACATATTGCTCAAGAATTATTGAAATTTCCTGAAAACAACTTCACCACAAAGCAAGTCCAGCAATTTCTTGGGATAATCAATTATCTCAGGGATTTTGTTCCAAATATTGCAAAGCTCTTGATTCCTTTGCAATCTATGCTAAAGAAGAATCCCCCACCTTGGGGAAAAATTCAGACTAAAGCAGTCGTTGAGCTTAAGGAGACAATGCAGAATCTCCCACCATTACAAATACCATCAATAGAAAAAAGAATTCTTCAAACTGACGCCAGTGATGAATATTGGGCAGCCATCCTACTTGAAGAAATTGATGGTAAGAGACACCTTTGTGCTCACAAAAGTGGTAAGTTTTCTCAAGCTGAAATGCATTACCATTCCACTTTCAAAGAAATCTTAGCAGTGAAAAATGGAATCAAGAAGTTTGAATTCCATCTCATCGGCCATCACTTCCTGGTAGAATTAGACATGGCATCTTTCCCTCAGATGACCAAGTTTAAACAAAAGCAAATCCCAAATTCTCAAGCGCTTCGATGGGCTGAATGGTTTTCAAAATATTCTTTTGAAACCAAACACATTCCCGGAAAAAAGAATGTGATTGCTGATTTCTTATCAAGACCAAAAGCACCAACATAAATCAACATGTACATCAAAAGACCTGCTTTCCATATGCTCAATCATGGCGTGAAATACAAGATTGAGAAGATCAAAGATTTGCCAAGTTGGAAATATCCCCAGGAGATCATTGAACAAATCCAGAATGACAATCTCGCTGAAAATCTGGAAAACCTTATGTGGCAATGCCACACAGAACTGTTTAGACTCAATGGAGGTTCGATTCTTTATCCCTGTGGATTAAATTCAGATTATCCATTCATACATCCTCTTATCTGGAATGAAGATGATTTCCCTGATCAGTTCAAGACGCTATTATGGTACTTAACCAATAAGTACCTGATAGCCATTGAAATCCCAACCAGAAGATTCACCAGGATATTCTTACTCGGGAAAAACATTGAAAGTGAAAGTGATCGAAATCTTTTAGATTTTCTTAATTGGTTCTATCCTCCTACTCACTGGAAACACCTTTTGGAGAAAGAACTAAGACCCATGACACCAAATCATGAAGTCCATACCATCCTGTTTTTCCGACGTCCATGGCATTTTTTCAAAAATAATGGCCACATCATTAATGCCCCACAGGAAATAGGAACCACATCCTACAAACCCCATTTGGATAGCAGAGAAGCTCGGATTTACAAATCTTATCCAAGATCTATTAAATCTTGCGAACACCAATACCGAGAACTCCAGAGAATTCTGTGTCAAGAGAACAAAACCATTCCCGAAGAAGTATGGAATTATAATGAACCCGTTGTATGGGATCATTATGACCTAGCTTCAGAAGCTGAGGAAGCACCCAGGCAATTCAGACAAGCTGCGTCATCCCAAGATAATGAAATGACAGGTGAAGATGACATTGTCCAATCCACCCAGGACCCCTATGCACGTTGGGGAGGACCTCTTTCCCAAGATCCCTATGACCAAGAACCCTTGTCCTTATCTCACATGGACACTTCCTACTATAGACAACCATCCAATTGGCCTCAGCCAAGCATTTCTGGAGATGACAATACAAACTAGGCTCACGAGGAAGCATCCTCATCACATCAGCTAAATTAGATCCTCTCACCAGAAGACCTTGAAGCTTTTGAACAAAAATATGAGGAACATCTTCTAGCAACAACACACAGCTCAGATGATTCGGACTATGACTACAATGCTCGTGACGGATGAGATCGTTGAAAAGCCGCTGTCCGTACAATCACTATAGCAAGTCACTGTTCATTTTTACTATTCACTAGGCTAGGGAATGTACTGTTCACAGTACGGTTTCTATTCATAGTATGCGAATAATTCCCTCCCGGAAGTTTCCGGTGCCTCTGTTTGTTTCCGAACCCATGAGCTTGGTCCTTATATGCTTGTGACCTCTTATTGTCTATATAAGGCAAGGAGCGTGTAATGTGTTGGGCAGAGTCCCCTGAAGTAAAGTGAGTGTTTTGTAAAAAAACCTCTATGGCTTTCTAAAATCCTCTTCTTCTCCAGTCTGGTAGGATCCTCTAAGAAATGCAGCTTGGGTAGATTAGAAACGTTTCCATCCTGGCATCTCTGGGTGTCTCTAGGTTCTGAACTAAAGGGCAGAGTGGTTTTCTGCTAAAAGGCTATCCCTGAAGGGCTTGAACGAGGTGTTCGCCCACTGAGGGAAGGCATACCTGTAGAAAATTGACTCTTCCTTCCCTGGTTCTCAGTCTAGGTCCATTCATGGTGGGTAGTGTTTCTGCTGGGGCTTCCAGTGGGTAGGAGTGCTTCTTGGGAAAAAAGTCTTCTAGATTAGAGGAAAATGTTTTCCACTTTTAAAAAATGGAAAACATTTTCCTTACTTGATCTATCTTATCACACATCTCTACAAATCCTCACTTTATCCTCCTTTTTTCTTCTTCTTCTTTTCTTTTTTTATTCGAATTATTTTTTAATTTTCTTTTTCTTTTTTTAATTTGAATTATTTTTAATTTCCTTTTTCTTTTATATTTCTTTTCCTTTCTTTTTCTTTTTTTCTTTTTTTCCTTTTTTTTTTTTTTTTTTTTTTTTTCTTTTCTTTGTTTCCCATCTTCTTCTTTCTTGCCTAGTCGTCGGCCGTCGCTAGGCGAACCTCGAGTTCGTCGATCTCAAGCTCGCTCTCGTTGATCTAGCAAGCCTCGAGCTCGAGGCTCGCCGGTGGCTGGTTGTAGGCCATCGCCGTGGCCGGTGACGACGGCCAAGAAAGAAGGAGATGCAAAACAAAGAAAAAGAAAAATGAAAAAAAAATTAATAATAGATTTTAAAATTAAAAAAAAATCAAAATTTAAAAATATATGAAAAAACCATTTTAAAAAATAAAATAAATGAAAAAGAGTATAGGAAGGAAAATACTTTCCTTACCGAATAGCGAAAAATATTTTTCACTTCATTTTCAGGTTTCATCCGAATATCGAAAAATCATTACATTTTCCTGGAAAATGACTTCCTAGAAAATATTTTTACCATTTTCCGCGAAACGAATGGAGTCTAAGTAAGCTTCTAGACTCCCATCCCTCTTACTCTCATTAGACGACTTGACCAATAAATCCACGATCATCAACAAAGAATTGTACTTCTTTAGAGTAAGGACTAGGATGTAAGTCAACAATGCGAAAACTTATAAAATAAAGGTGGTGCGCTTGACTCCGTTCACTACGGTGCCATTGAATGGTATGGAATCAGACAAGTGACTTCAAGGGGAAGTGATCCGGACGTAACCTATGATGCTGGCATAATGATTTTTGAACAACTCTCGTCTTAGAGGAAGGACTAGGATCCAAGTCAACAACGCGAAAAAGTGAAGGTGGTGCGATTGAATTCCTTGACCACGGCGCTATTGAATAGTACGGAATGAGACAAACGACTTCTAGAAGAAGTGATCCTGACCTAATTTACGCTCGCGTAATGATTATAGGACAATTGTGGTCCAAGCATATCATGATAGTGATTTGAGAAGATTCTTCCACTCGGTGAAACACGGCGTAGAAAAAGATTGGACAAAATGGGCAAGGACACATGACGTCAATGGAGAACTAAATCATCCATTCCACTGTCTATTCCAAATTATTCAAGAGGACTTTTAACTCCATAGGTTAAACCAACGTGAGATAAATCTTTTTTTTCCAACAATTTAAAGCTATTGGAAAATGGCTGAACGGTACATATAGCACATATGCTCTACTTCACTAGTAAATAGGGTGTTACATGTACGAGATGTAGATGTAATCACGTCAAATGCATAACGACTGGTAGGAGAACTAGCAAAAATGGAACGAGAGAGACGAAATAAGGAGGGTCGAAGTCTACAATCGTGATTTTTAGTTTGTTGTGAGATATTGGATTAGATAAAAGCTTTCTTTCAAAAGGGTAAACTGTTTGGAAACAGATCGATAGTAGATATATTACATAATATAGATGAAAATTAAATGCACATGGATGACAGTAATCATTGATTTTATGTACGCAAACTGCCGTGGGTCTATGAATTCCTTGTTTTCATGGTAATCTTGCTCTAGTGCACACAAGGATAGCATTATTAGAAAATATAAATCCCAAATTTCTCGATAAATTCATAGAAATATAAGTACACGCTCGATACAGAAACTAAGAGGAAGTTGGGTACCCTGCTAATTTAGTTATTGGATACGGGAGTCAAGTTATTACTTTCCGGAAAACAGACAAAGACTTATTCGTCATTTTGGAGCGACGACTGGGATGTAATAATGGTCAAACGGGGAAAATTAAACTAATTTATCTACGCCTAAAAAGCAAAAAGCACTATTGCTTGATGGAATTCCGGAAATGCAACTAAAAAGCCGGTGACAACTACCATTCTCTTATGAATGGGAGGGTAGAGTACCAAGACATAGGGGTTGGCCAGCGAAGGCGGTTTATTGAGTACCAGATATACGTATTTCGAATTCTTTTCATGGCAGTTCAAAGAAAGGCACGAGAGATAAGGAAAACTTAAAAGCTTCTCAAACCAGAGTAGCAATTCGATCAATCGCTATCAATGCCCGGAGAAAATGGGATAACCTTTTCCGAATTTCTGGTTGACCATGTTCCCAGAAAAAAGATACTTTCAAGAAACGATCTAAAGAAAGACGCATACGCGGGAAGGGGCCCCACGACTTCTTCATTCAGGAGGGGGGAGGAGACTAGCCTCATTACTTCCCACAGGGCGAGAGGTGCACCTAACCCACCTACCCACTCATCAATCACAGTGTTCAGCTGACTTGCACTGATAGACCCCTATCGTATTGTCCTACTCAACTCAAGAAGGGTTACCCCAGTGAACTTTCCTACATTAACAGTATTATGAAAAATTATTATGAGATTGATCTTTCGATATTTTATATTTCCAAACACGATTATTATTTATTTGTCAAGTATGAGCCTTACTCTTAAAGGACACTACTATTTTCACACTAATAATAGCTGGAAATACATGTATACCAGCACTTTATATTTAAATTCCTCAGGTACCCCCAACATCACTTTCCTCGAAACAGCCACTATCATTTACCTGCATCTGAAGCAGCTCAATGGACCGAAAAAGTAGCCCATATCACCAATGGATTTTCTTTCCTTGATCGAGAGTTACAATTGTGATCCAATAAGCTAAATCTTGATTGTTTTCGAAACCCCAATTTCCTCAATCTATAAGCTCTAAAAATCACTCCTCAAAACCGTGATCGGTAATTATCGACGCGTCGAGAGGGGTCAAACCAAAAATCCCTCTTGCAAAATGTTATGAAGATATGAGAATGGTTCTATAAATACTAGAAGAATATATCTCTAGGTGGCGCTTACAAGCTGTAGAAACTAGTTATTACGAAATCTCCCCAGGTGGGTTTTAAATTTGGTGAACTAAGATAGTGAAGATCTGGAGACGAGATAATTCAATCATGGAGCAGTGCAAATTAGTTGAATCAACATTAAATCTATAAACATTATAATTAGTTGGCACCGAAAGTCATTTTTAGGATGGGGGAAAGAGAGATTTTGATAAGAAAAATAATAATAACGCAAAAGAGACAGGGAAGAAGCAAACAATCATAGCCATGAAAAGGTCATAGGACATTATAAACATTTCAACTGCTAAAGCTATGTTTTTCAAATTAGGTATGAAATTAGCGAGAGCCTTTATAAATATATATAGTTATATATATATATATATATATATATATATAGTTATTTCCAAATATAATCTATACATAAATAATCATTTTTGAAGATATATTACCAATATATGAATAATTCTATTATTTATTGTACATCGATTAGAGATCTATTACCAAAATATGCATAAGAATTGATTAGAGAATTATTACTAAAAATGCATAAGAATTAGAGATTTGTTAGGATTGGAGGTTTTCTAAAGTCAAAATCAAAAGGCAAATTATAGGGCAAAGCTTATACATGAATGTGTCAAGTGGCACAATGCCATGCAATAGATATATGACACGATGTAATTAGAATATAAGAATTTCTTAGCTTGATAGAGATTTCACTGTAAATAACATGGATTATTGCTTAATTTTTTGGATGTGGAAGTTAAAATCATTTCCTCGGACTTGTCCTTGCTCAAATAGATCAATGGTTTTCTAAGAAAACTTTCCATCTCATCCATGTTCAAGATGTAGCTTTGAACTCTGTATATGCTCCTCATATAAAGGATATGTCACCACTGTGTCCTTTCCAATTTCCTCAAGCTGGCCTGTAATGGATTGCAAGTCACAAGGGCTTTGGCAATATGCTTTGAATGTGCTACTCATGCCAACCCAAACTCCATGCGAAGAAAGTCCCCTAGTACTGGGAATGTGTCTTTGCTGATGGTATTTCTCAAGGGCTTGGTGATACCGTCATGCGAAGGTCATGAGAATTCTAGGGAAGAATCTTTCATTTCCTTGGTCCGACAATTCGATACGACATGATCCTCTCCACTTTGAGAAGGCGCATGCTCTGCCGACAAGCGCGATATGATTTGGAGATTGGAGGAGAATTCGAACTCTGTCCGGCCTGGAACGAAAATATTCCGACAGTTCTACCTAGGGTACTGGGATTGCTCCTGTTCTTGACAGGTAGAGGAACTTTTGCTTGTCCATCCGTCAAGTCAGTGCTCTTTCGGCAATCCGTTTGGTTCCCTGCTTTTTTTCCTTTTTTGGGCTTACTCCAAATTTTGAACTCGGACATTACCCCCTGGAAACCCACCCCGAACAGGCTGCATGCATGTTGGCACTTCCTGTTAGGATTCAGTGCATAATTACAAGAAATAGAGAGTAAAGCAAGAGAGAGAATTTGAGATACATGGTTTTATCTTAGTTACCCTTAAACTAAGACTACATCCAGAAAATGATTCCACTATAATTATCATATCACACATGTCAATTACATCCCTCAATTACAAATATAAATATATATATATATATATATATAATTGCTATTCTTTCTTGGGCCTAAGACCAAATTACCAATAAAATATCCCGTGCCATCCTACCGTTGGGATTTTAATCTGATGTGAACTTGCAAGAGGTTAATTGATAAGGCTTCCTTAGGTGTGCTGCCAAATGTTCCATCACCATTGCATCATGGTTGTACTTACTGAGATTTGCCTCGCATTAGTTTGGAATTAGTAGCTGAATTTCTCGTGGGAAGTGGGGATACAGTGGTGAGCAACTGAGTAGATTGCTATGACACTACGAAAGCACCTCCAAGGCTCCTAGTGGGTGGTTTAATATTAATATAGATGGTTCGGATTAGGAGTGAACATCGGTCCAAGGTCAACTCTGGACCGACCCTCGACCGGCCCAACCCTGCCAATCCTGGTCCGATTCTCAGGGAGACTGGGTCGGTCCTTAGTCCTAGAATTCCTGGACCAGCATTGTGTAGGTCGGTCCTCGGTCCAGAGAATTTCGGATCGGTCCAACCCAGACCAACCCCGACTATATATATATATATATATATATATATATATATATATATATATATATATATTTATAATTTTTTATAATTTTTTTATATGGAGAAAATATTAAAATAAACGGTGTCAACAATATTAAACAGCTCTTTAGTGAGGAGTTCAAGTAATTTTATATTATTCTTAAATAACTTAGGTTTTTAATGTCTTTTACAGCGTCAATAGTCATAATTTACGAAGGAGCAAAATGTTTTTGTGAGGAGTCCTCACGGCGTCCTCACGGCACCTTATGGCATCATCCTTTAGTATTCATTTTCTTCTGTTTTATTTGTCCTTTTAGTCTTCAATTTGCTAAAAAAAAAAAAAAAAACTTCTCCGCCGGCCACTCGACACTCACCTCGCTCGCTTTGGGTCACTCGTGCCGCTCGCCACTCGCCGCTCGATGCTCGCTTCGCTTGTTGCTCCCCGTTCGACATTCGATGCTCATTATGTTCAACGCTCACCCCACTTGACCCTCACCGCTTGCCTTCCTTAGCTAACCTTACTCATCATCGAACCCATTGGGTCGGTACGGTCCTCGGTTGCCCGTTCGAGTACAAAAAATGAAATAAGAAATTATTGGTTAGTCTTGGGTTGACCTTGAAACCAGACTGAACCTATTTGATCAGTCCGATCCTCAATCACTTTTTTAAGGAGTACAAAAAATAAAATAAAAAATTATCAGTTGGTCCTAGGTTGATCTTGGAACCGGACCAAACTGTGATATCCCAGATTTTCAACTCTGCTTTCTACTGAATAAATCGGGCATTTCATTGACGCGCCTATAGGGCTGCTCTCAGAGCTGATCACTCTCGAGATAACTAGGCTATCAAGGGAAACTAATAAGGATTTTAAGGCAAATAGACTTGAGAATTCGACTAGGAATCGGCTTCTCAACCGTGTCTATCTTTAGAGGCCATTGCGGCACAATATAAAATCAATTTGAAATCGGAGATAGGTCGGTTCGGCTGAGATGTGTTGCCAATCGTGGGTGACACCACTAAATTGGAAAATTCTTGTCGACCGACACTAGACTGATTTTCTTATTGTTTTGGTATCCTGTGTCCGTATTTGGATCCTCGAAATTTTCACGACAACCGAGAGTCGCCAATGAGTCGAGTGAGTTCATAGTGGCTTGAAAAAAATCGACCACGGGTCATTTGCACTAAAAACGCCTGAAAGTTACCCGATAACCTAGGTCATGCTAAAAACGCGTCGAATAGAAATTAACCGTGAATTCGAGTCCGATTTCAGAAATTGAAGATTCTGTCATGTCACAATAAATTCTAGAAACGTCGAATCAGTCTCAGAAGAATTTTCGGAGATTCCGAGATTTTTACAAAAAATCAATTCGGACATTGTGAAAAATTAACATAAATTCGTATGGACCGAATTTAAGCGAGCTTGGACTTCCAAGCCAAGCCTTTGGGTGATGGGTACTTACAGAAAATTCTATAGGATTTATCTTCATCGAAATTGGACTTCAATTTTGAGATTTTGTGGATAAATTGAAGAATTCGGATCTATGGTGAGGGCAGCATATTTTGGCATCAATATTAGAATTATTGGTGGATTTGTTGTACAAGATATAATTGGTAGACATTGGGGATAAGTATGGATGCTTTAAGGGGACCAAGCCTTGATTGTTTTGGATAAGTCTAGTTGCTTTTTACCCCTTTTTCTTCTTAGCTTCCGCGGCACACCACCGGTTCTCTCTCTCTTCCTTTCGACCACCGAAATCTCCAGCTTCCTCGGTCAACTGAAGATGCCCGCGATCGTCTTCTTCTTCGCCACAAGACCGCCCCATTATCCGCTCCATCTGCTGTCCCCACGTCCACGCGTCCTTCAGCTCGCGCCAACACCTGCCAGCGAAGAGAAGATTCCTCCACCGAAGTCCATCCAGCTTGTTCGGTCAAGCTTATCTCAACGGAAGAAGTCCACCGAGCTGCCATGTTCGTTTCCCCGTGAAGTTGCCGAGTCAAGCCAACAAAGAAGCCCTTCGTTGACCACAGAAATCCCACCGTCTGCCAGCGAAGCCCACCATCTTCGGTCAACAACTGAGCTCCCCCTCTCCCTAGTTGACCATCGAGTGCAGCGACCGAAGCCACATCCACGATCATCTGCTCGTTTGTCCACCGAGCGCAGCTACCTTCGACCGCCTACTTCAATCCACGCGTCCTCGACGGTCAACAATCGAGCCAGCAGAGGCCTTCGTTGACCCGCTGCCGCGAAGCTACCCCACCGAATTCGCTCAGCTCCACGCGTCTCCATGTTCTGCCGCAGCTACTCCACCCGGTGTCTTCTTCGCTCAGCTCAAGCCAGCACACCTCACGCTGGTCAACCCTCCCACCAAGTGAGCCCATCGTTCATCCGCCAGCTCCACCCAGCCACGATTGAAGTCTTTCCTTGCAACAGCTCCTCCACCCAATTCTTCCCCAGCTGGCGTTGATCCAGCTACTCGACCGCATCTGCTGCACGGTTTCTTCAATTCCAGCAAGTCTTCAACGCCCGTGAAGCTCGCCCACGAGCCGTGCCAGTCCAACATCTCCGCTTCTTCTCCACGCTCGAGCAGCCCAGCTCATCCACGTTGAAGCCCACGAAATCTGCAAGCCCATCTTCACAGCAACAAATTCGGCCCAGCTTGTTCAATCACAGCAAGCCCAGTCCGTGAGCAAGCAATTTCGCTCAGTCCAGCCCAGCGTTGGCCACAGATTTCAATCCTTTCAGCCCAATTCGGTTTACTCTTCAGCAGTTCAGCCCAAGATGGTTTAATTCAAGTTGCAGCCCAGTCCAGCATTTTAGACCCAGTTCAACAGCCCATGAAGCTTTCTTATTCAGCCCACGAAATTTCAGATTCAGCCCGCGAAGTCCGTTTAAGCCCAGCTCAGCAATTTGAACTCAAGTGAGTTTTACTCACTAATGCTTTTTTAGTTTGCTAATGATGCCTAAGGATTGATTATATTTAATTAAGTGTAATTACGTGGTTAGATTAGTTTAGAACAATTAAATTAGCGACTTAACGATGCATGTTAGATGATTAGACCTAGTCTTTAGCAAATAGAAACGTTTGGTTATTTATTGAATGCATCTCGGGGTTTTCCCGACCCGTTTCGGGTTGCAATTAGGCATCACGGGCCTAAATTGGATTTTTAGTATTTATTTATTTAATTTTCGAAATTATTTATTTATTTATTTATTTTTCCGGAAATTCAACCTATGGTGGCCTAATTTCGTGCTGATTGTCGTGGTGCGAGTCCGTTTATTTAATTGAGCTTTATTTTGTGCTAAATTGATTTATGAGTGATTTTAGGATTTATTCCTAAATTGAATAATCTTTGGTTATTAATTGAAAAACAACCAGGCATCGATTGACAATGCCAAAAATGTTTTGGTAGACTACAGAAAATGATGGGATTTATAGAAAGGAAACTATTCTATTTTGGCTAAGGCCGATCGTGTACCCACACATGATATTTTATTGAGTATCTTTGATACCAACAAATTAGGCCAAGATATTATGAAATTGAGGAATTTAATTACGAGGTGCAATATCGTTGGCCACAGTTGAAAGGGTCGGGTGGAACCATAAAGCCATTAGATCTTGAAAAGGTTGGGTGGGACCATAAAGCCACTAAATCTTGGAAGGGTCGGGTGGGACCGTAAAGCCATTGAATCTTGGAAGGGTCGGGTGGGACCATAAAGCCACTAAATCTAAGAAAGTTACTCGGTGGGGCCACAATTACCACCTGTAATTAAGTTGTGTCCTAAGGACTGCGATTCATAATTGGGAATTGAATTGGAATAGTTGAAATGACCGGAAGTGGTCTTGTTGATATGTAATCGACTAAGTCGATTGATCATTGCTTTGATATGATGTTGTGAATTGATCGATTGAATGGAAATTACCGGTGAATGGTTCGATTGAAACGTAATCGACTAGGTCGATTTGATCGATGCTTTGATCTGTGATGCGATTACTTGGGTGCCTATTTGATCTGTGCTAATATGTAGGTGGAATTTGAGGCCAAGGTAAGTCCTCTGACTCGTGTTGTGCATAGGCAGCCCTAAGGTGTATTAGTTTACTAATCGGGTCTTAGGGGGTAGAACTTGCTGATACGTTGTCTCATTGGTTATTGGATAACCATTTCAGGTCCCTAGATGCAGTAGACTTAGATTTTGAAGATCTCGAAAGTTCGATGCAATCTGCTAAAGGCTCCAGTTGGAGTATGGAGGATGATGAAGAGGATGACAGGGACCGTAGCTTATAGAACCCCACTTCTGCTTGTAGACCTTGTTTTTAAACTGGCTTAATGTGAATTAAATTTAATAGTTCACCTTATATAAAAGAGTGAAGATTTTTAAGAGTTTGAAATTTAGTCCTACTGTTTTATCTCAATGTTTTATTGTCTGGGGATTTTTAATTGCTTCCGCATGTGCATATGAAAATGAAAGGGGTCGGCGATACGTCCAAGGATATCGCAAATTTTTAATCGACCAAGGTGAGGGATGGGCGCATGCCCGAGGATTAGGGCGTGACACGAACCATTTGGATCGGTCCGATCCTCGGTCCTAAGCTCAATAAGGTCGGTCCTCGGTCCAAAAAATTGAGGACCAGCACTGTGCGGGTTGGTCCTAGGGTTAAGGGGTGGACCGGCCCAACCCGGACCATGCTCACCCCTAGTTCGGATAGCATTTGTGCCGAAAGAAGGTGTTATAAGAGATGAGAAAGGCAATGCGATCTATAATTTCCACATGAAGCTGAAATGACCAAAAGCATTAGGCATTATGGTTGAGATTCCGCCAGCCCGATGGATATCGTCTGGCAAAACAACACAAATAGGTAGTTTTTCAAGCTACCTAATGAAATAAAGACTTTAACCTCCAATCCTCGTAATATTTGTTCCTCATCAACTAAAAGGCCATAGCATCAGCAGTTTCTGCAGCATTGTTCATTGAATTGCTAGCATTGCTATAACATGATTGCAAGGAAACCAAGTTCAGGGTCACTTAATAGCAGTCTGATTAAAGATCAAAATCAAAGACTTCCCAGAAGTACATGAACCAACGCCATGATAAGAAATGTATTTGCTTCGAATAGCTATAACTGACGACTTTCTGGGGAGGCATGTTGGTAAATATACGTTACTGGAAAGCAAGGAAAACAGAAACACCTCAAACCATGCCAAAATAGACATACTACCTCCACCGGACATAGCTTCATGAGTACTTGGAAATCAAGCCTCAACGTGGCCAATCAATGCCAGAAGCATTTTTTCATAGTCTCCCCAGTAGTGTCCTTGACAATGGCACAATCAACAGGGACGCTATTCCTCCTCTGGTACTCCTCACTTATAAACTTCAAGTTGACCTCCACCCTGGTAGCAATCACTCTGGTCAGAGCCCCTTAAAACCTTCCCAAAATACCTCTCAAGTTGAGTCAGGCACTTAATTGTAGCTCTCAGTTTAGCAAGGAACTTGACTTTTGGATCAGTTTTCAAATCCTGCAAACATGAAGGATCAAGAATTAGACAATTCTTAGTCCAGAACAGAGAAAAGTTCAATATGTTCCGATGCATACTACCAAAGTTATAGTCTGCAAGTGACTCAATGTTTTAGAACAGAGCACAATGCAGAATAATGAATAACTCGAAAAACGGGCAATATTATTAGATCTCAATGTTTTAGAAACAGGATATTGTGAAGTTGCCTCTTTACTTTCAGCGACAACTGCTAACCAAAAACTCATAAAGAACAATACCCACCGGCACTCTTCATCATTTAGGAACTGTAAACTTTAGACATAGGTAAAAGCGACATGAAAGGGCCAGTTCATTTAAATTCCAACTCACCTGTTGATATCATTTCCAAACTCATTTTTGTACTGATTCAGCGTAGCATTGACCTGTGCTCTGCTCCTAGTAGCCAAAATCCTTATGAGATCCTCATGGTTGTAAGCCTTCTTTGAGATCTTCTCGTGGAGTGTCTTAGCGTCGGCTTTTGCCAAATTCATGTTCACCTCATCTCCATCATAATGGTATGAGCTCACGAGAGGTACCAACAACTAGTTGACAAAGAAATCGTATCAAAAAACAGTTTTTTTTTTTTTTTTTTTTTTTTAACAAGCAAGGAGATTTGACTTTCTTTCAACACGTAAAGAAAAATGAAATGATTCAGGATAGATAATAATTATTTCATGGGTTGTCGTAGGGCTAATCTTTTGATGATGGACCAGGTTCTTCATTTGAGATAGGAGAAAGGGTTCCAATGAACTAATGTATATGGAGAGTTTCATGAAACCATCCTCAATGAAATGACAAACCAAAATATCAGGAACCGTTCTCAACTACACCCCCATCCCAACAAGCATTCTCTGCAAAACTTCAAAATTGTCTTAAAGATTGAACACCTTGCAACTAATATCCTCAGATTCCCTGTAATATGTTGAATCAGACACATTTGATTTTACTTACCTTCATCAATCACCAAGAATATTTCCCAGGACAGCCATAAGACATTATTCTGAGTAACACTGTCCTGTGCTTTGCTCCTAGTAGCCAATATCCTTAAGAGATGCTCATGGCTGTAAGCCTTCTCTGAGATCTTATTGGAGTATCTTTGCCTTTTGCCAAAGTCATGTTCACCTCATCTCCATCATAATGGTGTGAGCTCATGAGAGGTACCAGCAACTAGAAGACAAAGAAACCATATCAAAATACAGTTTTTTCCCAAGAGGCAATGAAATTATACATCAATACCCACTGAAAAACGAAAAGGTTCAGGATAGATAAGAATTATTTGACGCGATGTCATAGGGCTATCTTTTGATGATGGACCTGGTTCTTCATTTGAGATAGGAGAAAGGGGTTCAATGAACTAGCATATATGGTCTCGGAGTTCATGAAATCATCTTCAATGAAATAACAGGAACTGCTCTCAATCACACGGCCGCCTTCCCAACGATCATTCTCTACAGAACTCCAAAACTGTCGTAAAGATTGAACACCTCAACTCCCTGTAATATGC
Organism: Eucalyptus tenuipes; assembly: GCA_014182365.1. NCBI lineage: Eukaryota > Viridiplantae > Streptophyta > Magnoliopsida > Myrtales > Myrtaceae > Eucalyptus > Eucalyptus tenuipes. The sequence continues at coordinate 42,616,169 of CM024542.1, forward strand.
TGAATCAGACACATTTGATCTTACTTGCCTTCATCAATCACAAGGAATATTTCCCAGGACAGAATAAGATAGTATTCTGAGTATCTCAGCTACAGAGACTTCATTGTACAGAGTACTTATTGCAAAATGTATGGACAGAAGTTACGCACGAGAACAATCATCAGGATTGGGAAACTTCATGGTACAACTTCAGGCAAGCGTAAAGTAAAAGCAGTACCTTAAAAAAATCTCCAGTTGTGTGGTGAGTGACGTCCCTTCCAGCGACTTCTTGTATCGAGCATGAGATGCTTGTCTTGCCATAAGCAATTGCTGTGGAGACCTTGTGCAGGCTATTTCCACGAGTACCTGATTGCTTGAAGTCTATCTTTTAGTTGCTTCAATTCACCAAGTACGCATCACGTTCAGCCGGATCAAGCGCCCAAAGGACCACCAGCCTCTGATGACATGGAAATTACAGGGATGCAAAGAATTTAGAAAATCATGTCATGTCATACCCACGGCTTTATCAACAGAACGTACAATCACGTTTGATAATCAATGAAAATATAGGAACAAATAATTAAAGAAGATGCAGACCTCGAAATCATTCGTAAGTTCCCTGTCTGTTGCATTGAGGAGGTCCTCGCCATAAGTCTTAGCATAGGTTTGCCTAATCAGCTTCCTCTGCACCGCATTCCTATGACCCGATATGGATATGATCAACTTCTCGGTTGTTCCCCATCCTTCAAGATCGTTCATGGTAATCATCAAACGAAAAAAAGATTATATTAGACAATAAGTCTGACACTTTTTCGAGACCACATACCGGGCTCAAGGTAGAAAACAGTTTCTTTACTTGTACCAGCAAACACCATATTGCAGCTAAAATGGAAGAATCAGGTCGAATTCAAAAGGAAATAACAAACCCAGAAATAGCTCGATCTTACCAACCGGTCACCCAAAAAAAAAAAGGAAAAGAAAGAGCACGAGAACTCTAGAACAGATTGCCACCGAAAGATCACTCCGACCAGACCACGATCTCTAAGCAGATTGTAGATCCAAACACTAAAATTGGACCACGATCGTCGATGACCAAACAACGCGCGATAAGAACCAGAGGAGGCAGCGCGAAGAAGAAAGAAAAGGTCATATGACAAGGAGATAGAGCGAACCCGCGAAGGCTTTCTGCAATTGCTCGCAGTCATCGGCCACGGGGGGCACCGGCTCTGGGACGGCGAGAGTCGACACTGTTGAGGGAATGGAAGATCGTGGGGGACGCAGGTTGCTCGCGTCGAAGCGAAATCGAGAGAGAGAGAGAGAGAGAGGAAGAAGGAGGAGACAAAACAGGGGACAGAGAGTCGGCCCGCGCTTTCAATAAGCGCGCAACGTAATACATCATGGAAAGCAATAAGCCGGGAGGTTGGAGGACAATTAAAGATTAAAAACTTTGGAAGTCCTGGAACAAAAATATTCCGAGGATTCTATCCATGGCCACGCCTCAGCTTTAAGTTGGCGCTCTTTCGGCGATTTTAATCTGCTCCGTACCCCAACTGCGTTAATTGATAACTTTTCCTCAATGTTCCATTGCCATTGCATCGCAGTTCTACTTATCTGAGATCTGAGATTTGCCTTGCACCTTTTGGAATTAGCAGCTGAATTTTGGGAAGTTGGATGTAGTGCTGAGTAATTGAGGGAGATTGACATGATACTACAAAAGCACCTCCGGGTTGTTTATACGGATGGCTCGGATAGTGTTCGAGCCTTGAGGGGATGTTATGAGAGATGAGAAAGGCAATGCATTCTGTAATTTCCACATGAAATTGAAAACGACTAGCATTATGATTGGGATTTTGGGCATCCGAGGGACATCGTTCTCGAGCCACTGAATGAAATCGAGACTTTTAACCTCCGATCCAGATAATATTGTTCCTCATCAACCACAAAGCCATAAATCTGCAACTTGTGAGCCGGAATATACAGAGCAAGCACGGAAAACAGCCCCAGTGCTAAGCACACCGTAATAGATAAATCGATAGACTTAGAATTGACACAATTATAATAGGTTTGGAACTTTTTTGGTAATTTTCCCCTCCGATATCATGTTAGAAAATCCAACTTAAAAGCCTAAATTGATTGCCTCATTGGGAGTCTTTGCACTCTTCATGTGCTGTAAGAGCAAGGAATGTAGAGAGCATCCCGACCACATATATACAGGGCAAGAGAAACAGAGACAAATTATTTCTTAGCTAAAATCTCACAGTTTGATCAAGTTTGATTGGAAGCCTTACTTGTTCGATTTTTTGATTCGATGGAATAATTGGGTTGCGTCGATCAAGAGCATCCCGACCATACCCAAATTGGCGAAATTTGACAATTGGATCTGAAGATATCATAAACATAAATATCTATAATTTGATTGGAATTTCGTAAGCTTTCAATTAGGTGGCACCGTTTGAAAGTTGAGTTTGCGAGCTTTCCGGAAAACCGTGAATTACTTCAATTAGATCTAAGACGAGACATCGCAAGTCAAAGTTTGGTCAATACTGGGTAATAAGGACGAAACAAGAATAGGAACAATGTAAGGCCACGGGGCTGACAAAGAACTGAATGCCAACTCCCACGGTCTGGTTGAACTTGAACCAAACTGAGGGTGAGTCTGCTTTTAGTTTACTGATGAACAACCGAAATTCATCTGGTATAGTCGTCAAAAACACAGGTCGCGCTCGTGCGTTGTATTCCAGTTATGAGATTGGGATCCTCGCACTTCCTAGAAACTGGAAATCACGAACTTTTCGTCGCCCTGAGAATCGCACAAATACTAATGTCGGACAGAGGAGATACATGCGTTTGAAGTTGTGCGGACAGAATTAGCTAATGGCTTATAGTTTCCAGTATTGGCAAGACTAGAGGTGGCGATTCCAATGGCGGACATGAGAGCAAGGCTTAAATATGGCTGCAATTTAATGAGAGAGAGACGAAATCAACACAATGTGATGTGAATTAACTTTGAAACTAACAAGAATTGATGCGTTTTCACTGACTTTTAATGACAAGTACTTTGTAATCACATTAGGAATAATATTAGGACGATATAAAATGACATGGATAACCGATGCATATATAATGACAAGACAAGAATTGCTCAATAAGGGAAGCCTCCGATATTAGGTCATACTTCCAATTTTATGCCCTCTAACGTATCGAACAGGAATGAACGATGTGCTGATAGCCCTTGAGAAACTTGTTGCATGCTCGGACGGTGCTCCGGTTTGGGACTCAAGCATGACAATGCGATCTTCATCATGAGAGCCACTTTTCCTCGCAAATCGCCCTCAGGGTATGGAATCCTCTGATCTAAAACTTCTTTCAGTGAGCAATGTGGGATTGTCGAATCATTTGATGATGGTAGAGATGCGGACAAGAGAGATGATATGAGATTGCCCGGATGTCTTCCGATTATCACTTCCATTGCTACGACTCCGAAACTATAGACATCGCATTTTTCGTTCACTTCCCTTGTGTAGGCAAGTTCTGCAGATAGAACAGCTCTTTTTCTCACTTGATCTTATCAACGCTTTCTAAATTGATCTTTTAGTCTTGTAGATCAAATTTAAGTAAGTAAAACCAGTTTTAGAAAACCTTGTATTTGGACGGAGCCTTAAATCTAAACAGAAAAAATAGGTACTAATCCTTATCCAATCATGTACTCATATCGTATCCTTATCCTGAGAAGAGGACTTTAGTACTCTTAACCATTTGAATCTCCTCTTTGTGCTTGAATGTTATTGCTTGAAAAAATAATATGTGAGAAGGACATAAACCGTTTGAATCTCCAAATTTTAGGGATTATAATTTCATGAAAGTAGCAACTCTCACCAACTCTTTGTCATAGCTAACTATTCTCTACTGCAAATCACGTTATACTTTCTTTACATTTCAATGTGATTTGAATAATTCCCATTCACTAACAACAATAGTTTATCTTATCCTGACTTCTATCAGTAACTCTGCTCAAAGGAAAACATTTGAAGAACGTTGAATTTTATGTTAGGTATCTGTTAAACAAATGGAGCCAAATTATTCGTATATCTTTTAAGTAGGATTTGTTGAATGTAGGAAACATCACATACTTAGGAATGAAAAGAAGTAAAATCTCATGAAAAGAATTTACCTGGAGCTGCATATCCAAATGTGCCTGCAAACGAAGTCCAGTTGGATGAATTGGGTTTTAGAACCTTAGCTGTGCCAAAGTCCGAGACGTGAGCTTCATATTCTTTGTCGAGTAAAATATTCTTGCTCGATATGTCTCGATGAATGATTGGGGGATAGCATTCATGGTGCATATAGGACAAAGCATTAGCCACACCTTTAACAACATTCTCTCTCTTATTCCAGTCGAACGTTTTTATTCTTTGTTCGCTCTTCAAAATATCCTCCAAGCTGCCCGATTCAAGAAACTCATAAACCAAAAATGAATGGCTCGAGCTCGAACAAAAGCCATACAGCTTGACAATATTTCGGTGTCGGGTTTCCGTCAAAGCATGAATCTCCCTTTCGAATGCTTTTCGACTGGCCATTTCGACATTCGGAGCTTCGTTGAGTTTTTTAACAGCAACAATCTCACCCGTATGCAACTTGGCCTTATAAACTCGCCCTTGTCCTCCCATGCCAATGCAATATTTGGCATCGAATTCCTCAGTGGCTTCAATAATGTTCTTATACACCGTTCTTCCATCATAGTTCCATATTTCGAACATACTTTCACTGCTCGCTTCTATCAAGTCAGTCTCTCCTCGCCTTGTTCTTCGGGATACAATGCATGACACACCCACAGCAAGAAACAATGCAAGCAGGCAACCAGAAGGAGGGAGTAAAATGAGCAGCAAATTTTTGTCTCTGTCTTTCCCTTTCGAAGCCGTCCTTGGACAATGCATGAGGCCCATAATATTTCCACACAAGCCTTTGTTCTCTCTTACAGAAGTAATATTAGCATTACGAAAGGCTGGAATGTTTGGTAAAGAACCTTCTAGCTCATTATATGATACATCAACAGATGTCAGGCTTGCCATATCATCAAAAGTCGGTGAAATTGAACCCGACAGTTGATTGTGTGAGAGATTGAGTGTTTCCAAACTGTGCAATGTTCCAAGTTGTCGAGGTATATCTCCAGTAAGCAAATTTCGACTTAGATCGAGACTTTGAAGAAAGTGCAGATTGCCGACAATTGGAATGCTCTGCTCAAGATTATTTCCGCTTAAATTTAGATAGAGAAGTTTCAAACACTCTCCAAGCTCACTGGGGATTGAGCCACTTAGCTTGTTTCCAGCAACGTTAATTTTTTCAAGGTTAGACAATGCTCCAATTTCGCAAGGGATATGGCCTGTGAGATGGTTGCCGTCCAGCCAAAGCTCCAGCAGAAACTGCAATTTTGCAAGTTCTTTTGGAATTTCCCCCACAAGATTATTCGAAGATACATATAATTCATGTAATTGAGTCATCTTTCCAAGATCAGGCGGTATTATGCCTGATAATTTATTGTCGGAGATTTTCAGGCTCGTCAAATTGCTCCATGCGCCCAATCTTGGTGGAAGCTCTCCGTAAAATTCGTTACTGCTCAACTCAAGGTAATCCAAGTTGGGGTATGTGCCAAGAACATCAGAAATGTTGTCCTTTAGCTGGTTATTTTGGAGCCTAACTCTATACAAACTCGTACAATTTTTCAGGCTTGTTGGTAGTGGTCCCGTGAAGTGATTGTTTTGGGCAGTGAAATTTCCAAGAACTTGACCGTTGCATATATCCGGGGGCAATTGGCCGACGAGCTGGTTGTCGCCTAAGTGTAGGGTTGTGAGGGATGTGAGATTGTTGATCTCAATTGGAAGAGAGCCTTCAAGGCTATTCTGATATAGAAACAGCTTAACAAGGAGTCCTAGTCTTCCCATCTCTTTCTGAATCGGGCCGGACAACTTATTTTGGTTTAAGTACAATAGTTCGAGCTTGCTTAAGTTTCCGATACTAGAAGGTATAGGGCCGGAGATATTGTTTTCATAGAGGGACAACTCGGTCAAGTTGCCCAACATCCCAATCGTTTCTGGGATGGATTCTGTGAGATTATTAGAGTCGAGAGCAAGTTGAGAGAGAGATCTAAGGTTTCCGATTTCCAGAGGGATAGAACCGGAAAGCTTATTGTTGTAAAGATAAAGACTGTCCAAGCCACTTAAGTTCCCTATTGATGGAAGGATTGAACCTGTGAGATTATTAGAGCAGAGAGCAAGTTGAGAGAGAGATCTAAGGTTTCCGATTTCCAGAGGGATAGAACCGGAAAGCTTATTGTTGTAAAGATAAAGACTGTCCAAGCCACTTAAGTTCCCTATTGATGGAAGGATTGAACCTGTGAGATTATTAGAGCAGAGAGCAAGTTGAGAGAGAGATCTAAGGTTTCCGATTTCCGGAGGGATAGAACCGGAAAGCTTATTGTTTTAAAGATAAAGAATGTCCAAGCCACTTAAGTTCCCTATTGACGGCAGGATTGAACCTCTGAGATTATTAGAGTAGAGAGCAAGTTGAGAGAGAGATCTAACGTTTCCGATTTCCGGAGGGATAGAACCGGAAAGATTATTGTTGTAAAGATAAAGAATGTCCAAGCCACTTAAGTTCCCTATTGACGGCGGGATTGAACCTGTTAGATCATTGCTTGAAAGCTCAAAATCTATGAGGGCTCTCATTCCTCCAACTTCTTCAGGTATGTGGCCAGAGAGTTGGTTCCCATGGAAGTAAAGAAAGCCTGAATTGGTCAAGTTTCCTAGAGTTCTCGGGATGGATCCACTGAGGTAATTTTTTGATAAACCAAGCTCACTAAGAGACCCCAACATCCCTATTTCTACTGGAATGGACCCGATAAGATCATTGTTGAAAAGCAATAACTTCATCAAGCTGCTCATATTTCCAATGGAAGAAGGAATTCGACCGGCGATTCGGTTGTTTTGTAGAAACAGATAATTGAGAGATTTGAGCATTCCTACTTCTCGAGGGATGAACCCAGAGATCTTATTGTTCTGAAGATATAAGCCAGTCAAGTTAGTCAAACTTCCTATAGAGCCGGGGACTGCACCAGTGATGTTGTTCGACGGCAATGCCAGAATTTCTAGAGACCGAATCAATCCAAGTTGGGTTGGAACGTGTCCAGAAAGGTGGTTTTGAGAAAAGTCTAGGTAAGCAAGCTTGGAAAGATTGCCGAGGCTCGAGGGGATGTTCCCGAAGAGTGAATTGTTGGCTAGGTTAAGGGTGACCAAGTTGGGCAATAAGGAGAAATCGAGATCATGAAGCGTACCATGGATGGCGTAGCTCAAGAGGTTCAAACTGATGATGCGCCTGAGAGGATTGCAACCGAGTCCACGCCAAGAACAAGGGTCGCTTCCATTCCACGAAGATAAGATAGAGCGACTCTCACTGTTGAGCTTAGATTTCCATTTTAGCAGTGCCTCCGCTTCCTCAATTCTTGTTTGGCTGCCTGAAAGAGCAAAGGCCAATAGAGGAGAGCTTTTGGACGAAGTAGGACCAGACACTTCTCGCATGATAAGCATGAGAAGGACATGAACTTGGAAGAGCATTGAGAGCTGTTTTTGAGATGATGCCGCCATTGTACAGGATGTTTTAAGCTATGAGAAGGGGGCTTTTCTTGTTTCAATGGGAAAGGGAGCGGCTGGGGTATTTGTAGTAGAATGAAGCGGTATCTTCAAGCCATCTAAGACCAAGTCAATATCGACTCACACTCTGAGCTCACCCAATGCTTGCTGTCCACGACAGCTCCCGATAGTTTTGGCTGTTCTGGATTGAAAAATTAAAATCCGGGGCCATTCCAAGAGTGACTATAGCATATTCTGTCCATGGAAAGGAAAGCGGTATCTTCTTGAGCCCCCGTTAGCGAAAGGTCGGTCTAACTCAACTGTGAAAGTGGGAGTGTTACCTAAACTCAATTCAATAGACCTGTCTAGTCGCATAGCAGAAATCTGTCACAACTTCGTATCTACGATGAGTCCCAGTTGAGAAATAAGTTTTTCATTTGCGTGCAAAGTGATAAAGACAGCGGCAGGAGAGCTTTCATTACAAGAGCAGTGAAGAAGAGCCCTCAACATTCAAATCGAATAAATGCGGACAAAACTGCAACTCGCCTACATTGACTTCATCAATAGTAGGTCTAGCCGCTTGACTAATCAATACAAGGATATTGTTTCTTAATGGCAAAAGAACACTCCAAATGACAAAACTTGACATAAGGGGACACTTAAGTGGCAAAAATTAAGAAAGTGACACTTAAATACCATTTTTTAAAAAAATGGGACAGTTTAGTGCTACATCCGGCGAACCTCACTGGAAATCCTACGTGGCAAATTTTTATTAATTTTGCTCGCTTACGTGGCTCGCTGGAAGGCTGACTCAGCAAAGAAACACAAAAATGACGTCATTTTGGCACAATTCGAATTTTAATATAAAAATTAATTATTTATCACGTTAGCAGCAAAACGACATCGTTTTGCACTTGTCTAGTCACCTTAGTGTGCAAAATGACGTCGTTTTGCACTTGGCTCGTTGGAAAATCGCCACGTCAGCATTTTGGCAGGATTTTCTCGCCGTTGGCACTTAAGTAATCTATTTTGCTCTGATTTTGGCACTTAAATGTCACTTTCCTAATTTTTAGCACTTAAGGCTGCGTTTGGTCACGCTCCCGAGAACAAGTGTTTCTGTTTTTTTGTTCCCAGGAGCAAAAATAGAACAGAAATGCGTTTTGTAATTTTTTGTTCCCGGAAATAGATTTGGAAGATAAACAAGAAACAAAAAAAAGTTGCTTCTTGTTCCCTAACAACTCAAAAACAAGAATCAAAAAACAAAAATAAGCCTTTTTTCCTCCTATTTTCTTACATTTTTTTTTCTTTCTCTTCCTCTCTTCTTCCCATAGCCGATCGCTGGCCTTGGCGTCGGCTAGGGACTGCTGGCCAGACAAGGCCTAGTGACCTCGCCGGCCTCCAGCAAGATCGCCCTGAGCTCATCGGCCACTGGCGACGCTCCCCCGAGCCTCGCCGTAGTTGGGCGAGGCTCAGCCTTGCTAGATCTAAGCGAGGCCTAGCCTCAACCTCACCTGTGGTTGGGCGAGGTCGCCTCGCCATGCCAAGGCGAGGCTAAGCCTCATCTAGTCACGGGAGGCTCGGGGTGACCTCGCCGGCCACCGGCGAGGCTCCCTCAAGGCCAATGACTTCACTGGCCCTTGTCTGGCCGATCGCCGGCCAGGGACCGGCTGGGGGAAGGAGAAGAAAGAAAAAAAATATAATAAAATTTTTAATAAATTAAACAAAATTTTAAGTCTCAAATATATTTGATGTCGTATCAAATGCATTTCTCTCCCGGAACAGAAATTTTGTGTAGTTACTAAACGTGTTCAAATGCTCAGAAACTGTTTCCGGAAACAAAAACAGAAAAAGTGTTCCTAAAACAAAATTGTTCCCCAGGACGGAAATGTTACCCAACGCACCTTAAGTGTCTCCACGTGCCAAGTTTTTTCAAGTGTCTGGGACTCGTTTCTTAATTTATGATCTCGGAAGTCACTTGTCGGTACTGATAGTATCCAAATTCTGGTCCCTGGAAAAGAAGTTCGTTTAATGGTGTATCTATTTCGATGAAAGGAATTTCTGTGAAAAACATTTTTTAGATTTTCTGGTGTTTCGGAGCGTTAAAAATGGTGAAATAACTAGGAAGTGTTAATATTTCCGGTCAAAGAAACACTTTCGTATATTAGAATAGTATTTCTTTTTACTCGAGGGTTTTACGTAATAAACATTGCCTCGAGCATTTGCAAACTCAAATAGATGACGTCTCTCACTCATGCCACGTTAAAGCAGGTCCATGATATATAAATCCTTTTATATTAATAGGGAATTTGGACTTTTAACTTATTGTAAATTGAAACTATAAAAGTGGAGCTAGGGAATTCTACCATCTAAATCCAACTGGAGACTATTCGATAGAGGAAGGAAGAACGCAAGAGAACATTCAGATAATGAAAGTGGAGTCCTCTAGGTTGAACATTAAGAGAATGGAACAGGTTCCTCACGTTTTGTTTATTTACTTCTCATATTACCATGAGGCCAGTCCATATTACTATTCGGTGACTTATTGATATCCTTTCCCCCGGAGTGAAATTGAGTCACTGAGTGCCGTAATCCTGTAGTTACATTTCACTTATCTCGTCAAAATCATACACGTATGTAGAAGCCTGTGGAATATTTGTTACACTATATTGCATATTGAATGTCTACATAAATTTCGTACTCTGTGACACAATTTGGATAGATATCCATGAGCATTTTCGTAGAAATTTCTTGTCCTTGTTATATCACAGACAGAAATGGTCACCAATAAGATTGCTTGCTTTCTTTCAAAATAATCGATTCCCAATATTCATGAAATCTCTCGTTTGCAAAAGTAAATTGTTCTCCCACATTTTACTTGGGGTTTCTAATCGATCCATAATAGATTAGTCACGATCATAAATTGAATTAAATGCATGTTTAAATTAATTAAATTAAAATCCTAAAATTGTGGTTGGCATAAACTTGGAAGAGTCCGCACTAAGTGTAAGCTTGTTAATACATTAGCTTTCTCTCGGTGGTTCACCTCTAAGAAGGTTGCAACACAACTTTACCCTTCACAACCCTAGTACAGCCTCATACATATAGGCCCTGTGCGGAATTGGTCGATTCTTCCATGAATGGGAGTTCTAAAACATTCAATTCAACAAATTTACTGACTCATGCAATCACGATATATAACTCTTTTTATAAATCTTCTAATATCATTTATTTATAAAATAGAAGGTATGTTTTCATAGTAATTTTCTTAATCATTCTATAACACTATTTTTATGAAACATGCTCTATCACATCATAGAGCCCTTCTAAATTTAATGTTTTCTTCAGTGAATTGTTTGTGTCAATGAGTAATTTACTATTAATTTGCGACTCCTGCTATTTCCACCTCCTTATTAGCTCCTGACACCCCAATTTATATTGAAATGACTATATTATCGTTTTCAAGTCCCACTCTCAATTTAAGAATATTTCTTACCTTTTTTTTTTTTTTTCAATTTACTAGAGACGAAATAACCATGCTCCTGACAAACAACATTTATCAAGGTTAACTATGAGGCCCACTCTTGATTTAAGACTAATGCTTGCCTTCTTTTTTCTTTTTTAATTTTTGATTTTTTTCCTTTTCTTTCTCATTTGAAACAAAAATTGTTTACTCCTTCTTCGAAAATCAGTTTATTTGCTAGATAGTTAACTAATTATTGTGTTTCCAATAAAAAATTAATTATTTTGTTAATTATTCATATATTTCTTTTTTTACTATGGGAAAATATTTAAAAAAAATAACTTAAGCACAAGTGAGAGGGTAACCTTTGAGTTAATTGTGTATAATGTATACATCAACCACAATATTCAATTTTTTAGTAAATTCTTGTAAATTTGTATCAAAAAATTCACTATCATGAGAATACTCTAGGGAGATAGAGTAAACAATTTGCAAATAAAACTAGCATTTCTTTACTCCAATATATGATTAGTACTTGCTTAGATTATACTAATGGAGAATAAATTTCAAAGAAGACAAACATGAAAGAAATATTGAAATGTAACGGGTGCGGAAGAAGCAACTAGGGTGAAAAAAATTGTTTGGAAGTGAATGGATAAGTTTTTCTTTTAATGAAATTGAAAAAAAGAAGAAAAAGAGAAATAATTTTCAATCAAGAGTACGACCCGCAAGGGACAATGTAGTAAATTCAATATGATATGGGATGTAAGGAACTAATAAATGAGTGAAAATAGCGCAAGCCTAGTTTGCTAATTTTTATTTGTGCATAAAACATGTGTTATGATCTCATTTAGATAATCTTAATTTGGCATGTTGGATGAGACACTTCTTACCTGATCATAAAGTGATTACCATGTCATGTTTTTGGTTAGAAATGTATTCTAATATTCATTAGCATCATCAAGGTGAGACCCGTGAGGGATGCAAGATGTGATGGAAGAGAAAGTGACACATCCCCCTTGAAGTAATAATGATTTGGAAGAAAATTCCTCCACTCGATGAAACATGGCATATATGAAGAAGAGAATTTGTCGTAATATTGATGAGTGTTTCAAGCTATTTTCTCTCTCTTTTTATGTAGAGATCGTCGTCGTAAATATAGAAGCTATCATCAAGAAAAACAAATTTCTCGTGGGGTGTTATAGGCGCATATATGTCAATCTTACTCGATAATTAAGTGATTACCATGTCACGTTTTTCGTTAAAATGTATTCTAATGTTCGTTAACATCATCAAGAAGAGACTCGTCGGGATGGACGTTGTGATGGAAGAGAAAGTGACACATCCCATTGGAAGTGATAATGATTTGGGAGAAAATTCCTCCAGTCAATAAACATGGCACATATGAAGAAGAGAATTTGTCATAATACCGATGAGTGTTTCGAGCTACTTTCTCTCTGTTTTTATGTAAAGATCGTTGTCGTAAATACAGAAGCTATCATCAAGAAAAACAATTTTGTCGTGAGGTGTTATAGGCGCAATTGTGTCAATCTTACTCGATAATAAAGTGATTATCCTGCCATGTTTTTGGTTGAAATGAATTCTAATGTTCGTTTGCATTGTCAAGAAGAGACCCCTCAGGGATGGAAGATGTGATGGAAGAGAAAGGGACACATTCAGTTGAAGTGATAATGATTTACGAGAAAATTCCTCCACACCATGGCATATATGAAGAAGAGAATTTTTCATAATACTGATGAGTGTTTTGAGTTATTTTCTCTCTCTTTTTATGTAGAGATTGTTGTCGTAAATATAAAAGTTATCATCAAGAAAAACAATTTTGTCATGAGGTGTTATAGGCGCAATTGTGTCAATCTTACTCGATAATAAAGCGATTACCTTGTCATGTTTTTTGTTAGAAATGTATTCTAATATTCGTTAACATCATCAAGAAGAGACTCGTCAGAGATGGAAGATGTGATGGAAGAGAAAATGACACATCCCACTAGAAGTGATAATGATTTGGGAGAAAATTCCTCCACTCGATGAAACACGGCATGTATGAAGAAGAGAATCTATCATAATACTGATGAGCGTTTCAAGATATTCTCTCTATTTTTATGTAGAGATCGTTGTTGTAAATATAGAAGCTATCATCAAGAAAAAAAAATTTGTCGTGAGCTGTTACAGGCGCAATTGCGTCGCGTTTTTGGTTGAAATGTATTCTAATGCTCGTTCGCATCGTCAAGAAGAGACTTGTCAGGGATGGAAGATGTAACGGAAGAGAAAGGGACACATCCCACTTGAAGTAATAATGATTAGGAGAAAATTCCTCCACTCGATGAAACATGGCATATATGAAGAAGAGAATCTGTCATAATACTGATGAGTGTTTTGAGCTATTTTCTCTCTCTTTATATGTAGACATTGTTGTCGTAAATATAGAAGCTATCATCAAGAAAAATAATTTTTTTCGTGAGGTGTTAGAGACGCAATTGTGTCAATCTTACTGGATAATAAAGTGATTACTATGTCATGTTTTTTGTTAGAAATGTATTTTATTGTGCATTAGGATCGTCAAGAAGAGATCCATTAAGGATGGAAGATGTGATGGAAGAGAAAGAGACCCATCCCACTTGTAATGATAGTGAACTGGGAGAAAATTCCTCCCCCCCCCGAGATGAAACACGGCATACATGAAGAAGAGAATTTGTCTTATACGGAGAGAAGTCAAAGTCTTAATAGCCAGCGATTTCGCATGGATGAGAGAAAATAAGAGAAAATTTTAATTTATTTTTACAGAAAATTACATGAAACTGTTTCAAATTTCAAGAGTAGTATAGGTTTATCCATAAACTTTAACCTTTTATGCATTTACCTCCTCAACTTCCATTTTATTACGACCATTAATCAGGAAAATTGTCCAAAAAATTTAAAATATATTGCACTTTTGTCAATTCAGTCATAAACCTTTTTAATTGTGCCAATTGAGTCATAAGCATCTTCGCCATCTACCAATTTAGTCCATCCAGTACATTTGGGTCAAAATTGCTAATTGGACACCCATCGTCATACATGATATAGCTTACGCCATGGACAATTTTTTTTTATTTTCTTCCTTTTTCGTTTTCCTTCTTCATTAGTCAATCGCCATGGCCAGCGAATGGCCAGAGGCGAGGACCAGCAAGAGGTTGGCAGAGGCGAGGTGAGGCAAAGGTCGCAATGGCCTCGCCTAGTGGTTGGCCAGGGCCTAGTGACTCGCCAACGGACATGCCATGAGGGAGAAAGTTACACCAACAAGCTTTGGGAGTGACGGTTGCATTTCACGGACAATCTGAAGGAGGCGGTGGCAACCTAGTAGTGGACGGTGGTCTGAGACTACAACTGGAGGAAGTAGAGAAGCCGTGACAATCGAGAGTGGTTGATTAAGGGCCACCATTGTTATGACTAAAACTATCATCTAGAGGGGGCTGAATAGGTGATTGTGTGGAAATGAAAGAATTTAAACAAATATTACAACGAGACAACTTCTGATGAAGTGGTCAGATCTTACCGATATGCAATTCTATCATAAAAATAAAAAGGAGAAAGGGATAGAGTATTGTAGACTAAAGATTATAGTGGTTCGAGTGATTAGTTTGTAGAGATAGATTACCAATAGTAGAGATCATATCGCGTTGGATGCCTACAGTGGGAATCCATTATAATTTCTATTTGGTTGGTCTAAAAAATCGAGATCATCTATTCTTTCAATGCTCGTGGACTGGAAGCATATGGCGTATTATTGTTGCACAATACGGAATCTGTTGTTCTTTAGGAGGATGGAATGATGAATTCCAATGGATGATGAGGGCTACCAAAGGCAAGGACTTGGCGGCAAGGCTTCTCAAGGTTACTTTCTTAGCAACCATTTATTACATTTGGATAGAACATAACTGTAGACGTTTCCGAAACAAGTCAAATGATGTCCCCATCATCGTGGCTAAAATTCGTAAACTTGTCAGAGGGCAAGCTTGACATTAGAAAAACTTTAGACATTCCCAAACAAATGTAATATTGGCTACAATATGGAGACTTTCTCACTCCATTTTTTCATGTTCTTAGATATCTCTATAATGCTGGGGAATGCCCCTATGCTCCCGTATGTCATCTTATAAATGGTACTTACATTTCAAACCATATATATATATATAGTGGTTCGACTTTTGCAAGACTACGTCCACTCTCCCGTGCTATGGTCTATTGGCTGGAATCCACTAATAAGAACCGATCATATGTCACAAGACTTGAGCTAAGAACACTTAAGTTTGTGTGAACAACTTCTCACATTCTCAACCTCTAAAAGGTTACACAATTTCGCTCACATAGACGAATATATAAGATCACAAAACACTCTCTTCTGACTTTAGAATTAAAAGTTTTAATTCTTGTGAATGCGAATTGATCCATTCAGCTTCGAAAACTCCTTTTATACTCATCCTAGTCCAAGCTAATCGTTGGACATATCTCCAAAAAGATTATCTAGCCAATCTACCTGTTGGCTTGGATTTAGTTAAGAAGATCCGATTGCTTTAGGATCGTCGAGGTGAAACTTCCTATATGTTCTGCCGCCCATACAGCAGTTCGGGTTTCCAAAGGTTGAGTGTTTAAGATTGGAAAGAATGTTTCGCCTCTAATAAGATAATACAAGAAAGTTGAATCTTTGATGGATATTAGGAAGACTTTCCTTTTGGAACTCCTTATAAATATGGTAGGGAATCCAACCAATCGCTACTGGCTATTGCACGATTTGACTCCTTCCTAGCGGTTTGACAGAATATGTAAGAAAGGAAAATAAGCCACGACTCTGATTCTGATTGATATCGTTTGATCATATCCCATCATACTTTACACCTGAAAATGCTTTTTAATCAAAAACAAAATCTCTAAATTTTGTCAATCATCAAAGCCACATAGGGAATGCTTTCTCAATAGCAATGACAAAGAAGGTCTGAGGCTCGAGAGTCTCGAGATCGTAGCCATCGCACCGAGAGGGAGCGAGAGTTAGGTGAGGGGTCCTGGTGAGAGAGAGGGAGAGGGATTTTCGATATTTGTTTTACGATACGAACGACGATGCAGAGCAAGGGAGAAAGCAAAGAAAAGTAAGACGAGGGTGGGCGTGAGAGACGAGCTTTGTTAACGTGACCCGTGAGACACCAAAAAATGACTCTTAAAAATCAAATGCTTGTCGTCGTCATCTTCAACAGCTAGCTTTTATTTCTCTGCTCTCTCCACCATGAAAACGTACTCGAAACCTCCATTGAAGCTCTAAAACCAAGCTCTTGTCTTCTTAGGCTTAGCATTGGCTCAAGCCGCCCAGGGATCCATTGATCTAATTGTTGAATCAGTTGAGCCTTGTAATAATTTCAAAAAGAAAAAAAAAGTGTTTAGTAAAACAAGAACCTAGATCTGGGTAAGTTGGCCTCGCCTGCTTGCTGCAAAGATATTGCCTAGTTTCAAGCAAGGTCAAGCAAGGGCCGCAACCCTCGCTCGAGGCTAGCGAGGGCCCGATGACCCTCACTAGCCACAGTTAAAATTAATAATGTAAAGAAGTAAAAGAAAATAAAAGAAAAAATTCAAAAAAATTCAAAAAAATTCAAAAAAATTAGAAAAAAAATATTAAAATTAGTAAAAATTATTCATGTCAGTACCAACCATGTCATGTCGAACGACGTACATGTCCACATTAGCAATTTCTAGTCAAATTAACCGGATGGACTCAATTGACAAAATGTGAAAATGTTTAGGACTCAATTGGCATAATTAAAAGGTTTATGACTAAATTTACAAAAGTACAATAAATTTAAGATTTTTTGACAATTTTCCCGCCATTACCATTAATAAGTGCAATGCATAATATCTAATATGTGGTCCTTTATTTGCAAAGATTTGATGGTCGTTTTTAGAGCAAGGACTGGGATGTAAGTTAACAAAGGCGAAAACTTAACATTGATACACTCCCAACCAGCATTAATAGATAATAAGTGCGCTGCCAAAAAAGCATGAAATTTAAGAAATGCACGACGAGGTCTTATTTTTTATATTTTTCCTATTTCAGTAAATTTTGATGGTTGTTTTGAGCTATTCTCTCTACTTTTATTTAAAGATCGTTATCATAAATATAGAAGCCATCATCAAGAAAAAACAATTTTGGTGTCAAGTGTTTAGACGAAATTGGGTAAATCTTACCCAATCATAAAATGATTTATCACTTCATGTTATTGGTTTTTGCAGTTAGCTTAGTCAATAAAATTTCCCTCAACCCTCCTGTCAGGGACGGAAGATGTGATGATGGAAGCGAAAGTGACACAAAAGTTCACATCCCACTTGAAGGGGGGGGAATTGCCCACTCATGTCAAAAACAGTTCAAAACTTTTTAATTTTATGAATTAAGTTATAAATCTTTACACAAAATTTAAATGTAGTCATTCCGGTCAATTTCATTGGAAACTAGTGATGTTATGGTGTGCCACGTAAAATGACTGACAATGACTGGACCATCATATAAATAATTTCCAAAGAAGATTGACCAAAAGCACTGCATTAAAATTCCGCGCAATGGTTACGAAACTGACAAAATTAGAAAATTTATGATTGAATTAATATCCGTACAATAGATTTAGGGCCGATTAGGTCATTTTCCTTCTCAATTGAGATGATTGTGATCTTGGACAAGATTCCTCCATTCAGTGGAACACGGCATCGAAGAAGACCAGACAAATTCCCTATGTGGATAGACACTTGACGTCGATGGTGGACATACATGGCCGACATGATTGTTTTGCATCTTTGGATCCATCGTTTTCATTGATCGATTCATGGTATTGTAGCTTTGTTACATACATGGAAGATATTTTGTAATATATGAATACCAAATTGCTCGATATGCTTGTATAAATATAGGTACACACTCGATAAAGAATTCGCCATTGGGGACCTGAGTATTCTACTAATCGAGTTCTTGGGTGCAAGAGTCGAGAGCATCACAAAAGGATTTTTCTTGTGCCTGCGAGCACAAGAAAAGTCGAGTGTCTCCTAGACAACCAAATCAGACGGATATTCAACACCAAAAGCTGACTTTAATTTCTCTAACTTATCTCATCTAAATTCGTTTTGCTATTTTCACGACATGGATATGAAAATACATGCCTTTCATCATATTCTGTACTCGAAATTGTCTAGAAATTGATCTTCCAAAATTGTGGAGCACCTATGTATGGCTGTGCCAGAATTTCTAGATCCGATGCATAATTTAAGAGAGTTCTTTTATTTCACGGAGTTAGTAATTTAGATGTCGTTTTTGTTTGGGAAGTGTAATTTATGGACAAAAAATTTGATTTATAGGTCAGTACTGATTTCCATACAATGAACGGTCTATTTATTTCCCTAGAAGCAACAAACGGCATGACTTCCAGAGTTCACGAATCTTGGCTTCATCATAACTGTATTTGTGAAAATGTTTCTGCGTGAAACTCAATTCCCCACCATTTCATGGCTTTGTAAGGCTAGAAAGAAAGAATTTTAAACAATATGATCTAAAATCCTTCCAAATAATCCACATTCGAGGGCAATACCAATGCTACCACCGCCACAGCCACAATGGTGCTACCACCTTGATTGATGATGAAAGATTTAGCAAATTGAATAATCGTTCTAAAGATTTTAAGCAAATTACAAAAAAAGGGAAAAATTAAGATTTCTCACTAGTAAAAAGAAGGGAAGGGATGACTAGTGATAGGATTCTAGTATCATGGGGGTTTCACCTTGCAATGAAATGTTGGATTTAAGCCATAAACAAGCGAGTCCACCATTGCCACCCAACCATAGTACTAGTGGGCGTGAAGCTCAAGGTAATTTTTGTCATGGTGCAGTTAAATCTGTGTGGCAGATGAGACAGGGTTTCCTAAGGTCAAGGAGTGATTGAGGGATCTCAAATATGTGGTCAAGAAGCCTCGGGCTATCTTAAGGGTACACCACCTTGATTGATGATGAAAGATTTAGCAAATTGAATAAATCGTTCTAGAGATTTAAAGCAAATTACAAAAAAGGGAAAAAAGAAGGGAAGGGGCGACTAGCAATGCAATTCTATTATTACTGGAATTCCACTCTGCAATGAAATGTTGGGTTTGAGTCATAAACTACTCTTCATTTGAGCGAGTCCATCATTGCTGCCCAACCATAGTACTAGTGGGAGTGAAGCTCAGGGTAATTTTCTCAATGGTATAGGCAAATCCATGTGGTAGTTGAGACAAGGCTTCCTAAGGTCAAGGAGTGATTGAGGGATTTCAAATCTATGGTCAAGAAGCCTCCAGCTATCGTAAGGGTGCACCACCTTGATTGACGATGAATCGTTCTAAAGATTTTAAACAAATTACAAAAAAGGGAAAAAGGAATATTTTTCACTAGTAAAAAGAAGGGAAGGGCGATGGGATTATATTATTACAAGAGTTCCACCCTACAATGAAATGTTGGATTTGAGTCATAAACTACTCTTCATTTGAGCGAGTCCATCATTGCCGCCCAACCATGGTACTAATGGGAGTGAAGCTCAATGTAATTTTCGTCATGGTATAGTCAAATCTATGTGGCAGATGAGACAAGGTTTCCTAAGGTCAAGGAGTGATTGAGGGATTTCGAATATGTGGTCAAGAAGCCTCAAGCTATCTTACGGGTGCACCACCTTGATTGACGATGAAAGATTTAGCAAATTGAATAAATCGTTCTAAAGATTTTAAGCAAGTTACAAAAAAGGCAACAAAAAAAAAAAGATTTTTCATTGGTAAAAAGAAGGGAAGGGACGACTAGTGATGGGATTTTATTATTAGGGAAGTTCCACCGTACAATGAAATGTTGGATTTGAGTCATAAAATACTCTTCATTGGAGCGAGTCCATCATCGCTACCCAACCATAGTACTAATGGGAGTGAAGCTCGGGGTAATTTTCGTCATGGTATAGTCAAATCTATGTGGCAGATGAGACAAGATTTTCTAAGGTCAAGGAGATTGAGGATTTCAAATATGTGGTCAAGAAGCCTCGAGCTATCTTAGGGGATCACCACCTTGATTGATAATGAAAGATTTAGCAAATTGAATAAATCGTTCTAAAGATTTTAAGCAAATTATAAAAAAAAAAAAAAAAAAAGGAAAAAAAGAAGATTTTTCACTGGTAAAAAGAAGGGAATGGACGACTAGCAATGGGATTCTATTATTACGGGAGTTCCACCCGACAATGAAATGTTGGATTTGAATCATAAACAACTCTTCATTTGAGCTAGTCCATCATTACCGCCTAACCATAGTACTAGTGGGAGTGAAGCTTGGGGTAATTTTCGTCATGGTATAGTCAAATCTATGTGATAGATGAGACAAGATTTTCTAAGGTCAAGGAGATTGAGGACTTCGAATATGTGGTCAAGAAGCCTCAAGCTATCTTAAGGGATCACCACATTGGTTGATGATGAAAGATTTAGCAAATTGAATAAATCATTATAAAGATTTCAAGCAAATTACAAAAAAGAAAAAAGGGAAAAAAAGATTTTTCACTGGTATAAAGAAGGGAGTGGACGACTAGCGATGGGATTCTATTATTATGGGAGTTCCACCTACAATGAAATGTTAGATATGAATCATAAATTACTCTTCATTTGAGTGAGTCCATCATTGTCGCCCAACCATAGTACTAGTGGGAGTGAAGCTTGGGGTAATTTTCGTCATGGTATAATCATCTATGTGAGATGAGACAAGGTTTCTTGAGGTCAAGGAATGATTGAGGGATTTCGATTCTGTGGTCAAGAAGCCTCGAGCTATCTTAAGGGTGCTCACCCCAAAACACAACCTCCCCCACCCCCTCCCCCAACCCAAAATATGTTTGGACGAGTCAAAACCGCTATGCATCAATCAAATGCTTTTAAGCAAATTACAAAAAAAAAAAAAAAAAAAAAAAAAAAAGGATTTTTCACTGGTAAAAAGAAGGAAATGGACAACTAGTAATGGGATTCTATCATTACGAGAGTTCCACCCTACAATGAAATGTTGAATTTGAATCATAAACTACTCTTCATTTGTCTGCCCAACCATAGTACTAGTGGGAGTGAAGCTTGGGGTAATTTTCATCATGGTGTAGTCATCTATGTGGCAGATGAGACAGGTTTCTTAAAGTCAATGAGTGACTGAGGGATTTCGAATCTGTGGTCAAGAAGCCTCAAGCTATCTTAAGGGTGCTCCCCAAAATATGTTTGGATGAGTCAAGACCGCTATGCATCAATCAAATGCTTGTCTCATCAAGAATTTGAAATTAAAAAAAAAAATAATTGAGAAAATTCATGTGGACACTCTAGGAAGAAAGCAAAAGAATAATGAAAAAATCAGTTGCCTCAACTTTATAAGATTCATGTTAAATGATTCATAATCTTTTATAGAGGGTCAATAAGTTTGTCAAAATTTGGCCGAGAAAAGGTTATATAAAAAAATATATTCACGTTAGCTATTGTAAAAAGAAAAATTTTATAGCTGTCGTTTGTTTCTTTTTCTTCTTCTTTTTCATTTTCGATAGACTACATAGCTGTGGTTTATTACTTTTTCAAAATCGGGAGAATGATAATATCTGGGGCATAGTGATTAACAAATAGGCAGCAGAATAATGAAGGGAGAGGGAAATGAGCAGAGAAAATTCTGCATTGGGCTACGGAAGAAGAGAGTGAGAGGTCAAGTGAAAGCAGGCCTGAATCTATTACAAGTCAAGGTCCACAACTATAAGGGGGCCTCAAACTGTACATGTGGTAGTAACTCAAGAAGAATTTAATTTTGTATCCACCCGCTCCCCCTCCCTCGATTGGACCACGCAACGGTGATGGCCGGCCCGTTGCCGTCCTTGCGCAAAGCCAATGTGCTGGTCATCTTCGTAGGGGAACAACCATCGCCACCACCATCATTCTCAGGTTAGGGTTTCTTAATTCTTCTTTTCCCTTGTGCCGAATTGATTAGAATGATTAAAAACTAAGTATATCCAAATTAAGATTCATATATGATCAGGCTTGATTCTTCAATACGTTTCGTGGGAGTTCCAAGAAACTCAAAAGTTCAAGTGAAGGATTATGTCGTCGTTTGTGAATAATACGCCTGAAATTTGAAGGTCTCATCTTGGCGTTTCTCTCATCGGTTTGTTTGAACTTTGCACCATCCACAGAACTTGCCGATTCATTCGGTGCAGCATCAATAAATGGCGCAGATGTATCGAACATCCATAACACAAAATCCTCGGAGTACCCCTGCGGGGAATTAAAGTAGATTGCAAAAGGATTACATGAAACTTTTTCGATATTAGATATTTCTAGATTAACTCTGATATATATGAGACAGTAATGACCATGATGTGATTTCCGCTTTATTTCCGGGGCAAAGACTGTGATTCGATGAGTCGATGCCAAACCACAGAATCACACTTCTTCCTACTTGATTTTTTTGTACAAATTCTGATTAAATTTATTTAACTTCGACTTTCTAAAATTTTGTACTAGGAAATATTTGAGGTTTTCAAAAATCATGGATGAAATTTATGTAGATGGCTTGCGATAATTAAAAGTCAGATAAGATTTTGGGAAAATTCCAAATAAAGGTCTGAAGTACCCTTGTTTTCTCAAATAAGAGCATGAAATGGACATTATTTCAATTAAGAACCCGAAATGCCATCATTTTCTCAAAAAATGACCTAAAGTAGACTTAATTTTAAATAAAGGTTTGAAATGAGCATATTAGTTTCAAACAAGGGAATGAAGTCACTGTTTAGTGAAGGACGATTTTGTCATTTACATTTTTTTTCCTTTTTTCTGTTTTTTTCTTTACAAACTCTTTAAAAAAAAACACACACACACACGGGAAGGAGGGCTCCCTCCCATCTGTGGCTGCCGTTAGGGGTGAGCAGTTCCTACCTTGAAATCAGGAACCACCTACTGAGAACCGGTTGCGAAAAATTGGAATCGAGACCCACTCATTGGCTCCATAAATCCACTCGGGAACCGGACCACCGGTCTTGTCCGGTTCCCAAGTGGGTCCATGGAACCAATCCTTGATCCCTACAAAGCTTGTTCGGCCTTATATTTGGATTGAATTGTAAGTCATTAATTTTGATTAAGAATTAAAAATTAGGCAAAACAAATAAACAATATTCATTAACTACCAATATTTCTTTAAAGGTAGAATGATAATGCATTTTTGCCTGGGAAAACTTTCCACTCTTGTAAACACAAAGATGTCGCTTACCTTCGATTTCTTCAAACAGTATAGCTACCCAATATTCATCATTGGCATCAGTCTAGAGGATTCTCTTCCCTATGGATGGAATTTGCAATGGAGGAAGAGATTGCATGAACTCTTTTAATTCTACTACTGCTTTGGTCTAAGGCTTTCCCCAAGGAGGGGGGTATTTTTTTTTCAGCATTACTTGTAACAGAATCAGTAGCTTGGCAATGGTGGGAACAAAATCTCTGAGATAGTTGATTATTTCGATAAATTGTTGAACTTGCTTTGTGGTGAAGCTTTCTTTTGGGAACTTTAGTAGTTTCTGAGCAATGTGTGGTTCGGGATAATACGTACCTTTGTTGAGGTGCATACCAAGAAATTCAATTTCTGTTTGTGCAATATCCATCTTCCTTTGAGGAAGCATGATTACATACTTCTTTACAGTTTCTGCAAATTGCTCAAGGAGTTGGGAGTGAGCTTCTTCATCAAGATTGTAAAGTAGTATATCATCAATGTATACCGCCGCACTATGCAAAATTGGCTAGAAGATACGACACATGACATTTTCGAACAAGGAATGGGCTACTTTGAGGCCAAAAGGAAGGATTGCGGAATGCAGAACCCTATTTTGGGTCTGTCTTCAAGATGAATGCCCAATTTCCAAAATCTGACTTTGAGGTCGAATTGGGAATAAATGTGGACCTTGGATAGCCTAGCAAAGAGAGAATTTCGAGAGGGTAAAGGAAACTTGTCATCTTGGAGGAAAATGTTGAGGGATTGGTAGTTTACTACTAACCACATTTTTCCTCAGTTCTGCTCGGCCCACTTGTTGACATAAAAAACTTCACGGGCCCATTATGAATCTGAGATTTCAATAAGGCCTTGCTGTAGTAACTTGGAGCATTCTTTCTGAGCAAAAGCAAGATGTTCTAGATTTTTTCCCATGTGGCTCGCCTTGGTAGGATTAATATCCTCATTTTTCTTAAAAGGAAGGCGAACAAAGAATTTTAGATTTTTCCACAAAGGATTAGGACACTTTTGAGAGAATTCAGAATAAGATTCTGAACAAGATTCAAGCACTTTTTGCATAATAGGATCTAGTAAGCTCATATGGATGGAGAAGAGCCTTTGGATATTGACAAACTCAAAGAATTGGTTCTTATACTTAAGGCCTTTTCCAGGAATGATCCGAAGTTGAGAAACTTGAGTCATGATGTCCCAACCAATAATCAGGTCTTTGTTGGGAAGATTAGATCCAAAGATTTTGGTGGTAATAAAACACTGAGGAAAGAACTGCATAGTTACTATGTGGTTCGTACATTTGTAAAAAAAGTATCTCTAGAAGCAGAATTGAAGTACTGAACACAGGAAGTCCAATATTTTTCAGGGAGAACGTTGGTGTCTAAAATAGACGAACTGACACTAGTATCAATAAGAGTAATGACTGTAATTGGCTTAGCAAACTTGGAGGAAAATATCTTGACAGGGAAATGGGGATAATGAACTTGGCTAGAATATATAATGGGTTCTTGTTTTTGTTCCACAAAAGAGAAAGATATATGATACATATCTTCAAAGTCTGAATCAAAATCAGTTTTACTGGGAGTTTGGTAATAAAGAATAACACAGAGGGTTTGTTCAAATGGATTTTCATCCATAGAAAATAATGATTCGGCATCATCATTGTCAAGAGAGATACCTATTTTAGTCTCAATATGATGTATCAAGTGATTCTGACATTTTCTCGCTTAGGAGCAGTTATTGGTGAAATGCCCTTTCTTGTTGCAAATGTAGCATTGGGTTGATTTCTTTCTCTTTCACATGAATCTCTATTTTTTCTTCCTCCAAAAACGCTTGGATCCATGCTTAAATCTTTCATGCTTGTTTTTCTTGAAATGCTTCTTTTAGCCGGAGTACTTCCCACAAGAGCCATCACAATCATCTTTTCGACATTTGATCTTCAAGTTCTGGCATCAACATGCTTTGTCAAGTTCTCAATTGTCTTTGAGGACGTTCCTCATCATTTGGCACCTCAGGCACAACTCATCAAGGCACAAATTAATTTCTTACTATATTTCTCCCAAAGGAATATCCACAATTCTTCTTTGCTTGTTGAGAAACGATCTCTCAACCTGTTGGGATAATTCTTTAGGAATAGATGTTAGGAAAACCTGTTTCAGGTTTGGATCAGCTCCAATACCATAGAAGAGCTTAATCATTTCTCGATAATGCTTATCGAGGTGTCGCTTTTGAAGAGAGCAACATCTTCTTTCGAAAAACTATCTTCTTTTGAGTTCTACATGATCAGTAGGTTTGCCAATAAAGAAATGGTACATGAGGGCAATGGCTTGTCCAAAGTTTGCAACTGCCATCAGGTGCATTTGATCTTGTTCAGCTACTGTATTCTACCAGAGTTTGAGGCTACCTGTAAATCTAGTAACAAAATTATAAAGAACATCATACTTGTCATGATTTGTGAGGGCTTCAGTGCTTAGCCAAGTATGAAACTCTTCAAATTGTTCTGGCCATTTGGAGTAGGGAATATCATCAACGGTGAAGAATTGTTTAGAGGAAACAGGAATTTGTGATGGGTTATCCAAATGGATAACCTCTGGTTCTGAATGATTTGATTCCATGTCCTGGTATGGCTGTTGATTCATGAATATCGAAGAGGTAGGTGGTGCAATTGGAAATGATTCAATAGGAGGAATTGAGAAGGATGAAGAGGATGATAATGACACAGAATCTAGATCCGATTATGCTTTAGAATCTGAGTTGATTTGTACAACTAGTTCCAAGGACGGTTGATTCTGACTAACAGGATTGGAACGTACTTCTTGGTTACTCAGATCTCTCATAAATGATTCCAACGGATTGGAGAGCATCATCTATTATGGCTTCTCCTTTATAACCATTCCCTTTCCTTTTTTCTTTTAGCTGAACCATTTATCTAAGTCAATTCCTTATTTCTACCACATCAGTGTCACGTTTGGGAGGAATTTTTGTAATTGCAGCAAAAATTGAAGCATTCGCGATTGGAGGAGAATACTTAATTCTAGGCAGGGCAGGAAATGAATCAAGAGGCTTGAATTTTCCTTCTTCAAGGAGCTGGATTTGCCTATTGAGTTTTTCTATTTTTGCCTTTGGACTTTCGAGATGATGGTATCCCAGACGTTGTCCAGATTCCAAAGCATAAAGCTTTTTTTGGAAGTCAAAAAGCATCTTCTTGGTGGTCTCATCATATCTTCTTAAGTCACGCTGGATGTCACCAATTTTTTAGTCGATTGTCTTGAAGGCATTGCTGTGTGTCACAAGAGTTTCTGATTGCCAATTAAGAACGGCCTCGGCAACAAGAGTTCTCTTTTGCCTTCCATGTTCATCTATATCCGTAGGAGCAGGGATTTTGGGGATATGGCAGTATCTCCCTTGGGGATCGATGAATTCCTCAGTAGCAGAAAAATATAGCTTAGGGCTTTCCCTAAGAGGGGAAAGTCTGCTTCTTGGAACATGGAGATTGATGGGTTGATCTTTTCTTGGCTAGGTGGTGCTTCCCCTAGAAATTTAAGCGGATATGAATTCTTTTTTGCCCATTTCAGGATGGGTTTGTAAAATGGGGAAACGGCTGGCTTTTTACAGGGTGATGAGGAAGGAAGCGAGGGTGGTAAATTTGGAACTAACTATGGAGGGGCTACATAGGCAGGTGGTGGTGATGGGGCATAAGAAACCATGAATCGGTACTTGTCGCATTCACCAAAGGTATCGACAGAACGATCTCCATTCAAATACTTTTGGTACAACCCATCTTTGGGTTTTTGTGGTTTTCGTTTGGGCCTTGTAGCTGGGTCTACTTCGTCAGGAGAGTTTGTACAATAGGAACACTGTCAAAAAGGATCCCAAAAACAATTACCATTATAGTCTTTGTAGTAATGGACAAGATTTCCATTACTCTGGAAGTATTTGACAAGCTTTTTAGGATCTAGGTCAGTGATTGATTTTGGGACACAAGGCTCAATCATTAACAAGTTTGGAATATAGAAGGACTTCCTTCCTTTTCTTTTCCGAATTTGATAGCCACGGTGTCATCCTTTTTTCTCACGAATTCATAATCTGAGGATTGGAGGGGTTTGTTGTGGCACCCCTTTCCCCCTTGGTCCACTAGGGTCGCCACAGGTACCTATCACCCATCCTACTGCATACCAGTTTAATACATTTTTTTTAAAAGGGGTTTTAGCGCAGTTTACTAACGGAAGCATGAACGAGTCTCACCTTCCCTTGCACCAATTGCAATGATACTCAACATCTCTCTAACTCGATACACAAACTGAGATAATGCAATGCACACCAACTACGACCTTTCATATAAACATGCATCATAGGGCCAAACCACTTTTATTTACATAACTAAGATGGATTTCACAAGTCGGTATAACAAAAAGCCAAGACTTTAAGAAAGCTCGGCTAAACCCAAAAGAGAACCGACTATACATCGAGACATATACATCTATCCATCAGCTAGTGTCGGCCATCCCAAAAGTGTCGGCTCCCACCAGGCATACGTGCCATCATACCCAATCCGGTGCATCGGGCAGTGGCGGCGGCAGCATCCCTACATTCACCCCATCGCGCTAAACGTGGACAGATAGAAACTCTTGGACAATAGGACCCCCAGCCAGGCCTATGTCATACATAACCAGCACACGGACTCGAAGAAACACCAAACCAGGAACACTAACACAGATGTGCTCCACGCACTCAACCTCAACGTCAGAAGGTATACCATAGAAGGTACCACGCGCAACCGATGGCAAAGGCATCTTTTAATCTGAAATGTTATTCCCCAAAAGGGGTGAGTTCAACTACTCAGCAGTAAAGATCCATTAATCTACACATTGCAGCAAGCAGAACAATCACAATGTCACAAGTATAGTGCACATCATCCATGCTATCGAGCATACATCACCATGCAGTCATGCAAGCATCCCCGTACAATCATGCATATATTACCATGCCACATGCATATACCCATGCACATGATTCAATTTTCAAATTTCAGGGGATCTCATTTAATCTTTCTTCCCAGGGATCAATATTTGCATCCCTCATTTATCACTCGCACCCAACCTGGCATCGCGAGGAACCTCCGGCACACACCTCCGGGCATCTCGAAACTCCCGAGGACATCCGGCTCACACACTCCGAGCATCCGGCACCCACACTCCGGGCATCCCGACACTCCGGGGCATTGTTGGCTCACACCTCCGACGGTATATACATCATCATACTTTATTTCCATATATGCATCACATTATCCCCATGACATATGATGTGATGATAACAAAGGTCTAATTCAGCCTTTTCAATGTTATATACCATGCCATATGACACCACATATGCAACATAATCCATCACCCAAAACATTATACCACATAGAACCAATTCTTTTTATTTTTGAAAATACATCAATATTCGGGTGAAACAGTATGCACAGCTCTGAAGATAATATCGATTAAATACCTAAACGAACTCCAAAAATTATGAGATTTTGATATGTTATAAAAACACTTAAAGATAAATATCTCATGAAGAACACTATACCAAAATAACTTTACATAATTCGGTACGGTCCGTGCATCACAGCTTTCAAAATTTAGCATCACAGTTTACACGGTTCTGAAAATAATTCCAATTAAATACCTAAACGAACTCCAAAAATTATGAGATTTTAATAGGTTATAAAAAACACCTAAAGGTAAATATCTCATGAAGAATATTGTACTAAAAGAACTTCTCACAATTCAGTACGGTCCAAGCATCACAGCTTTCAATATTTCAGCATCACAGTTTGCGTAGTTTCGAAAATAATCTCGATTTAATATCCAAAAGAACTCCAAAAATTATGAAAATTTGGCAAGTTATAGACAACACCTAGAGTTAAATATCTCATGAAGAAACCCGAATCCAATTCGTTTTAGGTTAATAGCTATGGACGATTTAGTTCTTCCTATTCTCGGTACTGTTTTTCCAGATTAAGTCCTTTCAAAGAAAATTCGATTCACCAACCTACTCATGTCCATTTCATCTCAAGTTTTAGTATGTTGTTCCTCAGAAGGTCATATATAACTTTCATTAAGGGCACAAGATCAAATTTCAACTGTACGATTTTATAAAAATCACAGAATCATGCTAGGTCGAGATAACATTTTCCAGATCCGATTTCTTAAAGGAAAGATGATTTCACCAACCAATACTTGTTCATTTCCTCTAAATTTTTTATATGTTATACTTCAAGAAGCCCTATACCACTTTTGTTAAGAAGTCGAAGTGAGATTATCACTAAAAAGTCGCATGCAGCTCACAATCTCACAAAGGGTCGGACTAATTTCTCTGGAAACAGCATGAACAGCCAACAAATTCCTCCCCATTGCTTCGAAATCTCCTTACCTCTACCACATCCAACATTCACCATCCAACATACACACATCACAGCTAGCAAAAGGGTAGAGAAACGGACTCCACTTGCCTCTAATCCGAGCACAACACAGCAAGCAAGGACGGTGGGACATGGCGGCTCGACGGCGACGATGAACCTCCTCCTCTTCTCTCTCGCACACACGGGTCTCCCTTTCTCTCCTTCTCTCTTCCTTTCCTCTCCCTCTCCGTGTGACAACTCTCTCTCTCTCTCGGGGTCGATAAATCCCCCCCCCCTTCCTTGTTCAATCCGCCTCCCCTCTAATTCTTCCCCTTCATCATTAGCAATCATTTAGATTGCATGCTTGACACTTGGTTTTTCTTCATGCAAACCGGCTTCTCCCTCCCCCTTGGTCGACGGCAGCCTCTTCTTGGGCTTCATGGGCCTGCCTTTGGGCCGACTTCTCCATCCGGACTTCCTTGGTCGACGGCTCATTGGGCCTCTTGGGCCGGGCCTTCGCCGGTCGAAGGGTGGGGAATTGTGGGCTGGTTTGGCCCAAAAATTAGCCCACTTCCTCCTTTAATAATTCACTATTATTTTCCACTTAAATAATTACCTAATTGCAAAATAATTTGGCCAAAAACTTGCAACATTGATCCATAAAAATCAAATCCATAAAATGCATAGCCAAGAACAAACTTCTCATTATCAAATTATCCTATAGCACCAACTTTGATAACCCAAGAACATAAGGTACTTTTCCATTAAATTACTCGGCCTTAGTCTATTACAATCCTTTGGTCTAAAGGCCATGATCATAAATCAATAACACTTCTATCACCTTTCCATAGGTCGTAATGCATCTATAAATTGCCAGGAAATTTTGGGATGCCACATTTGGTTCTTTGGTGCAGCTTCTCGTAGTTGGTGATCCAGGCTTCTGGATGTAGCTTGGCTAACTTTTCTTTTGGAATTTGCTTGGGAACATCGATGCAAAAAGCTTGGTCATTTTGCATGAAGATGAACAAGGCATCATCATTTCCTGTTTGGAAATTAAGATCTAGGGCATGGTTTTGCACTCAATAAACCATCTGGTAGTGAAGTGTTGCTGCGATAGAGTTGAATGTTTGAGGTGCTCCAGTGAGCTGAATCTGGACCTTTAGGAAAGAGAGCAGCTGAGGGCTTGAAAGAGCAACATTGAAATTTAAGTACAGGATTACAAAGATTGTCCCAGCATTTAGGGTGGTTTGGACGGTGCCTATACAAGCATGCCAGTATTCTAAGAACTGAGTATCCAACAAGGCCATTCTGGCTACAACAGGCAGGCCCTTTCGGCCATGAAAAGTAAGGGCAAGACGAACAGCTCTATAATGGATATGAGAGTACCCTTGCTGAGTCCACTGTTTTGGAAATTTTGGAGAGATTTGGAGAGTAACGAAGTACTCATTTTCAGTGGCTAGAATGGGGTGCTAATCGAACTTGGAGGACTGCACCAACCAAAACAATTACTCAAAGCCATCCTTAGCGTGAAGGTGTTGTTTTATCGATGAATAAGCATAATTTAGTCGAGTCGTTAGTTGGAGAGGAGCATATTACCTGGTTTTAATATTGTTTTCGATTTATTAATAGGAATACGAGTGCGTTGGCTCAAGTAACCTCATAGGTTGATTTTCGACTTTCCCAGGTGAGTGGTGCTATCTCTTCTAAGAATTTATAAGCTCATGTCTTCAAAATGATAAAGATTTGATATTTTATGAGATATGAAGAAGCATATTTGTTGCATAAAATTTGGATTGAGCATTTACTACATTTTGGTATTTGATAATAGTGAGAACTTTTTGGTGGAAATATATATATTTTGTTTGATGAACGAAGTTGAGAGATATTACATGTTTTGGATTTGTGAAACCTTTCTTATGAAAAGAGATGGTTTATGGAATGTTATATAGATGCCGATTTGTGATAAGCTTTTTAAAATATATTTGATTTGATTCGGTATGTAAAATTGATTTATGAGGCGAGTCTTGAAAATATTTGAGAATGTTTTATGAAAGGTATTTTTGATGGATGGGTTGAGTTGCGAAATCTTTTGGTGATATATGAAATGATTTATGGACTTGGTTTGTGAATTGTGGATGGTGTTGTTTTGGATTGATATGGATGCTCAATATCGCTGTGAGCCCAACGAGGGGCTTGTGGGTATGTGCATACTATTCTTGGATATCTTTGTGGGCCGAGCCACCGGCTAATAATAGGTGGAGACCTTGCCAATGGGAGAATATTGGTCGCCTAGTCACCAGGCGTTGTATCATGACTATGGTTTGATATTGAGCAACGGATTGGTCAATGGAGTGGACCATTGACATGTGATATGAGTTGGGTCGATGAAATGGACCATCGACGTGCAATTTTTTAGATTATCGATGTGTGGTTTTATGAGATTAATGAATGGAATAGACCATTGATACATGTTTTATGAGATTGACCAATGGGTTAGACCATTGGCATTTGCCTATTATTATCTTGAATATTTTTGCTTTGAACATATTGTGTTAAAGTAAGAAAGGTTATATTTTGGCCTTGAAGGTTTGTTTAATTTCTGGGTTTGGTGTGGTATGAGATTAACGAATGGAATGGACCATTGGAATGTGAATTGATGAGATTGATCAGTGGATTAGACCATTGATGTTTGTTTCGATGTTATTATGAAATGATTATTTATGCTATAAATATAGCCATGTTGAAGCGTATGTAACCTATTCTTTTTACTATATGTTTGTTATATCCTAGATTTGGGTTAAAAGAGTTGTGGTTTGGTTTTGTAAATATGCATAGTGGGTGCTCGATCCGTTTAGAAGAGATGCACTACTCACTGAGCCGTGGTTGCTCACCCCTCTTTTTGCCAATCTTTTTCAAGTTCATCGACTAACGATGAGTAGGTACGAGAGCGATATGGATGTGGGGACTTTTAAGAGTGGATTTTGGGAGCTTTTAGGCTGCGTCCTTTGAGTGGAAGGACGGCGGTGTCATCCCCCATTCATGTCGGTTTTGGGGTGTGACATCTTGTGTTTGACGAATGAGGTGTCGAATTGAACGGATAGGTGAGAATGACAAGGGTCTAGCAAAGGTTGAGTACGGAAACTAGGTTTCTGAGATCTTGGTGTCATCGCTAAGAGAGACTTCATAGAGATAGTCAATCTTGGATGTGTTAGACACACGAATTCGGAAATAGATGAGGAGGAAGATGAGGGGGCTAAAGTAACAGGGGCATTAATTGTTTCAGGATCAAACATGATAAGGAGAGAAACTTCTCGGCTTAAATTGTGACATCCTAGGTTTTTAGTCTTGTTTTCAATTGAATAAATCGGGTCTTTCATCGACGCGCCTATAATGCTATTCTCAAAGCCAATCACTCGTGAGATAACTAGATTATCTGGGGAAGTCATTAAGAGATTTTAATGCAATAGACTTGAGAATTCGACTAGAAATTGACTGCTTAACCGTGCTAATCTGCAAGAGTCATTACGGCATTGTCAAAATCGATCAGAGATTAGGGATGGGTCGATTCGACTGAGATGCGTGATCAAAGTGTGGTGATTCCACCTGATTGCAAAATTCTCGTTGATCGGCACTAGACCGATTTTCTGTCGTTTTGGGTACCCTGTGCCCATAATTGAAACCTTGAGATTTTCATGACCATCGAGAGTTGCCGATGTGTCAAAGTGGTACATTTTGGCTCAAAGAAAATCAACCACGGGTCATTTGTACTAAAATTCTTGAAAGTTACCCGGTAGTCTAGGTCACGCTAAAATCGCGCCAAACTGAAATAAACCGCAAATTTGAACCCGATTTCAGAAATTGAAAGTGCTAGCATGTCACAAGTCATGTTAGGAACATCGACTTAGTCTCAGAATATTTTTCTACAAACCGAGACTTTTTGGGAAAAAGTCAAGGTAGGGTCGTTTTTGTCCAAAAAAAGTCAGGGACCGTTTTTTATCATGCAATTGGGAAGCAAGTGGGATCCATTGGTGAGGAAAAATACCAATTGGATCATTGAGGTGATAATTGAATTTATGAGGGCCAAATTGGATTGAATCAAGAGAGAATTGTGTCCAATTGAAGCCAAATCACTTGAAATTCGTAGCTCCCCCTTTGCCTATGGTTTTGGACCATTTCAAGGGTTGTATTTGAAGCATTGTTGGCTGATTTCCAGCCTAGGAAGACAGCTTGTGGTAAAGGTTGGTCAATGGAGACATTTGAAGAGAAAATTTGGCCATGGTGGGCCCCTTGTCTCCTTGTCTCTCCCTCTCTCCTTCAAGTTGCAGACCAGCCTTTCTTTCTTCATTGTTGTGCCTTGTAAGCTTCAGATTTCCAGAGGAAAACCAGCAAGGAGGCTGTCCGAACCAGCCACCCCCACCGCACACGCCGCCCGTTGCCGTTCGCTGCAAAGCCCGCCATGCGCGCGCTCGCCGCTGTCCCACGCTCGTCCGCGCGTGCTCGCCACTTTAGCCCCGTCTCTGCCTCTGCCCGTGCGTCTCAGGAGTTGTCTCGATCAGCTCAGGCCGTTGTGAGCCGCCTCAGCCACCGTAAGTCCTCACCATTGGCCGCCGGGACTCCTCAGCCCATTTCGGTCCTTGTTTGCCTCAACCAGCCTTGTTTCCTCTCTTTTACAGCCAAGATCAAAGAGCAAAGTCAGTGGGTTTCTAGCAGCTTATGGCCTCGTTTTGAGGTTGTTCCTAACCCGAAAAGCTAGGCCCGCTTTGAAGGAAGTTGTCCCCCGTTGCATCCCCATCGATTTGAACCAACCGGCTCGCGAAACAAGTGAGTTTGCTCACTAAACCTTACTTAGTATGTTAATTATGCTTAAGGGTTGTTTATATTAGCTTAAGTATGGATTAGTGATAAACTAGGATGGTTAGATTAGCCTTAGAATGGATTAGTGTTAAGCTAATTAGTGAGATTAGCACCGTTGATGATGGATTAGTCGAATCCAGTGGAATTTCTGCAGTTCGGATTTCTGGACCCTCGTCGTTTGCCATTTTTGTAGATCGAAATAGGTTGCGAATTTGAGGTTGATGTCTCTTAAAAAATGTTTTAGACATCTTTAGCTACAACATATATTTTTCTCAAGATTTTTAGAGACTTAAAAGAATGAGATATCATCTCCATCATTTACAAACAGAGCCTCAATTTTCGCAGGAACTGGTGACCTTTTAGGATTCTAGGGGTTTTTATTAACTCTTAAATTTCGAATTTCAAAATGGTTTCTTCACAAAAGTTGTTCATCACATCTTTTAGTTTAACATACTCAAATTTTAGATCAAACGGACATGTTTTGGATCTCGAACCAAACTGATTTAGAAAAATAGACTTTCTGGAAACTGACCCAGTTTTTGGTGCTGGATTGAGTGATTTACTAGGCCGAATCTAGAAGGATCTGGGTTAAGGTGTCTTCATAAAAAATGTTCTTTTTTATGTCCTCTATAACATACTCAAATTTTATAATTTTCTAAGTTCGTTTGGATAGGTTTCTGGAATTAAACTTGGAGACACGTGAGTGGCCCGGTTTCTGCCAATTAGGACTGGTTATTATTTTGTGGTTGATCTTAACGTTGTGCTTGCTAAATAAGGTGTATTTAGTGATGTGGTGGACTTGTGGCATGCTGAGAGCTTATGTGTGAGTTCATGAGATGGATTGCTCTATGTTGGTGGGTTTGTGACATGCCTAGATGTTATGCTTGATGATCGTGTGAAGGTTAAGAGAACCCATCCCCGGTGTGTGTCGGTAGACGTTAAAAGTTAAGAGAACCTATCCTCGGTTTGTGTCGGTGGATATTATTCTTTCCCGGCGTGTGTCGGTGGATTTTACTTTTTCCCGGCGTGTGTCGGTAGTTATTATTTCTTCCCGGCGTGTGTCGATAGCTATTACTCTTCCCCGGCATGTGTCGGTGGATTTTACCCTTTCCCGGCATGTGTGTCGGTAGTTATTAGCCTTTCCCGGCATGTGTCGGTAGTTATTAGTCTTCCCCGACGTGTGTCGGTAATTATTATTCTTTCCCGACGTGTGTCGGATAAAAATTGCTCGTGTAGGTAGCAATAGTTAATTAATTGGAACTCATGTTGAGTTGAATTAATGGATCGACGTGTGTCGGTAGTTCTTGCTCGTGTGAGCAGTGATTTAATTATAATTCTTTCTTTAATGTGTGTCGGTAGTTCTTGCTCGTGTGAGTAGTGATTAAATTGTGATTCTTGCTCATGTGAGTAATGATTTGTTTGGACATTTCAAATTGGTGTGTGAATTTGTTATATACACATGGTTGTGATAAGAATTGTGCTGACCTGCAGGAAGGAACTAGTCCAAGGTAAGCCTCTGTGATTGTGTGATTGTGCGATTAAGACAT
Organism: Eucalyptus tenuipes; assembly: GCA_014182365.1. Taxonomy (NCBI): domain Eukaryota; kingdom Viridiplantae; phylum Streptophyta; class Magnoliopsida; order Myrtales; family Myrtaceae; genus Eucalyptus; species Eucalyptus tenuipes. Next base: position 42,652,316 of record CM024542.1, read on the forward strand.
CTTAGGCGTATTACCCTCCTAATCGGGGTTTAGAGTGTGAACTCGCTGAGATTCATATCTCACCCCGTCGTGGGCTTCATTTTTAGGACCACAGGGTAGAAGACCTGGAGTTGAGCTGAGGTGATCTGAAGTGTAGGCAGATAGAACAGTTCCTTTTGAGAGTCGATCTTTTGAAGTCTTGTGACTATAGACTTTTGTATTTGACTCGATTTGTATTTAAAGGCATATTTTGTTTAAAAATATGTTGTCCTGCTTTTCTATTCCAAGATGGTTACTGTCAGGGGATTTGTTATTCGCTTCCGCATGTGCAATAAAATGAAAGGGTTGGCGACTTGTCTTGAGAAGTCGCAAAATTTTATCGACCACTGAGGGATGGGCACACGCTCGAAGATCGGGGCGTGACATGGATTCACCTTCTAAGTGCATGGAACGAACTTAGTTACAAATGAAACCATGGCTCTGATACCAACGAGGGGACCTATGCTGAGAACTAGGGAAAACCAGGTAAGTTGTTGTAGATATGCCTTCCCATAGTAGGCGAACCTCTTGTTCAGGCCCTTTAGGGACAGCCTTTTAGCAATAAATTACACGAGAATTTAGTTTAGAGCATAGAGACACTTAGCCAAGTAAGCTGAGCCAAACCGAGGAAAAATGCGGTTCGTAATAAACTACCAACCCCTCAACCTTTTTCCACCAAGATGACAAGTACCTTTGCCCTCTCAAAATTCTCTTTGCTAGGCTATCTAAGGCCCACATTTATTCCAAATTCGACCTCAAAGCCGAATTTTGGCAATTGGGCATTCATCTTGAAGACAGACCTAAAACAGGGTTTTGCATTCCAAATCAATATTTCCAATGGACAATCCTTCATTTTGACCTCAAAATAGCCCCTTCTTTCTTCCAAAAGGCCATATGTCGTATTTTCAAGCCAATTATGCACAGTGCGGCAGTATACATTGATGATATACTACTTTACAATCTTGATGAAGAAGCTCACTGCCAACTCCTTGAGCAATTTGTAGAAACTATAAAGAACAAAGGTACGTACTATCCCGGACCACACATTACTCAGGAACTGCTAAAGTTCCCAAAAGAAAACTTCACCACAAAGCAAGTCCAACAATTTAACGGAATAATCAACTATCTCAGAGATTTTGTTCTCAACATTGCCAAGCTACTAATTCCGTTATAGGCAATGCTGAAACAAAACCCCCTCCTTGGGGAAAGCCTCAGACCAAAGCAGTAGCAGAATTAAAGAAGGTCATGCAGTCTCTTCCTTCATTGTAAATTCCATCCACAAGGAAGAAAATCCTCCAGACTAACACCGGTGATGAATACTAGACAGTTATACTATTTGAAGAAATCGAAGGTAAGCGACATCTTTGCCCTTACAATAGTGGAAAGTTTTTCCAAACGAAAATGCATTATCATTCTACCTTTAAAGAAATATTGGTAGTTAAGAATGGAATAAAAAAAAATTTGAGTTCCATCTTATTGGCCATCATTTCTTAGTGGAATGGGGATATGGCATCCTTCCCCTAGATGACCAAATTCAAACAAAAGCCAATCCTTCATTCTCAATTGCTTCGATGGATGGAGTGGTTTTCAAAATATTCTTTTGAAACCAAACACATTGCTGAGAAAATGAATGTGCTTGCCGATTTCCTCTCTAGACCAAAGTCCCCATTAGAAATCAACATGTATATCATGAGCCAAAGTCCCCATTAGAAATCAACATGTATATCATGAGGCATGTATCACAACGAAAAGTATAAAATCAAAAAAATACGAGACTGGCTAAGCCTAAAGTACCCTCAAGAGATCATTGAACATATCCAGAATGACAGTCTTACTGAAAATTTGGAAAACCTCATGTGGCAATGCCACATAGGTCTATTCAGACTCCATGGAGGTTCAATTCTTCATCCTTTCGGATTAAATTCTAGTTATCAATTCATACATCCTTTGATCTGGAAGGAAGGTGATTTCCTTGATAAGCTCAGATGGTTGTTGTGATGCTTAACCAATAAGTACTTAATACCTATTAAGTTTCCCACAAGAAGGTTCATTGCAAACCTATCCAGGATATTCTCACTCGGTCGAAACATTGAAAAGGAAAGTGACAAGAGCCTTTTAGCCATTCTTAACTGGTTCTATCCTCCTACTGTGTGGAAGCATCTCTTACAACAAGAATTGAGAACTGTTCGGCCAAATCCAGAAATCCATATTGTTGTGTTTCTTCAACGTTCATAGGCTTTTGTACGAAATAATGGCACTGTTATCAATGCATCACAAAGTATATGAACCACATCCTATAAGCCCCAGGTACATCTTAAGGAAGCTCGTATTTACAAGTCATTCCCCGGTTGTGTTGGTTGTTGCGAGATCCAATATCGAGAACTTCAAAGAATCTTATGCTAGGAAAACAAAACCATCCCTAAAGATGTATGGAATTATATTGTACCAACCGCATGGGATCATTATGACCTTGCACTTGAACCCAACTAAGCCCTCCAAGAGTACTGATAAGAACAAAACCAAGCGAGGACACCACCATCACAGGAGCAAGAAATGGAAGAAATAAACGATCCAGCATAGTTCTCTCAGGAATCCTACGCTTAAAGCTCCTATGCCCAATGGGGAGGTCCCCTCTCTCAAGACCCCTACGATCAAGGACCTTTGTCCTTATCCCAAGGATTGGACTCCAGCACCTTCCCCCATTATGCTCAAACATCAAACTGGCCCTAACCAACCATGCCTCCTGACACTCTAGGAACCTCCAAGAACCAAGAAGAAAGTCCCCCCTCATGCGAAATAGCAATGTGGGATGCTATCATGACAACACGTGGAAAATGGACTTCAACTCATAACACTACCCCTTGAAGTCCTTCTGACATCAGGCTCTCAGAGCTCGATCGCTGTTCCGAAAAAGAACAAATCGCACAACATAACTCTGATGATTTAGACTATGACTACAATGCCCGTGATGGAAGGGATTATTGACTCTCATAGTACCTCAAGCCCGCAACCAAGACACTGTAGCAGGGGTCACTATAGCAAGTTACTACAGCATAGGCTAGGGAAATCACTGTTCACAATCACTATTCAAAGCTCCTCAAATGATTCTCGACCGGATTTTCCTAAGCCTCTATTTGCTTTTGGACCCGTGAGTTCAGTCCTGTTTGCTTGTAACTTCTTTATGCCTATAAAAGGCAATGAGTATGTATTATGTTGGGCAGAGTCCTTTTGAGTAAAGTGAGTGTTTGTGAAAATCCTCTCAATGTCTTTCTAAACACTTCTTATTCTCTCTTTACCCCTCTCTATCACCATGCCTTGAACCCGTGACCTTGGGATTGATTCTGATATGAGTCCCAACCAAAAGGCAATGAGGATGTATTGTGTTGGGCAGAGTCCTTTTGAGTAAAGTGAGTATTTGTGAAAATCCTCTCAATGACTTTCTAAACACTTCTTCTTCTCGACCTGTTAGGATCTTCTAAGGAATACAACTCGACTAAGTTAGAGATGTTACCATTCTAGCATCTCTAAGTGTCTCTATGCTCTGAACTAAATTCTTGGGTAGTTTGTTGCTAAAAGGCTATCCCTGAAGGACTTAAACAAAAGGTTCGTCCATTGTGGAAAGGCATACCTACAACAACTTGCCTGGTTTTCCCTAGTTCTCAAATAGGTCCCCTCGTTGGTATTAGAGCCATGGTTTCATTTGTAACTAAGTTCGTTCCATGCACTTAGAAGGTGAATCCAACGCTGAGAAGTTTCTCTCCTTATCATGTCTGATCCTGAAACAATTAATGCCCCTATTATTTTAGCCCCCTCATTGTCCTCCTCATCTCTTTCTGAATTTCGCGTGTCTAACGCATCCAAGATCGACTATCTCTATGAAGTCTCTCTTAGCGATGACACCAAGATCTCAGAAACCCAGCTTCCTCTCATGAACCCGTACTCAGCCTTTGCTAAACCCTCGTCATTCTCACCTATCCGTTCAATTCGATCCCTCATTCGTCAAACCCCAAAAGAGGTGAAAGAATATGTGCAGTCCTCTAAGTTCGATCAGCACCCCATTCCAGCCACTGAAAAGGACTACTTCATTGCTCTCCAAATCTCTCCAGAATTTCCAAAACAATGGACTCAGCAAGGATACTCTCATATCCATTATGGAACTGTTCGTCTTGCCCTTACTTTTCATAGCCGAAAGGGCCTGCCTGTTGTAGCCAGAATGGCCTTGTTGGATACTCGGTTCTTAGAATACCGGCATGCTTGTATTGGCACCGTCCAAACCACCCTAAATGCTAAGACAATCTTTGTAATCCGATACTCAAATTTCAATGTTGCTCTTTCAGATCCTCAGTTGCTCTCTTTCCTAAAGGTCCAGATTCAGCTCATTGGAGCACCTTAAACATCCGACTCTATCGTAGCAACACTCCACTACCAGATGGTTTATTGAGTGCGGAACCATGACCTAGATCTTGATTTCCAAACAGGAAATGAAGATGCCTTGTTCATCTCCATGCAAAATAACCAAGCTTTTTGCATCCATGTTCCCAGGCAAATTCCAAAAGAAAAGTTGGCCAAGTTGCATCCAGAAACCTGGATCACCAATTACGAGAAGCTGCACCAAAACAACAAACCCCTCCAATCCTCAAATTATGAATTTGTGAGAAAAAAAGATGACACTGTGGCAGTCAAATCAGAAAAAAAATGAAGAAAGTCCTTCTATCTTCCAAACCTTGTTCATGACTGAGCCTTGTGTCCCAAAATCAATCTCTGAGCCAGATCTTAAAAAGCTTGTCAAATACTTCCAAAGTAATGTAAATCATGTCCATTACTACAAAGACCGTCATGGTCATTGTTTTTGGGATCCTTTTTGCCAGTGTCCCTATTGTACAAACTCTCCTGACGAAGTCGACCCAGCTATAAGGCCCAAACGAAAACCACAAAAACCCAAAGATAGAGTTGTACCATAAGTATTTGAATGGAGATCCTTCTGTCGATACCCTTAGTGCATGCGACAAGTACCAGTTCATGGTTTCTTACGCCCCATCACCACCACCTGCCTATGTAGCCCCTCCACAGTTAGTTCCAAATTTACCACCCTCGCTTCCTTCCTCACCACCCTATAAAAAGCCAGCCGTTTCCCCATTTTACAAACCCATCCTGAAATGGGCAAAAAAGAATTCATATCCGCTTAAATTTCTAGGGGAAGCACCACCTAGCCAGGAAAAGATCAACCCATCAATCTCCATGTTCCAAGAAGCAGACTTTCCCCTCTTAGGGAAAGCCCTAAGCTATAATTTCCTGCTACTGAGGAATTCATCGATCCCCAAGGGAGATACCGCCATGTCCCCAAAATCCCCGCTCCTACAGATATAGATCAACATGGAAAGCAAAAGAGAACTCCTGTTGCCAAGGCCATTTTGAATTGGCAATCAGAAACTCTTGTGGCACACAGCAATGCCTTCAAGACAATTGACTCAAAAATTGGTGACGTCCAGCGTGACTTAAGAAGATACGATGAGACCACCAAGAAGATGCTTTCTGATTTACAAAAAGGCTTTATGCTTAGGAATCTAGACAACAACCGGGATACCATCATCTCGAAAGTCCAAAGGCGGAAATAGAAAAACTCAAGTAGCAAATCCAGCTCCATGAAGAAGGAAAATTCAAGCCTCCTGATCCATTTCTTGCCTTGCCTAGAATTGAGTATTCTTCTCCAATCACGAATACTTCAATTTTTGCTGCAATTACAGAAATTCCTCCCAAACATGACACTAATGTGGTAGAAATGAGGAATCGGCTTAGAGAAATGGTCCGGCTAAAGGAAAAAAGAAAGGGAGTGGTTATAAAGGAGAAGCCAGAACGGATGATGCTGTTCAATCCGTTGGAATCATTTCTGAGAGATCTGAGTAACCAAGAAGTACGTTCCAATCCTGTTAGTCAGAACCAACCATCCCTAGGACTAGTTCTACAAATCAACTCAAATTCAGAATTAGAGTCGGATCCAGATTCTGTATCATTATCATCCTCATCCTTCTCAATTCCTCCCATTGAATCCTCTCCAATTGCACCACCTACCTCTTCAACATTCATGAATCAATAGCCAGACTAGGATATGAAATCAAATCATTCAGAACCAGAGGTTATCCATTTGGATAACCCATCACAAATTCATGTTTCCTCTAAACAATTCTTCATGTCGATGATATTCCCTGCTCCAAATGGCCACAACAATTTGAAGAGTTTCATACTTAGCTAAGCACTCAAGCCCTCACAAATCATGACAAGTATGATGTTCTTTATAATTTTGTCACAAGATTTGCAAGTAGCCTCAGACTTTAGTGGAATACAGTAGCTGAACAAGATCAAATGCACCGGATGGCAGCTGCAGCTTTGGACAAGCCATTGCCCTCATGTATTATTTCTTTATTGACAAACCTGTTTGATCTGTAAAACTCAAAAGAAGAGAATTTTTCGGAAGAAGATGCTGCTCTCTTCAAAAGTGACATCTCGATAAGCATTATTGAGAAATGATTAAGCTCTTCTATGGTAGTGGAGCTAATCCAAACCTGAAATAGGTTTTCCTAACCTCCATTCCTAAAGAATTATCCCAACAGGTTGAGAGATCATTTCTCAACAAGCAAAGAATAATTATGGATATTCCTTTGGGAGAAATACAACAAGAAATCCATTTGTGCCTTAATGAGTTGTGTCTAAGGGACCAAATGATGAGGAACGTCCTCAAAGACAATCGAGAACTTGACGAAGCATGTTCACACTAGAACTTCAAGATCAAATGTCCAAAAGATGATTGTGATGGCTCTTGTGGGAAGTACTCCGGCAAAAAGAAGCATTTCAAGAAATACAAGCATGAAAGATCTAAGCATGGATCTAAGTGTTTTTGGAAGAAGAAAAAATGGAGATTCCTGTGAAAGAGGAATCAACTTTCCAATCGAAAGAAATCAACCCGGTGCTTCATTTGCGACAAGAAAGGGCATTTCGCCAAGAACTACTCTCAAGCGAGAAAAGGTTAGAATCACTTGATACATCGCATCGAAATAGATATCTCTCTTGACAATGATGATGTCGAATCATTATTTTATGCTGATAAAAATCCATTTGAACAAACCCTTTATGTTATTTGTTGTTATCAAACTCCCAGTGAAACTGATTCTGATTCAAACCTTGAAAAATATGTATCATATATCTTTCTCTTTTGTGGAACAAAAATAAGAACCCAGTATATATTCCAGCCAAGTTCATTGTCCCCATCTCCCTGTCAAGATCTTTACCTTCAAGTTTGCTAAGCCAATTACAGTCATTGCTCTTATTGATACTGGTGCTAGTTCGCCTATTTTAGACACCAAGTTTCTCCCTAAAGAATATTGGACTTCTTGTGTTCGGTACTTCAATTCTGTTTCGGAAGATACTTTTTCTACAAATGTACAAACCGCGCCAGTAACTGTCCAGTTCTTTCCTCAGTGTTCTATTACCACCAAAATATTTGGATCTAGTCTTCCCAACAAAGACCTGATTATTGGTTGGGACATCATAACTCAAGTTTCTCAACTTCGGATCATTCCTAGAAAAGGCCTTGAGTATAAGAACCAATTCTCTAAGTTTGTCAATATCCAAAGACTCTTGGCTTGTCTCCATCCAAATGAGTTTGCTAGATCCTATCATACAAAAATTGCTCAAATCTTGTTTAGAATCTCATTCTGAATTCTCTTAAAAGTGTCCTAATCCTTTGTGGAAAAATCCAGAATTCTTTGTTCGCCTCCTTTTTAAGAAAAATGAGGATATTAATCCTACCAAGGCGAGCCACATGGGAATGAATCCAGAACATCTTGCTTCTACTCAGAAAGAATGCTCCGAGTTACTACAGCAAGGCCTTATTGAAATTTCAGATTCACAATGAGCCTATGAAGCCTAAAATTGGCTTGATTGATGGTATGCTTGAGTGATCACTTAATCGAACTCGTCACTCAACGGGAGTTTGGGATCAATGCCCAATTTTTATCGGATGCCTGGCAGGGGTCCAGATACCGAGTCGATGTTGAGGCCGTACCGATTCTCCTTTATGCAATGCCGTCTAGGCGGGGGTTCTAGACGATGCCATGCCCGATAGGGCGGGACAATGCCCGGTCATGCTAGAAGACCGTCGGCTCTTGTGTTGGCCGTGGCCCGAGGGGTCATAATAATTGGAACACGTGTGTTGGCAAAGCACATGGAATTTTTAGAATGTGTTCTTATTATTATTTATGCATGTTGCACTATTATTGCCATGTGAGATGTGCTATATGCAAGGGTGTGCCAAGGCGAGGTAAGTTTGTATGCGGTGCGTGTTTAGGCTTCCTCCGAGATGATTCGCGCCCTAGTCGAGGCTTAGGCTGCTAACTCGCTGAGATTTATATATCACATCTTTGTTGTTAATTATTTTCAGGGCCGTAGCATGGAGAACTACCAAGTGCAGTTGTGATGGGCACGAGATGCGACGCCTTTTTGGCCGGCCCTACCGTTAGTGAAGTCTAAGATAACCCCAACCCCTGAAGGTTTTTGAGAAGGTTAATAGGAAGTGGTTGCAGAAAAGCTTGTAATTATTAAACTTCCTAGGGGTAACAATGGATAAATAAATGTGATGCTTTTAGAAATATTTGATGTGTTTTACTATCCCTATTTTGTTGATTGATTGGGTGTTTAATTAAATTGCTTCCACATGCGTTTAATTGAAAAAAAAAAAAGGTCGGTGACACATCATGGGACATCGCAATTTAGTCGACCGTCAATGGATGTTGTGCACTCGGGGTTCGGGGCATGACATGTGAGGTCGCCCAAATCGGGGTAAGGGCAGGCGACCCTTGCCCAAGCGCCAGCGACCCTAAGTGGCAGCCACAAGCGAGAGGGAGCCCTCCTACCTCTGTCTTTTTTTAATTTTCAGTCTAATTTAATTTAAATTTAAATTGTATTTGGACGAAAATATCCCTAATCGACTAGAATTTTTTGCTGACCATCGAGCCGGCAAGGCTAGGTGTGACATCCTGATTTTCCAATTCTGGTTTCAATTGAATAAGTCGGGCATTTCATCTTTGCGTCTATAGCTCTCTTCTCTGAGTTGGCCACTCACGAGATAACTAGCCTATCAGGTGAAGCCGTTAACGAATCTAAACGCAATAGACTTGAGAATTCGACCAGGAAACGACTGCTCGACCGTGCTAATCTGCAAGGGTCATTACGGCACAGATCGACTAGAGACCGGATATAGGCCGATTCAATAGAACCATGTGATTAAGTGTGGGTGATTCCACCTAATTGCAAAATTCTTGTCGATCGGCACTAGACCGATTTCTCTATCGTTTTGGTACCCTGTGTCCACATTTGAAACCTTGAGATTTCTACGACAACCGAGAGTCGCCAATGTGTCGAAGATGCACTTTGTGGCTCGAAAACAATCGACCACAGGTCAATTGCATGAAAAGTTCCTAAAAGCTACCCGGTAGATTAGGACGAGCTAAAGTCGCGCCAGATTGAAATTAACCAAAAAATTGAACCCGATTTCAGAAATTGAAAGTTCTGTCATGTCACAATTTATTTTAGAAACGTCGACTCATCCTTAGAAGATTTTTTTGCAAATCGAGATTTTTGGCGGAAAAGCAAAATAAGGCCGTTTTTGTTCGGGAAAGTCAGAGGGCTGGTTTTGATTGCATCTTTGGGATGCAAGTTGGATCATATGACGGGGAAAAATCATAAGAGGGACAAGGACACCATGACTGATTTATTTGGACTTCAATTTGGTTTAATTGCAAGGAAATTGATGTACAAATCCTCAAAATTCGAATGCCAAGGGCCTAAGGACATTTGCACCTATTGCCAAGCTTGTAGAGGAAGATTTGAGGAGAGAGAAAGGGCTGAGGTCATGTGATGTCATGTGGGGGCAAAGCCAATGAAGTTTGGACAAGTGTTGGCTCTTGAAGGCTCACCAAGGGAGCCCCCCTCCAACCAGCCTTCTTCTTCCTTGTTTGTAGGCTTTCTCCATTGTTGGAGAAGTGGAAAAGGTCAGAAAAACCAGAGGAAAACCACAGCTCATCCCCCTCTTCGATCGCATGCTCGTCGGACCCATTTTCCTCCCCTATTTTCCCTCGTTCCAGTTTCTGCTCCAGACGACCTTTCGCCAAAGATCCGAGTAAAAAGTTAACTTCTAGGATGAATCAGCAAACGAACCACCCATTGCCACGAAGAGGACATCCAGACCGTTCCAACAAGCCCAACCTTGCCCTGAAAGGAGCCCTGTAGCCTCCCGAAATCCGACACGAAGGAACGGCCTGCCAGACCGCCTGGACTCGCCCGGTTCCGCCTGTTTTGCGTTTTCTTGGTGTTTCACCCCATTTCAGCCCTTCCTTTGCCCATTCCATCCACCCACAAGATCCCCAAGACCCCTAAGAGCCACCGGTTGCCAACCACCCGCTCGCCGGAGCTCCGATCGGCCCGTTTCCTCGCTGTTTCGGGCCACCTGGTTCGGCCTCGAAGTCCAAGAACGAAGCGAAAACCAGCAAGGGTCTTCAGTCATCGTGGCCCATTTTCAAGCCCTTCCCAGTCTCGCTTGGTGTCGCCGCTTCGGGGTTTATCGACCGCCTTGGCGTCGTGGTCACCGTGAACTCACCGGCGCGCAAAACCGGTGAGTTTATCCTCTAATCCTTGCTTAGTAAGTTAATGACGCTTAATGGGTATTTAGATTAGTTTAATTAAGTTTAGGTGGTTAGATTAGATTATTTTAATGTAAATTATATTAGTTGTATGATTAGTTTAGTGGTTGATTAATTAGGGCTAATTGTATGTTTAAATTAGTGTAATCTAGTTTGAGCCCTAATTAATTATTTTTAATTAAATAATTATTTCGAATTTTATAAATATTATTTTATTAAATTATATTATTATTATATAATATTTAATTATTTCATTTTCGGAATTTAACTTAATTATTTAATAATTTCGAAAATTTTGTCAGGATGGCTAGTCGTTAGAATTTCGCGCTGATCGTAGCAAAGGCGGTCGGTTGTGCTAATTGTTTGTTTAATTGAGAAATTGAATGGAAATGATGATTATGGTTAATTATTCCAAAAGTATGGAATTGAGTGATATTGATGAAGTTGTGGTATTTAACTTGAAAATACCCGGTGTTGGCTTTTAGAATCGTAATTGGTTTGTATGACTAGTTTGAATCGTTGGTTGTTATTGGATTGTATATCCAGTTCTATGGTTTATTATTGAATGATCAGCTTTGGCAAGCATTGGTTTATATATATGTATCAGCTTGGGCGAGCAATTATGATATGCATATATATATATATATATATATATATATATATATATATATTTGCAGCTTTTGGTGAGCTATTATATGATCTATCGGCTACGGCTTTTGAGAGCTATTATATATGCTACAGCTTTTGGCGAGCTATTATATATGCTACAGCTTTTGGTGAGCTATTATATATGCTACAGCTTTTGGCGAGCTATTATATTATCTATCAGCTACAGCTTTTGGCAAGCTATTATATTATCTATCAGCTACAGCTTTTGGTAAGCTACCGTCTATATATTGCAGCTTTGGAGAGCATATGTCGTATTAATGACTAGTTTGATAGATGGTATGGGATGATAGATAGTATTGGTTGATAGATAGTATGATTAAATTGAATTGTTGGATCAATTGTGTAATTGAGAATTGAATTGTACTGACGTGCAGGAAGGGACTAAGGCAAGGTAAGTCATCTGTCCTATTTGTGTGGCTAGAGCGCCCTAGAGTGTTTTTTCTTCCTAATCAAGTCTTAGGGGGTAGAACTCGCTGAGACATTGTCTCACCGCGTCGTGGGCTCAACATTTTAAGGTCCTTAGATGGCGGTCATGGAGGACTCGAAGCCATGGACATTTGTGGAGGTGGAGACCGAAGAATCGGCGAATGTGTTTGACTAGTTAGTCATAGGACAGTTCCCTTTTTGTTGAGCCAGTCTATTTTGTAGACAATCCAGTGTTGTATATAAACCTATGTGTTTATAAGAAAGCTTGTTTGGTTGTGATTGATTGCCTGCTTTTCTATCCCAAGTTAAATGTTGTCAGGGGATTTGTTTCGCTTCCGCATGCGTAATAAAAAGAATGGGTCGGCGACGTGTCTTGGGAAGTCGCATATTTCGATCGCTCGCGGAGGGATGTGCGCACGCTCGGAGGATCAGGGCGTGACACTAGGCCCTTATTTGAAGTAGCCATGACCACTTCGGGCCATTTTTTGATACTGATATGGCCATTTTAGACTCTTATTTGAAACAATATGCACTTCAAGCCCTTAGTCGAGAAAACAAGGACATTTCGGGCTCTTATTTGAAATTTTCCCTAAGATTTTTATGATCGGTACATTCAAGAGATAATTATGTTCTTGATCCTTCTAACTTATGCTTGCTGTGTAAATAAGTCTTTGAAATTTTTAATTTATGCAATTGAGTTGCTTTGTTAGTAATACACTTTAGTTACATTAATTTGGCCGACTCCGCATTTACTAGGGTCTTTTAACAAGTGTCCACGGCAAGGAAATGTTTTGATTTTCAATGTAGTGATTACACGCCAAAAGGGTTGTGATAATTTAACTCTTAAATTGGCTCTATCTACACCCTAATGAAGTAAAATGACAAAGTACCCAAACATTGATATTGTACGCCCTCTTCCTTTGTTCTCTCCTTGTTCATCAACTTTTTTTGTAACGTTTATACAAAAATATCAACTAGTTTTGGCTTTTGGTATATGCTTTCTGGCATTTCTACTATTCTTAGTAGAGTATGAACTAATGATGGCCAAAGTGCATAAATCGTTTTACAACACATTGAACCTTTCAAGTAAATTTATATGCAGGACTTAATCGATTTTTACCTTCTTTTTTTTTTTTTTTTTTTTTGGCTTATCTTAGATCCATGAGGAAACTTTACAGTCCCCTTCAGGAACTATCTTTTGAAAACCCTAATTATTGCAAGTCTACTTTGCACATAAGCAGATTACATTCATCACAAAGCCAACGGCTACATATCCCCTTATTTCCTTTGAGATCCTCGTGGCAATCATCGTAACTTTGCCAACGAGTTGCTTTTGCTTTCTCAGCCAAGTTCGTCGTCTTTGCCAATACCACAGGTGCACCGTGCTATCATATGTGCAAATCTAGAACCACCACTTAATTGGCAAGATCACCATGACTAGCACCGTTGCTTCTCGACCAAGCCACGAGTCGCTAGTTGTTGTAGGCTTTTCCATCGATTTTAATTAGTTGATTGCAATTGATACCAATCTCTCATTTTTATCTGCTTGCACTGCCCTATGTTCGATGATGGAGGTTGTGGTCGAGATCTCAAAACCTCAATCCTAGGTTGATATGAGGTTGACGACCTCAGACAGCCTCAATCCGAGCAAACAAGGCGACATGCACCTGGAGCTTGAAGCAGCGAGGGGAGACAGAGAGAGAGATAGAGAAAGATTTGAGGGCGAAAATGTGAACTCGTGGTGGCAAGTGACAAGTGATGTATGACGGCAACAATGTGCAAAGGCCAGCAATGGCGGTGTCGAGCAATCGAGAGGCGAGTCTGAGCAAGCTGAGTAATAAAGAAATGGGTCACAAGGATACTTTCATCACCTAATTTTCTATGGTGTGAATGGAACCAATTTTGGGGTGGAATTAGCGTGATAGTTTCCTGAAATATTGCTTCTGAAATGTATTACTCAATGCGTCGACAGTTGATATTTGTTAACTCATGAAAGGAGATGGGGCGGGATAGAGTACCACAATTCTCGGTCTCTCTCCACAAAACAAGTTTTCTTCTTGTCTTTTTTGTTTTTCATTTATTTAATTAAGTTATTAGAAGAAGTTTTCTTTTGCCATAAGTTTCTTGTGACTTAAAACAGTCATGACAGCAATTTTTTTTAACGTAACTAAGTGTGTCAGTGACAAAAAGATTTCATTGCCCAAATAATTCAGGTCAAAGGGCTCAATCTCACAAAGTAAAAATTCACGTATTCAATTGCACAGAAGACATTAATTAGAAGAAAAATTAGAATTATCCCTTAACTAATTATCTCATTTGATCTGTTGAGATCACAAGACTCTGAAAATTTGTCCTGAGTCTTGCAATTTCTGTCACTAAATCATGATTTGGATCATTCTCCCACATACTCCTCATAAAGAAAAGTTCCATGAGTCCTCCAGTTTCGTCACCTTAACTCTGCATGGGAGCAACAATGACCCCCCGTATGCTGATTGGAAATAAAGAAATAGTCAATCCCCAACGTATCGGAGTAAATGAGACATTGAATATCTTGGCAAGAAAGGAAATCAGAAGCTCATAGACACAAACTAAAAGGCATAAATGAAGGGAGGAGAAGAAGGTGGGGATTGATGTAGCATTTAACAGAAGCAACGCGACGGATGGTGAAAGAGCGAGGATGAAAAACAAGTTGGAAAGAGAGAGGGGGGCTCTTTCAAGTGAGTCCACCTGCCTCCTTTAATTCTTTCTTGAATTCAATTGAATGCTTTGAATTCAAGAACGAGCATTGAAGCTCCTCTCTCTCTCTCTCTCTCTCTCTCTCTCTCTCTCTCTCTCTCTCTCTCTATTAAATGGGGTTGGTCCGTTTAGGATGTTGAAAGGAGGGATGCCTTGCGAATAACCCTAGATTATGTATAGATTCTTCGAGTCATTCTCTGTAATCACGTACGAAGCAGAAACAACGGTGGTTAATTATGACCGGCCAAGAGAAAAGTAATAAATTGTGTCATTAAGGGGTGTATCCATTTATTATCAAGGGACCCTAAACCATATTCCATTAGTCGGTGAAGAAGGAAGATTTCACTCTTTATAGTGAAAATCTCTTGTGAGCATGCTAGATCCATTTTCGAGTGTTGATTATTAACTTGATGAGCGCCTTTAGATTCTGATCTAATTGCGTTCATTTGATGTCAATTTTTTTTTTTTTTTTTGTTTGCTTTGCTTAAGTCAAAGCTATTCATATCAATCAATCGTAGATAATTCTAATGTCTAGATAAATATTGTCAGTTGTTTGTGAAAAATCAAAACAATTTTACTCATGTTGGATTATGATATATGGATCTTCATTTGATCCACTTCTAGTAAAGCATTATTTTACACTTCCGCTATTGGCTATTTGACATGTCAGTAACTTCGGTCACACAATAATCTCTTAGTAAAATTTGACATTCTCATATCATTATTTAGAAATACTTGTCCTAAAAGAAGTCAGATACATTATGAAAGATCTAAAAGTATGTATTGACTTTTTGGGGAATTTTATTTACTAATTACGTAACAGCTCATGTAGCATTTGCCATGTTCTCATAGTGTTCATAGTCAGAGGCGAACATATGAATTGAAAAAAAGGAAAGAAATCAAAAACGGGGCAAGATCGATCGATGAAAATCTATGTTTCACATTGCACTGTTCATTCTTTCTGAAGATGAACTAGCTGCAATAGAAGTCCCCCCAGAGTACTTCAAGCTCTTCACTCATTTCGATATAAGGACGACAAGGGAAGCACAGCGATACTTTCAACTTTGATCTTGATCATTTCTTTTTATTTAGCGGTCAAGTGGCACCTGGGCAATCTTAATTATTTCATCCGTAGCGTTCCTGTGCTTTACTTGCTCTGCTTGAATTCAAACGATGCAAAAGAGCTTCTGAGCATTGTGGTTGGATTTCCACACCAGCTGTGACAATGTTTGAGGGTGGACATTTATCCAAACTCGGAAGAAGGAACAGTGGAAAAAATATATATAAATCGATGTGCTTTAATTGATCTTGCCTCATTTATATGGTTTCTACGATCTTTGTTTTTATTGCTAACTATGAACATTTTTGATGACATGGCAAATGTCTCAAGGGTTGCCCAACATGTAGACAGATTGGGCAAAATATAATTTCGGCCTAGAGATGGACAAATTGAATGTATGAGTAGTGAGTACTACTGCATGGTTGGTTGGGCATTAAGGACCTCATTTTTCCATTTTAATTAGACATTTCTTTGTCGGAGTAAAAAGACCACTTAATTTAAAAATAAAAAGCTTGGCAGATTGAGGTGATTTTGATTTATATATTTTGAAAGAATTGACCTAAGTAGGGATGCCGGAAAATTTTGGTCAAGGTTAAAACAGGCTGAGGAGGAGATGGAATTCGTTCTTAAAATGTCTTCAGAAAAAAAATGCACAAAATATTTTTAAAAATGCTAAGAAACATAAATTAGAAGCTGAAAATTGATCCAAACAATTACTCACTTTATTTATAAGAAAATATTCTTGAGTGAACCAATCTACATAAAGATATCATAGTCAAGTACCCATTGAAGAACTATGTATTTTCCACAAGTCATTATCATCTAAAAATCTTGACAAAATTTGGAATGCAATAGCCTTTTCCATCTAAGATAATTGAGAAACTAGGAAAAGAGGGAATAAAATAAAAGGATTTCATGACTAATGCCCCATGTGCATTAATTGATCAACCAATTCCGGTAATTTGCTGATTTCATCACACTAAATTTTCTTGTATTATGTACAATCAATGATTTGAAAACTATTATATTTCATATATTTCATCATATGATCTCGTTTTACTTTGATAGGAACATCGAGATACAATTTGCTGCTCCGGGAAGATCAAATGGGGGGAAATGAATAGCCGAAGGGAAAGTTGGTATGTTGAGGAATGAAATGCAGTTGACTCGAGTATGGCTTCGGCCGGATCAATCAAGCAGAAACTGGAAAGCCGCATTAACTGTTCAGATCATGGGAAGTTGGATTCAATAGCCTGAGAGGGTGGTGTTGTGGGGAGCTTTTAAAAGCCTTTACATATCATTGTCCTTGGTCTCTCCGAGCAGTTATTATTAGGGTTTTGTTGATGAATGCTCTTGGGACGCTTGCTTGACACGTTTGGTGAGAAAACGATGTTCGACATTCGATTTGATTGTGCATATCACGAGAACAATCGGTGCATTGAAATTTCATGATATTTTCTTATTCGGTTATCTTAACAGGTGTTCCGAAGCGGTCTTTCAACAAAATTCATTACAATTCATAGGAGCATGGGCAGTGTAGGGTTTTTTTTTTTCCTTAATCTTTTTTCAACTTTTTATTTTCTCTTTTGCCTTAGTAGCTGAGAGGGGCGTGGGAGGGGGCTCTTGAAAAGGTGGAGTGCTTGGAGTGACCCAATTGTGGAAGTTGGAGTTATTGTGGTATTAAAGATGGATTGGCATTCAGGACCCTTCGTCAACTGTAATGCAGTCTCCCCTCATTTAATGACCCCCATTAGCTCTCTCTCTCTCTCTCTCTCTCTCTCTCTCTCTCTCTCTCTCTCTAGCACACACAAAACCTCACCATCTCTCATAAAAGCCTTCAACTCTCACCTGGCCCTTTTGGCTTTGGCAGAAGTTGGAGGTTCTTCATTGGCTTCGAATGGAGGTCGGTCATGGCTTCAAATTCATATCAAGGATTGCGACGAGGAAATAGCTCGAACCTGTCCCAATCTCGAGTCGGGTTCTTGAAATTTTGACACAAATCTGCCCCCAACTCCCAGTTCATTTTGCGATAATTTTGAATAAAAAAAATACATCAATTCTAGCATGAGATAGTACAATTGCATAAATAACCTCGTGCTCCTAGGGGGAAAATTTAGTTATACAATTAACCGGGTATGAGTTATAGGATACCTACCAACCGACCAAAATCGAAGGGCACCTATCGTCCTTGAATTCATAACAATCTAATGTGAATTTGACACAAGATGAAAATATTTCAATTTCGAATTAATATATATATAGAATATTCTATAATGAAAAAAGTTCCGTCATATATAATAGTGCAGTAATACTCTAGGTTCTCACAAAACAAAAGAAAATCCTTTTTTTAAAATACTCATTCTTTATTTTATTAGTTAACCAACCGAATGCCAAACTTATTCCAAACCCTATAGAGATGTCAAAACGGATACCAAGATCCATCTTGTAAATTGAATCCCAACCCAATACAAACTCGCAAGATTGTAGTTTTCCAAGTTATTGCGAGTAAGTACCCTCTCACGTGTGCCTTTTAATCTCGCAAGCTTGCATCATTTGCTTTTCTTTGTGAAACAATTTTTTTTTTTGTTTGTATTTTGGACTGATTGTCACGCACTAAACTTAGTCAATTTTTCCAGGCTTGTCATTCATGTTGAAGATAAGCATTCGCACACTATTACTTCTTTACTAATAGCAATTATAGCTATCTTATCTAGTGTATCAAGGGCAATTAACAAGATTGATTATGTATCTTGTTTACGAAAGCTCGCCTCTAGAGCCCTAGCTCGTAACCCAAAAACAATTTTGAAATTGTACTAGTAAAAAAACAGGAGAAATTTCTAACCTCAAATAAAAACAAGATTAGCAATACAGGTAAAAAAAAACTTTGAGTGTATTAAAAGTCCTAAAATTTGTCAATAAAGAATAATTTGAGTCTCAAAACTTTTAAAAAGTGCAATCGAGTCCTAAAACTTATCAAAAAAAATACAATCAACAAAAAGACTTAGTCGGACTAATTTAATAAGTTTTAAGATTTGATTGCATTCTTTGAAAGTGTTAGGACTTAATTACACTTTCACGATAAGTTTTAGGACTTAATTGTATTTTTTTTGAAAATTTAGGATTCAATTGCACTTTCGTAACAAGTTTTAGAACTTCTAATGCACTTATCTCAAAAAAAAAAAAAATTGCACGTTTACCTTTAAATGATTGACATGTGAATAAATTCAATTACAGAGCTATCTTTACGTACACTTGTTAACAATGAATGTGTATGAAATTCTTTACACTGATGATGGATCTAATGAAAATTCGTAACAGTAATTTCAAAGCATATTTAATTAGTTTTAGGAGGCGTCTTCAGACATTCTTTTTTAACATTTTTCAGAGATATGTACCAAGGGAATTAATACGTGAGCAAAGGAGACCTTATGCATTGGGATTTGGGTGATTGTGGCGCCCTCAAGGTCAGATGATTTCCCTCGAATGCAAAATCGTCCTACGTTTGAACTTGGCCTGAAGAAATTGGACGCGCACGGGACCAAGAACTTCGACTATGTCACTTAATGGGTACATAATTGAGATATCTTTTCAAGAAAGATCCAACAGAGCCTAGCATAGGAAATAATTGATGCAAGTGTCTCTAAGAAATTATTTTTTCGGAATTATAATAGCTTCTAGTTAAAACGTTCGAAATTGTTAACCGCAACATAAATTAGAGGTACTACGCAATCCTTGCATAAAAGCCGGAACAGAAATTTTAATTGGGAGAGCTTGGCCATTTGATATAGAACTTGAATTTAATTGTAAGTTACACAGTCGGTGCAAAATGTCTTTCACAAATAATCATGAAATGAAAATTATCATCTATTGAAGGAATGAATTCGATTATTGAAATTCAAAATAGATAGGCAACTTAAGTATGTTTTGTAGGTAACGGGCTATAGTCTCCAGCGATTAAATTGAGTCAAACCCTTGAAACAATTACGACTGATGTCCCACGTACAATTTCTTCAGATTTCTTTCAGAAGTGCTCTTGAGATATATGTTAGACAATTAAAAGAGAAATATTGCAATCTTCTATGCACCGACTTTTCTCATAATACGTGCAATTGACGCTTTGAGAATTGAATCTTTTCTTGTATAGTATGCTTAACAAATGTGCGGAGAGCTCTCACCGATACAATCATGTTTCTCACGCTGATATAGATCTAGGTTTCTGCACTGGAATATGTATCTTCTAGTGGGATTGGTACAGATCCTGCAGATCTTTAAATGTCATGGACTTGATCTATTAGATTTCAGAAGTTGCAATAAGTATTGTGCCTCCCATGTCAGTTAAGCAGGGATTGAATGAGCAATTAATATATATCCTCGGTCACTAGCTAGACATTGGAAGCTAGAGAGAGAGAGAGAGAGAGAGCAGCTTAGAGCTGAAGAAATTGATGAGAAGAGCCAACTGAACGCACATCATGCAGATGTGGGCTCTCTCTTAAAGCCGAGCCCTTCACACTTCCAGCTCTTCATCGAAGAAGTGTGGTCTCTCCCTCCCTTGCAGTTGTCAGCTCCCTCTCCTGTAACCCTCCTATAAAACATTTTTACTCGCCTGTCTGCTCTCTCTCACACACACTCCACACAGACAGACAGAGAGAGAGAGTCTTTCGTGGTGAAGTAATAATGGTTTCTTTTCAAAATTCAACACCCCATTCTCCGAAACAGAGGGGGCCGATCATTCGAGGTCTGGAGAGTCTGTCCAAAAAGAGAAAGTGGGAAGAGATGGGACGACCACGGCGAGGGCAACGACAAGTTGAAGCTGAAGAAGCCCTAGGGAAACGATCATCCCAGTCATCAGAGATAACGGAAGCCACGAGGACAGTGCTCGACATCGAGCTCCACCTCGAAACACCTTTGCCTTTGGAGTGGCAACAACACCTTGATATTCAGGTATATTAGTCTCACGTAACATACTTGTTAAGATCATGCGGATTCATTAGTCTCGAAAAGCAGCACAAGACGTGTTTGATCCGTGTAACTAAATCGAA
The DNA here is from genome assembly GCA_014182365.1 of Eucalyptus tenuipes. Classification (NCBI taxonomy): domain Eukaryota; kingdom Viridiplantae; phylum Streptophyta; class Magnoliopsida; order Myrtales; family Myrtaceae; genus Eucalyptus; species Eucalyptus tenuipes. The sequence goes on from CM024542.1 coordinate 42,672,955, forward strand.
TCATAGAAAGAGAGCGTTTGACAAAGATTTTTGCTTCCTTTCTAAGAAATGATGCTTTCAGAAAAAAGAAAGAGAAGTCATAATCGATGTAGATGCTCTCTATTCTTTAACAATCTGTGCGACATGCATAAAATCTCGATGCTTGATTTGGATCATCTCTATTCCATCTTTGATTTGAGTGATGATCTTCTACATCCCGATGCAACTTTTACCGAGACAGAACGAGTACAACGTGATATATTTCGTTTGTTTTGGCAATCGAGCGAACATTACATTGATGGCCAAAAGAAATTCGATATTACATTAAACTATTGATGGATATTCATGCTTCATCCTCGTATAAAATTTAGAGGTCAGTGTTTATTTATAAAGTCCTCTTATCCTAGCCTTTGGCCGGTTTGCCTGATGGGCGATTTTTATGTGAAAAGTACGTCTTATTTGCACACATGTAATCACCAAGAATAGGGCAGAGCAGCAGACAGTTGTAGGAAAATACAGACATTAATTGAGCAACTTACGTGCCTCGGTTCTCTTACAGTCCGGACAGATACACTTCTACAACACAAGAACGCACAAAAGAACGTCAAAAGATCCTAGAGAAACCTCGGACACAGGTCACGCAGCTAGTCCTGGTAATCACGTGAGCCTGGAGCTCGAGCTCAACCTCCCTTATAACCACGACCAGCAAGACGATCATGAGGTCCTATCCTCAGGAACAATGCGTGACGCCCGGAATCTCTCAGAGAAGAAATCAGGACGACAAGTGAAGAAGGTGCGGCCGTGGTTGGGATTAGAGACGAGAAACGAAACCAAAGGAGAAGAAGAAGACGAGGAGGAGGAGGAGGAGGAGGATCAAATGGTCGCAACAGTTTGCGGGAGGTGTCACATGCTGGTGATGCTATGCAAGTCGTCTCCGACATGCCCCAACTGCAAGTTCTTGCACCCCCCAGACCAGAGCCATCGGAGACTCTTCGACAGTCGGCGTAACCTCCTATGTTAATAGTGATAGTTTGAGACATATGTATAACCCTAAGCTTTGCATATTAATTAGTACTAGGTTTACCGGGATGATGAATGTATACATAACCCAAGAAGTTTGTCCTGTGGTTGTCCCTTCGAGAGAGAAACAGAGAGACTGAGAAGGGAAGTGGGACTAACGCAGATGACTGTAATGATAGGCAGTCCGATATAATATGGTATGATGTATATTTGCAAGGACAATTTTATGTGTTTCCTCTCCCTAGGTCCCAGGCAAATGGATCATGAATGGACCCAATTGAAATGGGGAATTGGTTATGGATGAATGGATGTGTGGATGGGTGACCACCCCTATGCTTTTTGGACGTGTTTCGTCGCGCGGATGGAGACTATCCAAGTCGACATTTGATGACACACCTTGGATGGACAAATCCAGATATATCCAGATAACAATCCAAATGATATGTTCTGACTCTGGGGCGAGATGATTGTACTCGGCCTAGATTGGGTATCAGATTTTTTTTTTTTTTTTTTTTTTTAAAGAGCAAATGAAAATAATGAGACGAGAACAATAGTTGTTCATTTTGTCCTCGGGAGTCGCTTTTGACAACCGCTGCGCCGTTAAAACAATTTTAAAGCCGTCACAAGATGGTGGTTGCTTCTCTGTCTCTCTCTCTAAATCTATTCACATTCACAAACTTTCATTATTTATCTGATTCCAATCTAGGTTTACGAAACACGTTGTTGAATAGGATACAATCGTCCCCAGTTATTAAATCTAATTGTCTATCAAACAAGGCAATGTAAGAAATACCTCCATATCAAACCATATTACGGGCCCACAAATGGGTGGATTAAATTGAGTTTAGGTTGAGTGATAAATGGTCCGACCCTAATTGACTAATTTGATCCATTTTGACTTATTTATTTGCAATATAAATTTATAAAATCATACCCGCTCTGTGATCTATTTTTAGTAAATTTTCTCCTTATTCTGTTGTATTTGAATAATTGCTAGAATTTTCTAGGCCTCTTTCTATTATTAATATTTTCCCAATTTTATTATCAAAGAATTGCCGACAGGATCCCCGCGAATCTTGGCGTGAAACAGTTCGCACTCGTCATCCGACCGAGGCCAAAACAAAGACCAAACTCTTTGGTGTGCTAAGCAATCTCAACCTAATAACATGTCATGCGCAATCGTTACTCTTGCCTTTCCTTTTCATTTTAGTGCTGTGAACATTCGCTTATAAGAGTTACGTGGAATTGTGGATGCAGTAAGCTAGGATGCAAAACCTGCACTCTTCTGCAACTTGTATGACCACGTATACACCGTACGTATTCTTAACGTAATCGCTGTATCTTGTATATTAATGCTGGAACAGCGGCGATCACAAGGCTCGTGAACGCGGCAGAAGCCTGCATGAAACAAACACCAACTCCTGTCCTGACCCCACTGCAAACTTCAGATAAAAAGCAACGCAGTTGTGCAATAAATTCAAAAGTTTCAGCTAAAAAAAACACAAAAAAGAAATAACCCAGAAAAGGAAGAAAGAACAATTACAGTGCAAGCAATGAAGGCCAAGAGAAAGACAGCCCGATCGCTCAAGCTCAACTTGGCAACAGGCGACGGAGGAGCGATTTTGGGGCTCCAAACTGGCATGTTCCATTTGCTTTGCGGATCTCTGATATTGGGTTTTTTCCAATCAGAGACGACATTGGGATTTTTGCTGTGGCTGATTGGGCAGAACCGAATCGATTTTGAGAGTAGTAAGCGAGGGCAAGATAGAGTTTGATCGTGATACGATTTGTAATAGCTTCTTGGCCTTGCACTATTCTGCGACTTCTTGTAGGGCCACCAGAAACGAGCGGTGGAGCCGGAGATAGGCAGTGGGGTTGGCGGTATATCAAATCCACGGAATCGAAGTATATAACAATATCCCCTCAGGTCGCATCATAATTGGCCCAAAATTATTTTTGTTCATGATGTTGTGTTGGGCAAATCACCACATTTGAGAGTGGAAAGAGAGATATTCTAGGAAAAATACATTTTACCCCCATTCAACTTTAAGGTTGGTGCCCCGTAAACTCTAAACATTAAGAAGCTGCATTTTTGCTTCTTAAAGATGATATTTCCGAGGATGAGAGGGATCAACCTTAGTGATGGCAATGAGGGAGACAGGGCTATCGGAGTATATAATAGCTCCACCAATGGTTTTGTATATCTCCCTAAGCATTCCAAGGAATGCAAAACCATGACGATTGGATGTAAAATAGAAACGTTTAGAAAAACTTCAAAATGCAAGAAATGTTTCTTGGCCAACAAAATTGACCTGGAAAAGGCTTTTGCGAGGCTTGAACAGGACTTCTCTGAAAAACTCTCCATCATTTTCACTTTCCCAAGGAATGGATTCAACTTGTTATGAACTGCTTCACCACTTCTCTCACATCTATTGTCCTTGACTGGGGTTTGGCGGAACCTTTTGCTCAAGCCGTGGGCTTAAACAAGGAGACCCCATTTCCCCCTTTGCCGGGAAATTCTGTCTTTACTCATTGAACAGGAGCGTGTCGAAGGACATTGGGAACCTGTGAGAGCCTCTTTGTGAATGATTTACTTCTTCTTGGAGAAGCAGACGATCAGGTGTGTGAATATACTGTTTGCACTCTTGTAGTATTTTGTAATGTCTCCCGCCGGAAGACTAATGCAGATAAGACCGAAGTTGTTTTCTCTGCTAATATGGATGAGGACGAAAGAATCTCTTTTGCCGGTAAACAAGGCTTTAAGGCATCTAGGGAAACTAGAAAAGTATCTTGTTTCAATCTTATTGCTAGAGGGATGCTAGACTAAGATTCCAAGGATACCATTAAATGGACCAGAAGCAAGTTAACTGGAGAAGAGAAAAAAATGCATTTGGTTAATTGGAACAAAGTGACTCAGAGAAAGGAAAATGCGGCATTAGGTCTATTAGATTTCGTAATATACGTCCCCAGGAAATCTGAGAGGACACCAGTTGATGGAAAGACCGGTGCTTTAGTGTCGGAAGGGCACTGGTGGGCTGGGGACAAGGTCTCTCTAGAGGGAATAAGCCATTTGATCACCTGATCTCATGTTGACTTCTAGAATAAAATTTGGTGTGGCTTGAGCTTTTTAAGGCATTATTATGAAGGACTGCCAACAAGAAATGAAGATCTCTTGATTAGTGAATCCCTTCGTGAGGATGGGAGTTGGGACTCTTCCGAGGTTTCCTTTGATACTGCTGAAGCTTTTTAAGAGATGATTTCCAATATTACTATTCGAGGGATATCGAGGGAGAAGACCAGGTAACTTGGAATATTTCGGATGATGGGCATACATACTTGCTAGAGGTTGAAGTCCTGGCACCAGAATTGGGGAATGTTTTGCGTGGATCTAAAAGACTGAAACGACACCACTGATTCAGCATTTCATTTGGCTAGTCGTTAGTGATAGCATTGCTGCGAAAATGGTGCTAGCGGAACGCTGTGTGTGCTCAATGTAATGGGGAAGAGGACAGTCGTGCAGCTCAGCTGCACAACAAATGTATCAGAATCAGATAATCCCTAATTCACTTACATCTTCATTCTAGCTTCTATAAGGACTGGATTCCAACTGATGTTTGATCCTGGTGCGGTCACAGTAATTCATCTGTCCCTTGGTATGTTCTATTCCTTATGTGATGTTTGATCCTGGTGCGGTCACAGTAATTCATCTGTCCCTTGGCATGTTCTATTCCTTATGGTAATATGGTCAATCTGATTGAACAAAAATGACACTGTTTTTCAAAGCTCGAAACAAATGTGCAACCTGGCCTCAAATGCCAAAGCGAAAAAAACTGCTGAATTCCTTGCCATTAGGGCAGCAAAACTAAACTCCAAACCTCTATTGCAAATCTTGCTAAATGGCTTCTCTCCTCCAATGGGATACTTTGAACTTAATATTAATGGTTCAATCTGTAGGGAGCTTGGCTTGCAAGAAATGGAGGTGATTCGAGACAACTCAGGACTCTGGGCTAAAGGTTTTGTGTGGCACCACTTGCACAGCTGAGGCTCCAATGAGACCCCTTAGGATGGGATTTTGGGAAGGCTTTTGGGGAAAGTTCTTGAGAAAATGTAAAGGTCCTTGACTTAAAGGAGTTTTTCAAAATACAAATTGTGTTTGGTAAATCATATTTGTGAAAGTCCATTGTAAAGTATCTTTGAACAAAATAGTGTTTGGACAAATATAATTTGCAAAAGACTTTTGTTATTAAAAAAAAAAAGGAAAAAAGGGGAGTGAGTCGGCCAAAGGCTTGGCCGGTTACCACCGGCAAAGAGCTAACAGTTGCTAATGAAGGGTAGGCGGTGCGGCGAGGGGCAGGCGGTGCGGCGAAGGGCAGGCATCTGGCGAGGGTCGCCGTGCGGAGGACGTGGCGCAGCGACCCTCGCCAAACGGTCGCGACACCCACTGCGCCAAGACCTTCGTGAGAAAGGTGGCCGGGGCCCGCGATCTGGTCGCCGCGACCTAGATCATGCGACCAGATTTGCGCGCGATTTGGGTTGCCGTGACTCTCACCGCACTGCGTCCTCCACGCGGCAAACTCGTCAAAGGGTCGCGAGAGCCTAGCCGGACTACCTATCCTTCGCCGCACCACCTACCCTTCGCCAAACCATCTACCCTTCGTCGACGACCACGCGTAGATGCTGGTCTTGTTCAGTAGAGAGAAGGAAAGAAGATGAAGATGATGAACAATTGTCGAGGTAAAACTAGAAAAACGAAAAATTAACGAGGACAATTTCAGAGGAAAATTTTTACTAGCTTGAAAGCCAGCATGCCGAGAAAGCCCCAGGCAGCCCCTAACCTGTCTCGGACTTTTAGCCTTTTGAAGGCTTGCCTTTGGTAAAGGCAAGTTAAAAGAAAGAATTGCCAAGCACTAAATATTTGGCCCAAAGGCCTTTACACGCCCAAGGGACTTTGGGAAGGCAATTCCCAATCGCACCCTAAGCCAGCTCTACTTACCGATATCATCTCCTTGATATTGAATCCAAAAGCTTGCATGTGGTGCAAGCCTGTACCTATAGAACAGTAGAGAATCCTATACTAAAACCCATTTTCGATGAATGTTAGGACAACCGGAAGAGATGCAGCGCAATCGAATCTGCCACATTAATAGAGAAGCGAATAACTGCGTGGAAGGGCTTGCAGGGCTAGGAAGAAAGCAGGATCGGTGCTTTTGAAGTGTTTATACGTACCTCTCAGACCGCAAAGGAGTTCACACTTCTTTTGTCTTAGCCAATGCTAAATCGATGACCTAGTAACATATATTTGATATGTGGAAAGGAAAAATCGCCACCGCCAACCCTAAAAAATACCAAGTTGATGTGCTATTGGTTTATTTGGACTTATCAAAATTCAAAGTAACTTCTTTGCTTTCTCACTAATATCTAAAGTGTCAATTAACATTAAAAAATTATAATATAGTCATACATGGATTTACTTGTTGAATTTGAGCTGTTTTTTAATGAAAAATAAAAATCAAAGCGCATGTTTCACGAGATATGAGCAAAGTGAAAATGGTAAAAGTCACTCCAAACAATCGTTGGAGATGGTTGTTAATTATCTGATTTATTTTATTAAATTTAAAATTAGGAAAGATTCGAAAAATGGTGGCGCTCGGAAGAGAGAGAAGTGAATTCATCAATTATATAAACTTGTCAATAAGTCAAAGTACAACCAATTACCATAACAAAAGTAATAGCTCACATTTGAAGTTACAAGCTTCTCCTTCCTCATTCTTCAATATTCAATCCCTCCGAACATCTTATCATCTTGTTAATATTCAGAATGAATTCTCCAACATTTCTTCTTCGATGATCGCACAACAGATTTCGCCTCATCTCTAGTTCCACCACAAAATAACCATTGTCTCTGGATTCAGGTTTCATGCAACTGAACAAGAGTTGATATTGTATTATTTAGGATGAAAAGCATTCAGAGAACCTTTATACAATATTGTTGTACCTGATATTGACATCTACAAATTTAAGCTCACAAAATATCTGGCGGCTGCCATTTTCTCCTCTCATCTATGGTTAATTTGTGTGAATACACTCTTCATGTTGTATGGTTTTAGGATCTCATCCTCCATTTTTATTGTTTATGGGGAGATATGACACTGATTTGGCTTTAAAAGGCCACTTGAAATTTTGGAAGACCCAAATTTGTAGATGTCGATTCCAGGAACAACATTAATGTATAAAGGTTTACAACGTTTTGCTGAATGTTTTGTGTCCTAAATAATAAAAATCAACCCTTGTTCGATAGAATGAAACCCCAACGCCGGAGCTATGTGATGATGACTATTTTGTGGTGGCCCTAGAGACGAGACAAAATCTGTTGTGAGTATCGAAGAATATGATGTTTAAGAATTCATTTTGAATATGAACTAAGATTGTGTTTGATAATCCGAATAGGATTGGGGATCGAAGCAAGGGTGGTCTGGAATCTAAATCTACCTAATAAACCCTACCCCGAAGCCTATCCTGTTTTTCTAATCTACTTCCAAAATCTACCTCGAACCTATTCTTTTCCTCTTCTTTTTTTCATTATTTAGGCTAAACATAAGGTATATAGTTTGGCTATACAAACTACACCGGGAAGAACTCGAACGAACAGCACGTTGACCACAATCTAAAGGAGATGTCTTTATGAACCAAAGCGCAATAGCAGCAACAAGCACCGTAGCCCCTCCAATCCATTCCACAGAAGCAACTCAACAAATGACCAAACAACAGGAGCAACTGACCCAACATCGGCTTCATTATATCCAACGAAAATCAACGATTGAGAAAGACAGGAATCTCAGGCGATTTACCTCTCTATGATTGTTGTCCGAGACGAAAATCAGTTGGAGCAGCTGGTGAACGAGAGAGACGGAGAGAGCAACGACTGAGAAAGCGACCGTCAACCGAGAAGGGAGTCGCGACTCGCGAGCAGGAGCGGGAGAGAGGCTCGTGAGCGACTTGGAAGGGAGAGAGAGAATGAAAACACAGCCCTAGCAACCACTGGAAAAGAAAAAATTAGGATTTGCTTGAATGGATCCCCGATTCAGCCCGATTCTAGGTGATTCTTTTCCAAAATTGGAAGTGGGATCACATCCCTATTTCAAAAATGTGACGGGAGCGGGATATGTTTTCATGACCGGTGCAATCTAATCCGATTTCCAGGTAGAACTGCACTGATTGCATCGACTTAAATAAGAATTATCCAATTTAGTGTTTGGTAATGTCCTCTGAACCATATAAATCCAAACATATCCGGATAAGAAATCCGGGACAGAAGTGAGATAAACCCAAATTTAATAAAATAATTAAAAATAATTTTAACAAACATGTTTTCTTCCAATGTTAGAATGATGGAGTGATGCATCCGAGTATTGCTTCACCAGCCACCACACAAGGACTATAGCCACAATAGTCTATCATTGTTATTTCTGAACACCACGCGATTGCCATCGCCTCCGACCGTCACGATCATCTTCGTCGGCCAACCAATCGTGTTCCAAGGACCGAAAGTGAAGAGGAGTCTGAACTCGTGCCCATAATTGAATATTGTGCATGCATAGCGGACTTATTGGGCAAATCTAGATTCCTCGTGAAACCTTCGGTATAATATTCTTGGATCCAAATTTAAAATGGATTCCAAGATCGTTACTTAATCAATCGCCCGGATTTAAGGTCTTCGGTATAATGATGGAAAAAATATGGTGGATTCATTTATAAATTTGGACCGATATTTTTTTTTACTTTTTTAAAGTAATCTGATAAATCTCACAATTTTCACCATATATAGTTGAAACAGATAAATACAATATTTGATTCCAAACATAAAAGAAATAATGTTTGCTCCAGCACAGAAAAAATATTCCTTAGCCTTATAAGCACCTTTGATTCGAAAACTATTAGAATTCAACCTGCAATAAAAATGGGGATCGTGACCCTCACGTGTGGTTTGCGTAGACAATGGTGATAAATGGGATCGAGAAGGCGACAAATGGGACGGTAGACTCAGACACTACAAAGAAAGTTGAAATTGATAAGTAAATGTTGAAAAAATAGATAATTAGACATGAGCACAAAAGATTTTTAATCTTATTATAATGAAATTTCTTATTATCGGATGGATACTCAAAAGATTTCTAATCTCACCTTGTCAATCTTATCCGAATCTGAATACCGAACGCAGCATATACGATCCTCGTAAGGATTCAACATTGAAGAATGAGGAACGAGTATGTAACTCCGAATGCTGCTATTCACTTTTTCATTGGGAAATACAAGGGGCATCCCTGCAAAATCCAAAACATTCCGTACCGGGAACCGGTAAGAACGAAAAATATATATATATAAAAAGGAAGAGAAGTTCCTCGTTTCCCGGAGCTTCTCCCTATGCGCGGCGCGGCGATGGAAGCGAGGCTGAACCCGCCATTTTCCCTCTCCCGCCGCTTCTTCGGCCCCAAATCTTATCCTTTCGCTACTTCGCCACTGACCCACGACATCTGCACTCGAATTTCTCCATTTTCTTCTTGAGCCAGCTCGTGCAACAAGACGCTCCCGTCCAATCTTCAATTCTCGGTTCTTGGTTTTCTTGCTTTCACCTGCAATGCCGAGTCTGCAGCTGTTCTTGCCGAACGTACAGATACAATCTGATAGTGGGTCTCGAGGCCCGTCGGATGGAGAGCCGGATTCGAGCCCGGTCTTTTCGGCAAACGGGGGGTTGTTTCTGGACCCCGATTTGCCTTCTTCGTTTGTTCGTTTGATTTCGTTGGGTAGTAATTGTAGCATTGGGGCGCGTCGGCGAGAGAAGAGGGTTTTTCGCTGCGGGTTTTTGTCGGTGAGCTTGAGGGGCGGCGATGGGATTGTGGAGGAGCCTGGGGTGGCCTTGTCGCAGAGAAATGGAGGCAAGAGCTCGGGCTCCAAGGAGCTTGTGGCCTCGGAGAATGTCGTTTCCGCCGCGAGGAATAGGAGGAGATTGACGGTGCGGGGGAGAGGCGGAGCTGCTGTGAACACCACTAAGCACTTGTGGGCCGGCGCTATTGCGGCCATGGTTTCGAGGTCAGTGGTTTCTTTTCATGCTTTCCTAAATTCTATCTTTTGTTCTCAAATAAAGGAAGTGCCACTTTCGTTATGTAAGTTTATGTCGGTTAATTGGGAATATACATACCTATCATTAGCTCAGAAAATTGGTTAAACAGATATGAGATGAGATGTCTATCAACTAATGCGCATTTCCTTGTTTATTTGAATTTGAGCTAAACCTACTGTATGCATAAATCTTTCTTGTGTTCTGCCTAAAACAATAGCAAGTCCTTGTGATGGATGATAATTACTATCCCGTGTGACTGATGCAGAGAACCAAAATCTTCATTTTAGGAGGCATCTGCCCCTGTTCACCATATATATGTAGGTATATTTTGACTACTTTACGGAATTGGTATACTTAGTGACGGGGCTGACTCTTATTGGGCATTGAACACGGGACTTTAACTTGAATGCCCACTTATAATCTGTCACTCAAGTTTGTTGACCAGTTTGGTCCACTGTTATAGGTTCCCTAGCATCGCTACTAAAAGCCAAATATAGGAATGTTTGCTTTTCACACATTATTGACAATTGCCATCAGTCCCCTCCTATGAAGCTTGAATCTTGATGTGGAACTATCAATTTTAAGTAACACTTAAAATAAGTTGAAACTTGACCTCTTTCTTCTTAACAGCTAATTAATTTTCTTGTGCTAAATCAATTGAATCATGCGATGTGAAGTAATGCATAGAGGAAGATGTCGTTATGTTTTTAAGCATATGCTTATTTAGGCAGAGACTAACTTTTGGAAAAGCGAGACCTTTTGCACACTGATAACAATGTTGTGATCACGTAGGCCAGCAATTTGTTATGATTAAAGAGAGATGGTTTAGATGGAGCTGCAGATCTTTTGTTCTATATGGGAGGTTCTGAATACTGTATATTGAATAATACTGTTAGGGGTTGCATTACCATGTCTTTTGTTCTTTCATGCTAAATTCTCCACTGTGGCTGATTCTGGTGAATTTCGATTTGTTAGAACTTTTGTTGCTCCACTTGAAAGACTGAAGCTGGAGTATATAGTCCGTGGAGAACAGAAAAATATTATTGAGCTCGTCAGGACAATTGCTGCTTCACAAGGTTTACGTGGCTTTTGGAAGGGAAATTTAGTCAACATTCTCCGGACAGCTCCATTTAAGGCTATCAATTTTTGTGCTTATGATACCTACAGAAAGCAATTGCTTAGATTTTCTGGAAATGATGAAACTACAAATTTTGAGAGGTTTGTTGCTGGTGCTGCAGCTGGCATCACTGCTACTGTCCTTTGCCTACCACTAGACACTGTATGAATCTCTCTCTCTCTCTCTCTCTCTCTCGGTTTTAGCTTTTGGACTCACTTTACCCCTCAGAAGTATTTATACTTATGACATTGCACAAGCATTCTAGTGTAAGAAGTATCATTTTTCTTGGTTGTTGAGCCTACTGCACCAGTAGATATAAAAAGGAAGAAGTGAATAGAAGCTGTGTGAGATTGATAGTAGCCACTCCTCAATCTTCGAAATCTAGTCTATTCCAGATATGCTGGGTTGGCAACAAATAAGAGCCTTCTAAAAATTGTCAAAAAGTAAACAGAAGCTCATTTATGTAATTATGATATGCACGCTGGAGTATGTCCTGCCACAATAGACTTGAGGACATGTTTTCTCTACATTTCTTTATTTAATATGATAAATAAGAAAACTCAAGAAGAAAAGAAAAAGAAAGAATAGATTGATGTATCAAGCAGAAAGAAGGTAAAGAAAAGCTAAAAGGTCCAGTATACTTTTAATGCTTCTTAGTTTTCTGCTGAAGAAAGCAAAAACTAGCGACCAAACATTTCGTTTTGATTCACTTCACTGGAAAATTTGGATTTCTTTAGCAATAGCTGTGCCAATCTATTGAAACATCTGCAGCTGATCAAGTCGTAGGTGATACCTATATGACTTATCTAGAATTTAGCACATAGGTTCAAGCTTAGTGTCTTCGGGAATTATGGAATACTTGGAGATTCTAATTCTTCACAAAATTTTCAAGTTTTACCATATTCTTCCACAATCAGCTCTCATTCTCCTTCTATCCAGGGCTTTTCAAACATAGCCTTAAGATTGATTTACACAGTCGACATCAACTGATGGAACCTCCTGCAGTGCACGAAGGGGGTATTTTAACATAAGAAAAAAAAACCTTCTTTCTGTTAGACTCCATCACTTAATCGTAATATTTCAAGGCCGCCATATTGTAACCTCAGCAGACAAAATGCATGAGCAATGTAGAAAATGAAATATCACATAGCAAATGGTTAGAAGCTCATATTGTAACCTTGGTAGACAAAATGCATGAGCAATGTAGAAAATGAAATATCACATGGCAAATGGTTAGAAGCTCACCATGATGGTATTAGTCACAGCAAACCAAGTCTACCTTCATGTACCATTTAATATATTAGATGGTGTACAGTCTTTCTGTACTTGTAAGATTGTAGTGTAAATGGACCCAAGCAAATGGCTAGAAGCTTACCATGATTGGTATTACTCACAGCAAACCAAGTCTACCCCTCATGTACCATTTAATATCTAGATGGTTTACAGTGTATCCATCCTTATAAGGTTGTAGTATGACTGATGAGGTGCTGCTCTCCAGGATAGTATTGGTATATCCTCATTTTCATTCAACACTATTAGATTTGAGTGGACCGGAGTAGCTTGTCAGCTAACAAGAGTAATGCTATCTTTCTTCTACAAGTTTACGATCAGGTTTCACTGTTGACAATAGCAAATTGGCAATATTTTCCTCTCTTTCTCCTCTCCAGTCCTTCTAAATTGACTAGGTTTGGATTATGAACCATGGCAATTAGGAAAGCTTAATGTTTACTCTTCATTTGTAGAATCAGCTGTTGAGATATTCAATCATTACATATTTATACTGAACTTTCAGTGTTTAATAATCTCGCCCATATTGCTGTTAACGTTCTTAAGCTTGAGAACCCTATGATCTCCTGTTTCTCTTGTAGATTAGAACTAAGCTGGTGGCACCTGGTGGAGAAGCCTTGGGTGGCGTGATTGGTGCTTTCCGTTTCATGATTCAAACCGAAGGATTCTTTTCCCTTTACAAGGGCTTGGTACCTTCCATACTAAGCATGGCTCCTTCAAGTGCAGTTTTCTACGGAGTATATGATATGTTGAAATCAGCTTATCTGCATTCGCCGGAGGGAAGAAGACGGATCCAGAATCTGAGAGAACAAGGGGAGGAACTGAATGCTCTGGACCAGCTGGAGTTGGGGCCTATAAGGACATTGTTTTATGGTGCTATATCCGGTGCCTGTGCTGAAGCAGCTACATACCCATTTGAAGTGGTTAGGAGACAGCTCCAACTGCAAGTGCAGGCAACCAGATTGAGTGCCGTTGCAACTTGTGTCCAGATTATCGAGCACGGAGGAGTTCCAGCTCTTTATGCTGGACTTATTCCCAGCTTGTTACAGGTACATATATCTTGCTCACTGGACTTGTACCCTTCTTTTATAACTAGTTCCGCCAACCCAGTTTGCTTTCCTGGTGCCTCTAGTAGTTAAATATTCGATATTACATTTGGCTCCACATGATTAACTGGTGTCAATTTATTGTGTTGTTGTCATTTAATTGCCTCTTCTTCTTCTTTTTTTTTCTTTTTTGAGATTGGAGATTTTTGTCGATTTGATGATGTGAAACATAATAGCTAGACAATTTTGTATGTTGAAAATTTCAAAGCTAATGGAGTCAGCAGATGTCATGGTTCATGTCAAATTGTTGGACTGGCCTGAAATTTTATGTATTGCTGATTACTATATACTATTTGTCTGCATCAAGAATAGCATATGCACGTGGAATCTCAAATTATTTAATCAATGAGAGGGGGACAAAAGGAAGTGAGGAGGTGTGGGGTCTTCTACTCTTATCTTAGCAAGATGATTATTAAGTATTGGAAAGTAAATCGATATGATTAAGTTGGGAGGTAAGTGATTTCTATTATTCATGCCAGTTGTTGTCATATCATATATGTCCTCATCAAATCAAGCAAGAGAAAGAGATGTTCTAGCTTTGTCCTTGTAGTTCGTTGATGCCCATATTGATTCTCTAACCTACTAACTGTTCCTTGCATCAGCTTTTTCGTAAAAGGTCTGATACTTGCGTTGTCTTCTTCAGGTGCTTCCCTCTGCTGCAATTAGTTACTTTGTATACGAATTCATGAAGATTGTTCTGAAGGTGGATTGAATAGAACTCTACACCTTTGGCCGTCCGATGAACCTGGCATACGAGCTGTACAATGAATCGCCAGTGTTGGACTGGCCTGATTGGTGGGAGTTTGTCAGTTGAATTGACAGATTGTTTCGTCAAAACACTTATCTGCTGTGGAAAGAGAGATGGAAAAAAAAAAAAAAAAAAACACCTTAATTCGTCAGCTGCCGTGAAGTTCTTCTAATGTCTACATACAAGAGTTGATTTACTCAATGAGTTGCGATATACCAGTAGAATGAAATATTGGATGGTTACAATTGCTGACGGAAAAGGAAAAAAGTAACAGGTTTCCTACCAGATAGAGCTGTACCTGGGGAATAATTGGGAGGCTTCTGTATCTTCTTCATGTTTTCCTTGGAATGATTCTTGGGCAGCGTTGTTGCTGTCCTGGGTTATTTACCACTGGAGCATGAAAGAGCTTTGTAGTTGAGGTTTTTTTTTCCAGATTTGCTATGATGTTCAAATTTTCAAGCCTACCCAAGAAGCTGATATCAGCTTCAATCATTCGTGCTGCACATATAAGTCGTGTTCTTAAGGGTACGCCTGGCGTGCTCTTCTTTGAATGAACGACGCATATCTTGTGATACATGTCGAGTCAGAACAGAGAGTGAGAAGAGCCGGGGTTTAGTAATTCGATCATCGCCAGCGAAATCTGTCGTGATCACGTCATTTGTATCAGATTTAATGAAATCGGTCTGAGTATGCGCGTTTGATGACGAGTGATTTGAGGGTGTACTGATGATGGGACAAAGTGGAAACTAGATAGACGTTGCAGACATTTCTGAACATTTTAGAAAGTCAAGTTAGAAACTAAAGTTTTTAGTATGAGCTTTGAAGCTTGGTAAGTAATTACGCCAGCATAAATTGAAGGGAAGATTTTCCATAATTTGACCTCAATGCAGTCAAGCATTCCTTTACTATTTGTTTCCGTGGACTCCATCACTATGGAATAATGCACGTTTTGAAATTTGCAAATATGTTATTATAGATCTGTGTATCTCATAGAAAATGAATGATTTAAAAATAATCATTTGTATCTTTTGAAATAATTAGTTAATAAAAAATATTTTTATTATCTACGATAATATATATCTAAATGTTTTTGTTAACAATAAAAACAAGAGATACTTTTTAGGAAAATGAGTTTAGAAATCATTCATTTTTCGCAAAATAAATATCAACTAGATTTTGTAGATTTATTATGCTTATCGTAAAACTAAAGCTTGCGAGATTACTTGGTACCCTTTTGAACAGCAAAGAGTGATTAATTAAGTCCAATAATGGGTTTTCCAACAAGCCTTACAAGGAGGTCTACGACGATTTACTATGGTATGATGGGGGGATTTAACAAACTGGCGAGGTTGTGAAGCTCATTTAATGTTGTTGGTTGAGGGCTCTGCCCACTCTGTTTGCACTAAGGATTTTGTCGTACATAGAAATGTCATCAAACCATGCCTCGCCAGGACTAACTTCACGAGCCACTTTGACCAATCTGTTGGGCTAAAGCCTTACTCAACGCGTAAAAACAATGCGATTTAACAAAAAGAAAAAAGAAAGAATCACGAGACTGAGTCTAATAAGACATTTGAGAGGTGTCGCGCTATCCTTCGCGCACGTCGCTCCTTGGCTCGCGTCTCCCCCATCTCCCTGATTTTTCTTGCAGCGTTGGAACAAAGGAGAGAACAGAAGTAGGTAAATTGCGAGCTGTATTCCATTTTAATCGGTGCTTTAGCCATAGTCTATTCATCGACACGAGACCCACCCCGTCGGGTTTTAACGATCTCAGCCTGGACGGTTGTGATTTCATTTATTATTATTATTATTACTTTTCAATCCGACAGTGAGAAGTCCAGAAGGCGCGGCATTCCAGACCGTAGAATTACCCAATTTTCTCTTTTTGGTCGAAGTAGGATTACCTAATTATTCAGGTAATGATTTCTGGCGGCCGGGGGGAACGCGCAAAACGTACAGAGTCGACCAAACGTACGTGGACACCGGATCATAGTCCTTTCCTCTTTTCAGTCAGTACATGCGAAGCTGTCCCCCTTCCGCTCTGCCCACTTCCTCCTCGTTTCATAATAAAATCCTGGAAATACCATTTATTGCGCTCGAAATTTTTAAAAAAAAAATTATAAATAAAAATGAAAAATCGAATATAGCAACGGAACCTCGCCCGAGCTGCCCTCCGCACACGTGTGCCGCGATAATTCGCTTTCCTCGCTACAGTCTTCTTCTTCTTCTTCTTCTTCTTCTTCGTTGTTTCTGCATAGCTTTGCTTTTTCCGTCTCCGTTCCCTTCCCATCCGCAGCAGTGACACGCGCCGTCGCAACCTCGTCCCGCGCCCCGGCGAAACCGCCCCCCCGCCGCCATGCCGCCGCCTCCCGGCGACGTCGCCGTCCCCGACGGCGGCCGCTGCGCCTCCGCCGGCGAGGACGGCGGCCCGGACCCCTCGCATTGCGCGGACGCACGCCTTCTCCCTCCTCCTCCTCCTCCGCCTCCTCGCACCAGCTCGTCGTACGGCGATTTGCTGGGATTCGACAAGGTCCCGCTGACGGGCTCCGAGAAGGTCCGGAGGATCGTCGCTGCCTCGGCCAAGGGGTTCACGATCGGAGCCGGCCTCAAGGGTGGGCTGGCGCTCTTCTCGGTTCTCGTCAGGCTGCGACGGAGGAGATTGTCGGCGTCCATGAGGTGACATTAAATTTTGCTCGGATTTTGCTTTCCTCTGTTCGACCACGCGGTTGATGGGATTTGCATTTGAACTTATGTGTTGTTCGCTCTGTCGAGTTTGATAGGAAAGCTGAGCTTTTTTCGAATAGAGAAGCCATTGTAATAGCCTTGAAGGAGACTTTGAGATACGGACTTTTTCTAGGAACCTTCGCCGGCACGTTTGTTTCCATGGACGAAATTATTGCTGCTTTGGGAGGGCACCGCAGGCACGTTCCCTACTTTGGTTTCTGAATTTGTCTTTCTCTCCCTAAATTCAAATTTCTCTGAAATTATTGCTATGCGGCTCGTCGGTGAGATTATACTTGTGTTAATTAGGACCGGGAAGTGGAGGGCCTTGTTGGCAGGGGCGATAGCTGGGCCTTCGATGCTGCTCACGGGACCAAACATGCAGCATACGAGCTTGGCCATCTACATACTGATGCGTGCCGCCGTGTTGGCTTCCCGGTGTGGGATTAAAAGCAAGAGACTTGGGAAAATCTGCAGGCCTCTTACTTGGAAGCACGGAGACATATTCCTTATGTGTCTATCTTCGTCACAGATTCTGTAAGATCGATATGGAGTGCTGCACCTTTTCTTATCGATGGTTTGCTCTACATTAACTGCAGATTGGGATGACGTTGAAATGCTCCAAAATTCGAACCTTTTTCCTTGGGCAGGAATTTTTGTGCAATGCATTCTATCCTTCTGAACTTGTAACATGGCTAATATGTGAAATTGTATCCACTCGTGGTTTTCCGATAGATTGTATGTGACATGTCCATTATCATTCTATCAGCATGAGCTGACTTATCTCTGTGAGGACATTCTAAGGATGCCAAATAGCAGATCACACATAGAACCATTGTTAGGTTGCCAGAATCCACATAGAGCCACTTGGTGGAATAATGCCAGTATAGACCATCATGTGTCGTTTGTTTTTTTGCCTGCAATAGCTAGTGGATCCCATTACATATTGGTCAAATCTGTCCTCATCCATACGGTGATGTCCGAGAAACTCTAAATTGACTTTCCTTGGTTTTTAATGTCTAGTCAGCACTGTTCCACATCAGAGTAGTGGTTGTTGTGTGATCATGAAAAGTTTTGATTATTTAATCATTTCTAGTGAGGGAGCTGGCCATAGAATTTTGCTTGTATGGTTGAAAAAGCTGGTCATCAATTTTGGTTTCTGGACAGTCAAGTACTGAGAATGGTTTATAAATTTTTTGGGTGCATGCATTTTGAACAACTGGTAGTTTCGATTAATTACAGAACCTTAAAATTATTGTCCTTTTCTTATGGGAGGTACCTTTTCATACTTCAGGTCTGCTTACATATTAAAGCAAGAAAGTTTGCCTCCATCTTATAAGTCCTTCCTCAACAAACATGGTGGAAAAGATGTTACCATTTTGCAAGGGGTAAAAGAGATTGCTTCTGGCTTACCATTTACAAATTTGCAGGCCATAGAAAAGTATTATAAATCTACTGGAGTTGATATCAAACTTGATCCTGAGATGAAGATTCCCTGCTCGGTATGATTCTTATATATATGTGAACCGTGTTGGTGATTACTTTAATAACTCTTTGACATCAATCTAAATCCTTTACATCATTTAACATGAATGAAATGTCATGTAGACAGATGTGCCCTTTGAATTCTTTGTTGTTACTGAAGATATCCTGCTGTTCTTCTATCTCTGTTTCTCTTTTTCTTAAACATTAATCTATTAAACTGTTATCTTTTTGGAGCTTAATACTGAAAACAAAAGGGGGTTATGAGCATATCGGCATA
Source organism: Eucalyptus tenuipes (assembly GCA_014182365.1). Lineage (NCBI taxonomy): Eukaryota > Viridiplantae > Streptophyta > Magnoliopsida > Myrtales > Myrtaceae > Eucalyptus > Eucalyptus tenuipes. The sequence goes on from CM024542.1 coordinate 42,691,813, forward strand.
TAGTTCATGCCATTGTAGGTAATGAGATAGACCCAATATCTGTGTATGAACAATTTTTTTCCATAATCCAGTGGATCAATTTGGAACCAGGGCTTGTTTCCTCCATGGACCATGTTCCAAGCTTGCAATATTGCCACAGATTATGCCTCTCTATTCAGCTTATGCAGATTTCTTGGGTAGATTTGATTGATCTCACCCCAGTTGCTCCACAAGTAGTTTGTCTTTAGACTTTGTAGCCTGATGATCTTAGTTATAATACGTCATGTGTAAAATAATTGGATTTCTAGTGCTCTTGAGCTTTTCCTTGAGGCAGCTACTTAGAGTAGATCCCAGGGGAACTCAGTAGATATTCAAGCATCGCAGTGTTCAGAACTTTCTCCGCCTCAACACCATTTTGTCTATATTGACTTTGAGATATAATCTTGGAACAGATGGTACACGGAAATCAGTCATGCAGTGGACATGCTATTTCTTTTCTGATTGAAGCCTATAAAAGAGCATTGCCAGTTTATCTTCCAGTTTATCTCATTCCTGCATTGATAGTTCATCGGAAAGGTCTTTTAAAAAGGTTGGCTTCCTTTTCTTTTTCTACAGTTGATCTCTTTTAGTGTCTATTACTCTGGAAGGATAATGAAAAGAGAAGTCTTAACTTAAAGGCAGTTGTTATTTATATTGATTTGTCTTTGAAAAGCCGTAGATGTGGATACTTTTTTTGAGGCACAATGGCAGTCACTTTGTTCCTTTCTTTCCTTGGGTAAGATTTGTTAATCCAGCTGTTTCTAATAACTCTGCAGAAAATAATAATGATTAAAACTCTGGTTGCTTGCACAACCATGTGGCAAATTCTCCCATTTTTGCACACACATATTTAGGTTCAACTTTTTGTGGTGAGTGTTGGGTATCCGATTCAACTCTTTAGCTTGACTATCAACATTTTTATTTAGCTTGATTATCAACATTTTGGTTTGAATACCCACATTGTATTGACTAATTCTGCCTTTTCATCATCTTTATCGCATTCTAGTATACTGCTTCTATCTTACTGGTGTTGTTGCCTATACGTAACGTGCATGGAATATGCATGTATCAGTTTCCTGCTGTTTGTCTAGTTGACAATCTCTCTAACATGCTGTATCTCTTGCACATTCTAACATAATCTCTTTCCAGTTATGAGACATGAGAGATCTTGTAGTATTTTTCAAACGCTTGCTTAATGTGACCATTATGCTTTTTAATCTCATGCAGGCCTTACACTATACTCGGAAAGGGTCTCATTGGAACTGGAAGATCAAGCTTGTTTCTGTCAGTTTATTGTGCATCTGCCTGGTTAGTGATCCTATCTTTTGTTGTTTCCTCCTATCAGTTGATGCAAGAGGATTTTATCAATTTAGGAGCACTTTTTCTGCCATCTGTTAGTTGGCTAGTGGAGTTACCCATGGGGGATTACTATTTCTATCGTTGATTCATCCTTTGGCATGTTTGCCTCCTTGAATATGATCTTTTGGTTTTGTTAAAAAAATTGTTCACTACCTTTCTTTGATTATAATTGATGATAATCATAGCTAGCTACTGATATTGGAAATCATGGTGTATCTACTATCCGGTTGGAGTTGTTTTAGTTTGTGGAAAATAATGATTTTGAATGACTTCAGTATATTGTCATTACTGTAATTCTGGTAAAATCTACTCTGTAAGAAAAGAGATATTGCCTGCGAGTATACAAGTATAGTGATTCTATATTAGGATGCTATCTTGCCAATTGATGCTTCAATTCTGGCTGTTCCAACACTCTGATCGGATGTATATTGAGCAATAATTTCTGTTGTGCTCCAAGTTAGATGGTCCAATAATTAGCAAGAAAGAAGTCGATATTTCATTTCATAATTATGACAAAGGACTTGTAACTTGGTGCTGTATCAAAAGGCGGCATTCTTCTGTGATTAATGTATGAGAAAGTAAAGTATTATTTACAGAGTTTTTCCATGACCAAATATATTTTAATAAGCACATTTTCTGTGTTCATGGAGCCATTTGCAGAATACAATTATTAAATAAAGGGTAATAGAGATTCAAGGGTGTTGAAAGTAGTCTGTGACTCTGTGATACCATCTGGGAGAATGTTGTTGTCATGATGAATGAGAGAATTTCTGTTATGGTGGAGTTCGAGTAATTACATATTAAGTGTTGGAGTGCATGTCATTCTTTTGCCTGAAATGGTTAACTAAGCTATGAACAATGTTCATATAGAAACAGTTCCCAGATTATATGCATGAACAAGAGCAGCGTCTAATTCTTGAACAGGTTAAGATCAGCAGTGAGTTCTGTTGGGTCTAAGAGTTAATTTTTGACAGGGTGAATTGTCAGAGAAACACACCTCCTATTTCTTAACCACATTTAATTTAAATATGTTTCGGGGGTTAATTTGCACATAATACTGCTAGAAGAATATGATATCTAAAGCAAAGTATGTATGTTTGTTTTTTTGGCCAATGTTTCTTAAAGTAATGTTTGTCTTGTAATATATGGCGACAACTTTAGGTATTCATTCTCAATCACTTTCTATGTTTGAACCCAGAAGATGTAGGTTTAAAACTTTGTATTCACACTCAATGATGTTACTTTCGAAATGGAATGTGTCATCAACTTTGATGGAGATATTTGAAAAACAATGAGTAGAAGACAGTAAGTTTTCATTGTCTTATTTACTTTATGAATCATTTCCTCCAATGCATGTTTGCATTATTGATAATTTAAAAATGATTGCCAAGTTCAAAACTTACACATGGGTCTCTATAACTGCCATTCCAGACTTATTGACTGGGATATTAGAGGATTGTTGTCCCATGTCAATTTCAGTGGTCTAGAAAGAGTGGCATCTTGGGTGAGAAAATTGGATGCGCTGAACTTTCCTAATCAACAAAACCCCCATGCTTCTAGCATACTGCGGATACTTGGCTTATTTTTCTGAGCGACCACTCAGTTGATCTCACTTCAAGATGATAAAGCGCTATTCCATTGTCATGGACATAGTAAAAAAAGAATGGTCAAGAGGATGCCTCTAAGCCACCTTCTCAGGATTCAGTGTACATGGTGAGATTCCCTTAGATCAAACCTGGAAGAGTTTAAGTCACTATGAACCGTGCATGTCTCTAACAAGCTTCATCTGCTGTTGTATCAGTGGTTCTGTAGTCATAGTGTTCATGAGGGAATAATTAATGTCCTAAGACAGAGCTTTTGCCTATCCTGAAAGTAAAGAACTTGTTTTTGATGCTTTGATATTATCTTCCTCCCAAATCTCACAGTACTCAAATTACAATTTATAAAAAAAGAATCTATCGCAAACCCATTTTACCCTTTATTCTGCCAAATAGTTTTCCTCAGATTGACATGGTCATTGTGGAGGTAAAATGGTGTTTAAAAAGATGGGGTTTGGGATAAAAATATTTAACATGAATGGCAGTATTTTGTTCCAAAAAAGACGGCAGTATGATGACTGTATCAAGTAACTTATTTTTATATGAAGGATTTAATTGCTGGCAGGAGCTAGGTGAAAAGCTGAAGTTGTGGATGGGTTCCCTTAAATGGTGAATGCTTGTCTTCTCTTATGGATGAGAAGATTCTTAACCTTAAACAAATTTGAATTGTATGAACTCTCTAGTTGGTTAAGCAAAAGTCTAGGCCTAATACAACTTTAATTTGCATGCTGGACACTGTTGCTGATATCAGACTTGGTCTGTAGAATTTAGTGCAGTACTTGATCAAACTGCATGTAGATGCATTATCGTATATTAATGAAAGCTTTTAGAGATGTAGATTGCTGATACATCTAAATCTTTCAATGCGTTTGAACTTTAATTTGAGGGTGAAAAAAATAAAAAAATGAATTAAAAAGTTCATTTAAACTCTTTGCAGGATGTGGACATGCATTCTTTTCAGGATTTTCAAGAAATGTAACATTCCCATGGTGGCCATGGGCACGGTAATGCTCTTTCTTGACTCTGTCATTTGTACTACTGAGAATGCATTTCTGCCCTTTTAACATTTTACCCATGTTCACGGCAGTTCCCTACTGGTCTGGCCTTGGCTATTGAAAAGAAAAGCAGGCGCATTGAGATATCACTGTACTGTCTCGCACGGGCTATTGAGAGCTTCTTTACATGCATGGCTGATGTCGGATATTTGCCGAAATCAAGGCGTCTTACAAGAGTCGATGTGGTTGTTTTTAGCATATCGACAGCCATTATTATGCACTGCTATGCACAGGAGAGGGAAGTATTCCGTTCAAAGTACTTGAATGTTCTCGATTGGGTGTTCGGCATACCCCCTCCTCCCTGTGAAACACCAAGGTGCAAACAATCATCTGAAAATTCATCTTTTACTCTGACTTGATAACAGAACATGACTTATTCTTTAGATTTCCTCTCACTTACTGCCTGCTTGAGGTAGCTTGTAATTTATGTATTCTTGTGCTCGAATTGAGCTGTGGCTCAGGATGCCAATATTTCACCTGTGTTAACTTTTGTCATAGAGTTATTAATCAGGCTATGGGGTAGCAAATGACACCAAGTTTTGTCTTGTACATGTAACTTCTCCGAACAAATGGAAATTTGTTTCATAGCTGTTACAACCATCGGACAGTGCTTTCATAGAGTTCTCCGACATACCAACCTTTTGCCTGAAGTAACTTCTGTAATACTAGGTCTTCCCAATACGATGACTTATCTTTGAGTATATCAGTAACTTGACTTATCTGAAGACATTCTACTGCAAACAAAGATAAATCAAAATTTTGCATTGTTTTAGGTATATGCATTTATCTTATGCTCTATATTTGTTTAATAAACAGCTAAGCACTTTTACCTTTTAGTTGAAGTTACTTCGGCAATACCTTTATGTTAATTTAGATAATTCCTCTTTTATTTAACAATAGTTATATGGATGTTAAAATATTAGTAAAAGACAGCAAATTTGCTTAATCTTAGTAAAAGAACAGCTACAACCCACACCCCCTTATAGGCAGTTAAACCTTGGGACAGGAAATGCCTCACTGATATCTCACTGACATAAGCTTCTTCACCTTGAATGGGGTTGAATACACAAAATGTATTTGCGCCGTAACATGATTGGCGCATACGAGATCAGCGCTCAATACACCAGCAATTCCCATCATATTAAATGGGTTCAATGTCAGACTATATTCAATGCAAGGACTTAGGTCCAAATAATTTGTTCGAGTGCCAAAGCTATAAACTTTGGACCCCAGTGACGCGGTGGTTGTGCACGTTTTAATAGCATTAAATTACCCACTTGATGCTGCTTCATCAAACATCCATATTGCATTCATTGCAAAATGATAATCAAAGAATAAGTCATGGGAATCCACTGGCTGAGTAAGGACGCCTTGCCGATCAGTGGAACCTCGAAGCATATCTTTTCGCTGCGTCATGCTGCAATTGAATTGGCGGAATCTTTTGGGAATCATTCCGTCGGCAGTCCGCCTCAATCGCATCCAAATTGGACTACTTTTTAATGGTTTTGGGAACGAAGGAATCTACCAAAGCCAGTAAATTTGCCTGAATAAATGACATTTGGAGTTCGTCTGTTTGAAAGAAAGCTATTTTCCATAAATTATTTTCTGATTTTTTAATGTTTAGACGATGAAAAACTAATCGATCCACATAAATCAATAAATTTAGATAGAAAGAAAACAACTTCTCCTTGTAGCAAATAGGAAATTACTTTCTCTAAATTACCAAACTGATGAAAGCTAACTATTTTTCTTGACTGACCAAAAAAAAAACTATTTTTCTTGAAAATATACTCATAAAAATATTTTCTTTTATTATTAATTTTTCAATGAAACAAAAACACCCTTAGATTTCTATAGTGATGGAAGAATATGCACCCACTTGTGTGCATGACTTATTAGCTCATCTAAAAGAAAGATTATCTAACATCTAGTGTCGTGCGTATGCATGGACATCTAATAAGAAAGATTATCTAACATCTAGTGTCGTGCGTATGCATGGACATCAAGGTATCGCCATGCGTACGTTTAACTACAAATGGATCTGCATAAAGCATTTATTAATGAAATATCGATTCTTAGAGTAACCGAGTTTTCCTTAGATACACGGTGAATGTTAATAATTGATATGTTAGACTCGTATCGATCTCAAGACCACTTCTTTGTAGGAGTGAAGGGCTACACACTTTTTACATGCATTGTCTTCATTCACTACTCTATTTACCATGCCTCCATCTAGGAACTAATCACAGAGAACCCTGACTCTCTACCTTGCACAGAATACATCCCAATCAGCTACGGCCACTGACACACGCAACCACCATCGTCGGACGTCGCATGTGTCATGTTGTCCGACCCAGCCGAATTGCCGCTACCTCAGATTAGGGCAGATTAAAGGTGGTCCATCTCAAAATGGGCCTCGATCCAAAGTTGACAATCTCTCTAATTAAGAGTGTTAATTTCTGAAGCAAACTGATATTTTTAGTGGGTTGGTAAGTAAGTAAATAACAATTGGTAACTTAAAACAAAAGTTATCAAATTTCGAAAAAGAAAACCGAATAGATATTGATAAGCAAATCAAATGAGGGTCAGTCAACCAAAAATATATGGTAATCCAATAAGATTGGTAAATTCATGTAGTAATACATAAGTTTAAGACATTTGCAAGAAGGAAACAAAAGTTGGTAAACAATATTAAACGTCCATAAACAGAACATAATAAAATAAATATTTGTAAATAACTCAACAAGAGTTGATAATCCAAAAGTAATTAGTTAATGTAAGAGTTTTTATTTTTTTTTGGTCAAAACTGTAAGAGTAATTTACCTTTGACTATAAATAACAGTGAATACCTCAAACTTTCCAAATCAATCAGTAGTAACTTGGTGGAAATGCAATTGTACTTTTGGAGGGTTCTTAAGTTATCTTGAACTCATCTCGCCAACAATAAAGAGAAGACCTACACATGTCCTCGAACCACTTACAGTCTCACGAACACAAAGAAAGGTCAATTAGCTCAATCTTTCATTAATAATTAAGAAACGAGTAATTACATCATTATGTTGCAAAGTATCGACTAATATCGCATCCACATCATAATTAGGTTAGGGAAGTTGACAAAATGTGCATTCATTAACAAGGAAAAATATAGTTTATGCTGTCATGTTGCCTTTATATACTTCATTATCATAAGTTAAAGTGTTTAACATCATAATCCCACCTAAACAAAACAAAAAGTCAGCTATTATATACACACGTGGACCTTAGATTTAAGGAGAGGTTGACTTCAATCTACTGTAGAATGATTTTGGAAAGGTTGAACAATTTGCATGTCAAGATCAACTGGCTGGCGTAGGGATATTATTTTACTCCCATGATTTTATGTTGGGCATCTAAATGCACGTTGTCCACCAAATAAAAGATCGAATTTCCTTCAGTCAACTGGATCTCGAGGATCTAATTTCATATGTTAATGTCTGCTGCCTTCATCAATGCAGCTAATTGGCGTGTATAATTCTATAAATTCAGTGCTTACATCGCTTTGCTTAACGGGATATAGTATAAAAGTATCGAATAGTAATGGAAGTTTGCATGCTGCCACTTGCCACTACAATAGTACGGGTTGTATGGGCATAAAATGGACAAGCCAAGAACAGCCATGAAATAAGAGACGGCGGGGCAGGTCCGGGATGGCGGATCTCATTCCAAATTCATTCCTATAAATTTCGATTCTTCCCTAAGCTAGTTCCAAACCCTATAAGGTTTTTAAATGAAACATCAAACTCGTCTCACTTAAGTTACTCGGTTCAGTCGAGCTCCTAGAGGGTTCGCGATATTTACACAATTATTGTTTTATGAAAAAGTTACCTAACACCAAATAAATAGTACATTATATCGATTACACATTTATAGTCATGGAATTCGATAGGGAAAATTGCCAAAAATGACCTAAACCTATTATACAATGTTGATTCAGTGTTAAACTTTTTAATTTGATCAATTTAATCCTAAATATTTTAACTATTTGACAATGTGGTTCTTCTGGCCAATTTTGGCAGGTAATTGCTAAAGTAAACATTGATCGTCTTAAGTCGCACGATTAAAGCTGATGTAAATAAGTTTTTAAATTTATTAAAATTTTCAGAATTTTTTTCTTCTTTCCCTTTTTCCCTTTTCTCTTGTCTTTTTTCTTCCTTTTTTTTTTTTTTTTTTGCCCCTTCACACAGCCTTGGTGAAGGCCAATGGGGTCGTTGGCCATAGGTGAAGGCTAATCTAGCACAGGTCTCAAGCCCTCATCAAATTTGGGCTAGGTGAGAGCGTCACTACCCTCGCTGGATTTGGGCGAGGGCCACAAACTGATGAAGAGAAATAAGAAAAGAAAAGGAAGAAAAAATACATAATAAAAAGGAAAAAATGAAAAAAAAATTATTCACATCGGTGCCGGCCATGTCAGTAGGATGGTTAACACCCATATCAGCGGTACCTAACTAATTTTGGCCAAAAGAACTACACTAACAAATAATTAATATGCTTAACACTAAATTGACCAAATTAAAAAGTTTAAGATTGAATTATCATTAGTACAATAGGTTTATAACATCTTTGGTAATTACCCTAAAATTAAGATTATACAACCAACTCAAATTCACATTCTCGCTTAAGATCTAACAATTACAAGGAATAGAAAATTAAGAACATTACACAAAAATATAGTAAGGGAAATTACAAAAATGGTCACTATATAGTAGTCCGAATTCACTGTTCATCCATATCTTTTACAAGAGGAAAAGTGCCAATTAGTACCAATTCGAATCATAAACATTTTAATTAGATCAATTTAATTTTAAACTTTTTCACAGTAGTATCAATTATGTCCATTCAACCAATTTATCTAGGAAATTGCTAACATGGACATTGGTTGTCTTATATGGCACGACCAGTACTGACATGAATAATTTTATATAATTTTTAATTATTTTTTGAATTTTTATTAACTTTTTCCTTTTCTTTTTCTTTTTTTTTTTCTCCTTTCTCCTTTCCTTCTTTTCTTTTTTTCCTTTCTCTTTTTTTTTTCTTTCTTCCTTATTTTCATCCCCTGGCCTTCTGCCAGCGAGGGCGACGGCCAACTATGGCTGGCAAGGTCGCCCCTCCCTAGATCTAATCAAAGGACCCACACCTAGCCCTCACTAGAGGCCGATGACAGCCAGCCTTGTTTGGACGGCAAGGTTAGCTAAGGCCATTCACCATCCGAGCAAGGCTTCCTTTGCCATAGGGTCCCCTCACCAAATTTGGGGAGGGGGTTGGCCTTGCAAGCCACTTGCGGTGGTGAGGGGCCTTGTCCAAGCAAGGCTAGTGAGGGCTTCCTAACACTTGCTAGCCTTCACCAAAGGTCGATGAGGGCTGGTCTCATCTCGTGGAAGGTGAGGGCCAATCTTGCTTGTGATCGGCAAGGACGTCGAGGCTGTCACCCTCACCTTTGCCTTCACCGACGACCTTCGCCGGCCATCATGGAGGCTGGCGGAGGACAAGAAGGAAGAAAGGAAAAAATAAAAAAGAGAGAGAGAGGGAAAAAAAAAAAGATGGAAAGAAAGAAAAGAAAAGGAAAAAAATACAAATGAAAAAAATTAATAAAAAATTTCAAAATTTCGAAAAAATTAAATGTCATATAAAAACATCCACATCAAGATCGGCGTGTCATGTGAAACAATAGGTGTTCATTTCAACAATTCCCAATAAAAATGAGTTGGATTGACTTAATTGGTACTAATGTGAAAATGTTTAAAACTAAAGTGGTCTAATCGAAAGGTTTATGACTGAATTGGTGCTAGTGTAATAGATTTAAGGCTTTTTTGGTACTTTTCCCTTTTTGTAACAACCATGATCGCTATGGCACTCAGTAGTGACATATTAATATTCTCCTACCAAAACCAAGGGAAGATGCTTATAGTGTAAGGACCTCAGGGTTATCACTATGTAATATTGTCTGCTTTGAGCCTCTGACCTATGCATCCAATACAAAATCTGGAAAGCTGCAGGGATGACAAAAAAAGGACCTAAGAAAAGACAAGAAGCTCTTCTCTTGGGTTTCTTCCTCCCGCGCCCGCCGCCTCCCGGCCCGTCTTAGAGGGGAAGATTAGCAAAGCGAGAAAAGACAGAGGGAGTGGGAGCAGCATCTTATTCTCTTCGCGAGAACTTCCGGATCGGAGAAGCATTCGGAACGGGCTCCGCGTTCATTTCGTTGGCAGAAAGGATCTAATCCATTCGGGGCTTTCGGGGAACCCAAAAACGAAGTCTTTTGACTTTTTTCATAGATAGAATCCATGCACTTAGCCTCACTTGCTTTTCGGTCACAGTCGCCCCCTAGCATAGCCTCCCCTGCCACTGCCCACTCATAGGGTCTAGGTCATCACATTCTCTACCCTTTAAGGCATAATGCCATCACTATGGCCCCACATACTATCGAGAGTCAGCTTTGATACCACCTATAAGAACCCGAGGGCTACCACTGTGTAATATTGTCCGCTTTGGATCTCTGGCCCTCATGGCTTTAAAATGCATTACACAAAGTAGAAAACCCAAGCCTTATCAATTAGCCCAAGATTCTCCCCTTGGCAATATGAAACAAAAAACATGTGCTTTGCCTCGCCCGTTTTTGGGTCACAATCGCCCACCGTCACAACATTCGCCGGCGCAACACCCCCTTCCATCCCAGTCACACTATCCACCATCAGGGTCTAGGTCATCACAAATATAGACGACGAAGCTACTGCCTTCGGCTTATTGTGTCAAAAGAGGTGGGAAATATGTAGAGTTAGCTTATTTGGCTATTTTTTTTTTTAACAAGGAAACTACTTTGGGACTTAGAGAGAGAGAGAGAGAGAGAGAGGGGTATCAAGTGACCGCACAAGCAAGCAGCGTAGTAAATCTGCAACGTCGCATAGCTGAAATGGTGTAAATATTCTATTTTATGTAATATGCTGAGAAGTTAGTACATAAACTAAGTCAAGATAGATTGACACCATCATAGCCATTGATCATATGATCTCAGCATGAAGCTCACACATTCAATTGCTACACTGGTATTGTCTACATACGTTAAATCCACATAATAGTTTTCCTAATTTGCGAACGCTTGTGTATTTCTTATGCAACGTGGAATAAACTTCACTCCCCAAGAGCGTGGATACTAGGCCTTGTAATGGACATGGCGGCAGGCTCACCCAAGCTCATCGACCCTACAAGGGTCCGAAGACAAATTTGAAGGCGTCTCGGTACCAATACTGAGACAATTCAAATATGTGAGTTGAGTCAAGTTTGGGTCGGATCGAGAATGGTTTGACTTAAATAGACTCATTTAAGCCATTTTAACTCATTTCCATGCAATGCATATCTATTGACTTATAGCCGACACAACACATTGCTAAAACACTTTCATTTTTAATCCAATACCCAAATTGATGTGAAAGTGCAGAGCGAACGAGTGCAAAATCGACTAAAAGCAAGAGAGAATTAAGAGAGAGTCATAGAGATCAATTAAATCCGAATAAGTTATAAACCCATTAGAGACCATATTATGTTGAGCTTTACTCTACTAAACACATTTATGATTCATTATCGAATATAACTAACTTATATAACGACCTAGCCCATCAACTTTGACAAGTCTACCGATGTTTGGTTGCCTCGAGCTAGGCCTACCCATAACCTAAATACTATCGTAGGTGCTCTTAATCATGAGCGGGCCAAGACAACAAAGGGCGATCTAGTGATCACTTATCACACGTGTATAGAAACTTCGGATTCTTGTTTAGCCTAAGAAGGATTTATGTGGTAGGCAATGTGCTCCTGAATACCGGGTAGGATGCATTTGATCTTAATCACTCTAGTACCCAAGCCAGCATATGCGCCAAAAGGGGGAAGAAGAGGCTTTCACGACAAGCGGTATTGAAGTCAAGACAGATTTCTTGCATCCGCTTAGTCTTGATTTGGTTATCTGTGATGGAATTCGATCTGCACAAGTTACTCATTTGTCCTTTACCTTGTTGGACAAGGATCTCCAGTGCTCCCCACCTCACGTCATCAAATCTGCATCTCACCTTAAATATCTTATTTTCCTGATCCGTACACACTAATTAGAGTTAGATAATGGTTTTCACTTTCATATTTGAGAACCCATTTCCTATATCCGGCAAGGAAAATGATACAAATAATTTTTGAACTCTAGTCCAAGATGTAATGTTATCCATAAAATTTTAATTTATTCAATGAGATTTCCAACATATCGGTTGATATTCAATTTGACCCCTAAATTATATAAAAATATTCAATATTGTCGTTACATTTGAACTAACGGTATTTGCTGATGTGACTTCTAATCCATTAAATTTAAACTATGGACAAAAAAAAAAAAAGTTACATGTTGATTATCACGTGAGATATGCATTTTAAATCAGGATATAACAATCTACATCATTAAAAAAAATGATGGATATGTTAATGCCTGATTTGTCATTTGAGCAACAAAATAACTATATTAAGCATTAACCAATACTTCACGAATTACTGTTGAACCAATTAAAATTCTATGAACGACATTACATATCAATCCAAAATTCAAGGACCATTTTTGTCATTGTCCTTGACACAAGCCCATGCACGCTTTGGTAACTCCATACGTGGACATAACAAGAGAGCAACTAATAAGTTTTTCTAGGGTTCTAGCATACGGAAAACTCACATTTGGGTGGTTCCCCCAGTTTTGCAGGAGCACCGGATCGTCGTTAGTTGTGACATTATCTGCATGGATTCGAACAGGCACGTGCGGGGAAATGGAGGTCAATGAGCAAATGGCCACGAAATCTGGTTTTGGATTCATTTGTTGGATGGTTGGAAACCCGGAGATTAAGCAAACCAGTTGTTTATCTGACAAACTGTCTATAGACAGACAACGCATATTTAATATGCTCACTCTTAACGCTGTATGACATCACCACCTCTTCGAATCCAATTTGCATACGTATAACAATAGTAGCTAGTCCAATTTGCACACGTCCGTCTACCTTGATATCTAAATTATGATGTAACCGAGATAAATGCTGATGTTATCACTCCTTAAATTTGTGTGAGTCGCCTCTTGAATCCAATCTGTTCTTGAGATTCTGCATCGACCGTTAATGCTACAATTCTGGGAGAGTGTGATGAACCTTCAGAAATTATCGGGCAGAATTCTCCTGCATCGAGTTCTTTTGACATTGTGGCTAATTAGGGCACTCTCTTTGGCCAACTACAGATATTCTGAGAGGAAAACTATGACAAATCGCATCGCTTTGGCATGAGAAACAGGGTCGAAACAGTGGTCGAAATCGATTTGAAGGTCGAATGAGTGGCTCTGATTTATGCATCAGTCTGGACTCAAAACAATTATAGGTCGGGTTCAGATTTCAGGATCAAGAACTGGATTGGTTCTTCTCGGAACCGGCCAGGGACCAATTGATAAGGCTAGGTTAGTCCAACTCCAAGGTTGAATTGGCCAGTTGTTCAGCCTCTACTCCTTCCCAGGGAAGGATAAACCTAGATTAGATTCTACTTTACTCTTTCGTGGCGATTTTTGGTAAATTCATTGATTACCACTTACACGCATTTCCTGTCAACAAATTTAGCTAAATTAGTCATGACAGTCAATGGCAATCAGGAGGCACCAAATGTGGCTTGGTAAATCAACATGTGTTTGTCTATAATTTACACTTATTTAAGTATTAGAACTGTCCATGTTTAAAAGAGAGCTCTGTATAACATAAGATAACAGCTCAGGCCAGTTGCTTGAGGTGTTAAGGGATTTTTAGTTCAAACACTGGAGGTCGCCCGTTCAAATCTCACTACTCTCATGCAAACTGCTCTAGGTTAATGCCACCTACACAGGTCAAAAGCGTAAACTTAACCAATTCATAACAGTTGCAGGGTCTTTTACAGGCCTTCAATAAGCCAGAACCCCATGTCCAAACCCCCTTGATGTAAAGAAAAAAAAAAGATGTTAAGGATTTTGTTCTATGTCATATTGAGACCATTAATTTAATGGGGTCCAGGGGACAAGGAGACCTTGAGTGAAGGAGCAAAATGTTGTGTGTGCCTTCGTCTCTGCATTTGGTCGGATGAACCGTTTACTAACTACCCCCAGAGGAGGTGAGAAAAAGTGGGTGTTCCGAGAGAAGAAGTTTAGCTTCCTCAAATTGTTGGGCATAGCTAATAGTCATTTTCGGTGCTCTGGCTGCTTTAAAGTTTATTTGCTGACGCTGGTTTTAAATTGATTCTCAGGTATAAAAAAATTATAATAATAATAATCAAGAGCTTACGTCTTACAAGGGCGACCTTGAAAAATATTGCAACCTGCAGCTTTGGTCAAACAAAAGCTGACAAGAAGAATTTGAAAACCTACTTGTCTTTAATTTGCTGTACTTAGTAGGTACATACGGGCAAAGAGGGCTAATCTTGTCTGAGCGGTCCCAAGTCAATGGTCATGTTATGTTGTGGCATTTGAAGCAGAAATACTTTGTCTAAACATCGAATCCATACACGAAACTATCTTGCTTGCGAGGGAGAGAAAAGGGTTCTAGTTGAGGAAGATGTTGTGAGTGCATTCATCCAGCTTGAAGTCCAAACCCACAAATGGAAGACAATAACGCAACTGTACTGTACTATTCATTTTGACATTATATCAAAGCTAATCGAGATATTTTCCTTTTCTCCATATCTATCATGATTGTGCGTATTTGATTATCTCTAACAAATTTGTTGTCCATAAATAAATTGCAAGGTTACATTGGCTGTGATCCTACGATTTTACTCAATATCAATGCGACAATATTATGTTTGACTCCTACAATCTAATTGCATTCCACATTTCATTTTCGATCATTCAAGTTTTATTCTTTGGCGAAATCTCTAGTAGAGTACATAGAGATTGAATTACAACTTCAATTACCAATTTGAACTATGTTCAACCTTTCCACATCTTCAAGAAAACGAATTCAATTAGTAATACGACTTCTGCTATCTCTACGGATTAGTTAATGAAGTATTGTCATAAGACTTCACCGGTCAACACAGCAATAATCACGTTTTGTGTATAGAATTGCAGTCACTATATAATTGCAATTACTAAAAGTAAAACCTTTAGTGAGGAATTTCTATTAGTCATTAAATGTGATTTTACAAAATAAAAATTACTGTAGAAAGTGATTATTTTCACGATTCTTTCTACATTTCATGATTTCTCATAGGAAAACGTGAAGGTCAGATAGTGAGCTTTGCTCACGAAGGTTCCTCGGTCAACGATCGTGGTGTAAATTGCTGCTGAGCAATACATGTACGTATCTAAGAACAAATCCAAGCGTGTACCAAGATTCTGTTCATCTTACGTCCCTAACTATAACATCCCTTCATTGTATTCTCATCGTATGTAGAATTTCAATGATTAAATATAAAAAATATCTTCTTAAAACCCGTTCTCGCTAATATTTATAGTAATAATAATGCAAATTTGGGGGGTGTTTGCTGCACCAACTTTCCCTCCAACTGCACCACACCCATCCAACTTAGGTCATCATACATCCGGTTGTGAATCCATCCTTGAACAGAAGCTTGAGCAGACCGAATTTCAACCATTTGATCAGTCTGAAAAATGGGCTACTAGATAATTTCTTTATTCTTTTCTTCTTGCCCGTCGATGTTGAATCGTGCATGTCGATCAAACAGAAAGCATTTTGAAATCCAATGAACATTTTACTTTATTCGGTCGTCTCCTTCCATCGAAAGATTCTCTACCCCGCAACGTCCCCCCAACAAAATTGAATAATACCAACTTGGGTAATTATATTCTAAGTCTCTGCTAATAAATGAAGTACGAATTGATTATAAAATGGAAACACATGCAAGTGAGACCTGACCGAGATATGGGTGTGTGAACAGGTCATATGTATTGCGCAGATCAAGAACCTACTCTGCGTAGAATCGGGTCGCGAATGAATAATTAAGAAAAGAAAATACTCGTTGATGCGTAAGGGAGTTTACATGCTGACCCTGATGAAAGAAAGCCTTCTTTATGTTGCGTGCATGGGCGAGACGAGAGCTTCTTTTGACCAACACTGACCTGCCACGATCACAAAATATTGAAATTATGACCTGAGACAGAAAAGAAGAAGCAAATTCTCAACTTGATCCATTAGACGGAGCTTTGAAAGGACGGGGCTCCTTTTTTATCTACCATGTCCGATGACAGTTGACGACAGACTAAACTCTTATTGAGTACGACAATATCGGATAATATAATGACAAATTTGTGTATATGTATAGCTCTTATCGTAGCCCTTGAGCGACGAATCTGCTTGATTTTCTATCGTTTTATTTGGTTGGAACGGAACTTGAACTATGATATGACGCATTACTAAAGGAAATGCCATGTTGAGCCTAACTTAAATAAGTTGAGGTACTTGATTGAAAATAAAATAAAATTATGTACTTGATTAAAAAAACCAGTGGAAGTTTAAGTAGTTGAGACATTATTATTCTAATCCTTAATGTACGATATATAATATTTTTTGAAATAATTACTAATTTTTAGCTTGAATTTAGTTCTTCTTTAAGATCCTAGCACCATCCCTACAATATTCTTTGGTGGCAATTGACGCAGTGGAGCCGATAAATACAAGTCATAGCTCACAAGCACGCGCAAACTGTATATGTACAAAGAGAGATCTCTCGATCTGCTCTATTTCTGAAAGAAAAAAAAAAGGTAAGAGGTTTTATACCACAAAACACCTCAAATGATGTGCATTGTAATACTAATATCCTGAACCTTTTTTGGATCACTAAAAAACTCTAAATTTGCCTATTATGATATAAATACCCCAAACTTTTTTGTGTTATATAAAATCCTAAACTTACACTAGTGTAACAAACATTTCTTGGATGGAATTAAAAGCACATGTATAAGTCTAGGATTTTTCATTACACAAAAAAAAAAAAATTGGGTATTTGTATTACAGAGGGTAAGTTTAGGGTTTTTGATGATGAAAAATAACATAAGTATTTGTATCATAGTGAGCATAATTTGGAATTTTTTGTAGTATTTGCCTAAGATAAAACTGAATGTTCCCACCGGACATGATAAATAATTTAGATGCAACCCTAACCCTAAAAAATTCTAAATAGTTCGGTAATAAATAGTATAAAAAGATATAACAAGAAAATAATAAAATGGATAAAAATGCAAAAATACCTGAAAATAGAAAGGTGCTCCGTAACACGGCTAAATGATGAAATTTGAAAGCTGAAGCTATTGCATAAAGCGAAATCTATTCAACCACAATATAGCATTTGAACGAGTTTTTTTTAATTGATATTATAAAACCCTAACTCCTGTTGAATTAAAAGTTAAGGTCATTATATAGTGAGACGTGCAAATCCATTTTTAGGGTCTGGCTATTGAACTTCTGCTTATCTGAACGCTCAAGAAAGTTTCTAGCTACGTCGACATCATCGCTAGATAGAACAATTACCTAGCGAGGACTCGGAAACAGCACCAGATTGATTGAAAGACTTGCATTTATACGTACACAAGTACTTTCATTTAAACGTATATTAAATGATGCATGACCGAGTCTCGCTCCGCGATGTTTCGCCCATGGAATGAAAAGACAAAGCACTTATTAGACCTTCGGGCTTCTCTCTATACTTGAGATAAGGGACAAATTCGTCAATGTAAACACCTGTCAACATCTCTATGATGTTTGGCAAGGTGGAATATGGATTCCAGTTAGTGTCTCACCAAAATAAAAAGTGTCAACCATGGGTTTGTGCCCATTAAAAATATTCAAGGACTGAAAACTGTGACCCTATATAAACAAGGCGGTACCACGGAGAAGCAACCACAGCAGTGCCATAAGATTATTAGAGAAGCAGACTCACTGCCAGAAGTAGAGAGAGAGAACATGGGAAGGTCTCCATGTTGTGATGAGAATGGCCTCAAGAAAGGACCTTGGACTCCTGAGGAAGATCAGAAGCTCGTTGATCACATCAAGATCCATGGCCATGGAAGTTGGAGAGCCCTCCCCAAGCTTGCAGGTCTCTCTCTCTCTCTCTCTCTCTCTCTCTCTCTCTCTCTCTCTCTCTCTCTCTCTCTCTCTCTCTCTCTCTATAAAAGCTTGGCCATTTAACTTCTTTTTTTGCAGGTCTAAACAGATGTGGCAAGAGCTGTAGATTGAGATGGACCAATTACCTGAGGCCAGACATCAAAAGAGGCAAATTCTCTCAGGAAGAGGAGCAAACAATTCTCCATCTCCATTCCATCCTGGGAAACAAGTAATACACAAATGCCATTTTCCTAATTGTTATTGGCATCCATTATAATTGGAGTGCCTGTAATCTCAACTAAGCATTTCTACGCAACGGCATCTTTTAATTTGAATATATAGTTAATAAATGCAATTCGTCAATGAAATGGTTATCGTAGCCTTTGTTTTCTAAACTCTTTGTCCTTAGGTGGTCTGCGATTGCCACACACCTACCAGGCCGGACCGACAACGAGATTAAGAACTTCTGGAATACCCATTTGAAGAAGAAGCTGATCCAGATGGGCTTCGACCCCATGACTCACAAACCAAGGACAGACATTTTCTCGAGCTTGCCACATCTGATAGCCTTAGCCAACCTGAGGGACCTCCTAAGCAACCACCACCCCAACCCACTAGATGAGCATGCAATGAGACTGCAAACTGAGGCTATTCAGTTAGCCAGACTCCAATACCTGCAGCATTTCCTCCAATCTACAACATCACCACCTTCTGTGACCAGCACCAGTCCATATGGCCAAACTGGTTTTTCAGAAATTGATGCCCTCAACATGTTCAGTTCTCTCCCCCAATGAAAGAGATCAATCACAATCTAGTCCTCAGTTCGTCACAAATGGAGAACCTGTCCTCGTTTTCTCTCGAATGCGCAGGCTCTACAGTCGTTCCAAACCTATTGAGCAATTTGCCAGACCAACAAGTGCCTTTCGATTTTAATATGACCTCGTCAGACGGTGATCACCAGATAAGCCAATACAATATTGTCAACCAAGGTCATCACCAAAACCAGTCATCTGTTGTTCATCATCATCAATGGGGTTTTCTATCTCCATCATCCGTTCCTCAGGCCGTGACCGAGACTTCAACGAGCAATAACAATCCAGGAGAAGCGAGCAGCACAACTTCTAGCTATGGAGGATCCACTACATCTTGGCCTGAGTATTTGTTTGATGAGTCCCTCATAAATGAGATTTCTTAGTTAAGAATAATTTAAGTTCCCTAGGCATCGGATTGATTTGTGATTTCTTTTCTCATCACCTTTTTTACTTCCCTTTCTTCTTTCGTTCTTACTTTCTATGGGGCCCGCTTAAATGCTTGTTTAGTTCAACTTTTATAGTGGTATAAGTTGCACATATAAGCATATTTTTTTTAGGCTCACACGTGAGTATTATGTGCTTATTTTAGTCATATACATAAATGTTGATGTACAAAATCTGGAGACAATTGACTTTGAAGATTTCCATTTTCATACAGCAGTTAATTCTATATATTGGTTTTTCCTCGGGGAGATCAATGAAGAAAGGCAAAGAAAAGAAAAGAAAGGAAGAGAAAAGAGAAAGAAGGAAAACCATGATAAGATATTCATATGTATGTCATTACTTTGGTCGGTTTCGAAGTAATTATCCTTTCCAGCCAGATTGCAATTTTATGTTTATAACCTCTTACTCAGTTTTGAACGGTGACCAATTTGCCGAGGTTAGAAACGTGAGCAAGTAAAAGTATGTTACTTTAAAGGAATTTGAAACTTGAGTATAGTTGAGCCTGTTCTTTTTCATTTTTAAGCATAAACTTCTTATGGCATAATTCCTTTTGGAAGTTTATACAGCACAAAAACAGTCTAGCAATCAACTCAACATGTCAAAATAGTGTCACACGTTCTAATTTCTTCTCTAAAAGCACAAAAAAAAAAAAAAAAAATCGCCCGGTGGACCATTTCTATTTAAGCAACTTTTTCTTTTTCTCCAATTTCTTTCTAAGTATCTTTGTCATCAAAGAAATGTAACTTCATGAGTGCCGAGCGAAGAATTTTAGTTTGTTGAGAGCAAGTACTTGAATTTGGCACGTACATATTTTAGATGAAAATGTTGAAGAATACAGCACTTATTAATCAGGATTACATCGAACAGTTGCATTCAGTGTCTTTGCATTTCACATAATTATTAATATAGTTAACTATGCATATTAGACTAAAATATACTTTTAGCAAGGATGCAAAATACATTTAATTTAGAATTGCAGAAAAAAGACTGAATTTGAAGAAGACGACCACGGGATAGATTTCATTGACAAAACATCTCTCCATTATGAGAAATCTCTTTTCGTGGAATTTCCTGAACAGCCGATTGATCCCTCCACTTCTAGAAATTCCCATCGCAATAATTATTACTTATTTCCGTTACAGGCGATGTGGATGCTCGCGGACATTAGTTCTTGGACTTTTGCCTAATTTCTGGTAGACATTAAGATCAACGAATTTGCGATTAATCAACTCTTCAATTGGGAATTATCGCCGGTAACTAGTCAGGCGACCTGCCAAGAAAATTGGAAATGCTATATAACTAGCGGAAGAACGAGATGCTAAAGCGTACACTCAAAAGATTTACTGTCCGAATGTAGGTAAGCAGTTCTTGAATATAAGAAGGAAATTGAGCAGGAGATGCCTTGGTTCATACTCTTTATCTTGAGTTGCGTCTCTTTTGTTTCTTTTCCTGCAAGCGACTGACTCTATACTTCCTCCAAATTCCCACGCACAGCATCGTCGACAAAGGTCGCGACTTAAATCGGATCATCTACGCACGCCAAAATATTCATGGGCTTCAGTGAAACTCGAGGACAAATCTAGGTGGATATAGAGATGATTAGGTCAAGGCAACATGGAAAACAATGAGAGACACACGTATGCTTAGGTTTCTTCCCATCCCTTGTCTCCTATATTAAATGAGAAATTAAGTTTGTTTAGTCACCTAATACGACCCCATTTCTGAGGTCATATGGCAATTATGTTAGACCAAAGCCCTTCATCAAATAATTAGTAATTAACTCGCTCTTTGACCTTGACAACGACCATTGAATCCGGTTAGGGCATCAAAAATATATAGTTGGTGGCAACGACATGGAAAGGGCAGATAGCAAGTGGAAACATCAAGATGGAGACGTTTTGTCTTATGATGAAGTAGAGTAGCAATCGAAAATTACATTATGTTTTGTTTCTTTTGTTTTATCAATAGGACGATGTAATAGTTTTAAACGATTCATTCCGCTGACTAAAAACACTTATTTCAAGAAGATTTTGCCATGGTTTCATATGAATTTGGAGATAATTGTGCATATTTGGGTTTACAACCATTCGAAACCTGATATATATGGACCGTCCATATAGACCTAAGTAGCTTTCAAGGTTCCTAATGTGTCCTCTCCCCAAGTGCAAGTGATTAGTAATTAACTATGTAATTACTTGTGTTCAAGGCCACTAATCTATATGGAAAAAAAAAAAAAAATCAGTCTTAGATCCGAGAACTCGGATATGCATGGAGAAGGGCTGGCATCCGATGACACCTTTTTTGGAGATGACGAGCATGTCTAATTCCAGTAGGTAAATCTCGGATTCTCGTCCTTTGATGTAGTATGTGCACATTGCATTTGTCAGGTCGTGATTTCATTAAATGAGATGCATTGGTATTAGGCTGCTATATGATTGCTGTAACATCGTACGTGGTTTCTTGTTTTGATCTCAATGAATAAATCGAAACCCATGGACTTGATTTACCTGCGCTTGGACATTTATTGAATGTGTACGAACGTAATGCACAATTTACTTCCCAACGTAGTACTCATTATGTTACGAACGTAATGAGTGAGCGTGCTTACGAATTGAGAATGCATGAATGCAACTTCGAAATGTCAATGACTCGTTATTCATTTTATTCTAGGGTAAAAGTACTTGGAGTTACTTGTGAAGGAGTGGTATCTTGTGTTTTGCTTTTGACAACAATATTATCTCATGTAATATTATCCAAAAAGTTCTAAATCTATTGTACGGCAGTCAATTCAATTATAAATTTTTAATTATACCAATTTAGTCCACATCAATACCAACCATTTGTGCCAGGTAAGAAAGCCAATGTCCATATAAGCTATTTCTGATCAAAATTGCCAGAATAACTATGTTGGTAAACCGTCAAATGATTTGGAACTAAACTGGTAAAATTGAAAAGTTTGGAGTTTTGTTTGTTTCGTGGAAAAATTTTTATTGCCTACAAAAATATTTAGATATAAATTATTGCCGATAGTGAGAACATATTTCATAAGTTAATTATTTTAAAAGATACAAGTGATCAATTTTTTAAAAATATTTTTAAAAATATTCAATTTTCGCAAAATAAACGGAGCCTAGGACTAAATTGGCAAAATTCAATGGATTTTTTTGGATAATTTTCTCACTTTTTTTAGGTCGATAAAAGAAACATCTCTCCAAAATTCCAATCTATATTCTATCAGTCACTGTTCATAAGAGATTGTCATCGCTTTGGGCACAAATGATCTTGAGAAAATTCCAAATAAGGATCTAGAGTGGACGTTATTTCAAATAAAGGCATGAAATATCTTCATTTTCTCAAAAAATGATCTGAAGTGATTATGACTTTTTCAAATAAGGGAGTAATGTCACCGGTCAACAAAATATTCTTATTTTTGTCCAAACACATTTTCAATTTAGATTTAATTAATTTCGTTTAAAAAAAAGATAAAAAAAATTTAAGAAAAAAAGCGTCCTCCCACCTATGGCCGCCGTCCCATCGCCAGGTGAGGCAGCGGCGATGTCTGGTGGGGTTGTTGTCGCCTAGGCAAGGGCTGCAATCCTTGCTAGAAACAAGAGAGGTCCTCTCCCAAATATAGACAAGACGCCGAACCTGTGCAAGGGCCCATGACCCTCGTCCAAATCTAGGAGAGGGTCCTTGCCCTCTCTCTAGCAGGCCCTCACCTCTGATCGACGAGCATAACTGATTCTTGCCTAGGTGCCAACAACCTCGCCAAACATCGTTGCCACCCCATCGGCGATGGAACGACGGCCACAATCTAGAGGGAGCCTTTTCTCTTGTGTTTTTTTTTTTTTTTTTTGAAGTTTTAGTTTCTTTTAGTTGATTTTTTTATGGAAAGAAAAAAAAACATAAAAAAGGAAGAAAAAAGGAAAAAAAAAGTTAAAAAAAAGTTAAAAAAAGTTAAAAGATGAAATTGCCCTTCACTAGATGGTGAGTGCCCTTCTTAAGACTAATATGGTTACTTCATACTCTTATTTGATAAGCCATTGCCTTCCACGCTATCACCGTGTACTTTGATAAGCCCTTGGGGGATTCACCGCACCGATCGCTCCTTTGCTTTCCACCCCACATTGTTGCCATTTTATGCTGCTTTCTCCATTTCCGTCCTTTTGTTTGGGTTGGGCTTGCTCATGTGTTGCCATGGGCTTCTCAATGCCCTTCTTCTTTTGAGAAAAGTTATTGGGCAAGCAAGTCCTTTCTTCATCTAAAACCTTGGTGATTTCTTGCTAAAATTCGAACAAACAAGTCTGCTGGATTGATTAGCTTGGTGATTTGCATCTTTGTGTTGGGCGTTCTTCTATCGTGTGATTATCCGAGCTATAAAATCCGTGTTTGCCATTTGTTCAAGGCAGGTTGATTAAATACGCATTTTTTCCGTGCCGTTAAATTCTAACAAGTATTGGTGTTTCTCCAAGAGGGTTCTCAAGCAAAATATCTTTCACCATGGTTTTTCAATTTTTTGTTTGTATTTTGTTTCGTTTTGGATATGAAGCTACAAATTCTACTATAATTATGATACATAAAGAATAAGCCTGAAGAGATTGAAAAGTAAATGATAAATGAAGATAAATAAATAAAGATAGTCGAAACTGAGTATATTGAGATTTCTTGTTCAATTGTGCAATCTCCTTACAATGGTGTCTACTTGGTTATTTTTAGTCGGGAATTGTGAATAACCGTCCTCTGGCAATTATCATTCCAATTGCAAATTTTCAAAAATCTTCGATACCGCACCAATAACTGCACTATTTTATCTATGAAGTCATTAGTACGGAGTGCTTCAGTAACTGCCTTAATTCTTATCCTCCTGTTTTTGAGTGATAATCAATATCGAGCATTGGTACCTGTGATGGCAGTCTCACTTGGACTCTTGCGGGCCTGCTTTACATATCTCAGGCTTATTAGACCTTATTATTCACCCATGGCCTGCTGAGGCATTTTTGGTATTTTATTTATTTTATTTTTGATATCCAGGAACCGCCGTACAGCCGGCAGCCGGCGACGTACTTGTCATTTGCCAACATTTTTGTGAAACTAGTAACTTTATGTATTTGCAAATTAGCAATTTTGTACTAACTTACAAATCTTTATTTGCATAACTTACCAATACTTTGAATATACTAACTCGTGTATAAAAAAAAAAAAAAAAAAATCCATTTCTTACTGTCCATCGCATAGGTTTTTGCTCCTTCACGAGTGTCTTCCGTTTGAGATGATGGTTTGGTTGGAATATCAAAGAGCCTAGCCCACACTGAAGAACATGTTTGAGTTATCTAGTTGTTAAATTGTGTAGAATCTGAACTTATATTGGGATGGGTAACTTTAGCGCAACTACATATGCTGAATAACGGACAAGCGCCTTCCCTAGCTGATCAGGAATATCGGATACACACTACACAGTATCCCGAAGTACGATTCAGTTTTTTTAAGGACTTCTCGTTTGTTGTTGAGCTGAGATGAACTGGATAGAAGCTCCTTTCCGTTTTGAACTTCTCAGGCGCAGTGCCACCATCCATGCTAGTCCAGGACCGCACCGAGTAGTCTATGACGAAGCTCAGAGACAATTTCACTTTCTAGCACAAGCATGATCAGTTTGAACCTTTATATAAGGATCGTAAGCATCATTATAAACGTTTCTGGTGATTTCCCCAGATTTTTCTGCTTTGGGTACTCTGAGGACACCGTACACCATTGCTGCTGCGCACGCTCCGAAAACAGGTGCCGCCATGAAGACCCAGAGATTCTTGTAAACACCAGAGGTGATTGCAGGGCCTATGCTCCGCGCGGGATTCATCAAAGCTCCCGTAATCGGCCTACAAAATCCGAAAGTTCTTCGTAAGCTCGTGCGGAGGAAGACAAAACAAAAAATGAAAAAAACTAATTGGTCTAATATCTTTTACCCTGCAATCATAACATTGAACAGCAACGTAGCACCGATGGCAATTCCGCCAACGTCTTTGTTCTGCATTTTTCAGTCAGCAAAAGAAGTTAGCTCTTTTAGAAGAAGAGAACCATTGTGTAGTGAGAAAGGAAGAAGCCTCAAGTCAAGGTATTGAAGAATTTCTCACAAAAAAGAATGATAGAAAGCTGTAGGGAATCGCAAAACGGCGAGCTTTGGAATCTTACCACTCTGTGATCAGTTGCGATTGCGCAGATCGTGAACATCAGAGTGAAAGTGATTATGAACTCCCATGCAATAGCCTCTAGATCAGAAGTTGGGTCCTTGTATTGAGTCATGGTGGCTTGGATATTGTCCAGGTCATGGAACAACACTTTCAATGTCGGGCTTGCGAGTGTTGCACCGATTAACTGGGAAAACGCATACACTGGCAACTGCCATAGAAAGTGCTATTGTCAGCTTTTTTCTTACCAGAAACAAAAGGAAATGGTTTCACAAGGAATTTTCTTACATGTTTCCAGGGAAACTTAGTGGGAAACAGCCAGCGCAAGGTCAAATGTGCGCCGGAGATGTGTCCCACCGAGAGAAAATATTCAGTGGTCTGCTCCACCACGTCATCAGCTGACGTGTATGATGACGTGGAATTAATCACAAAAACTGGAAACTTCATTTCTCTCTTCCTCTGCCATGGCGGCCACCGCCCCAGCGTGATCGTCGCCACCGCCCAAGCCACTGCAACCTCCATCCTCGAGCCCTCCGCATCGTCGTGGCTGTCGTACCCTCGCCGTCAAGGTTCGCGGCCATGGACGATTCGCGGTCACCAGATCTGTGAATGAGGGGCCTCGGAAGCTTGTCGCCATGGATGATGGAGGACCCCTTCCGGCGTCGCTCGCGGTCGGCTCGAGCAGCCCCTCCGGCTCCATCTTTTTCTATTTTTCTCCAACCTCCAGATCTGGGACCGCGTCCTTCGTCCATGGCTGTTGTCACTTTCGCTGGCCTCGTTCTCCAAATCTCCATATCTAGCCATTCATGGCCGAACGCATTCGGCCATCGAGGAAGACGAACAAAGGAAGGCCAAGCCAAAGACAAACAGAGGAAGACGAAGCTGAAGACCAGATCTGGAGCCACAGTGACAGCAGGAAGCCGAAGCGACCAGATCTGGCCGGTGAATATTGAATATGACCCTATCAAATGCTCACTAACTGGCCACCTCAATTTGTTTATCAACTTTGCAAGTGAGACTTGATAGACTAAAAGGTAAAATGCAACCCTTATTTCCTCTTCTTGGTTTAGTATATTGGAGAGACCTTTTGGCAAATAGATGCAGAAACAGTGGCATCATCGCCGGCTCCGAAATCTTGGGCACGACTGGCCTTGACCTCCTCTGCGATGGAGTGCTTGATCGGTAGCCCGACTTTCGGAGAGAGGCTGCATGAATGCTTGCGGGTGTGGAGGCCATTGCTGCTGAACAAAAACAAGAGACAACGACTTCACCGCAGTTCTATCGGTGTTCTCGGGAACTCACTTGTCTTGACATGGTATTACCTGAAAAATATGGGGATAAAATCAATATATACATTCTAGTTATGAAATGTTGGCTTCTTATGTACCGAACACTCGACTAATTAAACGATCACTCGCATGGAATGTATTTGCGGAATCTATGACCAGGTTCCTGCAATGATGCTGAATGGAGAAGTTTCAATTGTCGTCTAGGCAAATCCCTGCCAGTATAATACAAATGTCAAGGGATGAAAATACTCTTAACAGATCTTTACCCATGATATGAAGTTCTCGTTGTCGGGTTATCTTAGTCGGCAAATTCGTTGTTTCAAGTAGTGCAATTCTTTTGTTCCTTTTTGCTGGCCCAAGTAGGATGATTCCATTAGCCAAAAAGGTCGCATTGACTGCTTCTTCGTTTGATGGAACATGTTTCACGATGAAATTACGACATAAGAGGACATGTGTTTCTCGTGAGTTATTCTCCAATATTGGAGAGTGTAAGAGAACCAAAGTCCATATCTATAATCTTCATAAAAAGAAAAAATAATCTGATGCATTAAAAAGGACCTTATGAGGAGTTTGACATGTGTGTTAAATTATGTCTTAAGTTTGAGTTCGTACATGAAATATGAGGGGGAAATCACCAAGAAAGTGTTAAATTTATTGCAATTGTGTCAATTTAGTCATAAACATTTTTTTTATCAATACTAAACCTTTTTGCATTTGTATCAGTTCAATTCATCGGGCCAATTTTCGTCGGCCGGCGTTGACGTGGCGCTACCGACACTAACATGGCAATTTTAAAATAATTTTTTTCTTTTTTATAATTTTTTTTTTTTTTTTTCTCTTCCCCTACCTTAAGCGTTGGCAAGGGTCGCCGGCCAACCCTCGCCGGCCATAGGCAAGGGCTATGACACCCTAGCTCGCCCGGATTTGGCAAAGACCGCGATGCCCTCGCCAAATCTAGCTAAGTGAGGATCCGTGGCCCTTGCCTAGTCAAGGCAAGGGCTACGATGGCCTCGCCCCCTCGTCAACGCTAAGGCTAGGGGAAAGGGAAGGGGAAGGGGAAGGGGAAGGGACAGGGAATAAAAATAAAAGAAAATAAAAAAAAAAAGAAAATTATAAAAGAATTAAAAAATATATTAAAATATTATTTTAAAAATGCCACATCGTGTATCGGCCGGCCAAAATTAGTCAGATGGACTAAACTGGCATAAACACAAAAGGTTTAGGACCGAATTATCAAAAAAAGTTTAAAATTAAATAGGCACAATTAAAATAGATTTAGGACTTTTTTTATAATTCTCATGAAATCTGAACCAATGAGAAAATATTGATTGGTTAGTTAAATCAGACTTGTTAGGAAATGAATTTTGATATGTCACTTTCCTATTTAAATTAGGATTTATCTTGAAGGGGTTATTCACGTGATATGTTTAGAAACGCGCTTTCGGTCTTTGGAAGACTTTTTTTTTTCTTTCTTTCTTTTTGGGTGGTCAGATTTGGAAGTCTCTGTTTGTTGGTAAAGAAAAGTACAAATATATATTAATCAAGATTTGACCGTGTGAGAGTGGACCTCTTCAAAGACGAAAAGTAAGGGGCTGCATGTTGTTTACTCCTTCAAGCCGCAAGATGACTACAAAGGACGAACCGCAAAGAAAGAAAGGTGGAGTCCTAAATACTGTGAATTTTATTCCGTGAGTTTTAAATCTGTTTATATGTAAAGAATGCGGGTTTGAGCTTAATTTAAGTGCGATAAATATCAAAGCGTGTGAGCCATTGTAACTCTTATTGTCCGATTATTGACGAATGATTTGCTACTGACTCTTTCCGTTGAGTATGTTTCGATATTCGAACTGAATCATGTAAATCTTAATGTTTTTTTTTAATTGTTCCTTAGTTATTTCTCCAATGATTTTGTGTTGATTAATTGACAATGGGATGAACAACTTTGGATTGTGCGCTATATTGACAACTCAAGGTTTGGCAAATACATTGAATGGCACAACTAGGTTGCCGGAAATGACAAGAGATGCCGATAAAGATGAGTTGACGGGGAGAGTGAAAAGTATAATCCTATTGGACCTATTGGATGAGATGTTAATATAAGTGGTCGAGGAGAAGAATGCCACAAGATTGTGAGCAAAATTTGAGGCCTAGATGAGATGTTTTAGTTTCGATTTGCTGAAGGTGATTCCATTAGAGCCCAGCCTAGATGAGTTTAGCAAATTCATGATAGACTCAAGAACAATGAAGAGGCATTAGATGATGAAAAATAGGGCATGACATGGTTGGCTTCTTATCAAAGTCATGAGAGCACTTTATCAATTCACTATTATAGAAATGCACTACAATTACCTCAAAAGAGGTCAAACCCGCCTTGTCTTGTGAGGAGTGGCTGAGAAAATTGCAAGATGGTGATCTAACGCATGATGTAGCGCAAGAACTAATATTCGAGTAATAAATCAATATCCAAGGTCTAGTAGCAGCAAATTTAAAAGCAAATTGAAGTGACGCCATAGAAAGTCCAAGGGACACATGAAGTATTTTCAGTGTCACAATGAGAGACATCAAAAGAGATTATTTGAAATTGAGAAACAAAGGTGATGGGCAGAATGCCACAAGCAATGTGGCTAATGTTGCCAAGAAGAGCACCGATGATGTAGAGGTCGCCTTGTGCATGACTATTAGTTCGTCAAGAGACGAATGAGTGTTAGATTTGAGGTGTTCGTTTCATATGATGCCTAATAGGATTTGGTTCAACACTTACAATAATGACGATAGAGTTCTAACGAGGAATAATGCAGCTTACAAGATTTTAGGGAAAGTGACAATTAGGATTTTGATGCATGATGGGGTAGTGTGTACACTGAGAGACGTGAGGCATATACCTGAGCTCAAGAAGAATCTTATTTCTAGGGACAATCAATGATATATGGTGTAGGCACAACATTGAAAGTGGAGTGCCGGAGATATATCTAGGTGCCATGATAGTGATGAAGGGGAAGAAAACAAATACTACCTATCATATATTGGCAGAGATTGTGATGGGAACCATGCAATTTCATCATATGAGTCAAACTCTTACTTGATTCAATTATGGCCTATGTAATTAAGGCACATGATTGAGGCCAATATGACAATGCCGAGTGAGAATGAGTTGCTAAAGGGGCAGAAGATAAGGAAGTTGTACTTATATGAGCATTGCATCTTTGGGTAGCAATGCCAAATTGAATATATACAAATGTTCCTTTGACCAAGTAACTAATTGAATATATTCATTTAGATGTTTATGGCCCGTCTCTAATTCCTTCAAAAGGAAGTGCCCAATATATGCTAATATTCATCAACGATCATTTAGAAAGGTATATGTATACTTCCAGAAGATCAAATTTGATGTTTTCAATCAATTCAAGAAGTTTACAGCATTCTTTGAGGAGCAATTAGAAAAACAAATTAAATGCCTAAGAACTAAAACGGCATGGAGTTCTATGGGAAAGATTTTACCGAGGTTCTACCATAAAGAAATATTTGTGAAACATCGCACAATGCTCGGGATAGTACAATAGAAAAGCATCGCATAATGTAAGAAAAGAACCTTATTAAGCAAGCTCAATGCTTGCTTTCACATGTCGAACTAAGTAAGGAATTCTAGGCCAAAGTAATAAACATGATGTGTAACTATGTTAATCTTCATCATCTGCCACCCAATGGAAAACTCTTGAGGAAGCATAGTCAAGAAAACCTATTATTACTCTAGATTACAAGTATTCCAATGTCTTGCTTATGCCCAACCGAGTGATGATAAGCTTGAGCCAAGGACAAAGAAATGCATATTTCTGGATTATGCACAAGGGGTGAAAGGCCACCAATTATGGTGCATTGATCATACATCGCCGGATTTTCTAATTAGTAGAGTTGCAATCTTTGACAAGACTGATATGCTTCAATAGAGGAGTCTTGAGCACAACTAGCAAAGCAAACAAATCACAGTGTTAGTAGCTAGGTGGAGCTTCGGGTGGAAACTTCGAAAACCTCAAAAGTAAGAGAGGTTGAGACTGTAGACAACTCTGCAGTTCCTAAAGTGAGTGATTCAAAATAATCACCAAAGCCATAGCACACTATAGCCGCAGGCAAATAGAGAAGGCAAATTAAACTACCAAATATGTTATAGTTATATGGATATTGCTTATAAGTTAACTATGGGTGACAAGATGAAGACAAATGAACCTTCGTCTTGCCCTAAGGCAATGGCTAGTATTGAGTCGTCTTAGTGGTTGGGAGCTATAAGCAAAGAGATGGAATCACTCCATTGGAATAGACATAGGAGCTGGTCAAGATTTCAAAGATCTAGAAGATTGTTCGATGCAAATTGGTGGTCTACTAATGAAAGGATGGCATTTCCAGTGTTAAGATAGCGAGTATAAGGCAAGACTTGTTGTGAAGGGTTATACACAGTGGAAGAGACTAGGATGAAGGTGGGCATTGTGACATATCAACACGATCCTAATAGTAGCATTCATGGCTAGTTCTAGTGGAAGAGACCAAGGGTGAAAATAGGCATTGGAGATTCGAGTTGAGATAACGTTGGTATGGAAGGATAACTCAATTAAGGCGCAACTAGACCTAACAATAAGCTCACGTGTGAGGGGGACATTGTTGCAAGTGTGAGTTGTGCAAGAAAAATCTTATATCAAATAATCTGTGTGGTGTGGAATAGTTAATATACATAATTCATTGTGTTAAACTTTTGAGTGAATGTGGATTCAATTAAATATATTGACTGACTCAAATTCAGGATCTCTCTAACAATCTCCCCAATTGAAAGTATGGAGCTTCTGTTATGCGTTCACAATAATGTAACCCTCTCCTACCAATTGATTTGCCTTTTTTTTCCCTTTTCTTCCTAAAGCATGTCATTTTTCTTATTACTTCCTTTAAAATTTCACAAAAACTAATATAAGTAAAACCACTTGGTTAAAAAAATCATAAAGTAAAACATGAGAGTCCTTTAGTTAATTTTTGGGAATCCACCCAAAACTACTTATTCATACCTCTCCTTCTAAAAATGCTAAACATACTTGAGATTATTGCAAGATTCTTTTTTAATAATGTGTACTCCTTTTGTATACAACCATAATGGCTGTTGAGAGAACAACATTTAGATTAGTATACATATAAGATGATCACATTAATTTTTGCTGGAAATTATGGTTGAGTTACATTTATACTCCAAGGTTTTAAAAGTGATTTCTCTTATCTAAAACTTCCCAAAGTGAAAGAAAATAATAATGTTCCGCAGAGACAATTGTAAGTTCCATACCACTATAACCTGTTTGGTTCAACTTTGGGAAAATGCAAATATCTTTAAGGTAAAGGGGTTTTTCGAAATGCTACACCGTTTGGTAAATTGTAATGTAAAGTAACTTTAGCATAAACACCGTCTTTAGCATGAACACTGTTCCCCATTTAGTTCAGCTTTTCCAAAGGGCTTTGGGCCCCCAAAGCCCATTTAGGAAAATATTTTGTGTTTGGCAAACAATTTTGAAAGCTCATTGGCCAAATATCAGCATTCCCAATGCTGAAAGCCTAATGCAGGTCCGAACCTGCTTTGAGCATTCAGCATTTTGCAAATGCAACTTACTGTTCATCAGCGTCATTGTTCATCTTCTTCCCCATTTGTCTTCGTCTTTCCCACCTGAGACAAACTTCTCTGGCAGCCACCACCGCCGCCTAAGGGTCGTGCGTCCCCAATGACCACTGCCACCTGGGGTGGCGCAACCCGCAACCCGGGCGGCGTCGCCTAGCGTGCGCAAGCAAAGCTAAGCTACGACCTCGCCCGAGTCCCTCCACGACCTTAGGCCGCCGAGATCTCGGCGGTGCAGCGGCCAAATTTGGTTGTCGATAATTGGTCGGCGATTAGCCGGCCGCCAGATTTGATTTTCAGACTTTAATAAAAAAATATAAAATAGCAAAAGCCAATTACAAATGTGAGTTTTGCTAAGTACTTCACGTTAATTGGATATTTACAATTTGTTGAGATTCAAACTATTTAGTATCTACAAAGATCACTATAATTGAATTAACATTGATGTTACATAGGAGGAGTTCAAAATCAAAATACAAAACACATTAACGGGATTGTGAAAAGAGTCAATTTCTTTTTTGACGTCATTATACTTTATTATCTTGTACTTTAGGAGATTATCAACAAAATCCGATGCATAACATGGGGGAAAAGTCTATTTAATGCATAAGAGTAGAGAAGCCAATGAAAGCGTATGGAACTACCATTACCCTGTTCCTCATCATATTCATAGCTTTATAATCCGCCATTCTTTGTCTTTGTTGGGTCTAGTGGAGGAAAAAGAAAGGAAGTCCCATCATTAATACGAAGAAAGTAAAATCATCCCACAATTTGCAATCAAGACTTATCCAACGAAAGATGCAGCCTAAAAAAAGCAGGAATCAGGCAAGTCAACGGCATGGAAGTCGCCTCGGGCTCCTTTGATTCTTTTTCTCCCTTTCTCTTTGCCGTCACGTTGAAGACTCCATAAAAAATCATGAATTGTCAAACAGAAAACAGAGCAGTTTTCATTGCTTCCTCTGACTTCCTTTCTTTTCCATAGAATAATTAGTTTATGTGTCCCGCTTTTCTTTGCATATTTTTAGCTTTACAAAAGTTCAGACTTGTTTTCTCGTTCTATTTTCATCATATTTCTCTCCACCGATTCTTGGTGCAAACTGACAAAGAAGAATCCCTCGGATGGCTTTCCTGGTTGTGAGCAGAAGGGGCTAATTTCGATTCCGGGGTGGTTGTGTTTCTGCTTTTGAAGCTTTTCATCTTGCAGTTTCATAATTCTGAGACGTGGGTTTCCAGGTGGATTACGGTCTGGAGTTTGTGTGGATGACGAAAAGTCAGCTTAAGAAGTTGTAGTTGTTGCTTGTTGTTGGCTTTTTCCCATGGATAGGCTTTGCTGCTTCAATTCTCCTACCCCTCAGGTAACAGACACTAGTTGATAATCTTTATTTATAACTTTGATGGCTTATCTTCTCAAATCCCAATTGTACTGGTGGAAACTAACACAAAAGGATACTGATTCTCCTAGATCTCCCTTAATTCCTATATGATGGCATGGTGTTAAGTGCCTTTGATTTATAAGCTCTGGGGATTTTACTTGACTTGTGAATGAAATGCATCTTAACAAATTGTATACAAGAAGTCGCCCGCTTTAATTTCTCAGGGTGCATTCAACTAGATTCTGGGTTTTTCATTTGGGCAGCAGCACCTCGAAGTGGTTAGTTGCCACCTACCATTCGATACTCTTGGTAATTTGGATTTATGACGCGGTTTTATAGGCAAGACTCTTTTTATTTTCTGTATTAATAAATTGTGGTTTGGCTTCTGTGTACTTCTCAGACAGGCATGTAGTCTGAACTAGTCGACTCTCAACTTTTGAGTTCCTTGTACCGAAGCTGCTTGCTTCTGTTCTGTTTTTGTTGTCTTGGATACTGTATGAGGCAACCTTCAGTGGCAATGCCTTCCTTCAAAGTCACTATTTGGAGCACTTCCTGAAATCTTAGTCTGCATTTCTATCTGTACTGATGATGAGCATGAATCAAGAACCTGTTTTGGAATGTGTCCTCTAGTCTATCTTCGGACATGAAAAACTGATCGTGTTAACCAGGTCCAAGCAGTAAGAAATGCAGGAATCATCATTTGGCTATTCCAGGTCGATGCTTTACTTGGTGGGACTGACATTGTTAGTCATTAGTCTGTTTATTCTTTTGCTTCTGGATTGATAAACTGTCAACCCCTGGTCTTCTGAAAGCAGTTTGCTTGCCTTTTTCGTCTTTATGTTAAGTTAAACCTGGTCGGGTACGATGTGACTTAGGATTTTGAACCTGCTTTAGCTTGCTTTCTGTTTTAGTTTAGTTTTGTGCTTGCTTTTCAGGTCTTCACTCCTCAATGAGATGATTTTCTCTTTCTTAATTTTCGTTCATTATCTCAAAATTAGCATGTAGGAGGACAAGCATCCTCTTTCTCCGGTAAGGGAAGAAACCACGATGGGATTGTCAAGTATGGTTTCAGCCTGGTTAAAGGGAGAGCTGATCATCCGATGGAGGATTATCATGTTGCTAAGTTTGTGATGACTGAAGGCAGAGAATTGGGATTGTTTGCTATCTATGATGGTCATCTGGGACACCATGTTCCGGCATACCTACAGAAACATTTGTTCTTGAATATACTGAAGGAGGTGCGATTTATACAAGGACGATTGAAAGTCTTATGCTTCTGTTAACATATTTTTTTTCTCCAAGGGAGTTGTCCTTACATTCTTTCCCCTCTCTTTCTCTTTTGTGGTGTTAATCAATGTAGGAAGAATTCTGGGTCAACCCGGATCGATCAATTTCAAAAGCTTATGAGACAACAGACCAAGCAATTCTCTCAAATAGTTCAGAGTTGGGTCACGGTGGATCAACTGCCGTGACAGCAATTCTGTCAAACAATCAAAAGCTGTGGGTTGCTAATGTTGGAGATTCAAGAGCAGTCCTCTCGAAAAAGGGTAAGGCAATACAAATGACTACGGATCACGAGCCTAGTAAAGAGCAAGACAGCATTGAGAACCTAGGTGGCTTCGTCACGAAGATGCCAGGTTCTTTCTCCAAGCCATAACATTTGTAATCTCCAATGTAAGTGCAAAGATCCCTCCTTGTACATTACCGACATTGCTGTTGTTAACACAGGCGACGTCGCAAGAGTAAATGGACAGCTTGCCGTATCCCGTGCTTTTGGAGATAAGGGCCTCAAGTCTCATTTACGTTCTGACCCCGACATAAGGAGCACTGATGTAGATGCATATACTGATGTATTGATCCTGGCTAGTGATGGTCTTTGGAAGGTAATATATGATTCTCTAGTAATGTTTATCAAAATCCAGTTTCTGTAAATATGGGAATAGGAAAACTCTCTTGACAAATCATTTCCTTTCTCCTTGGGATTAACTCAGGTGGTGAAAAATCAGGAGGCAGTTGATATTGCAATATCAGTGAGGGATCCACAAAAGGCTGCCAAGCGTTTGACTAACGAAGCCTTGAGAAGAAACAGCAAAGATGACATCTCTTGCATCGTTGTTAGACTTAGAGGATAGTGTCGTGTCTCTTTCTCGGAATTCTTGTTTGTGTCATGATAATAAGGCTACTTAAGCCATAGGGACAAATAAAAGGCTTCTGATGTAAATTTGTGCTTCTTCTCTTTTCCCTTTTCCTTTGTTGTTTTCATGGTTGTACTTTTTCATTTGATCTTAGTTTTTTGGCTATGATGTGCTGAAACTAAATCGAAAGCTATGTGCCCCAAGACCACTTGTTTGTCAATCTCATCAATTGCGCCGAAAAATCTTTCATAAGGCTTCGGATTTTCAGCTTATCTCATTCTTATTCGCTTCGCCTGGTCATAAACTTCTCGTCGATCTCATTCATGTGTGCAATGGCTACAAACTATGTAATTTCGGAGAGCTAGAACACTTCCAATCTTTTAACTTACTCTGCAGAAAGCTTTCAGGGAGACTAGAAATGGGCAAAACCAGGCTTAAGCTCAGATCTTAGCCATCGAATCAGTGGCCTCATCAGAGACTGAGCAACTCATCAGCTCAGATAACCCAAATTTCACCATAACGTCTTATAAACACAATCAACAACACCGACCATGTCTGGCCCTCCTATCAAGTTCTCTTTTTTTAGTATATACCGACGTAACCCGACTCGATGAGGGCCAAATCCTGCAATCTTGGCAGAGGGTCGAAGAACCCTTTTGATTTTAAGGGGGAGAACAACGTTTTTTTTCCTTTTTCTTTTTCCTTAACTTGGTCCCAATTAGATGATGAAGCAGAGAGAGAGAGAAGGCAACAGAAAAAGATGTACTGCAGAGAGGGGAATCCAGAAGAGCAAGAGAGATTTGGCTAATCTGGACATAAAAAGAAACCCCCCAACAGAGAACGTTGCTTTGTGCCTCCAGAACAAAGCCGCCAAGAAATCGATCCATTACAGATCTCGCACCTTGCAGCCGAAAGGAGAGGCAAATTCTTGGTTAACACCCAAACAGAACACGACATTCACACAAACAAACGCAGAGAGGGAGAAGCAGAGGCAACTTCTCCATTACACGCCGCACGTAACATCATCCACACAGACAAACACACGCAAAGAGAGAGAGAGAGAGAGGTAGGTCACGGAAGTAAACGTGCACGGCTCTGGATATGGAGTGGGCAGAGAGGAGCTGATGTATGCGGTATTTATAGGGGACGGTGGAGCTGCGAACCCTAGCATAATCGCTAGCGTGAGACGGCGGGGCTTATTTTGAATATCCCCATGATTGTTGGGGGTAAATTGCATTTTTCCGTGCTAGATTTGGGCATTTTGTCAGAACTTTTGCTCCTCGATTTTTTTCATTTCTTTCCGATGTGCCCCTCAAGTCTTCAAATTGATGCTTGTCGCGTGACTAATTAGCTCCTTTTACGGATAGCAAATCTGTCCAACAAAAAAATGAATTGCAATTTTGCCCTCTAAGTTTTGGCACTAGTCGTAAGTGGTCCCTTGACTTTTTTATTTTTTACAATGTCCACCCCAAAATCTCAAAATCAATTGGGATGCTCCCCTACCTTGGACTTTGGCCAATTTTCATAATGAGCCAATATTTTTAATCATTTCTCAATTCTACCAAACCAAATTTTGTATTTTGTTTCAACTATGGCCTCTAAATTTCATCCAAATTTTCGAAACAATCAATTAAAATTTCTATACAATTCTCAGAGAAATGACATTTAGGGCTTTCAATAGGGTATGACATGAAAGCAAACTTACAAATGAAGAGAATACAAGGCACCAAACAATAAGGCCATTTCGTTTCTTAGCACAAACTAACGCGTTTAGTTTATAGCTCTGTTTGTTGTGCGAAAAATAAAATGTTTTGAAAAACACTTTCTTAAAAATAATTCATTGTATTCCTTGAAATAATTAGTCAATAAAAAATATTTTTCATTATTAACAATAATTTTTTTAAACATTTTCATGAATAATGGAAATATATTTCATTCATTCGTTTTTGTAAACGGTATAAGTTATTAATTGTAAGGTTAATAGTACAAAAAAAAAAAAAAAAACCCAAACTAGTACACCCCTCCATTAATTTCCGTTAAATTTTATCATCAAATTGCCAAATTGAATGACACGTAATAGTTAACGGGTGTACCAGCTTGGAGTGTACTAGTTTGTGATTTTTGTGATATTAATCCAATTTAACCGAAACTAATTGAGGATAAATTAGTCATAAATGTAATAGTTTTGGGTTTTTTGTAACTAAAAAATTAGTTTAAGGTAAATTTCAAATTTGTCACGAATGTACCGAATTGGGGTTCTTCATAGTATCAACCCTTATTTTTAAGATATTATTTTCTAAATTATTCGTTTTTCATGAAAGAAGCACATCACAAGAAATCAAATCAAATAATCATTGTCATTTATAATTCTTAATACAAGAAATAACATCAACAGAAAAATATAGTTTAATAACTCAATTAAACATAAAGAAAGCTTAGACATTATTATGATGGCGAAAGAAAATTTCGTGATTAGTGGCACCAAAATATGGGCATGTATGGTCACGGACTCTAGAGTTTAAATTCCCAGGATCAGAAGAACCCCTAAAATTCAAGCAAATCCCACTTCTCGTTGATAAAGAGGGAAATACTTCGTTCTGAATTGACAGAGGAAATCCAGAAATTGCAAGAGACGACGTGTAGTCATCATCTACTGTATCTAACATGATGTTCAACATGGTATTCTGTTGAAGTAACATGTAGTTCACATGATGTGGTTAGTGCCCTCCCTTCACAAATTTGTAAAAGAAACAGCAGACTTAGTGGCAGAAGAGAGGGGAGCAATACATATTTTTAGCACTAGTTCTCAGCAGTAGCATGGGAATGGCTGGAAGAGAATTTGATACATTCATGAAACTATCAGATAACAAAATAGCTCATATGGAAACTCAAATTTCCCAGCATTGTAGTGATTTTTGGAAGTGTGAACGGCAAGCCTGGTGAATAATAAGAGCACTGATTAGATTCTGACGTCCGAGGCATAGCCTTAGTAAGGATCACTGCAACTCATGCAGTGTAAGCAGGCTAAATATATTCATGCTCAAGTTAAAAGATCCAAATTGTAGTAATGAACTCTTGTTAACTCAATTCACCAAGACGAGACCTTTGAGTTCTTATGGCCCAAAGATCTCATGAACGGTGCATCTCTAAATAACCTTTCAATTTTTCTTTTCTCCATTTTATGCTAAGGAGCTAACAAGTGGTATCAGCAGATCAAGATGGGGGATTACTTGGCACCTCTGGAGGCGATTAATGCTTCCCAGAAGATGTACGAGTCGGGTTTATGCAGGAATTGAACTGAATAGATTCAAACTGAAACTTCCAATTTGTTACTTTAACCGGTTCAAGTTCTGCTCAGACAATTCTGATTGTTAGGTTATTGGTTAGTTCAATTCCTGCATAAACCGGTACTCGGTTGATCAAAATAAATCGGCATAATTCAACTAGCACAACTGGCGTCCGTTGGGGATTTTCATCTATCTTTTAATAAACATAGAATTTCAAATCTCAACAAGCGAACATTTCCCACATAGAGCTGATAGTAATTTTCTCTTGTTTCTCCTTATCTACTCACTACCAACTCCTTGTCAACGTCATCTTCTTTACGAGTATATAGCACATTTTAGGGTGAAAGTAACCATAAAACAGACATTGTTGTACTTCAGGATTATATCGAAAGTGAAATCATGTCCTTGGTACTTTATTAATTGGGGGATCAACGTACCGCCCATATCAGGGGTTAGCTTTTGAACTTCCTCAAAGGTGTATCTTAGAGGTGAGATCTGTCAAATTTTACAGGTTAATTCTCAATTTATTCACAGTTCATGGACATTATTGCTCTTGATAAGAAATAAATAAAAGGCTGATATATTTGTGGAAATAATTTGCATTGAAATGAGTTATTGATGCTGGGAATTGACCATCACTAACAAGATCCAATTACATTAGACTGTATGCTTTCAGTTGCATGACATAACCTCCTGGTCGAACAACATATCCACAAAATGCAATGTTTTCAAGAACAACAGGCAAAGTGTTTTGAGTAAATTATGAAATAAATGAGGTCTAGTAATTTTAATCGGTGGAATATGTCTGAACGTCCATGACCTTATAATGTTTCTGCTGTTGGAGTTTCTAGTGATGTCGGTCTTGGGAGTTAGGGTAACGACAACACGTAGTATAATGAGACAAAAGAACTATGAAAGTTTTCTACATATACGTACCAAGATCGTATCCATGTTTCTATTGTATTTACTCTAGTTTGCAACCTGTACATAGGGCATGTGTTATTTCCAATGTACTCGGTAAGGTGAATCGCTTGTGCTCTGAAATACAGCGACCATAAATTCTAGTTTATTCCAGTTGTTTCGTCTCTTTTCTCTTGAGAAGAGCTTTCCAAGTAAATCTTGGCACCAAGCTTAGTAAAGTGCACATGCAACCGTGGGACTTTAAAGTGAGAGAATTATGGATCAGTTGGACCAGTGCATCGGCTAAGGCCCTTTAATCCATGCTCGCCTTGCGTCCTTCTGATTCCCGGGTTAACAAGGACCCCACTGGGATAGCAAATGTAAATAGCAGCGCGTCACTTGCGTTGAACTCTTTATTTTATCACCTGTAGGAGGTCTATAATTGCTGCTAACGTTTGTCTTTGTTAATTGACATCCTGAACTCATCAAGGTGAGAAATAGAAAGCTACAAATAGCATTGATCTAGAACAAGACAGGCTTAACAGAAAGGGGGATGAAGAATAGCCAAAACGAGCAAGCCATCAAAGCTTGATTTAGCAGGAAGCCTCGCATAGATCATACATTAATTGGCTGGACATATGCTTGGACAAGCAACTCACTCTCTCTAATCTTGTGATCTTACTATGTCGCTGCTGTAAAAAGCACCAAAGTTGTCATTATAGCCAACGCCACAAAGTCGAGTGATCAAAATCTTATGTATCAAATCAGTAGAAAACAGATTTGGGGAGATTCACAACTGAAGCAGCAAATATTAATTTCAATGGGAGCTACAAAATTAAATCTTCGGTTAAGGCAATTAAGGCTTCACAGAAAGATGAAAGAATTGGATTTATGCAGGAATTGAACTGAATATATTCAAACTAAAACTTATAATTTTTTACTTTAGCCGGTTTGAATTCTGCTCGGACCATTCTCATTGTTGGTTTATGTGTTAAGTTTACTTTTTCTTAGTTTTGCAAATTGATCATCCCATCAGGCCTCTACTAATACTCGGTTGATCAAAACCAAGTTAAATAGTTTAGCCGGCAAAACCGCCATTCATCAGGGATTTTGATCCATCATATCATAAACATTGAATTTAAAATCTTGACAAGCCAACCCCTTCTTCTCGCAAGGAGCCAATGGCAATTGTATCTGGTTTCTCCTTGTTCACTCACTACTTAGTCCTTATCGCTATTGTCTATTTTATGAATATTTACTCATTCTATGGTAAAAGTAGCTGATGTCGTGTGTAATTTTGGATCATTTGGAAAGCGAAATCATATCTGCTGTGTTATGTTAATTGGGATCGATGCACTGCCCATAGCCGTAGGTTCATGGAAATTATTGCCATTGATAAAAGAAAGAATAAATGGTTGGCATAAATGTGGAAATAATCTGCATTGAAATGAGCTACTGACATCAGTCACTAACAAGATCCGGCTTTCATTAAACTGTATGCTTTCAGTTGCATGACGTGGCCTCCTGATCGAAGAGTACAGCCACAGAATGCCATGTTGTTTAGAAATATAGGCAAACTGTTTTGAGTTAAGTAGAAAATAAATGAGGTCTTTTAATTATAATTGACAGAATATGTCTGGACTTCCATGACCTTATGATGTTTCTCCGGTTGGAGTTTCTTATTGATGGCAGTCTTGGGAGTTAGAATTACACCACAGATAGTATATCGCACATGAGAATAAGACTTATGAAAATTTTCTACATATACGCACCATGTTTGTGTTGTGCTCAAAATTTTGACTTCAATTCACTTCATGTAAATAGTGGTCCATGGACTTGGATTTATTCTGAGGTTCTCTAGTACGTTGAATCAATTGTACTCTGAATTACATTGATTATAGATTCTAGTTTCGTCCAGCTCTTTCTTCTCGTTACTCTTAGAAGTGCTTTCCAAGCAAACTTAGAGCGCCAAGCTCAGCAACATGGGCTTTTAACTCATCAGATCGACCAACCCATCAGATCGACCAAGGTCCTTTAGGCTGTACTCACCTTTCATACTTTTGATCCTCGTGTTAAAAGAGACCGCCGATCACCGTGACTTGGCTACCAAAAGTATATCTTGGCACGCCATTCGCGTTGAATTGTTAGTTTATCACCTGCATGGAATTCAATAAATACTTCTCTGAAGCCCATAAAAAAATATGCATTGTCGTCCGGGAATCCTTCCACTTCTGGTTCTAATCCTTTACATTCCTCAATCTTCTTTTTTTCTGGTTCAAAGTTTCACAATACTGGGAGTTGCTTTCACCATTAAGAGAGGCCAGATGATCTCTTCGAATGGATCACATGTTAATTGAGTCTAGTTAAGAATTAATCATTTTACAAGAAGTATTTCAAATTGTTACGCTAAAGAATATATATCGAAATGGTCCCACATGGACTTTATAAAAAGAAAGGTTTCTAACTGAGAAGACATCCTGAAACGACATAGGAAATCCAGAAATTACAGCAGAGGATGTGTAGTCATCATCTACTGTAACTTTACCATCTTGAACTTGTTTGTGTGCTAAAGTAAGATGCAGTTCGCATGATATGATTAGTGCCCTCCCGTTACAAAATTGTGAAGATAAAAAGGTTAGTGGCCGATGAGAGCGGATGGATGCATATTCCACACGAGTTCTCAACAGTATTATGAGAATGGCCATAAGAGAAATTGATACATTCATGAAACTTTCAGATAACGAATAGCTCATCTTTAAACTCAGATTTCGGATACTTAGAGGGTTAAAACTTTCCCAGCTCACTGTAGTGATTTCGCATGTGAACACGCTTGTGAGGCAAGCCTTATGTATAATAAGAACACTAGTTCTGTCCCAACCAATGGCGATAGCCTAAGTGAAGATCACCTGAGTTACCAAGTGCAAGCGGGGTAAACATAATCGTGCTCACGTTAAAAGATCCAAAACGAAAAATATGCTTGTTGTGAGGGATAATACTGGTTACAAAGTAATCAAGACGAGACTATGACGCCTTTGTGGCCAAAGATCTTGAGAACGGTCGACCTGTAAAAGGCCTTTCAATTTTTCTATTCTCCATTTATGCTAAGTAGCCAACGAGTGGTTATCAGCAGACAAAGATGAGAAATACTTGGTACCTCTTGAGGAGATTAGTGATTCCCAAAAGATGAATGGATTGGATTTATGCAGGAATTGAATTGAATAGATTTGAACTGAAACTTACGATGATTACTTTAGCCAGTTCCAAGTTCTGCTTGGGCAATTCTCATTATTGGGCAACGTGATTAGTTCACATTTTCTTGGTTTTCCATAATGATAATCCCACCAGGTCTCTTATAATATTCAGTTGATATTGATAAAAAAAAAAAAAATACATCAGTTTAGCTGGGTAAAACCATTGTTCATTGGAAATTTTCAACTATTATATCATAAACATTAAATTTCATATTTCAACAAGCCAAAAATTCCTTTTCACTTAGAGTTAATATCAATTTATTCTAATTTTCTTTTATCTACTCACTCTTGAGTCCTTATCGACACCGTCTATTTTATAAATATTTTACCTATTTTAAGGTAAAAGTTGCTACTAGGTAGGCATTTTTGTACTTCTGCATCATTATGGAAAGCGAAAACATGTACTTTTGTTCTGTTAATGGGAATCGGCGTCCTGCTCATTTTAGGGGGAAAGCTTTCCTTTGAACTTCCTCAAGGGTGTGAGGGAGCCGTGATCGA
Organism: Eucalyptus tenuipes; assembly: GCA_014182365.1. Lineage (NCBI taxonomy): Eukaryota > Viridiplantae > Streptophyta > Magnoliopsida > Myrtales > Myrtaceae > Eucalyptus > Eucalyptus tenuipes. Next base: position 42,735,772 of record CM024542.1, read on the forward strand.
TATAAATGTGGACTTGCGTGGAAATGAGGTACTGATACTATGAATTGACAGCCACTATCAAGATCCGGCTTTCATGGAACTGGATGCTTTCGGTATGATAAGACTTCATGATGGAACATTATGCATCCACAAAATGCCATGTTGTCAAGAAAGACAAACTGTTTCGAGTTAACTATGAAATAAATGAGGTCTTGCAATATTAGTTGGCTGAACATGTCTGGTCGTCCATGACCTTAGTATTGTTTCTGCTGCTGGATTTTCTTATTGATGTCAGTCTTGGTTACTAGAATAACACAGCACATAGTACAACGCGCATGAGAATTAGATCTCTGAAAAATTTCTGCATATACGTGCTGAGATTGTATTATTTCCATAATTTAGACTTCGATCCACTTCATATGTATTGGGATCATTCCGCTGTAGTTTGCAACCTATATAGAGGGCTTTTGATTTTAAGAGTTACTCAGCACGGTGAATCACTTGTACTCTGAATTATCTTGATTATGGATTCTAGTTTTGTTCATTATTTCTTCTAGTTTCTCCTAAATAAGAGCTTTCCAAGCAAATCTTGGCATGCCGAGTTCAGTAACGTGTGCTTGTAACCTAGTGGGATGTTAAAGTGAAGGAATTGTAAATCGGCAGGACCAGAGAATCAGCTAAGCTCTTAAATCCATACTCATGTTGGGTGCTCCCAAGTTAACAGGGAACCCCTTCCCATGCCACGACGACTGGGGTAACAAAAGTAAATCTTGATGCAAAGCTGGTGTTGAATTCCATTGTTGCTGCTAATGTTTGACTTTGCTAATTGACGTCCTGAACTCATCAAGGTGAGAAACGAAAAGCTAGAAATATCATTGATTTAGAGCAAGGCAGGCTTAACAGAGAGCGCTTCAAAGGATGAAGAAAAACAAACAGAAAAAGAGCAAACACTCAAGCTTGATTTAGCAGGAAGCCTTGCGTAGATCACACACTAGTTGGCTTGACATATATGCCTAAATAAGCAACTCACTCTCTCTAATAATGTGATCATTTTCACTATGTCGCTGCCATAAAAGCACCTAACTCATCATTGTCGTCAGTCAAGCAATCAAAACGTCATATATCAAAGCAGTACAACTCGAGTAGCAAATACTAATTACAATGTGAGCTACAGAACATGATCTTTCTGATTCCAAATCTTAACCAATGCGAAGGCCCCCAAAATCGAATTTACATCCTGAAAACAGAAGGCAGAAGAAGAAATTAACTAGGAACAATTTTTCCAAATTTGTCCTGTGAAGAACCCCAGAGTCCAAAATTGAGTGAATCCCTATATGAACTGAAGTAACTTCATCTCAATAAATCTTGAAGATTGTTTTTACGATGGACTCGACCAAATCCATGATGGATCAAGTCTAGTCAAGAATTTACCATTTCACTAGTATAAAGATTCTCATACTAACGAAATATATCGAAATTGTCTTCCAACCCCACATGGACTCTACAGTTCAAATCCTCCCATGATTTGGAGAATCATTAAGTTCAAGCAAGTCTCAGCTTCTCGGTTGATAAGTAGGGAGAATATTTCTTGTGGAGAAAAGAACTTACTGTTAAAAATAGATTTCCAGGTGAAAAGACATTCTAAAACGACAGAGGAAATCCAGAAATTGCAAGAGACGAGGTGGTCGTCCTCGTCTACTACTGTATCTACGACATGGTAGTGTGTTGAAGTGAGATGCTCATGTCGAAAGATCCAATGCTGGTTGCGAGGAATGATACCAGTCACTAGACAGTAATCTTGTCAACTCAATAAAGTAAACAAGACGATACTTTTGAGTTCTTATGGCCAAAGATCTTATGAACGGTATATCTCTATTAGCCTTTCTATTTGTCTTCTCTCCATTTATGCTAAGTAGCTAACAAGTGGCTATCAGCAGACAAAGATGAGGGAATACTTGGTACCTGTTGAGGCAATTAATGCTTCCAGAAAAATGTATGAATTAGATTTACGAGACAAGCCTTGTGTATAATAAAAACACCGGTTCGATCCCAACAACCGATGGCGATAGCCTTAGTGAAGATTGCATGAGTTATCAAGTGTAAGAGGCGTAAATATATTCATGCTCCAGTTAATAGATCCAAATGCTAGAATTATGCTGGTTGCGAGGGATAATTCTCGTTACAAAGTAATCAAGAGGAGACTGACGTTTTTATGGCCGAAGATCTTATGAACGGTAGAGCCTTTCAATTTTTATGTTCTCCATTTATGCTAAGTAGCTAACTAGCATTTATCAGCAGACAAAGATGAGTAATACTTGGTACCTCGTGAGGTGATTAGCAATTATCAAAAGATGTATGGATTGGATTTATGCAGGAATTGAATAGAATAGATTTGAACTGAAACTTACAATTGATGTCTTTAGCCGGTTTCAAGTTCTACTCATGCAAATGTCGGGAAACATGGTTAGTTCACATCCTCTTGGTTTTCCACAGTGATAATCCCACCAGGCCTCTTCTAATATTCGGTTGATAAAAAAAAGAAATGCATCAGTTTAGCTGGCAAAACCACCGTTTGTCGGAAATTTTAATATATCATATCATAAGCATCAGATTTCAAATCTCAACCAGGCAAACCTTTCTTTTCACATGAAGTTCATATCTATTTTCTCTGGTTTCCTTTTATATATTCACTCCTAAATCTTTATCGACATTGTCTATTTTATGAATATTGTACCTATTTTAAGGCAAAAGTACACACTAGGTAGGCATTATTTCTACTTTTGGATCATTTTGGAAAGCGAAATCAGGTACTTTTTCTTCTGTTAATGGGGATCGATGTGCTTCTCATTTTAGGAGGGAAAGCTTTCCTTCGAACCTTCTCAAGGGTGTGGCTGGCAGATGTGATCGATATAAGAAGTAACTTGCATTGAAACGAACAACTGGTACTGTGAATTGACAGCCACCAACAAGATCCGGCTTTCATGGAACAGGATGCTTTCAGTTGCATGACCTGACCTCCTGATCGAACAAAATATATCCACAAAATGCCATGTTAAGAAAGACAAGCAAACTGCTTTCGAGTCAACTATGAAATTAAAAAAATGAGGTCTTGCAATATTAATTGGCAGTGTCCGGTCGTCCATGACCTTAGTAATGTTTCTGCTGTTGTAGTTTCTTATAAATCTCAGTCTTGTTTGTTAGAATAACACAACACATAGTACAACGCACCTGAGAATTAGATCTATGGAAATTTTCTGCACATACCTGCCGAGATTGTATTATATCTATAATTTAGACTTTAATCCACTTCATGTATATTGGGATTGATCCACTGTAGTTTGCAACCTATATGGAAGGCTTTTGATATTTCAGAGTTACTCGGCATGGTGAATCACTTGTACTCCGGATTACCTTGATTATGGGTTCTAGTTTTGTGCGGTTATTTCTTCTCGTTTCCTTGAAAAGAGCTTTTCAAGCGAATCTTAGCATACCGAGTTCAGTAATGTGTGCTTGTAACTTAGTGGGACATCAACGTGATGAAATTGTTGATCCACAGGACCAGTGAATTGGCTAAAGCCCTTTCGTCCATAGTCACATTGGGTGCTCTCATCAAGTCGAGAAGCAACTGGGGTACCAAAAGTAATTCTTGGCGCGACGCTGGCGTTGAATTCCATTGTTGCTGCTAATGTTTGGCTTTGTTAGTTGACATCCTGAACTCATCAAGGTTAGAAACGAAAAGCTAGAAATATCATTGATTTAGAGCAAGACAGGCTTAACAGAGAGTGTTATGAAGGCCGAAGAGAAAACGAAAAAAGAGCAAACGTTCAGGGCTTGATTTAGCAGTAAGCCTGGCATGGATCACTCGCTAACTGGCTTGACATATATGTCTAAATAAGCAATTCACTCTCTCCAATCATGTGATCCTTCTTCACTGACTATGTCGCTGCTGTAAAAGCACCTAACTCCTCGTTGTCGTCAACATCACAAAGTCAAGAGATCAAAATGTCATATATCAAAGCAATACAACTCGAGTAGCAAATACTAATTTCAATGTGAGTTTCTGACTCCAAATCTTAATCATCACAAAGGATCCCCAAAAATCGAATTTATATCCTGAAAAAAGAAGGCAAAAAAAGAAAAGAAATGGGAAAAAAAAATTCCAATTCTGTCCTGTGAAGAACCCAAGAGTCCAAATTTGAGTGAATCCCTATATGAACTGAAGTAACTCCATATCAATAAATCTCGAAGAGTGTTTCCACGATGGACTCGACCGAGTCCATGATGGATCAAGTCAAGTGAAGAATTTTAGCATTTCACAAGTAGTATAAAAGATTGTCGTGCCAATGGAAACATATCGAAATTGTCTTCCAACCGCCGCATGGACTCTACAGTTCAAATCCTCCCAAGATTTGGAGAACCATTAAATTCAAGCAAGTCTCAGCTTCTCGATTGATCAATAGGGAAAATACTTCTTGTGGAGAACAGAACTTCCTGTGAAAAATAGATTTCCAGATGAGAAGACATTTCTGAAACGACAGAGGAAATCCAAAAATTGCAATAGACGACGTGTAGTCATCATCTTATACCGTATCTGCATGACCTTCAACGTGGTAGTGTGTTGAAGTGAGATGCTCATGTTGAAAGATCCAATGCCGGCAACTCAATAAAGTGACTCTTGTCAACTCAGTAAAGTAAACAAGAAGAGACTTTTGAGTTCTCATGGCCAAACATTTTATGAATGGTGTATCTCTGAATGGCCTTTCCTATATTTCTTCTCTCCATTTATGCTAAGTAGCAAACAAGTGGTTATCAGCAGACAAAAATGAGGAAATACTTGGTACCTCTTAAAGGGAATTAATGCTTCAGGAAAAATGTATGAATTAGATTTCTGCAGGACCGAAACTGAATAAATCTGGACCGAAATTTAAGATTTGTTACTTTAGCTGGTTCGAGTTCTACTCGGGACATTCTCATCGTTGGATTATCACCTAGTTCGTGTTTTCTTGATTTTCCAAATTGATCATCCCAACAAGACTCGACCAACACTTGGTTGATCAAAACACAATTATATAGTTCAGCAGGTAAAACTGTGATTCCTCAAAAATCTTGGTCTATCATATCAGAAATATCGAATTTCACATCAACACATGTCGCCATCTTCTTCCCACACAGAACCGATAATAATTTTCTCCAATTTCCCTTGTCTGCTCACTACTGGGTCCTTATCGACATTGTCTATTTCATTGATATTTTACCCATTTTAAGAGAAACGTAACCACTACATAGACATTGTATCTACATTCGCATCATTTGGAAAGCGAAGCCATGTACTTTGTTTGCATTTTGATGTACTGCTCATACTAGAGGGGAAAAGGCTTTCCTTTGAACTTCCTCAAGGCTGTATCTTAAAGGGAAAAAAATGGAAGGCAGATATAAAAGTGGAAATAATTTGCATAGGATGGAGCAACTGATGCTGCGAAATTGACAATCACCAACGAGAACCGTCTTACATGGAAGTGTATTATTTTCAGTTGCATGACAATGACCTCCTGATCGAACAATGTATCCCACAGCATGCCATGTTTGTTGAGAAAAACAAGCAAACTGCTTTTGAGTTGATTGTGAAATGAATGAGGGGTCCTGTAATCTTAATTTGCGGAAAATGTCTGGTCGTCCATGACCTTGTAATGTTTCCTGCTGTCGGAATTTCGTATAGATGCCTGTCTTGGGAGTTACAGTAACACCAACACACGAGAAAAAAATATCTGTGAATATTTTCTGCATGTACCTAACAAGATTCTGTCATATTCAAACTTTAGACTATAATTTACTCGGTGTATATCATTATCAATCCATTCTAGTTCGCAACCTGTATAGAGGGCTTGTGTCTTTTTTGAGATACTCGATACGGTGAATCATTTGTACTCTAAATAAAATGATCATAGATTCCAATTTCGTCCAATCGTTTCTTCACATTTCTCTTGAAAAGGGTTTTCTGAGTAAATCTTGGCGCATCGAACTTAGTAAAGTGAGCGGGCCTGTAATCAAGTAGAGCTTTGAAGTGAAATGAATTATGGATCAATTGGACCAGTGAATCGACTAAGACCCTTTTATCCATATTCCCCTCCCATCCTCTCGGGGTCAAAATGGCCTGCCGATCACCATGACTGGGGTAGCAAAAGTAAATCTTGGCGCATCGAATTCTTTCTATCACCGGCGTGGAGGCCTATTGCCTGCTGGTAATGCTTGGCTTTGTTTAATTTGACATCCTGAACTCATCAAGGTGGGTAAACAAGGAGCTACAAATATCATTTGATCTTAGGAGCAAAAGACAAGCTAAACAGAGCGTTTCCAAGGATGAAGAAAAGCAAGAAAGAGCAGGCCATTAAAACTTCACACACATTGATAAATCGCTCTTGCTAATCATGTGATCTTTCTTCGCCGATTTTGCCGCGGCGGCTGCTGCTGCTGTAAGTGCACCTTGATCGAAATGTCAACCAAAGCAGTACACAACCCAGATTTGGTGGCGACTTTCCACTGAAGAAGTACCAAATACTAATTTCAATTTGAGCTACAAAACATGATCGTTTCTGATGCAATCTTAATCATCAAAAAGGACCCCCACCCCAAAATCGAATATTTCCTGAAAAAACAAAAGACCCAAAAGGGAAAAAAAGAAAAATAAGAAATTGGGAACAAATTTTTTCAATTTTGTCCTGTAACGACATCTACACGACCTTCATGGAGTCCTCCATTCGAATCGAATCTTCATTCCACTTCGTCTCCGTCGCCATCCCCTCGTCTCCCTCGCCGTCGTTCTCACAAAACACGTTCTTGCATTTTCTTGGCCGGCCGCGCTTCCGCTTCATCGGCCCGAGGTCCACGACCTCGATCGGCACGCTCTGCACCGCCGTCTGGGAACAATCGGCGGCGCATTCGTCGTATTCGATCCGAACCTGAATTAGGTCAGCGTCGCCACGCTGACCGGAGGCCGCAATGAGGGGGAGACCGGCCCCGGGGGCCGGATCGATCGAGGGACGCCGCCGTCGTCCTTGGCGAAGAGGTGCTGGAGGAGCGAGATGATGCGGGAGTCGTCCTCGTCGAGCGGCTCGTCGGGCGGCGGCGGCTTCTTTTGGCGGGAAAGGGAGGAGGAGGAGGAGGAAGAGGAGGAGGCGGCGGTGCCGCGGGGGACGAGGCGGAGGCGGGAGAAAGTCTGCTTGCGGCTGCCGGCGGACTCGTTGAAGACGGAGCGGTCGATCTTGGGGGTGAGGACGCCGTCGTCGAGGGCGGAGGAGGCGGAGGAGGAGGAGGAGGAGAGGGAGAGGGAGTAGAGCTCGGATTGGCTCAGGAGGCGGAGGTCGATGAGGGGGAGGGAGTCGGAGTGGAGGCGGGGACGGCCGGAGTCGGCGGCGGAGGATGCGGCGGCGGCGGCGGCGGCGGCGGAGTCCATGGCGACGAGGGATTTGGGGATTTTTTCGGGGCGGTTGCGATGCGGGGCGGAGGTGGGGATGTGATTTTTGATTGCGTGGCCTATTTATAAACTTTGTGAAACTTCGAAAAAGGCTCGAATTTTGATTCGCCGATTAGACATTTTCTTAATTGGAAATTCGTCTCGCCATGTTAATCCCTTTTTGATCGATTCCTAAATTGGTATGGTAAATCTAATTTCGTGAATGTTTTAATTGAGGATCTAGCTCTTGGATTAGAGTATGCGAAAAATCCCATATCTATTATTGAATTTAATTCGGAATTAAGTCTTACTAAGTCTTACTAACGACGAATATATGATTTTATATTTATATAATAGCGCACTAAATAAGAATTACTGCCTTGGTCATTACAGCTTTTCTTTAGCTGAGTGCATAAAGCGCTAAGTTACAAATCTGTAACATCTGACTTTTTTGGATATTTCAATTTTTCAAATTAGGAAGGTAGTTCTTTGCTCTCTTTTTTTATTTTTCGCAGCAATGGGTGTGTTCATTTGCCTAGCATGAATGAAGAATGAAATTGATTGATAAAGTAGGTAGAAATCATTCTAATGGCCACTAACATTTTGGATGACGAATCGTCAAGTCTATGAAGTCATGTGATAGTTTTAGTTTCAAAACAGTTTGGAAAACATCCCGATTACTTTGATCTCGGTAACTTCATGAAAGCAATCTAGCACGTCTATTATTCCTGCTAATATCTTGCTCACTGAGGGTGAGTGATACCATAATCGGTCCAAGTACCATAATCGGTCCAAGTTCCATTTGGAACCTGCTCCATCGAGACTAGTTTTCTAGTTTTTGCAACTTGAAATTTGTCCCACATACTTTGAAACTTAAAATCTATCATGTTAATCAGTTCTATAGTCGTTTTCGGGATCTACTCGAAAACCAACCAATTCATTTTCTTGTTTTTTTTTTCCTGTTTTTAATTAAACAAAATGAAGGTGAACCTGATAATAAAAATTCATATTTGTCAATTGTAACGATCCATAAAAGATAAACACGTAAAATAAAATAAACAATAAAAAATTCAAAACATGTAATATAAAATCTGAATTATAGAACTCCATTTCCCAATCATCCATGGAAAAATTTCTCCAAAACACGTTACATATAACCTTATCCAATTGTTCCATCTTCTTTTGATCTCTTACACTGGGCGAGCAAGCTCAGCGGATTTCTTGATCCTATGTGCTTGGACAGCTAACTATCTTCTTGAAAGATGGCAAAATACAAAGGCCGAAACAAACCCAACCCAGATTCAAGGTACAGAGCACCAGCAACCCACTTTTTCTCCAAACTAAAATAAAAAACCATTGCCTTCTTGTCTGAGGGAGACAATTTTTCAAGATGTGAAGATGTGTACAGACGAAGTTATTATCAACAGCTTTAATTCTGAGTATGTGCAGATCTTGACATTTGAGCACTCCTAGTTGACCATGCATATATGAATTTAGAAAACTAGTTCTTCAAGGCTATATCGTAGTTCTACTGGGAATCTTGACTGCAACATAGACAATGCAGAGTAAAAGGAAAAGGACAAATGTAAAAAAGAAGTCCACTTCGATCTTTAGAATTCCTAATTATTGGTAATCAACATTCATAATTTTTTTTTTGTTGCGTGAGCTTTTTTGGGAAATTACTTATTCCAAAGTTCTCGTATCTCGCTTATGATTTAGCAGTTTCCTTTTAAATAGTTAGCTTTCAATAAGTTTCTCGATGTTAAAGTTTATTGAGCATTGTTCTCAATTTATCATGTATAATCCTGACGGTGGTCTTTTCTTGTCTGTGTCATTTTATCCTGAGAAATCTCAATGCAATAGTCTGCTCTCATTTGATGGAGACACGAATGGGTGACTCTCCTGTTTATAAGACGGAAAGGAGATTGGGAAAAGGTGGCTCTGGCCAAGTGTATGTTGGCAGAAGGTTAAGTGGTGGAACTGATGGAACAAGACCAGATGCAGTAGCGGCATGGCAAGACACCAACTGTATACCTTTTTTCTTCTTGCTATGTCTCAGAGACATCATATTTTATGGCTTTGTGTTTCATTCATTTCAGGTTGCTTTGAAGTTTGAGCATCGTAACAACAAAGGTTGCAAGAGTAAAAAGAAAATTTAGGATTAAATCGGGTTCGGTTTATTGGTTTCTTAGTTTGGTCAGAATCCAATTCTACCATGAATCTATACTCACTCTTATCGTTCATTTGATATTATGAATGTGCTAATATTACTTCGCTTACATATTATATCTACTGATGATTGATTCATTATTGAGTTATTTGAATTGAAGAAGGCAACTTGCAATCTAAATTCTTTTCTTTTTTTTGGCCAAAAGAAGAATGTTATTCATTCCTCCAAGACTTCAACATGACAGCTTGCAAAAGGGCTTCAAAAACAAAACAAATCCCAGAAAGCTTGAGGGGATGGTACACCCAATTTGATGAAATGGCGTTTTTTTCCTTTGAAATTTAGCTGCCTAGTTTGTTATTTCATTGACCTCTCTACCGCAATGTGCTAGATGCAAACCTAGAAATTGGACCAACAAATCACTGCTATCAATGATAAGCACCTGCTCTTCCCATGAGAACTGATCTAGACAATTCATGGCCTTATGAGAAGAAGCAAACCATCCAACCCCAACACCAAGCATTATTCGTGCTTTCTATTTGTCGAACAAATAGCTGCTGCCACAGCGAACTTGCCAGCTCACAATGAGCTCGCGCTCGTGCATTTAGCTCAAGACCTCGCAGCAAGGTCGCACGCAAGCGCTAAACTTGCCATATCACATCAAGTTCACACTTGTACTAGACAGAGTGCATGCAAGGAGGAGCAGAAAATACTAGGGAGCTCTAGTCCCTGGTGCTAGGTGAGGAGTGCCAGAGTGTGGTGTTTCTGAGAGGGGAGAACAGTCGCCTTCAAAGCGGCCTCTGCAGCATTGTGGGTTTCGAATCAACAGACTGTATGCCGCCTTATGTCGTGGAGACATGTGGGTCAAGATAAGTAGCACTTGTCATGGACGCAAGCCAGCATCAAGCCCCGTAGAAAGGATCAGAGGGTAGATGTAGCCAGACATTTCCTAACAATCCATACTCCGAAAACTATCTACAACATCCCTATAAACAAGGGTTTAGGATATTGTCGCTAATCTAAAGTTAACCGAGTCAGGAAGGGGCCTTGCAGTGTGGTTTATATGTAATAAATCTCAGGGTCAGCGCCCTTGTTTTGAAGACCACGCTTCATCCAATGCCCAGATTAAATTGTGCATAGGTCAGGATCGCTCAATCATGCGCATAGAATCAAGTTCTGTCATTGATTATAGAGTTTCATGTTCAGTAATTTAGACGACAAGACTTGAGGAAGAACGAGTGTAGTGCTTCGTGGGTAGATGACCACCATGGACGACTTTTCATAGAGAAAGGTCGTGATATTTTCGTAAAGCTAGAGACGCTTGTGAGAAGACATTTTGCCCGGAGAACTTTGCGGGGAGAAGGTCGTGAGGTGAATTGTGTCTCAAAATTGAATTGAGCTCGGAGAAACACATAAGCGATGAACTCCCAAAACTAATTTCCCCAGGTTGACTGTTATAGGATGCCAACGAATAAATTAGGAAAATGTTCTCTAAAGGAACAAAACTAAATTCCAAAGAACTAAAGTAGCAAGTTGTGATGAGAAACGGTGGGATGTCTGTACATCACGAAAGGTAGCAAAGAAAATTCCACGTCAAATGACAGTCACCTTATCTAAGTCCATATCGAATGGGCTAACCTTGTGTGATTACTCAAATTAATCCTTTAGGGGGCGAGGCCCATATGGAGAGCCAGATTGTTGCAAAAAATCCCGGCGCAAAACCCCTCTTTAGCAAGCATGTGATTTGTGGATGGACTAGATCTATAGAAAAACCAAGGGGCGTGGAATGACTATTTGGGCGAGAGGACTTGGAGAAGGTGCAGCTCCTAAAGAGACTTTTGAGATGGTGGAGGAGTCATGAATTGACTGAACCACCCATCGCATTGAAGAGAAAATATTCCATAGCATCAGCACACCACGTCATCCGCTGGCACATGTCCTATGAGTGGGACCCACTGGAAAATAGAAGGGCTTTGTTTTTCTCTTTTCTCCAGCTGGTTCTCAGCTAGCTGGCTCGGCTCAGATAGCAAAAAAAAGGACAAGGCAGTAAATGCCAAACTTGTGCCTAAAAATTTCTCTCTCCTCACTTCAATTTTCAAGGCTTTTTCTCTTTCTCTCAGAGAAAAACGACCAACCAAGACGACACTTCCTCTGTTTCTCTCTCCGCGTGTCCCACCGCCTCCACCTCTGCCTCTCCAAGAGCCTCGTCAATCATCTGCCTCTAGCACATCACCTCCCCCAAGACCCCTGCCGGTCGTAGCTGGGTCCCGAGCCCCATTTGCCTCTGTGTCTGACAGTTTCCAACGCGAAAATCGATTGCGTCTCTCCAATGAACTCACCATCACACCGCGCTCTGTCCACGATTTCTCAATCATCTCTCTCTAGAGCCCCACCTTAAGTCCTTGTCTACTTATAGCTTCAAAAGGTCTCTCTCTCTCTCTCTCTCTCTCTCTCTCTCTCTCTCTCTGAAACCTCATCAAATTTGAGGGATAATTGCTCTATTCTGCTAAAAAATTATGTTTTGATGGATTGAAAGATAGTGGTATCGAATTTTTCTTCGCATCCATCGGGATTCCTTTCCCCAAGAAATCGAACCGTTGCCTCATGAGACTATCAATCTGTAGCAAGAGATACTCCTTTTCGGCTAACAAATATTGACAAATGCGATTCTTGTACGGAATTCCTAGGTCTACTGAATTTGTTGGAAGTAGGAATCGATGAATAGATAGACTGCTTGTGCAATCATAGTTGTCTTGCTTTGACCAATAAAGTTGGAAGGGAAGTCGCTATAAACTAGTTTAAGTAGCTTAGTTAGAACACAATTTAATGATATGGCCCTTAGCTATAGAATTTGACAAAATTTGATAGCATATGTGTGTATCTTGATCTGAACATTTTTTTGGGGAGGAAAAGCATGGACTAGATTGGTTATTGACATTGTGCTATCACCTTTCACTAATTCTATGGTCTTCTTTGTGGGGGCTTCCTTTTGCTATAGAAATCGAACTATTCTTGCACATCATGAAACTGTGAAATATTGGCCCAAACCAAAGATGATTCCTTTTTTAGCCTATTTAAAGATGACAATTGCATTGTAAAGATTGCATGTTTTGTTGAATAGGATGGGATAGGAATGATAATTACATGCCTTGTTATGAGTAGTGTTTATTAGTTTAGCAATCATCTTGCCTTGGCTAGTGATTTGTAGATGGAAAAAAGCACGGTCAAGTTGTAGTAGTTTAGTTGGGAGAATAAGTCATTAGGCATTTTGCTTTTAGAATCTAATGGCATTTTCATATATCTTAAACCTAGTCAAATAATTATTTGGGAAGAAAAAGCATGGATTGCTTGCCAACATTGCACTATAGCTATTGCCTTATTGTATGGTGTTTTTGGTTGAATGGCTATCACAAATGTTGTGTTTGTATACTTAGATTGTTTTCAATGAAGTGAAAAAAGAATGAGATACACATATGAGTGGTGCATGAGGTTTCCAATTACCAAGTTTCGACCTTCTATCGATTCTTGTTCAAGATTCATAATGGAAATCTTAATTATGACATTTTCTTTTCAATCTTTGGTATGAGTTTTTGTCTTTCTTCTTTGGGTGGATGCAAACCATAGGACATGAAAGGACGGATAGCATGTTTAGGTGTGACTTTGAAGAGTGATGAGAATAGTAAGCTAGTAACTAGACTTTTAAATAAAGAAGATGATTATGTTGGTCGTGAAGATTAACATGCACTTGACTCTACACGTATGTCATAAAAGAGGCAAATGCCTCATTTTAGTCAATTCCATTGTTATTTACAAGTGCCCGTGCTCTAGTCTAGGCAAAGATTACCTTACAAGATATTCTTCCAAAACTATTGAATGTTGATTAATATTGTCGAAATATGAACTTTCATAATAAGAATCTAGTTTGTTATGCTTGATTTGCAATTAGTATTATTATGTTTATGTAATGCATTCCCTACTTATTATTAGTCTTCCAAGCATTGCAAGGTACATTTTTTTCTTGAATATGTTAGGTAAGTTTATAAATTTTTGTCTTTCTGCTTCATAATCCAATCTTTGGATACAACCTAATGAGCCCTTTATGATGGACTCCTCTTTTTAGAGTTCAACTAGAATACATTTGAATAAATGGATTTTAGAGTTGCCATTTGAGCCCTTCTAAGAAATGTCTAAAATATTTTGCAATTTCTAATCTGACTTTGGTTCCCTTATATAGCTAATGATACTTGTCTGCTGCTGAACAGGTTTTCGAGCATGGGAAATAAGCCTATGAAACAAGAAAGGAAGGAGATTCTCATGAAGATCATACCCCTTCTTGATCGTACATATGTCTGATGGCTTGCAATGGATTTAGAAATTATCTGTGGCTTTACTCCAAGGAAACCTCGTGCTGTGAGGTTGTAGGATCACTACACCAAGTACATGCACTTAAAATAGGTGGTTGGATGTAAGCTTTGTTGATCCTGATTTAGCACACTTGTTTAAGTAGATAGATCGAAGTTTTCAAGGTTTCACAATACCAAATTGTTGCACTAACTATTGGACACCCTTTTAAAAGTGCGACAAGCGCAATGCTCGGCATGTTGTAGGGGTTATTTCTTATACAAATGGATCATGAGCGTTCATTTAGATAATTTCATAGCACTTGAGCTCTCTTCCTTCAATCGTGTATTCCGGGTGGGGAAGAACTAAAGATTGACTTTTGATTGGGTTTTGCACAAATTAGTGAGATATTGTGTTCAAAAGATGGTTCTTTGAAAAGGAAATTACGAATATAGCAATCTATCATGTCCAAATTCTTCAATATAAGTTAGGTTATGTTGTCCCCGCTTTTGCTTTCTCTCGGTGTCATAGATGTTATGAGCTAGAGCCAGTGATGAAGTTGCTTATTATTTACTTTCTTGTGACGTATATGGTAAGTGCAAATAACTAGTGCATTGCTTGTTGTTATTGAGTTGCAGTGGAGATGCTTATATTTTAATTACGTTGGTCATAACTAGCGTGTTGCTTGTTGTTGTAGAGTTGTAGTGGAGATGCCTATATTTTAGCTTCCTCAAGGAGATTGTTGTAGGAATAACCTGTTGGGGTTCTAGAATTGCAATTTACCACATAAGTTGTAATCTAGATAGTCCAATAGATGAATTTTCCATTCAATTCTTAGAATGTGATATTGATTTATAATTTTTGTCGACCTCATATACTAATATGTAGTTCAGGTTGACGTAATCCATTAGTTTTCTCAGCATGAACAATGCGAAGTAAATATGACAATGATGATGATATGTCATGAAATGATTTTACAGCTTCCTTGGATTTGATGTGATTATAGTTCGTTGCAATATCCAAAATGTAAATACCAAGATGTTTTATCGCTTGAAACAAATTATGACGGGTCGTATTGTGATACAACAAAATGGATGATGTTACTTATCACCCCCTAGATAATAGCTTTCCTAACGTAATACAAAAGCACCCAAATGGAAAGGTCTTCCATCGAAGCTTTAGGAGCTTTTGTGCTATAAAAATTGGTCAAAAAACTTGTACAAACAGGATATCAACACAAGAAAATGCCACAAAAAGTACATTATCCTCCAAACCAAAGTTGAATAACTAAAATCCAACCAGTTGAAGCATCTTGCTTCCTCGTCATCGCCAGCATTAAGTTCGCATTCCATTCAAAATCATTCTCTCTTTTGAAAAATGGCAAGTCTCTCGCTGTAACATATGTTCATGAAAGAACTGAAGAAAAATATCAATTTTAGCCCTCTAGCACTTTACAATATGATGATATTAATTGATAGGATGATACTGCCATGATTCAAAGGAGCAAAACTAGTATGAGAAGCACATTGCCATACACGATCAAGATACATTAGCATTCTCAAGATATTTGCATACTACTACACCTAGAGATGTCAACATGAAGCAATCTCCAAACACAACATTACAAGTTATGATCAACGCAATTTAACTAAACATTCGATGTCATGAAAACATCTCAAACTCTTTGATGCTAGTTATGGATAATGCAAACATGGTAGTATTTCAAAGACAAGTGGAAAACATGCATTTTCCATAGAAAAATTAATAGCCATGTCTTATTTCAAGTTAAACTTTAGTCCTTCCATGCCCTTATCTTTGCCCCATGAGGGTCGTAACTAACAACTTTTTAATGCATTTTCTCTTTTCCATTTTGGCTACTATTGTTGGCAAAGATTATTCTTAGGATTAATTTACAAAATATTTGTACTTTTCCATGTTCTCCCCAATTGAGTTCATAGCAATGAATGTTAAGGTGCAGTTTGCATCCAAAAATTTGCTTGGTCAATTTATCGTATGAATGGAAATTAAAAGAAATCACCACACTAAATCATGAACATATTGAAATCACCACTTTCATTAATTCATGCAAATAGAACTTTTAAATGTTTAGTTATATTAGATGGTGTTGATAATAGTTCAGTAGGTATAATACCCGTGATGTAATTTCACAAAAAATAAAAATAAAAAATAACTGCTTACACCCAAAAGTAGATTGTTGCATGCATCAACAATTCAACATCAAAATATGGCATTATTTATTCTACTAGAAGTAGTGAACTGTACAAATTCCAAAAACTATTTGCAAATCGATCATATCCTATGTAAAGTGCATGCCCATAGCAAAAAGAACCAAAAGCTACACATCAATCCCACCTATGTAGAAGTGCATGCTCATAGCAAAAAAACCCAAAAGCTTAACATCAATCATACCTTATAGTAAAAAAATCCAAAAGTTGCACACCAATCCTACCCATATAGAAGTACATGTCATAGCAAAAAAATCCAGAAGCTACATTAACTAAAGTTAGTTAACTACCTACATTTTCAGGAGAACTTGTCTCATCATTTCAAGGTTAAAAGCCATCTTTCATCTTGCTCATTTTTCCATGTGCCCTCCTCTAACTTTCTTTGATTATGCAAACATATTTATCTATCAACTTGTCAGTGGCAACTTGCTTCTCACTACCAAGCTACAACATATTGCAAACATTTCTTTTCATTACTTCAACTTATAATTTTGAAATTAAAATCTTGCTTCAAAATGCCAAATTTTATCTCGAACAAGTCAAACATATTCACAAGCACAACCAGAGTAAAAGTAATATAAACAATGAAAACATCACAATATAGAAACCTAGGACAAAAAAAAAATGGGACATTCAAGACTACATAAGTAACTTGAATTGCCTTATGGTAGAGGTTACACAACCCTATAATTATAATCTAATAAAGTTCAACAAAATTAGTATTTATAAACCAATAAAAGCCCTTCCTCAGAATCTAATATTGTCATAAAATGATGGATTAAGTTCTAACAAAATTCTTCTATACATTCTACTTGATTTACTTAAAATTGTGAACTGAGAAGAAATTGAGAATTATATGTGCAATGCATATGCTATTTTTACCTTGAGAAAAATGAACGCTAATTACTACAAACTATATTATTAAGGTCAATCCTACAAAAACAAAATGAGAGTATTAGAATTACTTCATCTACATATTAAATTAAGATAATTGATGGAATAATTTGGTCACTTTTTTTTTGCCAAAAATAACTTCTTTAATTACTATCTCAAAGATGGGTTACAAC
The DNA here is from genome assembly GCA_014182365.1 of Eucalyptus tenuipes. NCBI lineage: Eukaryota > Viridiplantae > Streptophyta > Magnoliopsida > Myrtales > Myrtaceae > Eucalyptus > Eucalyptus tenuipes. The sequence continues at coordinate 42,753,022 of CM024542.1, forward strand.
CAGTTTCAAATTCAAGATATAAAATTAACCAAAGGTATTGAGGGGGACAAGCAACCCAATTGGGTAAAAGGATTCTAGTTCAGTGGGTCTTCGCTACTCAATTCACGGCTCGATTTGTTTCTCTAGACTAAAAATATGCTACAATCTTGTATAATGATTCGGGAAGCCATCAAGTCTCCGTCTAGCTGAAAATGCAATTAACTACTAATAAACTATCAAATACAAACTCCACATGCAAATCAATTCAAAGTGCTTATGTAAATCTTAACTCACAACATTGTTTTATTTATGACAAAGCTTCTCTTATTGTTAGGGTTTCTACTATGAAAGCAGAAGAGGTGCAGATTTTTTCGCAAACCCATTTAAAAAGCTTTATCTTCTTTCTACAAATTCCCACGATAAAATCTTCCTATGCGTGAAGACGCTTCTCTTTCTCTTCTCCATGGCACCCTTCATCCAAATATTTGGTACACCTTTAGCCTTCTCTAAAGGGGATCAAGTACTCAAATTCCACGATTTTCTGCATGTTCAGATTCATCACCTTCCACCAATAAATCAACATGATATTTACTTGTTAGAGATTATATTTTGTTTGTGATTTGAAACAAAGATACATCAAAGTTGTAGTTGCAAGCTCCTTTGTAACATCATGATTGACACTACCATTCATAAAACTAAAGCTAAGCACATCTACCTCTTCAAATGCAATGCTTTTTTTTTAACACATGATGAGACATTTATGCAACATCTTCATAATAAGTCCATTGTTTTGCAACTTTTGTCCACCTCTTTAAAATATATTGTGATGGAATGCTTGTAACATTTGCAACATTTATCAATACACATAAAACATGCCTACATAACCATCCTTACATTTCAAATAACTTGCAAGTGCATCAAATGGTAAAATTACTTTAATTAAAATGCCCAATATTCTTCCATTCACTACTTCCGATTCCCATGATATAAGTTTGCAACGGCCCATCAATTTCTAATCGAAGAACATGTTTAAATAAAACATGCAAGAACTCAACCTGAAAATTCCTATAAATGACACGTGTATATACTTTTGTAGCATGTTGCAAAATTTCACTATTTTCAACCATAATATGTGACTTTCCTTGAGCACACTCAAAATCATCAATAAATTCAGCATTATACATTTTTTCAACTTGCTTATCATAATGACTAACAAACTCAGATAAAGTCATAATCTCACATGTCACATCTTGAAATACATTATTTATGCTCTCACTTCTTTGTGGTTGGATAATATGTATCACCTACGTCATAAATGTTGTCCTGCATTTCTCTGCATTCTCAAAATCATCAACAACTTGATCGTTGCACATTTTTTCAGCTTGCTTCTCATAATGACCAACAAATTCAAATAAAATCATAGTCTTATATGACATATCTTGAAATACATTATTTATAATCTCACTTCTTTGTGTAGATATATTTCCCACAAAGAAAAAATCACAGTATAATGCATGACAATATTTATGACATGGGCAATACATATTATCCAACCACTTGTTGTCACCCAAGCTCCACTCTTGACACATAACTCTTTAAATACTCTTCATTTCAATATCTTATTCACAATGACATAGAAGCCCGTGCCAATATTTATCGTGAAAACCCGACTTTCCAAGAAAATGTGTGCAATATGATGCATAACATTTTTCCCAATATAAATTCAGGAAAACGTTTCTAATGGTATTTGCCATAACATGATGTTGACCAGTGAAAATAGTTTTTGGTGCTTTATTATCTATTACCTCCAAAAATGATTTAAATGTCCAAACAAAAGAAGCAATAATTTTATCCATCAGAAATGTTTAACCAAACAGAACAATTATCTAGTGATGATTCAAGCCAACAAAAGGTACACATATCATATTATATTTATTTTACGATGAGTAGTATCAAATACTACCACATCTCCAAAACTCTCATATTCTAACTTGGATACATCATCAAACCAAAAAACATTGATAAGTCTCTATTCCTCATTTTATTGTAAGCAATTAAAATGGTAAAAGGCTTTAACAATCACTTGCACTAATCAGATTCCTTTTTTTTTATTGTAAGAAATTTTCAAAATCACATAATGTAAAACCAATGTTATTTGATCCACTCCGCTTCATTATGGAGATAGGAATATGCTTTTTGTAGCTCTTATACCGACTCTAGTCATAGAAATAAAAATATTTATTAATATCCATAATATGTCAATACGATAATATAATGTGTTTTTGTTTATTATTAATGAAAAGATGATTATGAACATCTTCATACTTAGTAACTTCCTAGACTTCATCTTCAATTTTAAATTTAAAGCAAGTTTGACATCCGATTCTCTTTATTTTTCTATAAACATTTTTTCTTCATGAGGTGGAATTGGTGGAGAATATCCTTCACAATTACATACAAAGTGTATCTTCACAATACTCATTTATTATTATTTGTTTTTTATCATTTTCGCACTCCAAATCCTTTGCAAATTGCATATGCATTGTATATATTATAAGCTTCATTCTCATTAGCAAACAATATGGCAATTATAAATTCAAATTCTTCATTAATATTATTCACAATAATATTATCCTTTGAAATCTCTACAATTTGAGGAAAATATCTAATCATTTAAGGAAGAAAAATGAAGAAATACAAATTTAATTCTAAAAAGATGAAGTGATACCCATTTCACCTAAAAACAGGGTGATTTTTGCTAGAATTAAATCTCAAATACAATTTTTGGTGTCCATGGATATTGGGTTTTTCAAATTTCAACCTCATAATCACTCCCACCATCCAAAAACCTTATAGCCAACACATTATGATAACATAAACAACAATTACCTATTAGCAAATAATAAGTAAAATTGAAAAAAAATAACAATAAAAGTAACAATTATCAATTTAGATTTCTAATAATAGAAGCATTACTTGGCCTTATCAAAAATAGGGCAACATAGAAATTAGATTGTCAAATATGTTGGGTGCACTTCAAAACAAAGATAAACATAAAAGCCCCAAGATTTTCTCATTCAAAACTCATGTATTAACAACATTAACAGCCTAAATCATCAAAAATCAATTTTGAGTCAAAATAATTATCTCACCATCATTCACTACTCATTTCCACTAATATAAGACACACAAAAAAGCAACTTAAAGAAACAAGCATTTTGGGGTCCTCCTACATTTAAGATTCAAATGGCCCAAAACAAAAACGAGATAAATGAATCGAATATTTCATGAATTATCAAGTGATAATTTTAACAAGATGTATCCATTAGACTAAATAAAGACATTAAATAAAGGAGAAAAAAGAACAACTTTTTATTTATTTCTAGAGCTCAAAATGACATTCAAGTATTTCAATAGTTAAGTCATATAAATGAAAACTGTATACATGATGAATTGTTTTACCACAACCAATTAGTAATTACAGAGGCTAAAGATCGGTATCTTTCACTTTCACATGCATCATCTCCCAACTATTAACATGAATCACTACACGAGGTCTCTGTACAAGGAAGTGACTATAACATAGATCTAGTGCGCAAACACATATTCTTTGTCATCATATGAGGTTAAATTGAAATAAAACTAAGAGGCAGATCTTTTCCGGTACTTGCTCTCTACCAAGCTCAATATGTAGTTCGTGAAAATATGCCCAAATTCTAGCATTTTCCATACCCTACAATAGCATAACAACCTATTAATAATATAAATGATACCCTAAAATAGAGTACTAAAGTAATGAGTATACTAAAAATTTATGATGCTAATGCAACATTCTCAATCTTATCTCTCCAAAGCAACTACAAAAAATTGCACATAGCCATTTGCAAAAAAAAAATTATTTGATTCCATGGAAACTTCTGTAAATGCAACTAAAATAAAATGAGATCCATTAATTCAAAATGAGTCAGAATAGCCAATACCAACTAGAAAGAAATATAATGTGCTAAGCATATAAAACGAGATCCATTGATTCAAAAATGTACCTTATAATGTTTGGAAAACCAATAATAAGCAAGGAATGCATTACATTGATATAATAATACCACTTACAAATCAAACATGACAAACCAGAATGGGCAAACTACCATATTCATATTCCAAAAGTATTGATCAACATTCAATAATTGTTGGAAGAATATCTTATAAGATAATCGTTGCCTAAACTAGAGCCCAGACACTTGTAAATAACAACAAAATTGAGTAAAACGAGGCATTGGCCTTTTTTATAACATACATACAAAGTCAAGTGCATATTAATCTTCACAACCAATATAATCATATTCTTTCCTTAAAAATCTAGTTACAAACTTACTATTTCCATCACTCTTCAAAGTCACGTCTAATCATGTTATCCGCCATTCCATGTCCTATGGTTTACATGCACCTAATGAAGAAAGACAAAAACCCATACCAAATACTGAAAAGAAAACATCACATTTAAGATTTCTATTATAAATCCTGAACAGGAATTAATAAAAAGTTGGAACTTTGTAATTAGAAACCTTATGCATCGCTCATACATGTATTCTCTTCTTTTCTCACTATATTGAAAATAGCCTAAGTATGCAAACACAATATTTGTGATAGCCATTCAACCAGAAACACCATATAATTAGGCAAAATGTCTATAATGCAATGTTAGTAGGCAATCCATGTTTTTTCTTCCCAAATAATTGTTCGACCAAGTTTAAGATTTATGAAAGTGTCATTAGATTCTAATGGAAAAATGTATGATGACTTATTCTCCCAACTAAACTACTCCAACTTGGCCGTGCTTTCTTCCATTTGTAAATCAATAGCCAAAGCTAAATGACTGTCAAACTAATAAATACTACATCATAATAAGGCATGTAATTATCATCCATGTCTCATCCCATTCAATAGAACAAGCAATCTCTACAACACAATCATCATCACTAAATCAGTTTTAAAATGAATCCTCTTTGACGGTTCGATATCTCTAACAAAAGGAAGCCCCAAAAGAAGACCACAGAATCAGTGAAAAGTGATAGCGCCATGTCAGTAATCAATCCAGTCCATGCATTTCCTTCCCACAAAAATGTTAAGATCAAAATATGTGCATACGCCATCAAATTTTATCAAATTTACAACAAATGGCCAAATCACTCAATTATCTTATAACTAAGTTACTCCAACCAATTTATTGCAACTTCCCTCCAAACTTTACTGGCCAAAGCAAGATAACCATGATTGCACAAGCAATCTATCTATTCATCAATTTCTACTTCCAACAAATTCAGCAAACCTAGGAATTCAATACATGAACTGCATATTTGTCAATACTTATTGGCCGAATAGGAGTATATCTAGCTACAGATTAACAATCTCACAAGGCAATAGTTCGATTTCTCGAAGAAAAAAATCCTAACAACGCGAAGGGAAATTCAATACCGCCATTGTTTCAATCCATCAAAAACATAATCTTTCAGCAAACACGAAGGAAAATTCAATACTTATATCTTTTCAATCCATCAAAACATAATCTTTCAGCAGAATAGAGCGATTATCCCTCAAATTTGATGAGGTTTCACACACACACACACACACATAGAGAGAGAGAGAGAGAGAGAGAGAGAGAGAGAGAGAGACCAACCTTTCAAAGATGTAAGAAGATAAGGATGTGAGGCGGGGCTCTTGGGAGAGATGATCAAGAGAATCGTGGATGAAGCAAGGTATGACGACGAGTTTGTCGAAGGGACACAATCAGACAAGCAAGATGTGACAGCAAGTTCGTCAAAGGGATGCAATTGATGTCTGCATTGGAAACAGTCGGAGGAGGAGGCAGAGGGGACTCGGGACCCAACTGCAACTAGGGAGGCCAAGGGGGCTCGAGACCTAGCTGCAACCAACGAGGCTCTCAAGGGAGGCAATGTGCCAAAGGCAAATGACCAGCAAGGCTTTTGAGGAGGTGGAGGCAAAGGCAGTGGGATGCGCGCAGAAAAAAACAAAGGAAACGTCATTTGGGTTGGGTCATTCTTCTCTAAGAGAGAAAGAGAAAAACTTTGAAAATCGAAGTGAGGAGAGAGAAAATTTTAAACGAAGTTTGGCATTTACTGCTATATCCTTTTTTCTGCCACCAAGCCAAGCCAACCAACTGAGAACCAACTGGAGGAAAGAGAAAAACAAAACCCTTCTATTTTCCAACAGGTTCCACTCAGGACACATGTCCATATCTGAGTGACACATGCGCACCATGTTAGTGGATGACATGGCGCAGTGATACTATGGAATATTTTCTCCACATAGAGGGAGTATCATTGGACAATATGAGCCAAAGCTAGGTTGAGAAACCTACCAAGCTTTTAGAATGCAAAGGGGACATGAATTGGTCGGAAGAAACAAGAGGAGATCAATGGGCAATATAAGCCAAAGCTAACGAGAATGTACATTAGTTCTTCAGTTGGAAAGTTTGCAACATCCCAAATCTCATATCAAATAATCAATCCTAGTGAAATTGATACTTAAGAAAAGTCTAATTTCAAACTATCGTCACCTTATAAAATTACTCATAGTACTTCTCTTTGAGGTCTTGGCCCATAGGAATAGGCCTAGTCATTACAAGGTGTTATTGCAATTTTGCAACGTGGATCAAACATATAAATGCTTATAGTGCTTCTTGTTGAAATTTCCGCATTATCTACTTTAAGTCTAATCCGCACACCATTTGCTTTCCGACACTTCCCGTGTTACCCAGCGACTTGAAAGTTGATCTCCGAAAGCGATATCGTCACTGACACCATCTAATCTCAAAGTGTGGAAAAATCCATGGATTTGCAACATATAAATGCTCAAAGTGCTTGTTGTTGAAATTTCCAGTTTATCTACCTCGAATCTAATCCGCACCCCATATACTTCTGACACTTCCCATGTTATCTAGCTACATGAAAGTTGATCTCCAAAAGTGATATCGTCACCGACATTGTCTAATCTGAAAGCTGGCAAATCCAAGGATTTGCAATCAGTAGGGATTTCTTCTTGATCTCTTTGCTATTATCTTTTCACTTCTTCCATCTGTAAATATCATTTTGAGTGGTCCGTATAAACCAATCACTTCCACCGCCACGGATTGTTTAGGGTCGAATACATATCAGATCGCAACACAGAATCGGAAATATAATCAGGAATAATTAACTTAAATAACCTTTTACTATTTGCCACGAGATTTAGTAAACCCATTTAGTATATGTCGTATTAATTATCTCTATCTTTACTCCATAAGCTGGCTGAAGCTCTCGTATTACATAATTATCCATGTTGGCTGCAATGAAATGGTTTAATTGATCTAGCCCAATAATAAGTACAAGTCCAGTTCCTTAGATCCATTTGTACGCAAATCACTACACTTGTCAGGCCCATCTTTGCTTGATAAGGTGAAACGTCGTCCATTCATGCTAGAGTGCCATTCATTTTGCTAAAACTACAACAGAATCTCATGGCCACTTCTTTAAGTAATTGCCTGAGACGTCTGCATAGCTTTCGATGCACTGATTGACCTCCTATTGAGTATAATTCATACTTTAAAAGTTGAACCATTATAAATTGAATATACTTAACAATTGCGTTGAGCATACTCGTTAACACAACGATAGAATATTAAGGTATAACAAATTTGTTGTGATGTATATTCTCGTATATTTAGCGGGCCATTAGGGATGAATAAAAAAGGGGAAGATTACGAAAGTGGACTCTGTGTCACCGTCCATATTCAACTCAGGTCGTAGGGTATGTAAATTGAGCCTTTTGTATTTCAAGAATGCCGAATCTCATCTCAATCGTTATCTGTCAAAACTACTCGGTATTTTGCTTGGACAGGACATTTGGTACATTTGGCTCTTCTCAGATTTAGGGGGAAATACATGCAAGGGTCCGGACTCGCTTTTAATAGGTCAACAGACTCCTTATGCCGAAAAATCCCTATTCAAGTAGTCATTTATCTAATGTCTCCCAAGAATCAGGTTTGTTATCGCTGAAAGATGTAGTCCCTGAACTAATTTTGCGGTCTAAATATCGATTCAGTGTTGGAGATCAACGCATGGCTTTCATGTTGTTACTTGAGTACTAGAAGATGCAAATTACGGTGTAGAGTCTTTGAAATTTAGAAAAGCGAAGTCTACATGATATGAAACCAGATGATGCGTCGGGTAACTACAAAGAAACTCGAGGATGATTCATGTGAATTTCTCGATTATTTAAGGGATGTCATTGTGGAAAAAAATTGGGACTCTTTGTGGCTAAGCCAAAATATAAATTATCAATTAACAAATGATTTATCAAATTTGCCCATGCGCCATGGACTGTCCTTCGCGGAAAATCTGTTCTTTTGTAAAAGGAATTCAAATTTTAACCCTTCTTAATTGGAGGGAACTTAGTTTAATCTTTTTTTTTTTTTTTTTGGCACATGAATGATGCCCACACTTATATTTGATTTGGTTTGTGCATGAAACCTATCACTCAAAGACACGATTAAAGACTTTTTTCCCCAACCGAGACATATGTAAGTAATGTTCATATTTATAAGTTGCCGATGAAAATTGATTTAAAGAGCATAGGAAAAAAATGGCCCCTTAAATCGATCAAGCGATAAATATTTTGGCATGACAATAATTCACATCGAAATGCGTAGAACAAGGGGTTGCTCGCTTTACGCTAAGATTCGTCTTGACTCAAATCATGTAAAGCCCTATCCTTTTCCACATTAATCTCGCCTATTATTAGTCATTGAAACATAAAGGCAAGTGGCCTGGGCCCTAACAAAGTTTTTGTCACATTAATGTCCAACTACCAATATTTATCTCGGCACGATCTCCAGATGACCCGCCTAGAAACATAAAAATAGTCGAATAAGCATATGACACAATAAGATATGATACGCTTTAATTACAAATCAATTTCACCGTAAAATCTCGACTTTCACAATTTCATCATAAGCCAATCATCTTGTGAGAAAAATAAAATCAAGTCATCCTAAATGAAAATTCGAAATTCGAGTCTGCATGAATTATAAATAAGGTTAATATCACGAAAAATCTCAAACTAATACATCCGTGACAAATTTATTCAAAATTATTCAAAATTTTTTTTTTTGGTAACCCTAAACCCCGTACACCTGAGAATGGCGAGAAACCCGGGGATCTTGGAGACCCACCACCCCGACATCCCACTTAAGATCCGTGCGGGCAAACTCCTCTCCTCCTCGCAAAGGATCAAAATTTATTCAAAATTAATTTTTTTACTACCAAAACCCCTAAACTAATATACATATAATAAATTTACTCCAAACTAATTTTTTAACCGCCAAAAACCTCAAATTAATATATTTATGACAAATTTACATTCTATTGATTTCTTTTAAATTGAATTAATATTACGAAAAATCACAAATCATTAAACCCTAAATCAGTACACCTGTCAATCGTCACGCGTGTTATCCAACTCAATAATTTAACGGTAGATTTAACGGAGATTAACAAGGTTAAATTTATCACAAATATCAATTTTGGATAATCTGGGATAAATTTGTCGCGTATATATCGATTTTAGGTTTTTCTTGGTAACGTTGTCTAATCATGCGTTGGTGGAGATGGCGAGCATCAACGATCATTGGAAATTCATGGAGAATTCCTGTATGATAAATTTGTCGCGTATATATCGATTTGAGGTTTTTCTTGGTAACGTTGTTTAATCATGCATTGGTGAAGATGGCAAGCATCGACGATCATTGGAAATCCATGGAGAATTCCTGTCCACGCAAATCCGCAATGAAATGGTGGCGCCCCACCCGTCCCCCTTGTCCTTCGCAAGCAGACCACACAAACCTAATCGCGACTGCATGAGACTTAAAGGCGCCTAGTGGCGGTCGCGCACTCAATAATTTGCGGAGACGAATGAGGGTAAAGCAAGGTTCTCTTTTCGCATAATCATTTCGCTACAGCGGATTAGCGCTCTCGAGGAAAGATCCGATGATGTCGCCGGTCGGGGCCCGCTCGAGAAGAGGAGGAATAAAGGCACATGATGGCATCGTGGAGACGGCGGCGTGTTCTGTGCAGTTGCATGTGACCGTCTCTTTGACGAAAGGCCCTGATTCAGACATGAATTACCATTCATTGATCTGTTCTTTCGATTAGAACTCATTTTCAGGAGTTCCTTTTCGGAAAAATTATCGAAATAGCATTTGTCTAGGGACAAAAATCAGCGAGCTTTGATCGAGAAAGAAAGACTACTTCGAGGATAAGAACGTCACGAGTTTTCCTGTGTTCCCCATCTCTCGTCAATTTTATTCTCCCTTTCGTTATTCCGGTAAAGACGGGAAAAGGAATTACGAGAGAGATGAGTTAGAGAGAGAAGGTGAAAAGAAAAAAGGGGGGATGAGGCGGATGACGTCATGGGTGACGTCACGCAGGCATTGATGCTTGTGAGGAAACTGACATGCACGGCGGTGCGTACGACATGCACGTCCCCCAAGTTCCTCGTTTCTTTTGAAAAGCTGAATCACTTATGCCTCCTTTGGCGTCTGCTACCCGAAGAAAAGGACGTGGGAAAAATACATAGATAATAGAGATATGTCCCCGGTGGTTGATTGGTTAAGAAACGCCAAATCTTCCATCGTTAGGTTGAATTTTAATATCCCAAGCTAGATCTAAGAAATTTATTGTTTTCTTTCTTGAGCAAAACAAACCCCTACCCGATCCCTCTTTCAACGTATTTTATTTTAAAAAGTACTTTCGACAATAAAAGAGCCAATACTATTTTTAAGGGAATGTCTGATCCGCCCATGCCTTCTTGCTATCTCGTTGGTAGGGACTTCTTGACTTCAAACGGCCTAAATAAATCTATAGTAATGGGTTCATACATTTATGGGAGGATTGAGTGCTTAATGGCTCAAAATATTGAACATGTTGGGATTATTGCCACCAGGGACGAAGCTAAACAAAAATGTTGAGGGGGCAATTACCACCCACCAACAAATAAATTTGCAAACTTGCTTAAGTGTATTATGTCCTCAAAATAGATTTTATTTTTCCTTTTATATAGTATTTAATTTTTTTTATTCCTAAACACAAACATGGAAACGTTGGTGTTTTTTTTTTTTTTTTTTTTTTTTGAGGGGGTTCATTTTATGATTTCTCTTTCCAAAACTTAAAATTTCCTTGATTTGCAAATTTATGAGAAATTAAAGGTGAACGATTTTCATACAAATTTCACCTAAAATCTAAAATTTATCTATCGAAACAAATTCTTTATTTTTTGGAACCTAAAACCTACCATAATTTGGAACTTATCCTATCGAGTAGATTCCAAGGTTAACTCAAGTTCTACCTATATTATTAATTGAAATATTATAATGAATCATCATCTTTAATAATCATTACTGATCACAACTTATATTTAACCATGCGAAGAATATGAAACATTAACAAAATAAAAGTCTTAGTAATAAAATGAAACTCAAACTAATGGTTCTAAATTATATAATTATCATTAAACACCATGGAATACCATAGGATCGCACCAAGATAGACAAAAAAAAAACACACAAATTTATTTCCGGTTCTAAGTTTCACCTACTTAGAACCTAGAATCTTCTCGTCAAAATAGATTTCTCAATATTTGAAACCTAAAATTTACTTTGCATATCTTGAAACCTAGACTCATAAAGGATTCCTCCGGTCCGATTCTTTAATTGCAGGTTCTATCCAAAATTTTGCTCACCTTTATAAGAAAGTACCAAATGACAAACCTCCAATAATGGATTAGAAAGTTCGTCAAAGAGGCCTCAAGGGGGCATGTTGACATTTAGAGAAATAAACAAAAATCAAACAACTTTTTCAATTTTTTAGCTTATGTGAGTTATAGCCACACGAAATTTAAATTTTTAAAATAAAACTCAAATCCGTAGATTTTTTTTTATATTTTTCTGGTAGATCATTAATTTAATTTATTCGTATAAATTGGTCCATACTCCATTCATGACCGGTAGGATGGCGACCGGGCGAGATGGCGCTGTGTACTTGGTTCCACGTGAGACACGTGGAGGGAAGACCGGTGTACAACTAAACGCCACCCAAAGAACCATCAAATCAATCCAACGGCTGTGCGTAGTCTACCGAGCTTTCTATCGCCCCTTCACTATCGCCTAAATTATTTTTTTGGGGTTTGGAATTTTCTATTTCGGTCCTCTAAATTCCTGCTATTTATGGAATTTGATCGCCTGCTCTTCCTTGTCGCAATCACAACTATTTTGGTTCGTTCGAATTGCGTAAACCAAGCATGCCATTGATAATGAACATTAATAATTCAGTTTTTCATATCCCGGCGAAATTTGCGGTACAACAACAAAAAAAATGAAAGTAAACCATCTGAATTTGGATTAAAATAGGATAGGATAAAGTGAGATTATAAATCATTCAAATATCCTTCGGATTATAAACAATGATTTACCATGTTTGGTATAATACAAGATAGGATTTAAAATATTTGAAAATCTCACTTGCTCATGAAGGTGAAACTTTTCAAATCTAGGGCAACGTCTTGTTGACATGATATTGCCTGACCAAGACTAGCACCATTTTTTGAGCAATTACCATCTTCGTTGAAGCTCCTCCTTCCCCTCCTTCTCTTTTGAAATTTTCCGATTATCAGCACGGAGTCTCAAATTTGTGTAGAGAAGAGGATCAGACATTGAAACATTATGACAAAATCAAGTGACCAATGTGTAGGACCAACGTATGAACGCCCAAAACTTCATGCGTTTTGGTTTTATTCTTCCTCTTCTTTTTCAAAGATGACTTTTGGGATTGATCCATTAATTTGAATCATTCATCATTGATAGCCAATTCGGTTCAATAGTTGTCAAACAAGAATCGACTAGACGGTGATGACGATTATGAATGAAATTTTTGTGCTAATTTGAATACATTACTTAAATGTTTGAAAGAGAATATATAGATCACGTGATTTTTCCTCCTCTTGGCAAAATACATCAATTGTTCGGGTGAAAAATGATACTAAACTAGAGCAAATTCAATCGATCAAGAAGAAAATTGGACACAAATGTGGAAAATGGGATGGAGGACGAATCAACACTCTCCAATAATTTAAGGGGGTGGAAAAATTTTCTCTTAATTCAGGGCCTACAATCGCAAAAGGTCCCAAAAAATTATTTCATAAAAGAAGAGACGAGCGCTAGCGAATTACAAAACGAGCGGCGTACGTGGCGTCCTCCTATTGACCCATCATTCAACGTCAACAATCCACCAAATGTAACCAAATAATTAAAGTTTACGCAACCAATCCAATAATCAGTTGGTCAAGCCGAGATGCACGCTTGGTGTTTTTATTTGTAATTTTTTTTTTAATTTGTAACTTTCTAATTTGGCTGCTTTATTCCTCGATTCTTTTTTTTTTTTTTTTTATTCTCTCTTCTAACTTCGTCTTTCGGGGTCAAATTCTTTTCTTATGCGTTTAAACAACGCATCCTTTTACGTGTCGTGCTTTTATTTCCCTTTGATCTTCAAATCCCAAGTTAAGTTGATATTTTCCCACAGTAATTTCTTGGATTAACTTAACGCCACAAAAAGATTATACATTCTAAATTGGTATGCCTATGCTACAATTACCTTAAATTACTTTTCACATCACAAAAAATTCTAAATTGACACCCTCATGACACATTTTCTTCAACCAATTTTCATGTTGCTAAAAAATTCTTAAAAAGAAAGTAATTCAAGGTTAATTTGAGAAAAAGTTTGCATTTTCTATTTAGCAGATTGGCTAATTACTTTTTAAGTTGCATGCCCCACTCTAGCATTATTGGAGAAACATATTAAGCAGCACTTGAAATCATCTCATACACATATCCATTTTTATTTTTATTTTTGTAAATTCCGACGCCATATTTATTTTGACCAGATATTTAAACGCGACTCTAAAAAGCGAATCTTCCGACACCATCCACATGTCTTGGTCAACATCGCTAAAATCCACAAAAGTATTTTATTAACTCGCGTGCTCACTTGAGTGGGCAATTATTAATCGATGAATCCACGAAAATATATGTTTTCGTCCACAAAAGTATTTTATTAACTCGCACGCTTGCTCACGTGGCCAATTATTAATCGACCAATATCCAAGGGAATTCCACCAAAAAAGAAAATCTGTTTGATGTAACTTCATTATTTTTTATTTCGATTTTTGGACGGCAGCCACAGGTTGCAAATGGGGGCGCGATATTTTCTTCTGATATGGGTATTAGCCAAATCTTCGGGACATGTGGTGAATAAAGTAATATTTCCTATAATAAACTTGCCACTATGATATTATTTTTCCTAGCTATTTTTCGACTCAAATGAAGTTCAACGTGTATTGTGTATATATAAATATATAATATAATATAATGTAAAGTAGACCGTGTGATATGCGCTTATATCTTTTACCGAATAAACCTAAGCTATTTCTATCATCTTCCATCTCCATTCTCCCTCCACCGCCGCCACCTCCACCACCGCCACATACTCTCTCTATATATTAATGTTGGATTTTTCATGATATCAATCTTTACTTTATACTATGTAGTTCAATCATGCGTTAGTGGAGATGGCGAGCATCGATGATCATTGGACAATTCATGGAGAATTCCTGTCCACGCAAATCCACATTGAGATGGCTCCTTTCCCCTGTCCTTCCGGAGCACACCACACAAACCTAATCTCGACTGCATGGGGATTAAAGGGGCCTAGTGGCGGCCGCGCACTCAATAATTGCGGAGATGAATAAGATTAAAGTGAGGTCTCTTTTCGCATAATCCCTTCGCTAAAGCGGATTAGCGATCTTGAGCAAAAGATACGATGATGTCTGTCGGGCCCAGCGCCGGAGGGGGGGAATAAAGGCACATGATGACCTCGTGGAGACGGTGGCGTGTTCTGTCCACGTGACCGTCTCTTTCGCGAAAGACCCTGATTCACGACACGAATTGCCACTCATCGGTTGGTTTTTTTTGGGCGGAAAACCATTTTCGAGGAAATATTTTTTCAGGCTTTTCGAGCGGCAGAAGGATCGGAAAATTAATGAAAAGCATTTTCTATGAACAGAATATAAAAGACTTGGATAAAAAGTAAATGTCCTTTTGTTTTGATTAGAAGGAAATTAGTTCTTTATAACTCCATTCGTTTCACAGAAAATATAGTATTTGGTGGAAAATATTTTTAAAAACTATTTTTCTAACAAAATGTATTATTTTATAATGTTCAATAAAAAAATTCCTTCATGCACTCTTCTTCCATAAATTTTAATTATTTTATTTTTAAATATATATTTTTAATTATTTTTATTTTTAAAAATCTACTTTTAAATTATTTTATATTTTATATTTTTCTCTTTCTTTTTTTCTTTCTTTTCGTCTTCTTCTTTTTACCAATTGCTGGCTACCAGTGACTGACTGAAGGTGAGCTCAAGCTCATCGCTTGCCTGGCTCATCGATCTAGCGAGTGACGAGCTCACGAGGTCTCGAGCTCGCTGCTCGCTAGATCGGAGAGATTGGCAATCAGTGAGCCAAATCAATGAGCCTAGAGCCCTAGCTCGTTGTCGATCAAGTGAGCGGTGAGCCTCATGCTCGCCCGAGGTCGGCTCGAGAGGGTGGCAAGCTCAAGGCTCGCTTGTGGCCAGTCGCTAGCTATCATCATGGCCGGCGACTGGCCAAGACATAACTAAAAAAATAAAAATCTGAATTTTTTAAAAAATAAAAGAAAAAGAAAGATGGAAAGCTTAACATGGATATGAGATAAGAGAAAGTGAGTGGGGAAAATATTTTTCTCTTTCTTGAAAATGGAAAACAGAATTTTTTAATTAATTTTTTAAATATCAAAAACTTTGAAAAATATTTTTGGGAAAGTTAATTTTTTATGAAAAGAAGGGAGTCTAGCTGCTACAGACCCCTCTTGGGAGATCTGTGATTGTTCCCTACCTATCATCGATTTCTTTTCATTTTATATTCTTCCGACGAGGTGGGAAAAACGGAGTACGGAGAAACGGTGTGGGTGACGTCATGGGTGACGTCACGGTGGCAGCGACGTCAGGAAGGAGTGGATTGGGTTGGGAAACTGACATGCGCGGCGGTGCGTACGACATGCACTCCCCCCGCGACGTTTCTTGTTCCTTCTGAAAAGCTGAATAACTTGCGCATCCTTCGGCGTCTACCACCCAACGAAAAGGACGTGGGATAAATACCATGGACAATAGACATGTCCCCGGTGATTGATTGGTTTAGAAATACCAAATCTTTCCTCCTTAGATTGAAATTTAATATGCCCCGCCCCCGGGGCCCGAGCTAGGACATTTCCCTGAGTGATTGATTGGTTTAGGAATGCCGAATCTTCTGTCATTTGATTGAGATTTAATATGCCCCGAGCTAGGCGGTGGAAAATTCCTTCGCTTCTTGAGTTAAGAAACTTATTATTTTCTTTCTTGAGCGGAACAACAGCCGCCCCACCTACCCTGCCCCTTTTTCTATGAGTTTTGCTTTGAGGAGTACTTTTAACTATCGTCAAGAGAGATGATCCAACAACAAAAGAGCCGCACTATCTTTTACAAGGTGACAAATTCGAGTTGTCAAGAGAGAATGTTCAATCCGCTTGTGCTTTCTATAGGGATTTCTTGACTTTTAACTTGCTAGAGAAATCTGCAATAATGAATTCATATAGGAGGATCGAGTACTTAATTGATCAAACGGTGTCGGGATCTGCTTTGCCGAGGACAGAGCTATAACAAAAATAAACAGAGAGGGCAATTATCACCTACTAACAAGTAAATTTGCAAACTGGCTTAAGTAAGTGTATTATGTCTTCAAAATAGATTATATTTTTATCATTGTATAGTATTTAATTTTGTTTTGGTCCTGAACATAGACATGAAAACGGCAGGAATTTTTCTTTCCAAAATTTGAAATTTCCTTGACTTTCAAATTTTTGAGAAAGTACCAAATGAATAATCTCCAATAATGGATTAGAAGGGTCTTCAAAGAGGCCCTCAACGGGGCAAGTTGACATTTAGAGGGAATAAACTAAATCAAACAATTTTTTCTTTTTTTTTTTCAGCTCAAGTGAGTTACAGCCACAGGAAATTTTAATCTCAAAATAATAATCAACCTGAAGATTTTTTTTTTCCTGGTAGATCATTAATTTAATTTATTCGTATAAATTGATCCATATACGACCGCTGGGATGGCGACCGGGTGAGATGGTGCCGCGTGCTTTGATTCCGTATTAGACACGTGGAGAGGCAACTGGGTATACAACTGGACGCCACCCAAAGAACCGTCAAATCAATCCAACTGCTGTACCTAGTTTACCAAGCTTTCTATTGCCCCTTTCACTATCGCCGGAATCATTTTTTTGGGGGTTCGGAATTTTCTATTTCGGTCCTCTAAATTATTGCTATTTATAGAATTTGATCGCCTGCTCTTCCTTTTCGTAATCGCAACTATTTTGGCTCGTTCGAATTGCGTGAACCAAGCATGCCGTTAATAATAACCATTAACAATTCAGTTTTTTGTATTCTGGCATGGGAATGCGACTTATAATCTACGCTATGATGGCAGAAAAAATGGAAGTACTTATACAAAAATTCAGCCGTTCAGAATTGGATTATGATGAGATAGGATAAGATAAGATTATAAATCTTTTAAATATGCTTCGAATTGTAAAAAATAATTTCCCATATTTGGTGCAATACAAGAGAGGATTCAAAATCTTTGAAAATCCCACTTGCTCACGGAGACAAAATTCCAAATCTAAGGCAACATCTTGTTGATGCAATCTTGCAGTCGAAACAAGCACCATTTTTTTAGCATTACCATCTTTGTCGAAGTTCCTCCTACTCCTCCTCTTTCGATATCTTCCTATTATCAACACAGAGTCTCAAATCTGAGTAGAGTACATGATCAGACATCGAAACATTACGACAAAATCAGGTGACCATCGTGTAGGACCAATTTATGAATTCCCAAAATTTCATGCATTTTGTTTTTTTTTCTTCTTCTTTTTCAAATATGAGTTTTCGAGTCGATCCATCAATTTTGGTCATTCATCATTGATAGCCGATTCGGTTCAACAGTCGTCAAATAACAATCGGATGGATGGTGATGACGATTGGCGTTAGTCGAAGACAATGATGATTGCATGGTGGTCGGGAGTGATAGGCTGCTGTAATGGTCCTTGCGCGGTGGTCGACATTTGCCATACTCTATCACTCCATTATTAGAAGGAAATTGCATTTTTTTTTTTTGAACTTTTTTATCCAATCTAGGTCTATCTCACTTCCTAGCCCAAATTTCTTATCTAACATTTTATCCACGTATATCCAAGTTTATCCAGTTCAAAAGATATCACCAAACACTGAATATGATATTTTGTTATCTTATTCGACCTCAAATCTAGACTACTAAACGTAGTCTTAAAATATGAGAGAAGGAGAAATGGGAAAACGTGAGGACGTTACCTCGCTTCATCATTTGCTTCTTTTTGCAATTTAGGTGATTTCGAATGAGAACGCGATCATTGCCTTAGCTAGGCCGAATTGGTAAAAGTTATATGACCAAATCATTCTAAATATAGTCAAATTCAAACGATGTAACATTTTAATTATTTCATGTGTAACCAAATATAGTTAGTAATGAATTTGTCACAAATTGAAAGGGAAAAGAAGGGCATGAAGGGAAGAAGGGAGTGGGGGATGAATTTCGTGTACTGTGCACTTCTCATTGATACAACTTTTGTTTGTACAAGAATACAAATATATAATACAAAGGATGATTAATGAAAAGGAAAAAAAAAATATTCTCTAATTTAGGTGTATCAAATCTTATCCTAGATTGATTTAACTAATCACAATCCCGATTAAGTGTATCAATTACAATTCGAACAAATCTCCCGAATCTCAAATATATCTTCCAACACTCCCCCTTAAGCTGGTGGCTTGTATATGTCCAAGATGCTCAGCTTGCTTAACATATATGTATGTTGCATTTGGCAAAGAGGTTTAGTAAACATATCCGCGGGCTACTCTATGATTCTGATTCCTCTTGTTGCAATAACCCCTTCTTAGATATTTTCTCGAGTAAAATGGTAATCAAATTCTATGTGTTTTGTTCTTTCATGTACTATGAGATTTACCGCAAACTTGAGTGTCAAATCATTGTCGCAAAATACCAAGGTCGGCCCTTTAACTTGTATCCCAAAATCTAAAAGTAGGCCTCGCAGCCATATTATTTCACAAATAGTTTTGGCCATAGATCGATACTTGGTATTAGCTGATAACGGGGACATCATAGACTGTTTCTTTGTCTTCCATGAAAGCAACGATTCCCCAAATTTGATGCAAAAACAAGTGATGGACCTCTTACTCATAAAGCAAGTCGCATGATCCGCATCACAATAAGCTGTTACTTTCATGTTGCACTTTTGAGAAGGGAGTATCCCTAGACCTAGGCATTTCTTCTAGGGGTGAGCATGGTCCGGGTTGGGCCAATCCGCCCCCTAACCCTAGGACCAACCCGCACAGTGCTGGTCCTCAATTTTTGAGATCGAGGACTTACCCTATTGAACTTGGTACCGAGGACCAGACCGACCCAATGGGTTCGGTCCTATTCCAGGGTCAATTCGAGACCAATTGATAATTTTTTATTTCATTTTTTATACTCCTTAAAAAAGCGATTGAGGACCGAACTGACCCAATGGGTTTGGACCGGTTTCAAGGTCAACCTAAGACCAATCAATAATTTTTTATTTCATTTTTTGTACTCCTTAAAAAAGCAATTGAGGACCGAACTGACCTAATGGGTTCGATCCAGTTTCAAGGTCAACTCAGGACCAACCAATAATTTTTTATTTCATTTTTTATACCTAATGGGTTTGATTCGATTTCAAGGTCAACCTAAGACCAACCAATAATTTTTTATTTCATTTTTTATACTCCTTGAAAGGTCAACTGAGAACCGTACCGACCCAATGGGTTTGATGATGAGCAAGGTTAGCTAAGAAAGGCAAGCGATGAGGGTCAAGTGGGGTGAGCGTCGAACAGAATGAGTATCAAATGTTGAGCGGGAAGCAACAAGCCAAGCGAGCATCGAGCAGCGAGTGGCATGAGTGACCCAAAGCAAGCAAGGCGAGTGTCGAATGGCAAGCAGAAAAGTTGTTTCTTTTGATTTTGGCAAATTGAAAACTAAGATGACAAATAAGATAGAAGAGAATAAATACTAAAGAATGATGCCATAAGGAACTCAAGTTAATGCCTTTTTGGACACCGTGAGGACTCCTCACAAAAATATTTTTCTCATTCGTAAATTATTACTATTGACGCCGTAAAAGATATTAAAAATCTAAGTTATTAAAGAACAATATAAAATTACTTGAACTCCTCATTAAAGAACTGTTTAATGTTGTTGACGCCGTTTATTTTAAGGTTTCTCTATATAAAAAAATTATAAGTAATATATATATATATATAGTTAAAATTGGTCCGGGTTGAATTGACCCGAAACTCTCAGGACCGATGACCAACCAAGCGCATGTCGATCTTGGTCCAGAATTCTAGGAACCTGACCAACCTGGGCTCCATAGAACCTGGACCAGGGGCCGGTAGGGTTGGGCCCACACGGCCGGTCCAGGGTTGACCTTGGACCGATGCTCACCCCTAATTTCTTCAAGTACTTCACTACCTTGAAAGCGGCATTCATATGAGATTGCAATTGACTTTAGTTGATATTGTGATTATGAATGAAATTTTTGTGCTATTTTAAATACATCAACACTCTCCAATAATTTAAGGGGGTCGAAATGAGCAATTTCTCTTGATTCAGGGCCTACATTTGCAAATGGTCCCCCATAATTATTTCATAAAAGAGGTCACGAGCGCGAGCGATTTACACAACAAGCGCAGTACGTGGCGTTATCCTATTGGCCCACCATTCAATGCCATAAACACACCAAATGTAACCAAATAATTAACGTTGACGCACCTAATCCAATAATTAGTTGGTCATCCGAGATGCGCGCTTGCTGTTTTTATTTATTAATTTTTTATTTTTTATTTTGAAACTATCTAATTTGGCTGGTTTATTCCACGATTCTTCCTCTCTTTTTTCTTTCTTTTGTTCTCTCTTCTATCTTTGTCTTTCGGGGTCAAATTCTTTTCTTATGCGTTTAAATAACGCAACCTTATACGTGTCGTGCTTTTATTTCTCTTTGCTCTCCAAATCCTATGTAAAGTTGATTTTTTTCCATATTAATTTCTTGGGTTAATAACAAAAAAATATCATACATTCTAAATTGGTACGTTCATGCTACAATTACCCTGAATTTCTTTTCTCGTGACAAAAAGTTTCAAACTGGCACGCCCGTAACACATTTTCTCCAAACAAATTTTGGTGTTGTTAAAAAATTCTTAAAAAATTAATTTGGGGTAACTATACATGAACAATTTTTCTTTTTTATCAGCAGGCTATCTAGTTACCTCTTAAGTTAAATACGCCACTCTTTAACATTATCGAAGAAACATATTGAGCAACATTTAAAGTTGAAATCATCTCATATGTATCCCTAATTGCTTTTGTAAAAATTCAGACGCCATATTTTATTTTGACCACAAATTTAAACACGACTTTGAAAAACAAATCTCTCAATATCATCTATATGACATTCCTTCGAATTTCTCTATAATTATATATGTGTCCGTCAACATCCCCAGAATTCACAGAAGTATTTTATATACGCGCGTGGGCAATTATTAGTCAACCAATATCCAAAGGAATTCCACACAAAAAAGAAGAAGAAGGAAAATCGGTTTATTCAGACGTAACGTCAATATTTTTTTTAATTTCGATTTTCGGACGGCAGCCACAGGTTGCAGTCGGGGGGCCGATATTCTCTTTTGATGTGGGCGTTTCGCAAATCTTCGGGATATATCGAGAATATTGGAAGGTAAATAATGTAATATTTCCTATAATGAACTTGCCGTTATTATATTATTTTTCCTAGCTATTTTTCGAATTAAATGAAGTCCAACGTGTATTGTGTATATATATATATATATAATATGACGAGGGTAGAGGAGACCGTGTGATAAGCGCGTACGTCTTTTATCGAATAAGCCTAAGCTATTTCTACCATCTTCCAGCTCCCTCCTCCCTCCACCACCTCCGCCTACACCACCATCACCACCACCACATTCTCTCTCTCTCTCTCTCTCTATATCAGACGTGGTTACCTTCCGCGTGATCTGCGCGATTACGGCGGTGAGCTCTGTCCAATTGGTTGCTTCCGGAGCGAGGACTCTTCTCGGAGGATCGGTGTTCATCACAATCTGGCAAACTTCAGCTTCTCCTGGTACGGTTTCTTTCGGCCGGCGTCCGATTTTTTGCTCCTCGAATTCGAGACGAGTGTTGCGGAATCGTGGGTATGTTTCGGTTTTTTTTGGGGGGGAGGGAACGTGTTTGCTCTTTCTTGAAAATTCCGCCCGGCATTCGTCGACAAGAACCGAACTTGTGGCCAGTTCTTGTCGGTTGAGAGGCAAAATTGCTTATGTGTAGCCCCGAGAATTCTGGGTCGGCTTCTTTTCTGGGAGCTATGTTGTTATGGGAAAGATGGGTTTTAGCTCGATCGTGGCGGATTCCGCTAAACTCGATCTTGCGCGGTTGAGTCTCGCGTGCTTCTGCTTCTGTTCTTTTGAATTTTGTTCGCTGGGTTGTAGGATTATGGTCCTCATGCGTTTTCGTCTGTCGTTAATGGTGCCTAAGCAGGGAGGGTTTGGAGGAAGCGTTCAGTGAAGCTTCTGGAGAGAAGCTGCTGCGATTACAACTCTGGCCTACACTGTAGTGGCACTTTCTGGAGCCAGAGCAGGCGTCGGTCCTTCGCGTTCTGGGCTTCATTCCTATATCGATTTCGCTCGCTTTCTGGTGTGGTGCCTCCCCATTGATTATGGTTAACGCTTGAATATGATCTTGTGTCTGATGTGATCTCGACATAAGAGCATCTGATCGAAAGAGTTCCGTCGAGGAAAGTCGGCGGAGATGTGACCATCATTTGGATAGAGGAAAGAGTTCCAACATCATTCGGTTTGGAGAGGGAGTAAGAGAAATATATATTAACTAACATAGCTTCACTAGCTTCTCCTTTTAGCTTGGTCGTGCCCCTAAGATACTGTTCATAATATCGGGTGATGGCTAAGTTCAGCTGCTTTTCCTTGTTCGTGGGGAGGAAGAAGAAGGTGAGATTTTTGCTAATTGTTCATTGAAAATTGATTTGGTCTCTGAGGTTTCTTTTGCCTTTCTTAGATATTTGCTGACTTTACCCTTTTGATTCCTTGTATATAGGTTGTTGAGGAAAAGACCCTCGATAAGGATGATAAAGCAGTACAAGTGACTCTCGAACATCCAGTGAAACCTAACAAGACTGATGAGTTGAAATTGACAACTTTCAGTATGCCAGTTCCTTTCGGTGTCGACGAAAATTCTCAATACAATGTTAAGATTATGAGTGATGAGAGGCCGGTTGTGGTTGATTCAGCTGAGGTAGCATATGAGGGGGAAGACGAGCATGAAGAGCACATCTCCATTAAGAGGGACTTCTCTGATTTTGATTTCCAATCGCATGAAGCTAATATTTTGGTCGGAGAAGAATCTCATTCAAGTAAGGGAAAGATGAAATCTGGTGATCTTTTTTACACCGATGTGGATACTCCGGAGGTTAAATCTGAAATTTTTGCGGAAAGGGATAATGACATGATTCAAGGTGGACATCTCAGTGATCCGGGGATGAGGAAGGCAGAGTTCTGGGGTTCACCGAAGCTTAAGCGCTCTTGTTCTGATCTAGAAACGAGGGAGGTGATGAGGACGCTAGCAGACCAAATGCCTCCATCCAAATCTCAGTCATTCGAAGAGCTGAAGGATTTGTCACGCAGCATGAGGGAGGATATTAATCCAGGGAGCCCAGTGTCGATGATGACACGTTTCAGTGCTGATAAAGTAATGTTAAAAAAGCATTCATCTAGCCAGGTTCTTCCTTCGAGAAGTAGGAGATTGTGGTGGAAGTTGTTCCTCTGGAGCCACAGAAACATGCAAAAGCCTCGGAATACAAAATCAAAGCCAATTCCTGCTTTGGCTGCTATCAACCAGCAAGGAGGTTACTCTTCTGACACTATTGAGCCCCATAGGGCATTCAAGTTTGGCAAGATGGAATCACCTGGATCATTCACAGGTGAATCCATAAATCAAGTTGAATATGATGATAAGAATGAGAAAAAGGCCTGGGATGGTTTCAGAGGCTCTTCCGGCCTATGGCCTCAGAACCAGTGGGTTGCCTTCCCTGCAGAATCTTCATCATTCAAAAGAGTAGATGAGTGGGTGAAGGATCTATGCATTGAGCCCTCCATTGCAGTTGATGATGCTGAGAACAGTGATGAGGCTGTCATTTACCCGCCTTCGCCTGAGACCATCAGATCTCCGACAAGGAGTGCCGTGCAATTGCATAGGCGTCAGGATATTAATCTCTCAGAAGAGATGCTGCATGCTAATAGCGTCATCCAGACTCTCAATTCTTCCTCCACTGTGGCTCACATATCAGCAATGGGGTTGAAAGTCATTCCCACCATGTCTCTTTTCTCTAGTCTCAAATCCGTCAACTTATCAGGCAATTGCATAGGTAAGATGTCCATTAAGAACAACTTTTTTTCCAGAGATATTACCAACAGTAGCTTCTATGTGCTTATCCAATGATTATCTCTTTTGCAGTTCGCATTTCTCCGGGTTCGCTGCCGAAGGGGCTTCATGTACTCAACTTATCAAGAAACCAAATCAATGCCATTGAAGGGCTTAGGGAACTTACCAGATTGCATATACTTGACCTCAGCTACAACCGCATCTCTCGAATTGGACATGGTAAATAGCTTTTCCTTTTGCTTATGTGATAAAACAGAAAAGTTGTAACGTCTCCAATTTTTTACAACTCTTTATGACAATGCTTGGTTAACATGACTCTGATTGGAATCTAAATTTCCATTGGTTCTAGGGCTCTCGAACTGTACGCTTATCAAGGAGCTCTATCTCGCCGGTAACAAGATCAGCGATGTTGAGGGTCTTCATAGGCTGTTGAAGTTAACAGTCTTGGACCTTAGTTTCAACAAAATAACAACCACAAAAGCTCTCGGTCAGCTTGTGGCTAACTACAATTCATTGCAAGCTCTGAACCTCTTGGGAAATCCAATTCATAGCAACATCAGCAATGATCAACTCCGCAAAGCAGTTTGCAGTCTCCTTCCGAAGCTCGTCTATCTCAACAAGCAGCCCATTAAGCAACAGAGGGCGCGAGACGTACTCACTGATAGCGTAGCAAAAGCCGCACTGGGGAGCAGTAGCCGGGGTTCGTATAGAAAAGCAGCAAAGAGATCGAGCCAAGGTGGGTCGCTCTCCTCCAGACTCAACAAGAGCAGCACCAGTGTTGGGCATAAGAGCAAGAACAAGACAAAGAGCCATCCCCACCACCATTCGTCTCGCAAAAATGCATCATCTGCACTTGTTTCAACCGCACATTGATGGTTTGCCTTTTTGAGGTGGATGACTTTTGTCTCCTGAAATGAGCTTTCAAGGTCGCCGTGTTCTCAAAATGCTGCCTTGTAGAAGGTTACTTAGCCATGATGTCAAGTTTGGTTCAGGCAAAACTCGCTCTGGCTAGCCTTGCGCGTTTAGTTGGAAGTCCAATCGTGTTTGTGAATGTACCGGTTGTCTGTTTCAGCTCCTTTGGTCATCGTTGGAGATTGATTTCTCTCTCTTTATGTTTATGGTGATTGATGTTTATCCCGAGTACTTTCGAATGGCAAATTTATCCTGTACTTCCTTGCGTTGAGAATAATACTAGGTTCGGAAGAATATACAGCCGGTTATGTTAAAGTTCTTTTTACATAATCAGCATAACGAGTGTGCAGACGCCGTTGAACATGTTTGATATGCCAATTTTTGTATGCATTGCTCGGTTTACAGAACATGATTTTACCAGATGTGGCCTGTAGCGTTATTGCTCAAGATGCCAACATGGGTTCTCTGGTTCTGCAGAAATTTCTTTTGAACTGCAGCCAGAAGAGCAGGGGGCCTAATCTCGTTGCAATGTCGGGGGTTGTCGAGCCCGATATGTGTCCAAGCGACTCTGTCCCCCGAAAGATAAGAGGACAGAGAAAGGATGAATGTTATTTTCCAGACTGGTTCTTTAAGATCCAAGGTGACCAGACAAGATTCTTTCATTTCGTCCATTCCCATCCACACTTATCTTCAGCCAAGCACAAGTAGATTCATCAAATGGGCTGGGCAGGTTGGTCGAGTGAAAAATGGTTTGATTCAAATTAATCTATTTAACCGGCAAATCAAGTAATCCATATCCAACTCAATCCATACTTGATTTGAGTTATATTGTTAAAATACTTTCATAATTAATTTAATCTAGAGAAATTTGTATCCAAACTAAAGTGAGAGCATGAAATGAGAAATCGAGAGTCATTTCCTATGGATGGATGGGGTTTAAGTAATATTATGAATCCATCTAACACACATATTGTTTTGAATTTTATTATTATAAATCTATTTATGACGTATTTACTAAATATAATTGACCTATATAATAACTTAACTCATCAAATATGGGTTAGAAAATGGACCATGACTAATTTTCACAAGTCTAGGTGCAAGGGCAACGAGAGCCGACTCTAGCCTAGAAAAACCGGTATATGAGGGAGTCATTCAAAGACTAACATGATCATATATTTGAAGGGAATCGACCTAATAAGATATATATAAAACGTGGGACATCCAGTGCCCATATCCGAAATTGAATCACAAGAGGCTCAAAAATAAAAAAAACAAAAATTAAAAAGAGGGAAAAAGGAATCCGACCTGCCGGATTCGAACCAGCGACCTAAGGATAAGCTGTGGGTCACACTACAGTCCTCCGCTCTACCAACTGAGCTAAGGTCGGATTTTGCTGATTGAACCTCCCAATTTTTTTATATAGTTAAGGATAACCTGAAATTACTACAACAACCCAAGTGAGCGATGTAACTCCATAAACAGGACAAGGACCGAAGATGGTAACGAAAAATCTTGAGTAAGAAAGCCTTTAAGTTACGATGCAAACTCCGCACCATGGTGAAATCTTGAATTCATAGGCGAGCAATCGATTCAAACCTTGATCACGCGAATTGAAACTAGAATGGAGTAAAATGGGGTCCAGCTGAAATTCAATCAATGCCTCTGTCGAATCATGTTTTATGGCTCGAATCACAGCGGAGCAAAAAAGGAAGGAGGCAAAATTGTCAAGGAACTTCTTTTTCTTCCCTACCGAACCCGGAAAAAAAGAAGGGAGGGGAATGGGGTGAGAGAGGCTCGAACTCTCGACCTCAGGATTACTCAGAAAGCTATGAGACCTACGCGCTAGCCAACTGCGCCACCACCCCGTTGGTGTCCCCTCCTCCTCAATGATTTAATAATTTGATCGGAAATCTACTAATAAACCAACAAGCAGTTCGTCTTCAATGAAAATGAGTTTTCGCATGTTCCTCTTTCGACGTGTGTAATAATTAGTCGGGAGGAAATAAATCGAAGCGTTTTATTCTTTCTAATAAGGACTAGGAGTAGTCCTCTCTTTCTCTCTCCACGCATTTGCGCACGAAAAGAGACATGCACACACTAAGCGGACACTTTCAGACAAAATATCGAGCGATGTTGTAAGTTGCAGAGAGCCCAATTCCTCGACCACGTCATGCTTACGTGACTCTTGCGTCGTGATGACATGGCTATTTGCAAGATTAGCAAATAAGGTGACTTGATGCCCCTTCCATCTAAACCGCGGGTTTCACCATAAATGAATCAATGATCAGGTTAAGATTTCCCCAGGTGCATTGGACGGCGGCGGAGGTAGGAGATCTCATCCTGTGCGGAGTCAAGTTCATCTCCTATTCCATTATCTGCTCAGGTTTATCAGCGGTATCATTCTCGTGAACACTTGCGGAACTATAATTTCAAAGACTCGATGCTGGAAAAGCTACATGCATGGCATGAAAGTGGGACTTTCTTAGGCACCCGTTTCCTTTTCCATTTCAAGGGCTCGGGCATGTGGTCCTTAAATAAATTGAAGGGAAAAAAGTACAAATGAGTCATTCATTGTAGTGGAAGGCACGTCGTGATTAGGTGGATTAGAGTTAAGAGTTATAAGCCATTGAATTCTTTCCCGTCTTGCTATCAACTTTACTAATCCAATCGACAAAGTTCAGCTGCCAGCACAGAATGTGTGGCGAGGTCCCGATGGCCCTCGTGTTCCCCAAAAGTGACCACTCGTTTCCGCTCCAAATACGCACTACCCGAGTTCGTTATACCGATCTAAGTGAATCGCGTACGAAAGATGCGCGAAATGCACGCCGAGGTCTATATCTCGCTTTAAAAGTACAGATTATCGCGCAGATCGAGTCGTGGATGAAGCGAATCAGCCCCCGAGATCTTTTCTTGGTTTCATTTCCGAAAGATGGCTCGGTAGAAAGCGACCCGTGTCTGGCCTTTGGGTAGTGATCGAAGGCGACTGGGGCAGCAAGCACAAGGGAAAGTGCGAGAAAGTGAAAGCTAAAACTCTAATCATCGCGTCAACAGATATCATGATCTTCTTCACGAGAAAGAAAAGAAAGAAGAAGGATTATAAAAAAAGAAAGAAGGGAAAGAAGAAAGAGGAGGAGGGGGAGGCATGCACGAGGCATTCGACTACCGTAAGTGGGAGGAGTCAGAGGACCGACAGAAGAGAGATCATATCTCCTTTCTGTATACGTAGGGGGGGAAAGCGCAAGTTGACGCAACTAGTAGAAGGTCTTTCTTCCTCTCTTTTCTCTCTCCTTTTCTCCCTTTTCTTTTGGCAAGCACGGCAGCTTTTAAAAATGGGGAAAAAAAGAGAGAGGGGAAAGCGCGCACGCACACTGGCGTGGCCATTTTGATTGGTGGGTTCTTGCAGGAGTGGCGGTGGATGATAAGGGATAGTGGGGTTGGTCAGTCGAGTAGTGCCCTGCCAAAAACATGGAGAGGGAGACAGATGTAATGTTTATGTTTATGTTTAGGTTTAGGTTATGGTTGGGAAGGCGAGTGTGCGTTGGAGTGAAAAAGGAAGGAGATGGAAAGACAGCTCATGTAGATCGAGAGGCAAGCGATGCGACCCCACGTGGAAGAGGACTGAATCTTCTGCCACTTCACGGACTCGCACATTGCCCTTGAAAACTATACGAGAAAGAGATAGAGAGAGAGAGAGAGAGAGAAGGACGGAGACAGGGGGAGGGAGTCGTCCTCAATAGCTGTCCCTCTTCGTCCCTAAAGCTGGCAGCTGATATAGCGCGAGCGAGTTATCTCCCTCTTGCGATGTTATCAAGTAGACTCGAGCCCGTAGAGCTCGTCTCCGCTCGAATGGATGAGAAGCTGTAGAAGTTATTGCACGGTTTATAGATTATGTAGACCAAAGCCTATATGAATCGCTAATCATGTGGGGCGCACGTTGTGATGACTTTAACATATTTGATCGACATGATTTGTAGATCATGCGATACCGATGCTAGAATTAGTAATGGAAGAGCTTGATCATAATTGTACGAGCTCAAGGGATTATTTGCTCGAAAGATAATTTCGAGCTAAGCCACGTTGAGAAAGCAATGCAAGTACAATAATCTGGACGTCCACTTCCTTCAGTATTAATATATATAAAACTCCTTTGATTTGTCATATGACAAGTGTCACGGAGGATTTCTTAACAAATCCAATACGTAAAGTACAGATAAGCATTTAGGCCAAGTTATTTGAGTGTGGACGACAAGTCGAGTTGCATATGTCCTTACAAAATTTCAAAGAGAGAGTACTCGGAGAATCTATTATCCACGCTACTTTATTTTGCTCGCGATTTGAGAATTTACACAAAAAATATTGTAGTAATGACAACGTAACTAGAACAAGATCTATTTAATATTTTACCTAGGGACATGAGTTTCAAGTACGAAAGCACTACAATAGTGGAATCAACAAGGACTATGGACTTACAACTATTATTCAATATTCTTGTTCATTGCGCATTCATATCAAATGTCGTTACTTCATATGCTTTTTCTTATGAATAGAGTTTAATCATGTTAGACGCTATTCTTCTATAACATGACCGGGAAGCAAAATATGATGTACAGGGAAAGTGTATTAGGATGTGTACTTCAATACCCGATTTGATTGTAAACAATTGTTATCAAGCTCTGCACATCAAACGTGACATGATTATGTACCATGGGTGCTGGCCCTACTAGTTGCATCGAAAGAACTCCCTTTCCAAACCTCTTCCGTTCTTAGGATCTCTAAATAGACTGACTTTTACTACCAATCATCGGAAAAAAAGAAACTACAAGGGCCACGTATCAAGAAAAGTAGACTTGCATATTCCAATTAGATGAACTGTACAAGACGTCCTGACCACATTGAGATATTTTGTTAGAGCTTATCGCATTAGATGTGCTTCGTCTCTCCAAATTGACGACCCGTTTCCTCACTAAATTTGAACCATCATACTTCGAGATGGTTGAGCTGCCAATTGCCGAAACCGGGCGTCTGCTTTTTCCTCTCAATACATTGCGGCCATCTCTACTCTTTCATGATCCAGCACTGGGCACAACTGGGAATACCTCTGGCATCTCCTCACCCAACCACGAGGAGGAGCTCGAATCCTGCATCAGAGCCTTCCCCGTGCTATTCATCTCCTCAAATTTCCTTCGAGTGTCGTCCATCATCGCCCGCAGCCCAAGTTCCAAGGATCTGACTCGCTCGTCGACCGTCTTTCGTCTGGTCCCGTCGTTCCGTAGTTGACTTTCGTTCAGGGTTTTGCGCCTTTCTTGAGGTAAGCTTCACATGGTGGTGACGACGGGATGATGAATGACCAATGGGGGCCCAGGATGAAGGAAACTCTGACAAAGCATGCATTTTCCAGTTAAGAATGCGTGGCCGAGTACTGATTCCAAGCCTTACTTGATGGCTAATGGACAACATAGTGGTCAGCCATCAGTGCATAATCTAATAAAAATAATAATAATAATGCAATAACACAGTAAGAAACAGCTTTTTCTCCTTCTGGGTTTTGACCGAGAAATGATTTCTCTCCCGGTTCGGTAATCTTGTTTCCATCGCAAACCGCCCATGTCACATGGATCTTCCATCACCTTTTCTAGGGTTTCGTTTCTTTGTATAGGATAATCTAGTTTTTTTTCTGTAGGACATCTCAAACTGTCCCATTCCATCTCCATTTTGTCGTTTGGAAGTTGGCGGATACCAGCTTACCCATGTTGTAACTTCGAAAGCGCCGGTAATAACATGGGGTCATGTGGGAATGTTGGATTGGGCCTCGAGGAAGGTCGGCGGATGTCTTGCCCGCCAATAAACCCCAGAATAATAATAATAAAAACACACAAGACCGGTCAAAACTAGGAGTAAATATCAGGGTCAAAGAAGCATCGGAATATGCTCTGAGATGAGCTGAGCTGTGCGTTATTGTGCGCCTAAGCTGTTCCAAGGCAGTGACAGGAAGAAAGGCAAAAAAAAGCGAGGGACATGTTAAGATGAAGGAGGGGAGCATGCATTGGAATCATGTCATAGTCTCTTGACCTAAATTGCGCCTCAAATGGTCTTATCTTATGCCTTGGTAGTAAAATTGTCAATATCTCGTGTGTATGTGTATGTACATAGTGAAAAAGAATAAAAGTAAGGATTCGCTTTTCTAGGCGACCACTTCTTCTTATTCTCAAAATATCCTAATCATGTAACACAAAAATATCATGAAGGATGGAAATTCACGGTTAAGGGTATGATTTTCTTAGATGATCTTTTGAACAAGAATTTCACCTTAACTACATTTCCCTAACTAGTATAAGAGATGAGATCGAGCCCAACGTGGCACCCACATATCCTTCCGAAACTGGATTAATGATTCAATGAGGGGGAGCTATATATATATTCAAGGCAAACCCTTTGATGAGGTCATTAACTTTCCTACCATACCTACTCATATTTAAGTTCGCTTGCAATTATGTGACAGCTCGAGGGGGGCGACGCGAGCGAGAGTTTCATCAAGGATGCGCCTAAACGCGACGCGAAAAGAACCATGATTGAATGTGAACTGTCGTCATCGTCGTTGGACGAGGGATTAATCAATTTGAAGGGGGACAAAAAAAAAAAAAAAAAAAAACCCTTGCATCACGGCTGACAGCCACGGACGCCTTTACGCGCAGGGGGACAGCATCGTCTTCGTCTCCTATCTATCCATCCCTCGATGCGATCGAGAGAGAAACGATCAATCATTCGACCTTGACCGCAAGAAGAACGTTCCGGCAGGCCCTCCTCGAGCAGTAATCCGTCGATGCTCTCCTCCTCCGTCGAGTTCATAAGGACGTACCCAATCACGCACTACACAGGAAATGAAGATCAATTATTGGTTGTCGAGCAATGGCAAAACCCTCCCGCACAAATTCATGATGATCGATCTCTAGGATCCGTGGCATATTGATCTGTAACCGGGTCCCGCGGAGAGAGGGAGGCGAGTTCGTTGGTTAGAGATGGAAGATTAAAAAGCATAAAAGTTAACCCATGAGCAATGTTGTTTATCTGATTGAGTTAAAAAGAGAGGGTAAATCAGTGTCTTTTTGGTATTGCTGTATGGTCTTAGCATGCGTATGAACATCAATTCACAAGCATCATCGTATGTTGATACGTTTTATTCGTGCACTAGCCGGTAATGACCACTATGGTCGATCAAGCTTGGACAAAAATTACGAGCTCTTTTAGAAAGAAAAAAAAGGGTACCATGTTTTCTTGGTGAATGTCAAGTTATAACAATAGAATGATGTTTGACAAGAAATCTTGTATGAAATTTTTTTATTACCAATGTATCGGATAGAATCGATCCTACTTTGAAAATCCATGTCAAAAGTCTTGCCAAGTCTAGCCTCGCGGTCCCTACGGTTGATCCAATTTACCGACAGTCAATAAGTGAGAATTTCCACAACCTATGCAAGAAAAGATAAAAGATGAAAAGGAAGCCATGTGACATGGCAAGAGAAAGGGGTTGATTAAAGTACTTAATTAGCTAAAAGATAAAGCAGGAGGAGAAGGGAGGAGTGAAGGGGGGCAAAACCCAGAAGAGAACAGAGAGAAACAACACGAGAGACCAGCCCAGAGAGGGTCAAAACATTGGAGAGAAAAAACTGAATCTTGATTGATTGGAGGATGGGGTGTGTAAATTAATACATATCAGCCAGAGAGGCCTCTCTCTCTCTCTCCTCTTCTCTCTCTCAAAAGTGCCTCACTCGAGCAGCTGTCATTCCCACATATACAAACCCCACCCTCTCCCTCTTCCCTCAGCTCGGCCAGCAAATTAGCGCTTGCACCTGTCGGATCTCTCTCTCTCTCTCTCTCTCTCTCTCTCTCACATCCACAGTGGGTGCTCTTTTGTTCTTTTAATTGACCTACTCGCGTCTAGTTTCAAGAACGGCGACGATCGCAGACCCTAACATCAACAGAACGATTCCTGAATGAGCTGAATGGAGGAGGGGACGGCGGCGGAGTTCAAGGCGTGCGCGGGCGATGAGGCGTCGTGGGGCGAGATGAGGTGGAAGAGAAGATACCGCGACTGAAGAGAAAGAAGAAAGAAGAGAGACGCGCGCCCGCATCCCTAGTTGAAGCTGAAGCTGAAGCTCCTCCTCTTTGATGACATTCGCGCCACCACGATGGCCTACCCACCGCACTACCACCGACCGCAGTTCGGGGACACCACGCTGACCAAGGTGTTCGTCGGAGGCCTGGCGTGGGAGACCCCGACCGAGGACATGCGCCGCTACTTCGAGCAGTTCGGGGAGATCCTCGAGGCCGTCATCATCACTGACAAGAACACCGGCAAGTCGAAAGGCTACGGATTTGTAAGTCGCTGGTCCTTTTCTCCTTTGTCATCCGACCGTCTGTCCGTAGAAACTGATGGGAATACTTTCGTGCCTTTTCCTCCCGCACGGGAAAAACATAATTTAAGGTGACGTTTCGTGACCCGGAATCAGCGAGAAGGGCTTGTGTGGAACCGAACCCGGTCATAGATGGAAGAAGAGCAAACTGCAACATCGCTTCCACGGGCAGACCTCGACCTTCGCCGCCGCGAGGTTTATTATTAATTTAACCATTACAATGCCTCAATCGCCTGTCGTTTTGATATCGAAACTCTGCGAGATTTCTTAAACGAGTCCCGCAGATTGCGAGCATCGAATGATAAACATGTGATGCCTGCGATGAAGAAAGCCTTAATTGTCTATCCTTTATCAAGAAGCTCAACATGTTTGTGGACCACTGTAGGGAGAGCACAAGGTGGGAACTACCCCTACCAAGGTGGAGCACCGCCGGCGGCCGGCAGCGCCATGCCTTACAGCGGAGGAGCGGCGTCGCTGCAGCCCCCGCCGCCGCCGCCGCCGCCCGCCGTTCGTTTATCCGCCTTACGGGTCAGCCCTCTTGATCAATCCCTCTCCATCTGCACATTTATTCATCCGCGCACATGCATCTATTATATTTTCGTGGTTTAAAAGAAAGGTCGTTTCCTTTTTCTGGGGTACTCACTCGTCATCATGCCAGCGGTTGGCCGTGTATCCCTGAGAGAGAAAATGGTCCATGCTACATAACACAGCACCAGACATCTTCACTGTTCTCAATGCCCCGTTTCGCGTGTGCGTCGTCCATATGTTTACTTTCTTTTTTGTGATTTTAACGTGGGATGTGATGAACACTACATTACATTCGCAGTGTTCGGTTGTTGTCAGCATTGAAACAATCGGTCAAAGTTGACCGGGCATTGTAATTGTAACTGAGAGGGGAGAGGGTAGG
Source organism: Eucalyptus tenuipes (assembly GCA_014182365.1). Lineage (NCBI taxonomy): Eukaryota > Viridiplantae > Streptophyta > Magnoliopsida > Myrtales > Myrtaceae > Eucalyptus > Eucalyptus tenuipes. The sequence goes on from CM024542.1 coordinate 42,788,018, forward strand.
GATTGACAGTGCTCTCTCTCTCTCTCTCTCTCTCTCTCTCTCTCTCTCTGACCAGAATAAAGATTCACATGTGCATCCCTCTTTAGTTCCTGCCACTAGAGAGTTTATTAATTAGTATTTACTCCTTCCTTTCTTTTTTCTTTTTTGGTTATGCTTGGAGTGAGTTAAGATTGGGGTTAAGAGATTGATTAAAGTAATGTCGTAAGAAGAAAAATCCCTAGGCCCTGAAGCATACAAAATATGTTTCTATCCAAAGTTCGAGAGTATGATTGATTCTAACTACCACGTATGTCGTAAGAAATTTACATGTTATTTTTGTCGTAGAAGTCGAATTAGAGAAAGTATTCCTCTTAGTTACTTTTGTGTGGAATGGCTTGTCATCAATGCACCAGCAAGTACCAATAACCATGGCAGAACACATACATATTGAAACCAGCTTAAAAACTGGTTGTGGTGCAGCCTGGAATTTACTGAAGTTCTTTCATGTTTGGATTGACTTAGTACTGATAGGATGAGTTAGAGTTAGGGACAACTAAAAACCTTGCCGTAACCCGCAATAAGCTTGCGAACTAATTAAAAACCAGGAAAGTGACATTTGGAAGTCTGAATGTTCAGATGGTCGGAATGGCCGACCGGTTGAGCATTTTCATCCGGTGCAAAGAATTGCCCAAAAAGGTCATGTTAGTGAGTCTCTCTGGAGTATTAGTTCAACATAATTGATTCGGAAGAATTTTGTCAATGATGTTATGAGGGCATTTGTTAAACATCCGAAAAGAATAAAGTTTGTCATCTACAAAGCACTATCTTCTCATGTCATACACAATCAATGCCCTAAAAGAAAGAAAATACTACTTTGTTAGATATTATCATGTGATTTTAGAGTACTATTAAGTTTTGAAATATCGCATTATAATGAGGTACTTACACATAACACAAGAGATGCATTACGACCTCAGCATTTGTTCCACAAAGGCTTCATAAATATCCGGAGGCACTCGTTAACAAAATGCTCTCAATCACTACTTTTCAAGACGAGTTTGCGTCGTTGGTGGCCATGACTTTGAGCGAAGGACTTCTCGACCTTTCCGAGTGCGTCTACTTTTCCACAGACGTAATCCCACTTCCATTGTACAAGGGCAAACGGCTGAGTACCGCGTTGCAGGACTTTCTGGTCTCGGAACATGAGGTCATGAGTGCTGGTTCAGCGTGGCCTAGGACAACCCGTCCGGAAAAAGTACCGTGCTCTTTTTCCCTGTGAACTTCCGATCACAAGCTCTGGTGCTCATGGGGCACCAATGGGCGGTCGAATGGCGTTCTCGACAGTTTCATTGGACTCTCGCTTCCATCATCATCATCTCTGTGCATCATCATTGTCCCTTTGTCCCTTGAAAGTTGCTATCTTTTGCACTGAAACAGTTCTTTCATACATGGTACGACCCAACTCCAACAGAAGCCGTAAGAGCCAAAGTTGTCTCGTGTGCCATGTTTTATCATCGCAGAGATTAATCTCTTTTCCTGATTAGTCGTTTAATCGTCATGAATTGTGATGCTTTCAGGTACTCGACTTACCCTCCTGAATATGGATACCACCAAGTGAGTCTCTCTCTCTCTCTCTCTCTCTCTCTCTCTTTCTCTCTCAATGTTTATTAAATTGGATTAGTGAAAGGATTACGGTTCAAAACATGTGCTGATCAAATTGATTAAATGCACTTGCGGGGGACCAGGCAATGTACAACCCGATTCAGCAGCAGCAGCAGCAGCAGCAGTACTATCAGCAGATGTACGGGGGGTCGTCCGCCTCGACATCCGCCATGGGGGGTGTCTCCCCGTACTACTACGGCTACTCGCTGCAAGCTGCCGGGAGGGGAGCCTACTCCGCGCCCCAGGCGCACCGTATCCCCGGACCCTCCTACCTCTACTATCCTGCGCACGCGGAGGGCCCGCCCTCCCCCTTCCAACCTCCTCCCCCTCCCACCCTCCAGCCTCTCCGGCTCCCCTTCACTTCTCCCGCAGCAGGTATCAAAATCTCATCTTTTTTCTTGGGTCGTAATTTTCTTCTTCTCCATGTTTATTTTGGTGAACTGTTTGGAACATGGTTCGAAATTTTCTTCCTTTTTCCTCTGTGACCGGCCGAAATTACATTGGAAAAGATATTTTGTGGCAATTGGAATATATGTACGGGAGTGCGCAAGTAATCGAGGCCAGGTGGACAACCCGCAAAAGGCCATGTGAAGGATAGCTGTCAAAACTTTCGTGGGTATGACCCATCACATAATTTGGGGTCAATTCGGGATCGCACGACAGGGGGTGGGGCGTGGAAGGGGAGAAGATCTTCAATGGGGATCTTGCATTCGCATTGTGTTTTCCACATCATCCCTGCGGTCGAGCCCGAGGAATGCAGTCGCGTCTCCATCCTTCTGCGCATCTTGTTGCTTGAAGCGCAAATTGCGCTACAGGGAACGCTACAGGGAACGCGAAAAATCCGATGTTAAAAATGGGTTCGTGTATAGTGCTAGGATCCGACCGGATCTGCAGTTAAATTCTATGCGGGATTAGATCTTCTGTATCGAGCACTAGATAGAACTAACTACCCCTTTTCTTTCTCTCACGAGGTGTTTTATACGTGGTGACAGATACGCACAACAACCCACAAGCTTCGACTAATGCAGAAACATCATCCTCATCGCCATCAGGGGTTGCCGCTTCTCAAGCTCCGACAACCTAAGAAAGACATCATTCGAGCATCGACAGAGTCGCTTGCGACGATCCATGTTCCTCCAACATTCCCCCTAAAGAAGACATTTTGCGTACATTTTCGCTTCCTGTTCTTTTACCCCCTGGACCTAGAAGAGAACGCAGCAGGTGGGGAAGATCGCTGACGCTGCGCGAAGATAGAGAGAGATCTTGTCGCCACAGGATCCGACCTCGCAAGATGTGGGAGGAGGACAGAAGAAGACTAATCAACACCTGATTTATTATTTTCATTTTTTTTTTTTCTTCCTTTCCTTTCCTTTTCCTCTATCTCTCTCTTTGATGAAAATAATTCATTCATTTTTCTCCGCGCTCATGTCCATTTATCTTATTATTGGAGCTTTTATTAATGTCCTTTTACAAATATAGCGTTTGATGATGAGACACGTGACGTAGTTGTCAATACTGGAAAAACTTATCGGTGGCTATGAATAATGATCATCGATGATTATGAGATAAAATTATCAATGCATGATAGAAATTGGTTAATCTTGTTTTGTCAACAATCAGTAGACAGTGAGTTAAGAAAATTTTGGCTAAGTAATGGATAGGGGAAGAAAATAAAGGAGACAGAGTGAAAATATCAATCATGGACAAAGTTACCGAACAACAATTAGGTAACACAGCAACCTTGAGAGTTGTCATCACTTGTGGATAAGATCGGTATGCGGATAGGAAGTTCGAAATCTCAAAAGTATAGTTACGACTATACTTAGCATAATAATTGCTAATGAGCGATTATAAGTAGGGATAATATATGTGGTGGCGTGTAATTACTTTGGGACGGAAGGACACATATTTCCAATGTTTTTTATTAATTTATTAATATTAATGCCTTTTCGATTTTCATCATGTAGGCTATGTTTGGTTATTCGGATCTCTAACTAGATAGACTAGATATGATATGATATGAAATTCGGGATTTTACTTTGTATCTTATTAATTATTTGGTAATTGTAGTTGGATATATTCACATCATATTATATACATTATTTAGTATAAACGACATATTTATATAAATAAACCAAAAATTTTACAAATGGAGATGGTAAAAGTTTCTCATGACACTTTTGCATACTTTATTTTTATTTGCATTTTAATTTTAATTTTCTCTCTTTTTTAATTAATTTTTTTTATTTCTTCTTCCCCTTCCACCACTCTCTAATAAAATTTGATTAAATGTTAAACTACACTAATATACTAAAAATGCTAAAATACATAAAATATGTAATAAATATATTGAATCTATATTCTAAAATAGAATTAAATTTGAATATATAAACCGAAAATAAGATTAAATTAAAATAACTATTTTTTATTTTTTATTTTGAATTTCTTATATTAGGATTCAAATATTATTTATATATCAAAATATATTTATAAATTTTTAATTTTTTTAGTCAAATAATTTTTATTTTGTTAATTTAAGAAATTTATTATTCAAGAAAAATAATTTTCCTAATATGGATGTTAGAAATCTTATTTACCTTTATCCACCTCTTCCATGGGATAATTTTATTTGATTTATATCTTTTTTATATCAAATTTTATTCTATCTTGAGTAGGCACCAAACGTAGGATGTGATAAATTTCATCATATCTTAAATTTTATCGTGACCGCCAAATGCAACTTTAGTCTTTTACCTTTAAAGTCATTGTACTTATTTGTCATCACGCCTAAGGGTGAGCAAGACTAATCAACCAATCGGAAATCACTTAGACTAGATCAAATTGGCCAGTTAGTCCAAGAATGTCGGTCAGGTTTTTGGTTTCTAAAAGTGGAACCGATGTCCGAGTAGTCTTGTTCTTGATTCCAAAGGGGAACCTAATTGAATTGGATCGACCGGACCGAATTTTTTTTATTTAAATGTCTCACATATGCCTCCTCTCCTCTTTAGATCTTTCTCTTTCGCCCCACAATGCTCACATCTACTTTCCTCTTTTGGCCTTTTACTTTCTCTATGTCTCCTTCACCTTTCATGGAGTTTGAGACATTACCTACTTTGAACTTATTAGTTCCACTAGACCTCCGGTCCGCTCCCTGAAACTAGAAATTGCAAACCAATTTGGTTCTTGTTTCCAGTAAAAGAATTTTCATTACTTAGGGCCGCTCTTGTTTTTAGTGAAACGCAAGTCCTTTATCGAGTCATTCCACCAATTTTCAAATGAGGGTCGACATAAGAATATTTGAGAACCAATTTAGCCTCAATTTCCAAATTCGAGGCAAATTGGCGCTATTGAACGTTAATTGTCATCTAGATCATGCACTATACACGTCTAAAAAAATTCAGTACTGAAACTTATCCCATGACTCTTATCTCGTTAAGTCAACTTATGGAGCTCACCATGTTCGTTGCACAGGCTGATGATCTTCTTTGTCCGTCCAGTCCAAATCGGCCTTTCTCTTGTTCTCGCACTGCAAATTACAGGATTTCAGCACCCGCACAGCCATCCATCTCTGAATATAAGACAACGACCATTGCGTGCTCGCCGTGTTTTTAGCTATGCCCTATGTAATCCGGTGAATCTTTTCTATTTGGTTTATCTCCATATATGATATCCTAGGACGCCGTTCTTGCATTGGATTATGTCCTTAGTTCAATCGACAACAGGTGGCATATACTCTTCTCATCACTAGGGATGGCCAAACTCCTGACATTTTCAAAACTTGGAGCCTACTATACAGTTTAGAACTAAGGTTCCGTTTATTTCACCCGAAAAAGTGATATTTTTTGGAAAATGTTTTTGGGAAAGTCATTCTCTATAAAAATGATAATATTTTTTAGTATTAGTTGAGACCTGAAAATAAAGTGAAAAATATTTTCCATTATTTAGTAAAGGAAATCATTCCTAAATAGATATACATTATTGGGTGCTAGTGGCCTACGCATGAGTAGTTGAGGAACCCAACATGGACTCTAGGGTTTGAAGCCCAAATCGCCAACTCCTGGGCACGAGCACGATCATTGGTCTTGGGTCTACAAAAACTGAGCCCCACTCTTTGGCACCGGCCTAGGTCGATAGAGGTTGGACCTATGTTCCCAGCACTAGGGCCTAAGTCCATCAAGGCCAAGCCTTGAACCTCAGTGCTTGGGACGAGGACTAGGACCTTGATGTCCGAGCATGGGTCAATCAAGGTTGGGCTTGAGACACATTCCTTGGTGCTCAAACCTGAGCATATCGAGATTAAGCCTTGGGACCTTCGCACCCATGCTTAAGGCTCGACACCTTGGCTAGGCCTAGCATCAATAGACTAGGGTACGGGTACAAGGTACCCGGGCATGAGGCACGGGAGTCCTAGCTCGGCCTTGATGGACTCGAGCATGGTGACTGAGGTCAAGCACAACCTAGATGGATTTGGGCCTGGGCGCTGGAGACCCGACCTTGTGCCAAGGGCTCAGGAAAGAACATTTGAGTATTTGTGTCTAAGGGATTTCTACTCTAAGTGTCAATACATTGTCATATTTGGGAAAAAGATTTTCATTTTTTTTGAAAAGAAAATTATTTCCTAAATTTAAACTTCAATATGAAAATATTTTTCATTAATTAGGAAAACATTTTCTGTTAATTCATTTTCCTAAGCTATCTAAATATTGGAAAATATTTTTTGCGAAACAATTGGAACCTTAACATGACAATCTAGGATCGACTCTAGAAAAAAAAATATGAAGAGTAAAAGTTACCAATTCATGAACAAAATAGCATTTTATCGGTTGCTAAAACTGAAATTTTAAGAAATACAGAGTAGAAGTATGATTGCTGGCTTTGTTTCCTAATTATTTTTTTGCCTCAATTATTAAATTCATCATATCCTACTAAGTACTAATCGCACTGCACATTGGTCAGTACAGTTAAGAACTCAATTATTAATAGTCTGACCTGACTTGATCAGAAACAGTTAGCTTCTCTCAAAACCGACCCAAAGACAAAAACCACGTCCTCGGACTCAAACCTTGGTTGCCTATAATCCTCTGCAATTTCAGTCGCGCTCCCATATTATACTATAAACCTAAAAAAAATTAAAAAAAAATGCAAAAAGATTGAACAAAAATCTAGCCATATTAACAAGTTCACATAATCCTAAATTACGTCGCTAATAATTGTTCTTTGTTGTGTAATTTGCTGTATCTTCGGTGGAATTTCAGAATTGTCAAATGACCATACTTCGATTTTCGACCGGTTAGTGCATTAAGTTTTCATCCTCTTTGCGAGAAAATATTAGGTACGTTAAAAAGATCGTGTCATTCATATTTTGAACTATTCAGAAGTTGACAGCTATTTGCACGGGCCCACATGTCAGTCCAATTCAAACCAAGAGTGTGGGCGGAGGGCAAAGCGGTCTCTCTCCTCTTTATCCTCTTTATCTCCTCTCTCTTCCTCCTTCTATGCTCTCTTCTCACTCTGCACTCCCCTGACACACTGACGCTTCCCAAATAGCTCCAACTTATATCTAAATCTCATCAATTATATGTAAGCAAGTTAGCTTGAAATCCCATCACTTATATGTAAGGAGAAAACAAAAACCTTAAGATCCCATTAATTATATCTAAGTAAGTTAGCAGTAGCTTTGTAGCATAGATAAAAGCTTCCGAAAATATTATCACATAGCATACACCCCTCAAATAATGATTACCTCAGCTAGCGGGTTGTGCTTGAACTCTTCAATCTACAAAATTCAAGCCGAATTAAGGCAATGAGTCTGTAGAATTCAAAAAGTATTTTCTGCAAAAAGCATTTTCTATCTCAGGTGTTGATATGACATACACGATCCTAAAACATAAATGGAGGAAATGGAGATCGTGCTCTGCTTTCTCTATATGAACAGATGACCGTCCAAGGCCCGAAGAGGAGATCAATGATAAATGAATAAAATCATTCGATATTTCTCTGATCTTGCCCCAGCTTGGAAAAAAATTATCAATTCGTACCCTCTCAAGGAAGGCTCATGAGCACGCTTAAATGACTTTGAGTCGAGTGGAGAATGGAGGGCAAGGCAGTCGCTTCTAAGTACTTTCTCCCCCAAAACAAAGATGCGAACATAAATACCTGGTAAAAAAATTGAACCTGAAAAGAGGGACTTATGGTCGCAGGTTTAGAGCTTCTCGAGGGATAGCTTTGGGCAGAGCAGAAATCAAGTCATCGACGAAAGATTAGACGAGAGAGTGGAGTGATTGCTTCTCGGTCGTGAGTCAAGAGGGACGGAAAGAGCCGAACAAAATCGGTCTTCGGAAGAGAGCAGGATTTGGGAAGAGAGAGGTCGCAGGAGTGTGCCAAGAGAATGCCGTTCAGAGGACGAGGCCATCGAGTACAGAGAGAGGCCGTTGTCGGGAGGGAGCGACAATCATCGAAGGAAGCACTATTTGGGAAGGGTAAGTGTGTCGGGAAAGAGTGCAAAGAGAGAGAGGGGAAAGTGTTGGAGGAGGAGGAAGAGAGAGGAGATAAAGAGGAGAGAGATTGCTTTGCCCTCCGCCGGCGCGTTGGGTTTGAATTGGGCTGACACGTGGACTTGCGCGGGCAGTTGTCAACTTCTGAATGGTTCAAAGTATGGATGACGTGGTCTTTTCAAGGTATAGATAGCTAATTTTTTCATGCGTGGCGTCATGTTGGTTCCACATGGGGTATATATACATCAATATTTGGTATGGAAGTTGCGTAGATTTCAATTGAAGTGATTTGATTACAAAAACTTAAAAGCTTAATGCATTGACAAATTAAAATTGAAATCAAAGTTTTGTGACTTAGATTTTCAAAAATTCTAGTGAAGTTCAAATAAGATTTTACTTAAGTAATTTCTTAATTATGTCTCAGGATGCCCATCAAACTAAGTTCCTGCCCATATGTTTTATAATTTATTTATTTATTTATTTATTTTTGATGACCCAGGAAAGCCTCGTACGTCGCGGGCGGCTGGAGTAAACCCTGGGGCCCCACGGGAGGACCCACCACCCCCGTGGAACAGGTAAGACGCCAAGCGTCTCCGCGGCGAGTCGAACCCTCGCCCTCCGAGAAGGGGTCAGTGGGTCCCTCTACGATGGGGAAGACTTGCCAGCGGAGCCACCGCGGCCGGTGGTTATGTTTTATAATTTATTCTGATCCAACAAATCAGCAAAAAAAATTAGGACATGCTCCCACAGGTTTTCGCCCAGCGTGCGTCGCAACGAGCGCAACCAAATTCTAGGTTCGCCCCTCCCCCTCATCTTGGAGAAAGTCACCTGATCCCGCAACACCAGCACTCGCTCGCGCGAGCCGAGAGATTATACGAATCCCATGCGAAGTTCATCTCGACCGACGGTCGATGTGATCCAGGCTCACGTGGTCCGGGTTCTTCCGGTAATGTTTCCCGATTTTGACCCCATCTTGGTCAATCAAATCTGCTCCCGCGTCTCCATCTGTCTCTCTCCATCCCTCTATCGAAGACATGCTGGTCACTCCTTTCTCCCTCCTTGCCTGTTCCGCAGAACGCACGAAACCCTCCGCATAAATCCGCACCGGACCCTCTTCAATCTTCGTCCTTCGCTCACCAACGCGAACCTCTTCCCTTTCCTGAAGCTAAAACGATGGCTGCTTCTCCTCCGTCCTCTTCTCACGTCCTCGTCGCCCTCCTCCTCGTCCTGTCCCGCTTCGCCGCCCCGTCCTCGGCCGCCGTCCCGAGGATGCTGTCCCTCGTCAAGACCGAGCCCCTCGTCCTCACGTACCACAAGGGCCAGCTCCTCAAGGGCAACGTCACCGTCAACCTCCTCTGGTACGGCCGCTTCTCCCGCGCCCAGCTCTCCGTCATCGCCGACTTCTTCCTCTCCCTCGGAGCCCCGCCCAGCCTCCCCCCTCCGTCGCCTCCTGGTGGTCCACGACCGCCGCGTACGCCGGCGGCCAGGCCCACGTCTTCTTCGGGAGGCAGCTCGTCGACAGCAAGTACTCCCTCGGCAAATCGCTGAAGAACCAGGACGTCGTGAGCTTGGCCTCCAGGCTCGCTAGGGCCAAGGCTGGCGGCGGTAACGCCATCAACTTTGTGTTGACCTCGTCGGATGTCGGCGTCGAGGGGTTCTGCATGAGCCGTTGCGGGTCCCACGGGTGGTCGACCACGGCTCCAGGCGGCAAGGGCGCCAAGTTCGCGTACGCGTGGGTCGGCAACCCGGCGAAGCAGTGCCCAGGCCAGTGCGCGTGGCCCTTTTACCAGCCGATCTACGGGCCTCAGATACCTCCCCTGGTGGCCCCGAACGGGGACATCGGGGTCGACGGGATGGTCATCAACTTGGCCACGGTCCTGGCGGGCACCGTCACGAACCCGTTCGACAAGGGATACTTCCAGGGCCCCGACGACGCATCCCTCGAGGCCGTGAGCGCATGCACGGGGATATTCGGAAGGGCGCGTTCCCGGGCTATCCTGGGGTTGTCCTGGTGGACAAGACGACGGGAGCGAGCTACAACGCGATCGGCTTGGGCGGACGGAAGTACCTGCTGCCGGCGATGTGGGACCCCAAGACGTCCACTTGCAAGACGGCCTTCTAGGGCAGCAACCTAGCAAAACACATACACATAACAAGGGGTACCTCGATTTCATATGCGTATAGCGCACACGTGATGTTTACAATTATACGTCTTGTTTTCTTTTCGGGGGAGGGCTTTAAATTTATGGTGTTAAATACAATATTTTCGGAATTTGTGGATTACTTTGAACCTGAATAATGTGGTTTCATTGGAACAATCGAACGCCGTCCATGCACGTCGAACATCTCTCTCGTTTCTGTTCCGAGACCCGTTTAACTATGACTGGAGTTGTGCCGGAATCTTTGTATGATTCTCCTACCTATAGTCGGGAAAGTTCAGTGCTAATGAGGTTTTTCGTAGAATAAAGAAAAAGATGGTGTTTCGGAAACGTGGAGGCTCTTGGAGTCTCTACATGGCGAAGTTTGGACGTGCAGAGGACTGGTGAGATCTCATTGGCTGCTTGGAATGTCCAGGAAAGAAAGAAGTGTGCAGCATCGCGCACCACGTACCGTCGAATCGTTTCCTTGTACATTCTTCCAAGTCGTGCCAAGCACTACTTCCTGTCGGACCAATGAAATGAATCACATGTCCAATTACTCCAAATCGGCTAAAAGTACCTTTACCTTGTACGAAAGTTTCATCCAAAACCTTAAAAAACTCTCTCTCCAATCAAAGGTCGCAACCCTAGATCAACCATCATCTTGTTAGCTGGATTCACTCCTATGTGGAGGAAGCCCAATGAGTTATAAGCCCAAAAAGGGTTTGAGCTCATATGATAAGTCATATGGAGAAATTGAGTTTCTCACTATCTTTAAAGCGGTAGCTGTAAAAAGACGCAGTAACAATAGAAAAAAGAGAAAACAAAAAATTTAGGGGTTGGGGCAAAGTCTGATTTACATCAAGCTAGCATCGGAGGTCAATTCGTGGTCCGATTGAGCTGAAATTTTGTCAAGCATGTTCGTGGCATAATCTTCTTGAATCTGAACGGTTTGATTTTCATTTGAAGCTCCCTACATCAGGTTTTTCGTGGATTGATCAAAACCTGCGTTTTTTGTCAAATTTATCCTTGATCTCTTGTGAAATTCATGTGTATTGTCAAGAATTATGTTCTTGAGATCTTTACTGCTATGTACCTCTAGTATTTGCTAGAGAAGAATATTGTTCACCCAATTTTGTTGATAGTGAAGATTTTCGGATGGACTCCGGTCCCGTAGTTTTGATCTCCTGACATCGAGGAGGTTTTCCACGTAAAAAAATCGTCTTGTATTCACGTGCTTGGTATTTATTTTACTCTACAATATCGATTCCTATTAAGTTTACACAAGAGGGGAGATTATTTTATTCCACTGCGTTAATTCAATATTGTTCGAATTGTTATCGTTCTCCGATTAGAGTGGTATCAAAGCTTCTGGTTATTGCTTGATTTTTCTGCCTTGTGTTAAACAATGGAAACAAATATGAATAGAATGGTTACATTGAATGGTTCGAATTATCATATTTGGAAAGGGAAGATGGAAGACCTTTTATATGTGAAAGATTTTTATTTGCCCGTATTTGCCAAGAAGAAACCATATAATAAAACTGATGCTGAATGGTCTATATGTCATCGTCAAGTGTGTGGTTATATTAGGCAGTGGGTCGATGATAATGTTTTGAACCATATTATTGAGGAAACACATGCACACAGTTTATGGGATAAGCTCGAACAGTTATATGCTCAAAAGACTAGGAATAATAAGTTATTTTTTATAAAACAGATGATGGCCCTGAGATATCAAAATGGTACTCGTTTGACTGATCATTTAAATTATTTTCAAGGAATTATAAATCAATTGGCTGCGATGAGAATCAAGTTTGATGATGAGATACAAGCACTATGGTTGCTTGGTACTTTGCCGGACTCATGGGAGACGTTCTGAACATCTTTATCTAATTCTGCCCCGGATGGTACGATTACCATGGATTTGGCCAAGAGTAGTATTTTGAATGAAGAGATACGAAGGAAGACACAAGGATCGTCATCTTCACATTCTGATGCTTTGGTTGTTGAGAAAATGGGAAGAAGTGAGTCTCGAGGTCCGAGAAATAGAGATAAAAGTCGAGATAAAAGTAGAGGTAAGTATAATAAAATTTGCTAATGTTGAGTGCCATTATTGTCATCAGAAGGGACATATTTAAAGGTTTTGTCACTAGTTAAAAAGGGAGAAATAAAAGGAGAAAGGTAAAGAGAAGAAAAGCGATAATGACAGTGATGACAATCGTGTTGCTGCACTTAAAGAATACTTTCTCATTATTTTTTATGGTGATGTGGTGAATTTTGTATCTCATGAGACTAGTTGGGTAATTGATAGTGGTGCATCTGTTCATGTCACGTCTCGTAGGGATTTTTTTACATCATACAAGTCAGGTGACTTCAGATCTGTGAAGATGGGAAACCATGGGCTAGCTCAAGTTGTAGGCATCGGTGATGTGTGCCTAGAAACAAGCAATGGCATAAGATTAGTATTGAATAATGTTAAACATATACCTGATATCCGCTTGAATTTGATTTCTACAGACAAGTTGGATGCTGAGGGGTATTGCAACACCTTCAGTAATGGTCAATGGAAGCTCACCAAAGGTTCTCTTGTTGTGGCTAGAGGTGAAAAATATTCTTCGTTGTACATTATGCAGGCAAAGTTATCCACAGGCAAAATTAATGTAGTAAACAGCGAAGATGCAGCTGAGTTATAGCATAAGAGACTCAGTCACATCAATGAGAAGGGTTTGTCAATATTGGCTAAGAAGAAGCTCCTTTCGGGATTGAAAAGTTCGGCGCTAAAGAAGTGTACTCATTGTTTAGCAGGAAAACATAACAGAGTTGCATTTAAAAGCTCCCCTCCTTCAAGAAAGTCAGGTATACTGGATTTAGTGCATTCTGATGTTTGTGGTTTTATGAAAACAAAATCACTTGGTGGCTCTCTTTATTTTGTTACCTTCATAGATGATTTTTCAAGGAAAATTTGGATTCATACCTTAAAAACTAAAGATCGAGTATTAGATGCTTTTAAGCAATTTCAGGCTTCAGTTGAGAGACAAACTAGAAAGAAATTGAAATGCATCAGAACTGATAACGGGGGAGAGTATATTGGACTTTTTGATGAATATTGCAGACAAGAAGGTATTCGACATCAAAAGACACCTCTCAAGACACCTCAGTTAAATGGCTTAGCTGAGAGAATGAATAGAACACTCGTTAAAAGGGTAAGATGCTTACTTTCACAGTCAAAGCTACCTGAATCCTTTTAGGGTGAGGCTTTAAGTACAGTTGTGCATATATTAAATCTTACTCCATGTGTTCCTTTAGAGTTTGATGTTCCTAATAGAGGTTGGATAGGCAAAGATGTTTCTTATGATTATTTGCGTGTCTTTGGGTGCAAAGCATTTGTGCATATTTCCAAAGATGAGAGGTCGAAACTTGATGTGAAAACACAACAAAGTGCATATTTATTGGTTATGGGCGGGATATGCTTGGTTACAAATTTTATGATCCGGTTGAAAAGAAAATTGTAAGAAGCGAGAGACGTTGTGTTTATGGAAGATCAAACAATAGAGGATATTAAGAAAGCGAGATGATTACAAAGCACCACGGGTTAGTGATAATTTGGTTGATTTGGATCCAGTTTCTCTTACAAATATTCCTACACAGGTTGATGAAGAGTAGCAGGAAGTCAATGTTCCAAATAACGCACATGTTCCTGAACATGTTGAAACAGATAATATTATTCCTGAACCAGAGACTCAATTAGATGTTCCACTGGATGTTCCAGTTCGGAGATCCATTAGAGACCGACAACCTTCCACTAGGTATTCTGAAGATGAGTATGTATTATTGACTGATGCAGGTGAACCAGAGTGCTATGCAGAAGCTATAGAAGATGAGTAAAAAAGCAATTGGTTTGATGCTATACGAGATGAGATGCAGTCACTTTATGATAATCATACTTTTGAGTTGGTGAAGTTACCTAAAGGTAAAAGAGCTTTGAAGAACAAGTGTATATATAGGTTGAAGCAAGATGAACATACTTCACAACCACGGTACAAAGCTAGATTGGTTGTTAAGGGATTCGATCAAAGAAAGGGTATTGATTTTGATGATATATTTTCTCCGGTAGTGAAAATGTCTTCGATCCGTGTGGTACTAGGCTTGGCAGCTACCCTAGATTTGGAAATTGAGCAAATGGATGCCAAAACAGCCTTCCTACATGGTGACTTGGAGGAAGAGATATACATGGAACAACCTTAGGGTTTTAAAGTGAAAGGGAAGAGAATTATGTGTGCAAATTGAAGAAAAGTCTCTATGGCTTAAAACAAGCACTGAGGCAGTGGTATAAAAAGTTTGCGTTAGTTATAACAGAACATGGCTATAAGAAGACTTCCTCGGATAACTATGTTTTGTCCAAAAAATTTTTGATGATGACTTTATTATTCTCTTGCTTTATGTTGATAATATGTTGATCGTTGGCAGAAATGCTTCAAGAATTGAGTTATTGAAAAAACGGTTGAGCAAGTCTTTTGCCGTGAAAGACTTGGGCTCGGCGAAGCAGATTCTTGGCATTAGAATTACCCAAGACGAGAGATGCTAAGAAGTTGTTTTTGTCGCAAGAGAAATATATTGAGAAGATCCTTCAGAAATTTTACATGAACAAGGCTAAAGTGGTTAGTACTCCTCTTACTGCCCACTTTAAGTTAAATATGAAGCAAAGTCCTACGACTGATAAAGAGAAGAAAGATATGGAAAGTGTTCCATATGCCTCAGCTGTAAGAAGCTTAATGTATGCGATGGTATGTACACGCCCACTTGGCGCACACAGCTTGGCGTTGTTCGTCACTATTTGTCAAATCCAGGGCGAGAGCACTGGATGCAGTGAAGTGGATTATAAGGTATCTTTGAGGAACTTCAAATTTGAAACTCAGTTTCGGGACCGGGAAACTTGAGTTAGTTGGATACACAGATTCCGACTTGGCTGGAGATATTGATACTCGTAAATTTACTTATGGTTATTTGATTTCTTTTGCGGGTGGAGCTATGTCATGAAAGTCAAGATTGCATAAGTGTGTTGCACTTTCTATAACCGAAGCTGAATTTATTGCAGTGATTGAAGCTAGTAAAGAGATGTTATGGATGAAGAAGTTCTTAGAAGAACTTGGGTTTAAGCAAAAGAGGTATGTGCTATTTTGTGATAATCAAAGCGCAATTTATCTTGGTAAGAATTCATCTTTTCATTCTAGATCGAAACATATTGATGTTAGATATCATTGGATAAGGAATGTTCTAGATGAAAAGTTGTTGGAACTTGAGAAAATTCATACGGATCATAATGGCTCTGATATGATGACGAAGACTCTACCAAGAGAGAAGCTTGAATATTGTCAATTGACAATAGGGATGGTGAATCCCTCCACATTGTCGTGAGGGGGAGATTTGTTAGTTGGGTTCACTCCTTTGTGGAGGAAGCCCTGAGTTGCAAGGCCAAAAAAGGCTTGAGTCCATATGATAAGTCATATGGAGAAATAGAGTTTCTCACTATCTTTAAAATGGTAGCCGCAAAAAGACCCAGGGAACAAGAGAAAAAGAGAAAACAAAAATCGGGGTTGGGGCAAAGTCTAATTTACATCAAGCTGGCATCGGAAGTCGATTCGTGGTCCGATTGAGCTGAAATTTTGTTAGCATGTTTGTGGCGCAATCTTCTCGAATCTGAACGGTTTGATTTTCGTTTGAAGCTCCCTACATCATGTTTTTCGTGGATTGATCAAAACCTGCGTTTTTGGTCAGATTTATCCTTGATCTCTTGTGAAATTCATGTGTATTGCCAAGAATTATGTTCTTGAGCTCTTTGCTACTATGTATCTCTAGTATTTGCTAGAGAAGAATATTGTTCACCCAATTTTATTGACAATGAAGATTTTCGGGTAGACTCCGGTCTCGTGGTTTTGATTTCCTCATGTCGAGGAGGTTTTCCACGTAAAAAAATTGTCTTGTGTTCGCGTGATTGGTATTTATTTTACTCTACTATATCGATTCCTATTAGGTCTACACAAGAGTAGATATTATTTTATTTCGCTGCATTAATTCGATATTGTTTGAATTGTTATCGTTCTCCCATTACATCGCACTCAACGATAATCGGCAACCTTTGTTTGGGTCATGAACCAAGTGTAGAGGAGAGAGAGAGAGAGAGAGAGAGAGAGAGAGAAATCCTTTTCCCACTTCATGAGATTTTGAGGTGTCACAAAGTCTCTCGCTTTTAATTTTGATGTTATTGTTGGCTAGACCTATAGAGCTCGACAAACACACACCAAGTAGGTATGATATATTTCACATTGGTATATTGCTATGATATAATCTATGATTTTCTAAACTAGCATGGTTTTTCCAAGCAAGGTGTTCAACATTTAATGTGCTTTAATCAAGGCCATGACCTTGCATAGCCTTTATAGTTAAATTTTTTTAAACTCATAATCTAGTTAGTTAGAAGAGCTAAAGTATCCCTCAAAGCTCACAAGAAACATGATTTTTTTTTCTAGAATCGAGGCTATCATCTGATGCTAGGGGTAAGCGACCAAGTCAATTCACAAAGGAATCTATCTTATTCCCAATTTCATAAACTAAGAACTACTCTAATCAATTTAATTCCCAAATTCATATGCTTGAATCGGCCGACTCTACCTAAGAACCTAGAACTTGGGATTTCGTTATGGTAGAACTTGGAACTTAATCAATTTTGAATTGGTTTACCCCTAACTCTAAGTGAGTTCTTTTACTCTTTTATAAAATAGAAAATATTCTTTGAAATTGAATGTATTTGACATATAATTCTCAAGTATAAGGAATTTATTCATATTTGACACATGTATATTGTAGATATAATAAAGTACACAAATCAAAAAAGAAAAAGAAAAAGCTTTGGCCAGGCACAATTTCGGCCTTGAATCGGCCGGTTCGGTTCCAGGCCAACTCTAGGGTCAACCAGGTTGGTTGCCAGTTCAAAAAAAAAAAGGAGGAATTGACTCTAAAAACGTAAATTCTAGGTTCCAAGTCTAAGACACCTTAGCTCCAATTAAGCAATTCTGGAGAAAATTGATTTTCAATTTCAAGGGCTTGATTAGAAAAATTAAACATTCAATGACGTCATTAGAAATATGCGAAGGTTCAAGGACGAAGGATAAAAGCGGACAAGCCTACCTATATTTTAAAATACTAAATCGCAAACTAGTATTAATGGGCCTCGAAACATCGAAAGAAGCCCAGGAAAATCTCCAGTTGGGCTCCGTCTTATATCACTACTAAGGCCCAAGCAGAAGCGAGCATCACCGCCGTCGCTTAGTCGGAACTAATCGACCAAAAGTAAAACCATCCAACGCCTTCGATCCGTTCCCCCACTTTCTAATCATCACCGTTCACGCGCACAGATATTCACGCTGGCGAATCCCCACCGTTCACGTCGCCGACTTCCGATTCTCTCGTCGAAGGCCTGCGAATCCTCGTACCACCTCCATCTTCGAGATCGGAAAAACCCAACGCCTCCGCTTCCCGTTTCCATCTCCGCCGCCTTCCGATGGAATCCCACGGCGACTGCCGCTCCCCGAACTCCCCCAGACGTCCGACGCCGCCAGCTGCACCGCGGCCGGCGCCGGCTCCGGCTCCGGCACTCCAGCGCCACCTGCGCTAGATGCGGCGGCCCCACCGCTTACCCTACTCCCCGCCTTCCTTCTCCGGCGTCTCCCCCGCCGCCTGCCTACCGCCCCATCCGCGCCCCCGCCGTCAATGTGTCGTCGGAATCTCTGCACTCCCAGCAGCAAGCCATCATTCTCGCGCCGGTGCCTCAGTCGCAGAAGGTCCCGATCGTCTCCCCGCCTTATCAGTTCCAAGTCCCCGTCAAGAGAATCCATTCGCCGGACGACATCCGCCGGTTCCACGACTCCGACGTCTCCAAGAACTTCCTTGGCTTCGTGGTCGCTCTCTCCGAGTCGATTCGGGGCCGCAAGATTTCGGACGCGTGCCACGAGTCGTCCACCGCGTCCGCGATCGTGTCGATTCTCGAGACTCTGGCTCGTTGGATCGAGGAGATTCCTCCGGTCCAGCAAGCCGCGCGTTACGGTAATGTCTCGTACAGGAGCTGGCACGAGCGTTTGGTAGAAACTAGCGAGTCCTTGATGCTCACATTTCTTCCTGACGATCTGCGATCTGCGACGGTCGAGATTGTACCTTATTTTACTGATAGTTTTGGTAATTCGAGCCGTATCGATTATGGCACCGGGCATGAGACCAATTTCGCTGCGTGGTTGTATTGCTTAGCGAGGATGGGAGTCATAAAGGAAGAAGATTACCAAGCTGTAGTGGTTAGGGTTTTTGTGAAGTATCTAGAGTTGATGAGAAAATTGCAGTTGGTGTATTCTTTGGAGCCTGCTGGTTCACATGGGGTTTGGGGTCTTGATGATTATCATTTCTTGCCTTTCATTTTTGGGTCATCACAGTTGATTGGCCACAAGTATATGAAGCCCAAGTCGATTCACAATGAAGACATATTGGAGAACTTCTCCAATGAGTATATGTATTTCTCTTGCATTGCTTTTATTAGGAAGGTGAAGAAGGGACTGTTTGCTGAGCATTCGCCGCTGCTGGATGATATCAGTGGAGTGCCTAATTGGAACAAGGTGAATAGTGGGTTGCTGAAGATGTACAAGGCGGAGGTCTTGGAAAAGGTCCCCATTATGCAGCATTTTCTGTTTGGCTGGCTCATTAAGTGGTACTGATTTAGTCCCTGTTCCATTCTATGGTGATATACTCTTGGTGAAATTATTACATGGGTATATGTATGATAGGAGAATAATCTTGGTTGAAAGTTTTTACTTCTATTGGAGGATGTGTTGTTGGTATTTAGTGATGTTCTAGCTGGTCTACATATTACCATGTTACAATAATCATTTGATATGTGTAGGTGACAAATCTGTTCACCATTTGAACAAAGCATAATTACTGCAGTCTCATAAAAGTTTGATTGCCATCTCTAAACATCATTTAACAAAGTGCTAGGTATTTTCTGGATTAAAATGGTGATTTGTGATTTTTTTGGTATGCAGCAATGGTAATTGATGCTGTTGAAATGTTCGTCAATGTCATGCACCATAGTAGCGCATTCACATGGGAATCCTTGGGTCCTGTGCTACTTGAGTCATAGCATGAGCCAATTATATTGGGTATTGGACTTTACCATCTAGGGTGCAGCGCTTTACTTTGTGACTGTTGCTGCTTCACCTGATTACATGAGACTAAGTTATTTTTTATTTCTATACCGGTATTGAAGATAAAAGTGCAAAATGCCGCAAAAATGATTTGATTTTTGGCCTTGTGATATGTGATTAAAGTTGAAATACTATCCTGTATCCATGCGTATGCCGGGATCTCTCATGGAGGGCTTCTCGACAATGTTTTGTTGAAAATCTGCACTTCTCACTTGCTTTACTTGCCTTCTTCCTAAACTAATTATTATTTACCTGTACAACTGTACTTTTACTAGAAGGATCCGATTTATGTGGCTTTATAGATACTATTGTCCCATTAGTACAGAGTCTGGCGCGAAATATTTTGCTATCTCATTCTGTTTTTAAGTTATGGCTATATAAGTTGAATGGATAAGATATGCACAATGCAATTGCATTCATTTCAGGAGGATTATATATTTGTTGAGCATTCTTTACTTTAACATGAAGCAGACTTGGTATCTGACCGTTGGTTAGTTCTTTTTAGCTTTCTATAACAATTCATCACATGTATTAATGATTTCTAAGCCCTGTTCCATGTTCATGGTTTCTGCCGTGGTTTGAAATAGCTATTGACCTTTTTGAGATATAATCATAACTGGTCTTTATCCAAATAGCTGATCAATGTGAACACATGAGTTTACCATATTAATTCAAATTAAAACCCATGTGGTTGTTGAGATTCTTAGTCAGAGAATCTAGTAACTGTGAACCATCAGGGTCTTACTTGGAGTTAGGATTTTAATGTAGTGTCTTTCAGAAATCGAAATCTAATTGGTATAAGTCTTTAATTTAGCTACAGCCAATTTTGGATTTTAAAGATTGTCTTTTACTTTGGGTGGTGCGCAATTTCTTTGAGTTTGTTTTGCTTGCTAGTGTCTCATCTAATTTTCAGTTAAGTGTCCCTTTCTGTTTAAGCTGCTCCCTTTCATTTTAACACCTGATTATGAGACAAGAGCACCAAAAAGCCCATGGTGAAGTATCAATTCCAACATTCATGTGTAGCCATACCGCTTATATGACCCCTATGCTGCTTTCAGAATGGTTTCTGTGGATGTAATGGTATCCAGCTCTTTGCTACTGATGAAGAAACCGTGCACTCAATTTTTTGTTTCTCTTGCTAGTTCAATCTAATTGACACTGGTAATGAATAAGTAGATGTAGAACCTAGCATGCAACTTGAAGAGGGTATTGAAAAGATGCATTGATTTGTCTTGAGCATGCTTTTCCTTTGCATGCGTGGGTTCCTAATTTCCTTGATTTTGAGTAACAAGGCAGTTCTCTAGTTTGATGGTTTTATTGAAATGGGAGTGCTTTTCTGTTGGTATTTAAAAAAGTGTTGATTTTCATAATGTGCTTAAGTGCTTATATGATCTACATACTAACAACAAACTATTGTAATTATGTTCTGTTGGTTATGTCAGTAGGCATGGGATTTTCATATGCTTAAGACTGAAGAGTGTCAACCGGAGCTTTTTAACTGTTTTTGGTTTCCTTTTTACCAGGGAGTAGATGACGCTTGTCTGCTGGTGCTGCTTGCTGTTCCATAATCTGAAGATATGATTCTAGATACAAACCCACTAAGCAGCAACGAGTAAAAATCGTCTGGTAGTTCGGTTGAGCTGTTCCTACTTTATTCTCTTTACAGCTAGTTGCTTAATCATATGCACAGTTCGTTTATGTCGGCTAAGTTGTTCATCGGATTAAATTATTAACCTCTGACTTGATGACAGAGTAGATGGACAGCAATTCTTATGATATGATTGGCAATGGCAGTTTGTCTTTGCAGCTGAGGGGAAAGTAGTTGATAAGTGTACGTGTGAAGGCAGTTAGTTGAGTTTGAGGTGCCAGCTCCACCAGTAGTCCTTGACAATGATAACCATGGAAATCTGTGACTCCGAGGTTGGTCCCAATGCTAGACTTTCTAGTATGCTTTGTGTTCATAACCTGGATGTTAAGGTTATCAAAATTTGGACAGTGTGATTTGAGATAAGAGAATTCCCAAATTGCTGGTATTTTTCTCTCGATGTTTGCTTGTGTACAATAGCGCGATGCTAAGGTCCTTTTTAGGGAGGGAGAGCATTTGGTTGCCACGATGCAAATCTGATAGTGTTATGCGTTTCCCCATCCTAGAGCGAAAGCCGGAAAAATAGAGTGGAGTTTAGCCTCATGACGGACTTTTGAAGTCGAACATTCCTCTGATTGGTGCATTGTACTATATTGACATCAACCTGCCAATCAAAGGATTGGTTGGAGGTAAACATGGTCTTCTCCGATATGATTCCCATCTGATAGGTGAAATATGACAGCACCAGTTTCGACACTGAAGTCATAATCACATGCTGATACATTAGAGGAACCTCAAATCCCATGAAAGGAGTTCGCATCCACTGAGAAGGGAGACACTGCTTGCCAATTGTAAGCATAACCTCCACACAGCCGCCTAGCACTAGCAATAATTATCACGTTGAAGAGAGGCCTAAATTGGAAGGTTTGAAAGAGCTCGTGGCAAGAATCTAAGGGCTATATATTATGTCGCCTATCAAAAGTTACGTGTTCCTCACGGTCCAAAAATGATCATATTTTTTTATAGGCCACCTCTTCCCTGTAGTCAATAATTCCCAACACGCAATCACTCCGTGATTGAACACGCATTGTGCTTACAAAAGAAAACACGCGTACATGTTTTTTTTTTATATATATAATATGAGAGATTAACTATGACCCATATATATTAAATTATATATAATGAGAGATTACCCATGACCCATGAAAATGTCTGTACTCAAAAAACCAAAAACGTGGAAGGGGCGCACATGGGAAGGAGAAGGGGGACCGTGTCACTGAGGCACTTTGCTGTTTTTTTTTCCCTTGAGAACCTGGTCTCGTGAGTTGGGGACGGCGTTTGCGTTACTGGGTCCTCGTGTTTCAATCCCCGTCCACACGCGCTCACGTACCGTCGCATCGAAACTTGCTTCCTTTTTCGGGTGAAGAACGATCGATCCCCATCGAAAAACCCGGTTCATTCCGGATCCACGAATGCAGGCTTTCGTTCTCCTGTAGATCGTCACAAATTACGCCGAAAAGAGAGAGGAAAAAGAGAGGGGGGCACCAAATGAGAGCTGGCAAAGTCTTCGGCGGGCGTCAAGCGATGAAGAATAATGACCTTCCCCATTAGCAGGGTCGGGTAGGTCTTCTTCTCCGAGGTAATTTATTAATCCTTGAATTCAAAGCTCCCCTCAAATTTTCTGTGCTCTCCCTCCCCCCTCTCCTTTTCCTAAGATTCTTTTATTCTTGAAACTTGGATTTTGAGTTTGACCTCCCTCCTCTTCCCTCCCTCCCTCCCTTTCTCCCTCTCTCTTTCTCTAGCTAATCTTGCACGCCACCAACTAGCATTTAAAGCTGTCTTAAATACCAGGTTTTGACAGTTCTTGTCTATCGCCATAATAGGACTGTCCATTTTTGTCCTCCTCTTTTGTTCGGGAGGGGTAACAACATCTTCCACCCCTTCCCCACTCCTCCCAATCCTCACCTTTTACAAAAGTCCTTTTGACCTCTCTCTCTCTCCCCCCCTCTCTACTTTTCTGTTCCCTCGGTCTTCTTGTTTTTACTCTTGCCCTGCCGCTTGTTTGCTGGTGGTTGTGGTGAGAGCTTTTTCGGTAGGTAGCCAAATAATCCCGTCCCCTCCCCTCTCTCTCTCTCTCTCTCTCCCCTCTTCTCTTCCTCTCCTTCTGTGGCGGATATACCGGCGGGCTTTTAGCAGAAACCCAGAGAAAAAAGAAAAGAAAAAAAGCTCAGGCAATTCGAAGGGAGATCTCACTCCTTCTTGGGTACAATCTTTATCTTTTCGCATGCTTGTGTAAAGTCCCTTTTTTTTAATCCTTCCTTTGTCCCTTCCCTCTCTGTGTTCGTGCTCTGCTGGCTGGGTAACCTTGGGCAGAGCAAAAGAAAATGTTGATAGTTTTCATCTGGGTTCGGTTTGTCGAGCACGGACGTTTTCTTGCACTGGGAAATTTGAGCTCTCACCTCAAGTGTGACTTCCAGCTTCTTGATTTATCAGCTGAGAATGCAAAGTCTTGATTTTATTTTTTATTTTTTTCTTTTACTCTCTCTGGCCTCTAAAAGCAAGAAGATCCCGGGAGAGGTGTGATGGGGTATTTTGTTTCCTTCGTCTCTTGCAGTAGGTCCGCATTTCTTGCTGCGTCACAGACAATTAGCTTGCTTGTCAAGTTCTGTATCTCGATAAATACTAATTTTGTCTAATTACTTGTTTCAATTATGCAAAGCTCGATTTTTTTTTTTCAAGTTCCTGATTTCATCTGGTTGTCGCTCAACTTCTCAAGCTCCATTTTTTTCCTGTCATTCGGTCAAGAATTTTACTGAGATGTTTGCAGATGTACAAGCTTGTTCTTCTTTAGCTGTTTTAGTTGTGATTTGAGTGAGTGAAATCTCTTTTTAAGAAATTTTTGTTGGAATTGTCCACTTCTTTTTAATTTTTTGTGTCTATTAAACTTTGTCTATGTCCTGTTTTCTCCTATTCCCTTCTGATGAATGAGCGAAGTTATGGAATCTGTTTGCTGTTCATTTGCTTCTGCCCATTTGTTGCCATTTCTTGAATTTGAAGCTTGAACTTTTTGTGTGCATTTTCGTGTAACGTTGTGAAAGACTCGATTTTGAGGTGCTTCTTGTATTCTGTTTTTGTCGGAGGGCCCAGGATAGATGGAGGAGGGAAGTGATTATCGGCGATGGGACGAATTGATACCCGATGCTTTGGGATTAATCTTTAAGAATCTGTCTCTTTATGAGATACTGACCGTAATTCCTAGAGTGTGCAAGTCTTGGGGAAAGGCGGTGGTTGGACCTTATTGCTGGCAGGAGATAGACATTGAGGATTGGAGTAAGGAACGTTGCTGTCCCGGCCACATCGATCGTATGCTCCGGATGCTGATAACGAGAAGTGCAGGATCGCTCCGAAAGCTCAGTGTGTCAGGCACCGGTCAATATGATGATGGAATTTTCTCTTTTATCGCCGATCAGTAAGGAAAACCATTCTTTTATTCTACAGTCTATGAATCATCCTTAGAATTGTGACATTCAGACTTTACTAGTACGTGAAAAGAAGTTCTAGGAACAGATGGGTTGTTGTTCTACATAGGGAAAACTTCGGCAACACTTAATCCTAATTTGTAGCATACTTCCATTATCTTAAGTCCTACATCAAACTCCACTGTTGAAGTTGTACTATATGATGCAATTTGGTGATTTAGATGATTTTAAAGTAAATCTCACGTCAAACATTCCTGAAGGAAGCATTTTTTATGTCCGCTTGGATGATAAGAAAATCAGGATGAACTTATTTTAAAGAGCTTGTGATCAATGGCTAGAGTTCATGAATTGTAATGTGTCCTTTCTTTTCCTTGTTGATGTTGCCAGCGCTGGTTCAGTCCACACATTGCGGTTGCCTCGTAGTGAAATAACAGATCCAATAGTAGAAAGCATAGCAGGAAGGCTTTCCACTCTGAGTTTCTTGGACCTAAGCTACTGCAACAGGATTGGTGCTCATGCCCTTGAAGCCATTGGGAAGAACTGCAAAATGCTTCTTGGGTTGTGCCGGAACATGCATCCAGTAAATACCGCAGGGAAGTCTTCATTGGATGACGAGGCTCATGCCATTACGTTGACCATGTCCAAGCTCCGACGCCTGGAGATGTCTTACCACCTTGTGAGCACCCAGAGCGTTCTCGAGATTATATATAGTTGTCCTGAGCTAGAATTTCTAGATTTACGGGGTTGCCACCATGTGGAACTCGATGAGAAGTTCCTCAAAGAAAGGTATCCTAAATTGAAGGTTCTGGGGCCTGATGTCGTGGATGAGTACGAGAGGAATGAGTGGGAGGAGTACTCCGATTTTTCTGATTTCTCTGAGTATTTGGCATGGGAATTTGTGGCCGGAGAAGTTGGAGATTACTATGATAACGAGAGCTTGGATGAGATGTGGGATGATGAAGTGAGGTTGGAAGACCTTGAGCTGAGGTTCTACGAAGGAATCGAAGATGCTGGACTTCATGGTTGGGCCCCATCTCCTTGAGCTTATGTTTGTATGCACCAACTCTTTTTCGTATTTGCTGTTTCCTGCATTATCAATATGCTGTTAGCTGCTACATGATCCATCTATGATGTATGTACATGCTTCTGCAAACTGGTATGTGTTTCCTTCTGGAATGAATATGAAATAGGAATGAATGCCTAAGTCTTTGTCCAATGTCAGAAGGGTTCAATGTCACGACTCAGCCTGCAAGAGCAGGAGTAGTTTGAAAATCATTCCTGTATATTTGGCTAAACTCGCTAAATTCAAAGAAATTTCCACTGATGATAGTGAGTGGTTTTTAAGTCTATGCTCCATTTAGACATTGATTTCAATTAGGATATTTGTTTCAGTGGGCAAGCTTTTGTAGTGCCCCATTTCCGTCGGTGAGCAGCTGATGGTGTGCTTAGTGTATTTATCGAGTCACTGTGTTTACTATGACCATTGTCCAAGATGCTATTTGTAGTTTCGTATTCGTATTTAACAAGTCTGAAACAACATTTAGACTCTCAATCCTTTTAAACACAGAATGGATTTATCTTTACGTGTCCATTTTCCACATAACTGCTGCCCCATATTTCTCACCCTCTCCATCAATTCACTACTCAACGCACTCAAATGGTTCATTGAGCATGAGAATGGTTTATGGTATGTGTATTCCATGGCGTGCCAACCATAAATTGCTGAACTTTGTGATATGACTCAATAGCATAGGTTGCTGAGGGACTAGACAAGCACATCGAGTCCTTTCGCTAATGTCTTAATCGGTGCGACTATTATGCTGAACTCATAATGTGGATGTGCATCCCTCCCGATCTGTCCTCTTTTAAGTTCAGGAGCTTACCAAGCTGTTGATTATTCATTTGAATGTGAAAACTTAGAGCACAGGTGTTCCATTTCTCAAGTATGCAAAGTATGTATATGGCTGAGATTTGGGACTAGATCCCATCCAGTTGTTACCAGAGCAGATCATTGGCCATGCTTGAGCTGAGACAGAGAGGAGTTGGGACAATCTCTTGTCTCTAGCAACCTGAATATTCGCAGATATTGTTCTTTTTAAGGTATTTCCTGTTCATAGTTGATGAGCAGGAGTGTCCTTTTTTCTTTTGATTTACTGTATACCCAACTTGGCTGTGAAGTCACATGATCACATGTGATAATGACTTTGGATCCTGCAATCTTGCAATTCACAAAGCATGTTAAGACAAAGAGATTGTGTTTGGCCGCTCAAGAGATAGATAAATCCGATCTTGAACCTGGTGCAGCACGTGCTCTGCTTGATCCCAGCATAGAAAACTACAAGAAAAAGGAGGAAGGACTCGCCCCATCGGTTCTTGGATTTCTTTGCCGTGACGGTGTGATTGATGAAGTACCACCATACCTTGTCTGCTTTTGTCTACTTTTCGCTTGAACTGTTGGATGCAACTACAGTAGTTTGGGATTTACAGAGATTAGAAGGACATTGAAGTTGTCCAAGTATGTATTGAGCGATAAATCGTCGCCATTGCCAATAACTAGCTACCTGCCATCACGAAGGACGGCAGATTTTCTTCTATAAAATCAATCCCGATCTGCAAGGGTCGATGATCTCTTGTGCTGGCCTGACGACCGTCATATTGTTGATCCAACAATGCTGCAATCAATGATTATCACTAAACTAGCCACTAAACGACCGTCACTGCTGTCATCACTCAATAATTTTCAACATGACCGACCTAGCCACCGTCGTTAGGATGATGAGCTCAAGTGGCTCCAACGCAAACGCCCAAAGCGAAACATTACTATCAAGGCTTGTGAGCAGCTCCAGCTGCGCGTTCGGATACTATCAGGCTCCACATCAACTCAGTTTAGTACTCAAGCTATTCAGAACAGTACGCATCTTGTTCAGTTCCAAACACAATACATATTATCTTCTGCTGCTACAAAACTAAATCATTATCAGATATGCTGTTTCAAAAATATGGAGACCATGAACTCAAGTGAACTTTTCTGCTTTTGCCTTCACATGTTTTCAAGAAGTCAATGGATGGTCCCCCTCTATACCCAAGAACAAACAAGAAACACCCATGCCTCCTGGCGATGCACTTGTAGTACCAGCAGGGGGGGAAAGAAACAGGTCGAGTGAATTAAAATCACATGCGCAGTTCAAATTGCCAAAATATCGAAAAGCATGTCCCGGGTGGGGCCCGCTTGCGATCCCGTGTCGGTGGTCCATTGGATCCGGATCCGGGCAAGTAATTCCCAAGGCGCACTGTTTCAAAATCGAAATGCAAGTACAATTATTGATAGGAAGATTAGCAAGCCCAGCATTTTTTTTCTTACCTTTCTCTTGAGTAGATTTTGGGTGGGGGGCAATCAGGAATTTGGATGCATTGTAATTTGAAAGTTGCAACTTGATTCCCCAACACCCATGAATTGCTTTGATCAGTGTCACTGTTGGGTATTCCATGGATTTTCGAGAAATTGTCGAGAAGGTTAATAATATCGTTTGGACTTTATAATTCCCCTTTCCCTGCAAGGTTGATGATGAGAAAACTTGAGGAATTGCTTAGCATAATGGACAATTTCATACTCAACTACCAACTGGAGAAAGGACTTGACAGTAAAAACTGCTGACTTTCTTTAGTTTGATTGCAAAAGAGTACCATCTGATGAGCAGATCTCTTTTACATGTCTCCTGACTAGACCACCACTACTGCCTCAACCTTTAGCTGCTGGTGAGAGAGGTCACCTACCTACACTCTCCTTCACTTTTTTGTTGAAATATAGTTATATCTGTCTGTATCTCCCCGGAAATCGCATGTTTCTGACATCTCTTCCAAAAGATGGGAAACAGTCTGCTGTCTATGGCTCCCTGAAGCTCACCTTACAATCACAGCATATGCAATCTTGTAAGAAGTTCGAGGGTTAAACTTTTTTATGCTCGTGGCGTGGAGTTTTAAGTTCGTGTCGGCAAGAGGCTGAGTAGCGAGACCGAGACAACCTTAAAGTTCATCTTCCAAAATTTCTTTGTTTCGCGTGCTAGGCGATTTTGATTTTCTGCAGAAGATCTCTTTCTTCATGACTGTTCTAATTGAACAAGAAACTCGTGCGACGCTCATCTCGCATGACGTATAGACAGTGGCGAATTTCCTAATCCAACTTGGAAAGCCAAATACCAACGGACCTGGACAAAGTGCATGCACATTCTTTCTTTTATATTAGTGGCCCAAAGGACATCGAAAGAGTATACAGCAATCTTTGTTATATTATCAGACGACTACTCTAAAGCTAAAAATATGAAGCATCCATCTGACCTACCAGTCTTTATTCGCAAAGCCGATTAACAACACAAAGCTAAGCAAGAAAGTACTGCTTTGGCATACAAGCGAAGGTCAGACCAACCGGTGCCAAGGTACTCTTCCCTGTTAATTGAAAATATGAACCCATGTACCAGAGAAAAAGCACTAGCAGGAGTCTTGAAGACAAAAGAGCACTATAGCAGAGTGGCCCAAGAAAAGAACTTTATTAGGCAAGAACCGACGAAAAGAACACCAGCCTAGGCAATTGGAATCAAGCTTTCTATAAGTGAAAAAAAACTTCACGATACAATCATACAAGCCGTGCTCCAGATGCACCAAAATCGAAGCTTTTGACACGCAAACCCCCTTCCTTTCGAGGCGAATGATTGAATAACTCTCGACTTTAGTACCTTCAGCGTTCGAGCCCCTGTCATGCCAAAAGGAAATTGCGTTTGTGCTGTCTTGCCTTTGACGCTGGCAAGAAGTCTGAAGAGAACCTGTCTTAAGGTCTTCAATAGAAGATATTGCAGTTCTTTAGGTGTTAAGGAGTCGGTTTACAGTTAGGCCTACAGCTCTTAATAATCCTAGCCCAACATACAATTCGAAACATTTGCCACTCGAGATTTCTGTTGTTTGATGTGCATAGAGTTTGCCAATACTAGAGTGAGAGAAACAAAAGATTTCAAAGGATGTTACTGGATGCATTTGCATTCGACAGCATCTCGATGGATGATTCCAATGAGTTTTGCGCATGATTTAAAAGCTCATATGTGCCAATAGCGCCTCCATCGTCGCTTGCGTCGCGCGAAGCCGAGGTCTTCTACTTTGTCATGGCTTTTGGACTCCTGATCATCTGCCCTAGCCCTCAAAATCAAAAGAAGCTGCTCTGCCCTCTGTCCTGGTATTGGTCATCTGTCGAGGTGTATCGACGTATAATCCAAGGCAGAAGAAGGTGACGTGATGAATATTTATATATAAATCTTCTTTTTCTGGCCGGTACGTGACATGAACATGTTCCCCATTAAAGAAGAACGGTCAATAATCAACGGGACAAAAGAGAGAGCAAGGTTACCCCTTTTCAGTCAAACGCACGAAGGACCGCTACCAAAAAGTGAAGACCCCCCCAATCATTTTCTGGCAAGTGCGCGTTACGTTCCATGACCAAACTTCCTTGGCACCCTTTCGACCATCCTCAATTTGTTGAGTTCTCTTTTTTAACAATCCGATAGGGAAAGGGCGACTTTCTTTCTTTTTTCTTAATCTTTTTTGGTAGCTTTCCAACGAATGCTGTTGCCAGATTTTATGTCAAATCAAACGTTTGTATCGTAAAAAAGAGCCCAAACCATCAAGAAAATCACCTTCCCCCGTGACAGAACATAGACCAAACAAAAATAGCCACGAAAGAGGTAAAAACCAGGACGAGAGAGAGAACACGGGCCTTCCAAGATCTTCCTCGACCTCGCCAGCGGCTACCTCGACTCCTCTCGGCCTCTCCAACCACCCCCGTCTCTCGATCTCCTCCCCTTCCCGACTCGACCTAGCTCGTGTTGCGCATCCCTCGTGCCGAAAGGATCAGTGCATCGGCAAGACCTCCGGCGCATCGCAGATCGTTCGTTCTCGCAGAGTTCATGCCGATTCTATGATTCAACATCGTAGGTTTTTACCAACAATGGTATCGATGAGTTCTAACCGATGCGTTGGATAAGTACGAATAAAGTGGCTAGCAAAAGGGGTTCGGTGGGTCATCATTTCTTCTCCATCTTATAATATTGCATTTGATAATTGATGAAAACCTCTTGACTTTTGGGACCCGGCAGCGTGCGCCTCTTTGTTCCTAAGGAATAAATTTTGCCCACCATCAAAAGCTCCAAAGCACGCTTGCCCATCTTGCTTTGTAGTCAACTTAAATTTTGCCTTTTTACGTTCCTTCTAGCGCTCGGAATTAGGTTCTCTAATTCTTTTTTTTTAAGTTTTCAATTTGATTAAAGCCATCTTGGGGATTGTGATGTCCTTCGCTCCAGTAGTGACGTATGAGCGGTAGCTCCAACGTGCATCCACATAAACTACGGTACAAAGAAGAAAATTCGAATTGAGATTAGCATATTCCATAATTGACATTCCGTTTCTCTCTCTATTTCACCTTCTCCTACCCTCGAGTAAGCATATTCATTATCCATTTCCCTCCCTCCGCCATGCCCGGATTATCGCTATTCTTTGCTGCGCCATTACTGACTCTTTGATTCCAACACAGTTTGACCGTCATTTATATCTTCTCTTGTTTCTTCGTCCGTTAGGTGGAGGCGACAAGGCAACGCCCTCAGCACCTGTATTTATGGACGCATCAAAGTTCTTTTTGAAACATGATCAACGATGAATTGTGAAAAAGTTTAATTGCTCTAACAAAATTGTCGTAGTGTGAACTTGAAGGATATATATATTTAGCAAAGTCATAATAGCATAAATGATCTATATCGTTCATGAACTTTTAATTTATATAATATAATCCCTAAATTTTTAAATTTATTCAATATGGTCTCTGAATTATTGATAAATATTCAATGTAATTTTTGATTTTTTTTAGGAACTGCATTAAGAATTTAATGTCGAACCAAACTTGAATGATCATATTTTTTTATTTTTTTTTTGGTCTTTGAATGAACATATCATATTTTAACAAATAAATATTCAAAGTCTACATTACGAATCGGACCAAACACCAGGCACGCCCGTGCTGTTTCCCCTCGTAGCGAAATGTAAGACTTTTTGACCCCAAAAAAGAACCAGCGATTAATACGGTGTCGCGTGTGGGGTCCCCTCCGTTGGGCCCCACTGAAACCCAAGCGCCCCCGTCCATTATTCACGTTCGCGAAAAAAAAA
Organism: Eucalyptus tenuipes; assembly: GCA_014182365.1. NCBI lineage: Eukaryota > Viridiplantae > Streptophyta > Magnoliopsida > Myrtales > Myrtaceae > Eucalyptus > Eucalyptus tenuipes. The sequence goes on from CM024542.1 coordinate 42,819,800, forward strand.
AAAAAAAAAAAATTGCAAAAAAAAATCGTCCAATCCCGAAATCCCGAAAATGCCCTCTAATAAAAAGAAAAGGAAAAGCCCGAAAAAAAAACCTTTCGAATTTTCAAAGTCAAAACAAACCAACGGCAACACGTCCCCCACCCCCCACCCCCTTCTTCTCTCGATACCTTTTTCTGTTTCATCTCCCCCGTGCTAGCCAGCTCAGCACCGCCTCCCCACCTGCCAAACAAAACAAACTCCCCCAAGATCCGACGGCTCTCCTTCCGTCCCACTCCCCCACCGAAGCCCCCCGCCCCGAATCCGACGGCTCTCGTTCCGTCCTCTCTCTCTCCACCACGTAATTATCGCCCCCCAATCCCCTCCTTTAACTCCCCCCCCCCCGTCTCTCTCTCTTCCTCCCTCACTCTCTCTCTCTCCCTCTCTAAACCCGACGCGAATTTCGAATCCGACCTCCCTCGACAACCCTCTCCGATGGCCGCCGCCGCCGCCGCCGCCGCAGCACCGCCGCCGTCCTCGCCACGCGAGGAGTACGTGTACATGGCGAAGCTGGCCGAGCAGGCCGAGCGCTACGAGGAGATGGTGGAGTTCATGGAGAAGGTGTCGGCCGCCGCCGCCGACGCCGAGGAGCTCACCGTGGAGGAGCGCAACCTCCTCTCGGTGGCCTACAAGAACGTGATCGGCGCCCGCCGCGCCTCCTGGCGCATCATCTCCTCCATCGAGCAGAAGGAGGAGAGCCGCGGCAACGAGGACCACGTGGCCGCGATCCGCGACTACCGCGCCAAGATCGAGGCCGAGCTCTCCAAGATCTGCGACGGCATCCTCGGCCTCCTCGACTCCCGCCTCATCCCCGCCGCCTCCGTCGGCGACTCCAAGGTCTTCTACCTCAAGATGAAGGGGGATTACCACCGCTACTTGGCCGAGTTCAAGACCGGCACCGAGCGCAAGGAAGCCGCCGAGAGCACCCTCACCGCCTACAAAGCCGCTCAGGTTTGTCCCCCCCTCCCCCTCGGGCATTCCTTCGCGCTGTCGATGATGATGCATTTTTATTTTTATTTCTTTGATTTTGTCGAAAACTCGGGGCTCAGATTTGAATGTGCTATTCTGGATCTGGTAGGCGTGAGGCGCTTGAACCTGATTGGCTTGTGTGGGGTGCAAATTACGTGCGATGTTCAGTTGATTGCGTCTTGCCTTCTGCGAGATGATTTGTTGTTTGGGAAAAATGTGGGTTGCTGCTTCGAATTGTAGCTATTGGAACTTTCCGTTGTCTCTGTATTCTGTGCGAGATATCGGTCTAGCTTCGCGGTTGTCTTTTTGAGATCCTGATTCTGATTCTTCTAACTACCTTTGATGGAACTGGTGCGTATGCATCTAATTCGGAAGGAGGAAATTACGTTGGTTCTTCTGTGAGATAAAGCGAGGAATGATTATTCCCCCTGTGACGTACCCTTTTGTTCTGTCTTTAATAGTCGCGCGCATTTCATTCGATGGACATGGAAATATAGAGAAAGCCAACTGCAGTTTCTCACAGAGAGAGAGAGTGCAGTTACCTGTTTATACGAATTACAGGTTGCATAACTAGCAAAATGAATGCCAGTTAGCCTGCTCACGATATGAACTAACTTACAAACTTCTCAAGTTCAAACAATCCCTGACCCAATTTGCTGCCCATCAATAGGATCTGTTGCCGGTTATCTTTCATGTCGTGCTTGGCGTGACGCTATGGCTTGTTTGCAGGATATTGCCAACTCTGAACTGGCTCCTACTCACCCAATTCGGCTTGGGCTGGCTTTGAACTTCTCTGTTTTCTACTATGAGATTCTCAACTCTCCTGACCGTGCTTGTGGTCTCGCTAAACAAGTAAGAAATTGCATTCTGAGTTTGTTTTCTTTGCACTGTCTTCAGTTTTTAAGTGCTGATTCATTTTATTTTTTAAACCCTTCTCTCTGTAGTGAAGTTTCTTATCTTGAAACCTATTTAAATTACAAAGATGGAGTGATGGAGTTTGACCAGATATTATGATGCTTTAATTCTGCACAAGCCTAGCTTAAAGGAACGGTTCCAATTCATGTATGATGTCCCTTTTGTTTATGCATAAATCCTCTCTCTTTTGCAGGCCTTTGATGAAGCAATTGCTGAGTTGGACACTCTTGGTGAGGAATCCTACAAGGACAGCACTTTGATCATGCAGCTTCTCAGAGATAACCTGACCTTGTGGACATCCGACATGCAGGTGCTCATCTATGACCTTTGATGAATGTGATACAATTTACATGTGGGATATGAGATATGCACAGCTTTTTTCAATGGTTCAACTGTTTGTATATGACAATCTCTGTTTATTTCTCAGGATGATGGAGCGGATGAGATCAAAGAAACAGCCAAGGCTGATGAGCAATAGTGATGTCTCAGCTGCTCATCAATATCCATATAGAAGCTATCCTCTTATCTGTTTTTTAACTGGGGAAGATTGCTGGCTACTGATTCATGTGCAATTCTGGGTTTTAGGCTCGTTGTCTCTATAACAGAATTCTGGTGTTGCTTGTCTTATTGAAGTCTTATGTATTTCCGAATGACTCTTATTTCTCTTGGATTCTTAATGCTTCAATATCTCAATTGAACATGATAAAAGGCCTCCATGTCTATGCAGATTGTTGCCTACTTTCATGATGGCCTATGCTGTCTCAGCCGATTGGCTTGACTGATTTATCTGGTCTGGTTGTTATTTTCAGTCATGTTAGAAGGGTATTTGGCACTAGATGTTCTGAGAAGGTTGACACCAGGGGATAATCGTTTGATTTTACGACCAGACAAATGAATTAATGCGTGAAGTGAGATTGCTTTGGTTCCCAGCATTTTGCTGTAGATATTTACCTGCGCTCGGGACATTACGGCCAGTGTAATGTATAATTTTGAAGAAACGGGAGAGGAGGCCGTGCTGCCCCTTGATCACGAGATATGACATCAAGGGCTCAATTATCTAGTGTCTCGGATGATTTCTTGCCTGCCATTCCTGGTGAAATGATGTCGTGATGAATGGTTTTTAGGAGATGGACAGGTACGTAGTTAGGATTTAGGAAATCGTTACTGCTTTGATAACGTATGAGTAGAGGAGTGTTTAAAGTCAAGGAATTGGTAATTCCAATATGATCAGTGAACAATATATCGAGATTTCAGTCAAGACAGATGATCTTATCGTTCGGTAAGAAAGCTGTGCAATGACTTCCAAAGAGAATCGAAGAAAGGCCTAGTCGCTAAAATTGAAGACTGGTGTTTATATGTGTCTGGAGCTAAGAGGGTCATTGGTTGAATGTCGATATTCGCCAGATGCGTGCAGACTCAAGAGTCGATGAATCCAATTTAGGACTTTGATGTCGCCAAATGCGTCCAGACTCTAGAATCGATGAATCCAATTAAGGACTTTTGATGTCCTCTCCCAAATCCGCCGATGCATAACGTCCGTGGTGTCAAAGAAAAATCAGGTCTCCACTCTATGTCCGAGTCAAGGTACACATGCTCAGAAGATCGATTACCGGAAAAGAGCCAGCATAAATCTTTCCCTAGCGTCATCTGGCTTGAAGCATAGAATAGACGTAGTGAAGACCCACCAAAGACATTTCTCATAAAGCTTACAACATAAAAAATTAGGGAAAGGCTGAATTTATCGATCAAAATCTTTATCTCTTATCCCATGGACAATCTATAAAATATCTAATATTAGGTTGTCTAGCTTTCTTACTATTTCGAAGCTTCTCGCAAGTCATGAGGTGCCTTCCTCGCCTTAACTGTTGTCTTTAACTCCAGCTACGCTTTCAGCCAAACTTGGCTTATTGTTGACAAAGGGGTTAGCGTAAACCTCACGGTTTCTAAGGTTTCATGCTGTGCATGTATCCGTCTCTGACTCTTATTCATGCGTTGAAAACCAACGACAGGTAAAGTTGGTGAACTCTCATGATCTTTACCTACTTTATGCGATCTTAACAAGATGTTAAACAATCGAATTTGTACCAGCATTCGATTGGACAAGACTGCATTGCTCAAACAACCATGATGGTGGCCTTGGTATTAAAGATTAGTCAGAGACTCAAGTTACAGAAAAATCTGCAGAGGATGTTTACAAAAATCTCGCTTCTTGAGTGGCCATTTAGTATTTGCCGCATCATCATGCGAATAAGTTCCTGTAAAACCGATCTTGAATTCCCGGCAAATTCTTGTCTAGACCAGGTCGGCGAGTAGAGTGACCTCAGCTGTCGCAGGGCTCAGGGTCCGTTTGTCTCCCGACCAAGATCACTGGCTGTGTGATATACTTGGTCCTAAACACACCCAATCAACGGCTCTTCTTACATGTTAATTGTTATTAGTTTGAAAGCGAGCTTAACTCATAACGGAGAAAAGAAAAAATTTGGGGGTTGGTAGAGCCGGTTCAAAGGGTAAGGTAGACCTAAGAAGATGTTGACAGGAACCGAGAAAGGTGAAAGAACACTTTCATTATAGAACAACACTCAGCAAAGAAGTTATAATTTCATACTTGAAGTTCAAGGAATTGAGATGATGCAAAGAGATTCGAGTTTTATGACAAGAGACATTACACTGAGCGCTGCGTTGTTGGGTGCTGGCAAAGCCAGGAGCTTCATAGCATTAATGGTTTTATGTGAATTTGTGGCGGCAATCTAGACCAAGAGCACACTACGCAGATGAATATGAACACTGAGTTCCCGAGGCTCTGCATTTCACTAATTTCCTTACGGTTCTGCAACATTCCGAAGGACGTGCCCTTCAAATGCACCTTATTAGAATAATATCCAAGTGCATGCAATCATATAAGAGCAGTTGCAACATTAGAAAGGCTGACATGAACTAAAGTCCATAATTCTCCATAGACAGCAACAACTCAGCCTTCCTGAAACCTAATAATATCTGGAAGTCCACGATGTATTGTCACATCTAGTTAATCGAGCCCTTCTGATCCGACTGCACGGTTGTAGCGCAAGAGGCAAAGGTGCAAATCAGACCGAACATAGTCAAGCACAAGCGAGTTTAATCCATAGAAGAATAATTGATCATCAACACGGACAAATCTGACAACTACAAAGGACATATCATGAATAATGATTTTTAGCCAGACCAAATTGTCTTTTGGCATTCATTTACATATTGATTGGACAGTGAAAGACTTTGCACTCCGCCACCATTGATCTGAACCACCTTTATGTCCTCACAAAATGTACAAGAACCAGAAATACCAAAACTACACCAAGACAGAAATCCTCTCTTGTCCTTAAACTTACCTGCAAAAAAGTATACCTCTCAATTAAAGCCCTCTGTGTTTGGGGCTTGGCACCGGCGTCGGTGAAAGCGGGAGCTGAGGACACCCCAATTGTCCCGACATAGGCGAAAACAGCAGGCCTGGCGAAAGTAGGGGGTGCGGTGACCGCGGCGAGTTTAAGCACCCGAAAGGCAGGGGTGACGACGGAAGCTGAAACAGCGGCTGCTGAGGCGACATGGACGGAGGAGGTAGGATACCCTGCTGCGCTGACACAATCTGCTGCGGTTGCGGTGGCTGCTGCGGCTGCGGCTGAGACGGTGACGGAGCTAAGCTGCTCCACCATGGCGAAACAAGTGGCGATAAAGGCAAGAATCCAGAGAACTGGTCAGGTTGCGAGCCGGCGGCCAACGCCGACCTCTGTAAGCTCCGCATATAGGCGGAGACCGGCGATTCAGCAGGCAAGTTGACAGATGGAAATGGTGGCAGTGGCGACGGCGGCGATGCCAACCGCGCCATCGGATTGAACCCACCATCCGCCCCAGGATTTGCGCCTACGCCAGCGGCGGCAATATGGGTGCCCGGGTTCACTGCAGGCAACTTCTCTGGGACAACGCCGTCGAGAAGCGGCGATGGCGGGCGGCTGCCGAGCTGGGCCAGGGGCGGAGGGCGGATTCTCTGGAGGCGGGAGCTCGGGGGCTTCGGATGCTGGATAGGCGGCGGCGAGGACAGCCTGTCGTGGGCGGGGAGCCGGTGAGCTTCTGGACGACCTCCCGGAACTCGCTCTTGCTGATGTTGTACACCGGCGGCTGCGGCTGCTGCGGCGGCGGAGGAGGAGGGTGGTCGAGGCTGTGGTCAAAGGAGGACCTTTTGGCGGTGGGTTTGGAGATCTTGTGGGACAGTTTGTTGAGGTGCTTCAGATAAGCGTCGCTTATGTTCGTGGCGGCAGTGGTGGTGATTGCGGAGGAGCTGCTACTGGTGGTGGAGTCACTGGACGAGTGGCAGCTTTTGTCCATCTTTCGTGGATCTCTCTCTCTCTCTAGATCTCAGTGATCAGATATGTCATCCAAAAGAAGATGAAAACAAGAAAAGGATGACACCCTCTATCTCTCTCTCTCTCCCCGTGACATTGAGGGGGAAGTTCAAGTCATGGCTTCCTTTTCATATTCTAGTTATCCTCGAGATGTGGCAGATGACAGAGATGACCGTCAAAGGGAGATGAGCACGAAGACGATGACAGCAGCAATGATAACAAAATAACATTCAAAAGCTTCGGGAATAAAGGGATAGGGTTGAATGACCTTTATCTACGGAAGGAGGGTTTCTGGATGAAAGACTGCAATCACCATCTTTGAAGGGAAAAGGAGCACGTCTTTATCCATACGGAAGGAGAAGAGAAGAAGAGAGATCGCCATCCGTCATACCGGCCATCACGCACGCGCATCCGAAGAAGGACAACGTTGATCTTGTGACGATTTTACGTTAACACCAACGTTAAAAAATGCTTTGTTCTCTTCTAGGGAAAATGGCTGTTCACCGCAGGCTGGCCCCACGGATGCACACACAATGATTAGTGAACGTTTGACCAGTCAAAGGCATTAAACTCTTTTGGATCTTTTTCACCCTCCAAGTCTCAACGGACACCATGGCCATCGGTTTCTCTTTCGGTCGTTTCCGAAGTAGGCCCATTTGCTCCTTTGAACGTCACGAAATGGTTTCTCCATTTTCGGCTGAAAAATGCTCGGCAAATGCAATTGAAAATGGAAAGGAAATCTGGAAAATTCTTGCATACCAAAAGGGGCCTTCGGATTTGCTTTGGATACTCAAAATACTTTTTGCCATAGGGGCGTATTTAACTTAATTGCTTCATGTGGTGCTTGCACGTATCAGTTTTGCATATGGCATTTTTTGGTAGGTTAATCCATTGAATATGGGAGGGCATTCATACTTTTCTAGGAATTAGTTGGGAAATGAAGAGAACGTGAGAGGAACATTATGGAGGGAAATTCAAAAATTACCTTCCACACACTTCTTTTGCAATTTGCATCATCACTTTTGTGATTTCATTTTCGATTGCAACATCACCTATTGTTCTAGTGCTATTTGCAAAAGGGATAAATGATATAAATAGTTCTTGAACTTTAATCCAATATGCAATATAGTCTCTGAACTTTAACCAAATATGTAATATTGTTCGTTAACTTTTAATTTATTTAATGTGATATTTGGGCCTTTGATATATGTTCTGTATGAAAATGTTTGATATAACACTTTAGCCAAATGTGCAATGTCATCCCTGAAATTTTAAAATGTGGGCTTTAGACTTTTGACATATGTTCTAAATGAAAATGTTTGATATAACACTTCAACCCAACATGCAATATCATTTATGAATTTTTAATTTATTTAATGCGGGCTTTGGACTTTTTATACATGTTCAATTTAGTCCCTATATTGTACAAAAATATTTAATGTAACATTGAACATGAATAAATTAATAGATGCTATCACATGTACGCTTCCAGTAGGAACAGACATGATCGATCAAGTAAATCATTTGATCCTCTTCATCATTCTTATTCTCATATTGCTGTATACTAAGAAGGACATCCTATTCCAATAATTTGCCATGTATCTATTCACACTCAACTTAGTGGCAATATAGAATACAAAAGCAAAACGTAACAAAACAATGATAATGCACAACAAAAATGAATCCATAAACAACAACTTGATTGGTCGATTCTAATCCTAGTGACCCACAAGCTATGCCAGATTGTTTCTATATAATGAATTGAATCAAGCACGATAGACTTCTACAGGCCAAGTTCTAATTTTGATGTGCCAATAGGTCTTGGATGTAGCATGAATGGAAAATGTGAACACCAGCTATGACACTAATATGATCATGTGAAGTTTAACATTGTATGATACTGCTCTTGAAATTGCTTTCTCTGACAGACATGCCTTCTGACATCGCTTAGGCATTTTATCGAACAGCTTCAATATTACTCAAATAATGATCCTATATGTGATACTAGAGAGATTGTTCAGTTCAAAGTATCACAATTCGGAATAACACAAGCTCAATTTATTAAAGCAACCTCATTCGTGATTGATTTTCACACAAACAAAACTATAGATCTCGGCTCTACTTGTGTATATAAGAGCTAAAACAAAATGCATTGCAAAGTGGGAGAGTCCAAACGGAAGCATACCTTACACAAGAAAATTGGGACTACACACTTTGTTGTGTTTGCTATAGAATCTTGAGGTCGAATTGAGTCACGAATGGGTGTGGGTGAATCGGGTTTGCAATTTGGATAAGTGAATGTGGGATTCTAATGGATGAATGGGTGTGGGTGAATCGGGTTTGCAATTTGGATAACTGAATATGGGATTCTAATGGATGAATGCGTCTAGATGAATGGGGGAGCCGATTTGACAAAAGCGCGAGTCGGCTTAAGCGAAATCATTTGATTTATGTTAAGATTGAACAATTTTGAGCAAGATTTCAGTAATCTCAGTTAAAGTTCTTCAATGGTTGAGTGTTTAGCGATTTGGGGCAAGAAAGGAGAGAAGAGACGACGTAGAACGACTAGAGCTTTTTTCTTTTTTTTTAATTGATGAAAACAATGCCATTTTGTAAGGGTGTGCAACTGGACCGGGTATACTTGGTTCCTGGACCAGCTCACCCGAAAAACGTGGTTGGGAACCGGTTCCCATTGAAACCGGTACGGGAAACGGTTCCCAAAATTCGGAACCGGTTTAAACCGGTCCGGGAACAGGTTCCGAGTGATTACCCACCCGGAAACCGGTTCCTGGACCTGTTTTGGAATCAGTTCCCAGACCGATTTTGTAAGTAAAGGTCCAAAACCCTTTTTTTTCTCTCGATTTATATTCTTACTCTCGCAATCACACAATGTTTTTCCTCTTGGCTCTCTCAAACACGCACGGCACTCCTCCTTTGTCATTCCTCTTCCTCACTTGCTTCCCTCCCTCACCAGCTCCCTCTCGCACCGTCTGATGGACGGACAGTGTTCGTCGCCGGCAAATTCTTGTGTATCATATGGATTGGCTCGCCTAATTTCTCTTTTGTAGGAGGAGTTATGCTTGCATAAATGAATAGCTTCATGTAATAGTTGTTGGAATAAGACTAATATTAGACCCATGTTTGTTGTTAATTATTTGCCTTATGATTTTATTTATTATAATTAGCCCTATGGATCCTTATTTTTTCTTTAGTAAAAAAGTTTATGTATTAATTTATTACCAGTGCTTAATGTTTCAATATAAATTATGAGGATTACGTTATTTTCTCGCTTATTAATATAAAATTCGAAGTCGTATAAAATATTGGAAGATTGCAAAACAAGTTCCAGTGGAAACAAAGTTGACCCTGGAACCGGATCGGCAAAACAGGGCGGGTTGGGTATAGGTTCTAATACAAACAGGGTCGAGTATAGGGTCCAGAAAAGGGGAACCGGTTATAACAAGGTCGGGTATAGAGTCCAGGTCTAGACCCTACCCACCCTGGACCCGATAACTCCTACCGTTTTGACATTCGGCATCTACGTCAGTACTGGCCATTTGCCTGTCCGGCCATGTAGGATTGCTAATGTTGACCGGTATCCACCTAAGCAATTTTTAAGATAATTTGGTTAGATGAATTCAATTGGTAAATCATTAAGAGGCCTAAGACTCCGTTGGCAAATGGATTCAATTGGTAAATTATCAAAAGGTTTAGAACTTAATTGGTAAAATTAAAAAATTTAAAATTGAATTGATAAAATTATAACAGATTTAAAATTTTTAGAATTTTTTTCCCATCAATTTTTTCGCTTAGGAAGAAGAATGGCTGGGTCGTTCTTTACCGGCAAGAAACATCATCGTTTGATCTTGCCAACGTGTATATCGTACTCGTCGACATCAGCGGCCACGTCAAGTGTTCCTAGAAGAATAACCGTAGAAAGGATCAAAGGAGAATCAATGCAGCCCTAAGATTCTTGGAGTTTCTGTCTTTTTTTTTTTTAATAAAAAAAAAATCTCTAGTTAATGCATCCTGGCGATTGTTCATCGCCAAAATGGGCAATCATGACACAGGAATTGGAATTCCCTAGTCCAGTCAACAATGCCGTTGGCTAGGACCTATGAAAAAGTCAGCCTTCTTGGAGACGTTTTTCAGGTTCGAACGACGTGACAGAACTTAGCAAAGCATGTTTCTTACAATCCTAGCAAGGAAAAAGCATTTGGTAAAAACACATGTTGACCGCAATAGCGTTTTGCCTGCACGATGGGGCCTGTTAATCTTTTTAGTCCATAGGGGATCCTTGGTTCTCGACATCATTGCTGTTTAATGGTGTAGTTTTCATTTCGTGCACGTCGGGTAACTATCGAAACTCACAACGTCGCGTTCTTGAGAGTGGCCTAATAGAATATTCATGCATGATACCTTGAACTCGATATTCATTGGGGAAAACAGAAACTCTTAACGGCTTATAATTTCTATGAGTTGACGAGATAATTCATTGGCATAAAAGTGAGCAGACCTTATCTTCCGATACAAAAATTTTAAATTGAGTGGTTTGAAGTCCAATCCAACCCTCTCACTAATCACTTGTGTGCATATGGCAATTATGAGTTATTGATCTCGACAGTGAAAAAGTTGACAGCTAAGTCAATAACGAGGATTCAAAATACACCCATTAATTGATCAAAGAGAAATTCAACAACTAAGAGAAAGATCTTGAAGCACTTGTCAAGACTATGCAATTAAGGTGCAGTTTTTTACGGATAAAGCAAGCCATACATCAAGAAGAAGAAGAAGAGGAGAGTCAATGAATTAAATAAATGATATTGAAACAACCATAAGAACTCTGGAATCAAACGTAGGGGTGAGCGTCGTTCTCGGGTAGAACCGGGAACTAGAGAACCGAACCGGAGCTTCCGGTTCGATTCTAGGTTCCAAGGAGGGAGGTTCCGGTTCTCGGTTCTATTTTTTTGGGAACTGACAGTTCCCGATTCCTTGAACCATAACCGGAACCGGAAAACCCTAGTTTTCAATTTTTTTTCTTCCCCCGTATGTTCTTCCTTCTTCCTCTTCTCGCGACTCCCCTCTGTTTTAGTTTTAGGGTTCCTTCACTCTCTTCTAAGTCTTCTCCTTGTCCACTCCAGCGTAGCCACTCTCAACGCCGCTCCCCCCCCTTGACTGTGCTCGACGTCGCTCGGCCCCTCGACGCCCCCTCAATGCCGCTCAGCTCGCTCGGCCCCTCGACGCCTCTCGGCCGCTCGACGATGCTTGGCCCGCTCGGCTCCTCGATGCCCGCTTGATGCCTCTCGGCCCCTCGATGCCTCTCGGCCGCTCGACGCCACTCGAACCACTTAGCCCCTCGACGCCTGCTTGACGCTGCTCGGCCCCATGACTCCTGCTCGATGCCTCTTGGCCCCTCGACACCCCCTTAACGTTGCACGGCCCCCTCGACGCCACCCAATGTCCCTTGATATCGCTCGCTACCCTCTACACCGAAGAAACTCGCCTCCTCCAGCCTTAGTCATAGGTCCAATCTCTTGTCGTTTCTGCTCTTCACTATTAGATTTAATCTAACATTTTAGCTGCTTTATTTGGTCGATTTATGAGATGTGGGAGTGTCATGCTTGTGTGCCCTGATCTAAGTACATCCATAGTGAGGGAAGGGGACCCTATCAATGAGGTGATGTTCATTATATGTGGACGACTAAAGACAGCTGATAGTGAGGGCTGCATTTGAAAAGCTCCCAACATACTTGCGTATTCGGCAGGGCATTCTCGCCAAAGAAGAAGGTTTGATATTGGGAATCTCGGGTTGATAGAGAGGAGGTACCTGTTGGAGAGGTTGCTAATTCTCAACATTTACTACTATTATATGTTAACTTGTATGTGGTTCTCTAGTTTCTATCATACCAACTGATCTATTCCATTTGATTTCAAATTAGATGGTATGGCTGAATTCTGATTGGGAATGGATTGTGAAACGAACAGAGCTGCACATGAATCTTTTAGAGCCTTTCATTGCCTTTAGGGGGGTTTTGCTCAATATTTTGAGTTGCAAGGACTCCATGGTGCAACATCTTTTGCAGTCTGCCTCCACCCTTCGAAAGGTATAATTTAAATTGACTAGTTTCACTTGGTAAGTCATTGCAATTCTTTGTCTTATTTCTATTACAAGCCTTTCTACAGGGTTCTAGGTTTCTCAAGCAGCTGCATCTTTACATGAGTTTAAGTACCTTGTGGTTGAGTGCAGGGAGCCAAGCTCTTCATTATATTGGACAGGAAGGGTAAGATTGTCTGGTTTAGTTGAGATTTCCATCATTCAATAGCAAATGGACATGCTAATATGAACTTTGACTGTGCTGCTGCCTTTTTCTGCCCTTGTTTTTTCTTCCTATAACTGTTGTTTCATCTAAGAGATAGATCTTCTCCTTGTAGATTGTGCAGAATAAAGCTATATTTATGAAAATTCAGTTTGCTGATGGAGTGGCATTAGTCAAAGGGACAGAAAGGTGTTTTTTTTTTTTTTTTTTTTATGCTTCTGCTCCCAAGGAACTATTTTTGGCAATTTATGGACATAGAAGCTTTGGTTTTTCTCTTTCCTTCTTCGTTATAGTTCAAATCTGAAAAAGAAGAAAAAAAAAAAAAAAAACTATTGGAACCTGGGCCGATCCCGAACCTATGACAGGGTAGGTTCCAGATTCTTGGTTCTGACGAATAGGTTCTAGGTTCCAAAAAAAGAGGAACATGTACCCGATGGTAGGTTCTAGGTTCCAGACGGAACCGAACCGGAATCGGAAACCGCTCACCCCTAATCAAATGTGTACTCAAATGAAAGCATTGTGAGGACGGTCAGACTTTTCAAGACAGTGTTTGTCTAATCACGATCACACTTACATCAAAGAGAACAAAAATCGTGAGATTCGATAATGAATAAATTAAAGCAGATAACACCTCGAACTAATTATGTCGAGATATCAGGATACGTCTAGGCAAGCATGTTGAGTGGATCCCTCAAGTCCAAGAAGGTGGTTTATGTTAGCGTGCACGTTACCGACATTTTTAATTAATTAATCATATCTGGGATGGGTAAGGAAGATACACGAAGAAGCTTAAGTGAGAAGAGAAAATAAATACACACATTAATAACACCGATAAATAATTAGAAATGACCAGCATATGGGGAAATAATTAATCGACACGCGGAATTGATTATTTGAAATTGTATAATCAATCATGCAAGTGTTCTAATAAACAAGTATTGAGCCTTTACTCTACGAAGAGCGTTTCAAGCAATACTAGTCCCAATGATCATGTAGATACAGCTCTTTGAAAAACCCTGGTCATCTCATGTCGCGTTCATATAATTGTTGGGAGAAGCTGCTTTCAATGTAGAGATTTGGTCAAATGCAATCGCAACTATCGCTCGTGTAATTCGTAGTTACAACTAATCTGATTCATACGAAATGAGCTATTGTCCGGACATGAATTTGGTCTGAGAGAGAACCCACCCTTCGTCTTGTCGAAATAAGAACTCGAAGCTGTAGATATATCTCATCTGAATCCAATTCTTTGATGATCGAAGGAGGCTTCGAGCATGCATGGGCGCATAAACTTGCCCAACTGGGACTAACAGTAGAAGAAGGATCAAATCGATGCAAGAATCAAATCAAACTAGACCCGAAACGGGCTTTTCGGGTTGGGTCGAGTAAAAAAAAAAAGGGTCTCGGCCCAATGGATCTTGTTCCGCGTGACGTAAGATATTAAGCAAAGGCCCTCGATCCCAAAACATTGCAGAGCGTTAGGTTAATATCATGTTCAGTAATAAATCGGTACATAGACAAGAAAATTAGTGTTTGTTCTAAATGTTCATAAGTCAAAAAAACATTTTGAACCCATTAAAATGTTCCGCAAAGTTTCCAAAAACTTGGAGAATGACAACTTAGTAAATTTTGTCGCCATCACATATTTGATACGTAAACTTAGACCTTTATCAATCTGCACAAATGCTCCTAAATTTAATTTTCTGTACTTATTTTTACTTTCTTAGGTTAATATTAATTTTAGGAAAACTTCATTCGGAATTCACTTTTTGCTATATATCTCTATGATTTGCGAAGCATAAATTTTTTCCTTTCTTCTTTCCCTTTATCAATCTTCGACCTCCTAACATTACAACAAAGATACGAACGCTACAGTTCAATGACATCGGCTCCTTATCACATCTCCTTTGACAAACAGTCTCACCAATTTAAAGCTATGGAAAAGATATGCCTGCGTGAAGTACGAGTCATATTATTATAATCAGGTAGTTGTGGTAGTAGTTAATGGTCGTTGGTGGTGTCAAGATGAAAATTGGTCGTAAAGCTAGGCGCGGGGTGATGGCGATGCCGGGACCAGACCAACACCGCAGCAAGAGGATGACGGATAAAATCGACCGCCACCGAGATCCGACCGTGGGCCAATTATAGATAGCAATATCTACTGGCTCCTGCAACCGGTGACTTTTTTTTTTTTTGGCCAACTGCAACCGGTGACTTGGCTCCCCATAATGCTCTCCGTCTACTAAAATACCGATTCAATCAGCGCATAATTTTTTTCTTTTGTTTAATCAGCGAATCATTTGAGAACAAGAAAAGATTAAAATATCTTCGGGGCCAATTACAAAAGGGAAGTGGGTGTTGTCCCATCATCTTCCTCCCCGACCGGGCTTCAGCCAACCAGAACAACTCCATCGTCCATGGAGACCAACGCATCAGGAACCGCAGGGAAACCCATCAAGTGCAGAGGTTCGCACTCTTCACGCACGTGTTTCCTTCTCCTTCTTTTTTCTCTCTCTACTTCCGATTATGGTACTGGTGATGTGCTGGAATAGTTGAAATCTTGTCCTGGGGGAAAAAAAACGAGCAGCTGCAGTGTGCAGAAGAGCAGGAGAGCCGCTGGTGATGGAGGAGATACAGGTGGAGCCGCCGAAGGCGTGGGAGGTTCGCATCAGGATCGTCTGCACCTCCATCTGCCACACCGACGTCACGTTCTGGAAGATGGACTCCGTAATGCGCACCATCCTTTTATGGAAACTGTGTTTCTGTTTGATTAGAAAATATTAACAAGATAAGAACTTCAAGATGATGATGGCGCAACGTGCTGCGTTATTTTGTTCAGGGTCCATTCGCCGTTTTCCCGAGGATTTTGGGTCATGAAGCCGTCGGGTACGTATTTGTTCCCTTCTTTGCGTCAACCCTACGCGTTTTCACCGGCCGTTTGCACCTTGTTAACTCGATCAGAATCATAGAAACGTTGCCTTCCTTGTCCACTCTGTTTTAGCACTTGACTGTCGCTTTTTCTCTTGATCCACGGGGAGAGAGAGAGAGAGAGAGAGAGAGAGAGAGAGAGTAAACTTTTGACTTCATTAATTAGATGATATGGGGACATGTCTTAGCTGGTCACATGGGTTAATCACAAGAAATCGTTTACTTAAGTTATATTAAATTCGGGATGCGTTCGAAAGTTGCTGTAGACAGCACATATCGCGAATTTAATACGAAGTGGATAGATATCCTTTTCTTTTTCCCTAAACGGGTGTGCCAAATTAATGTCTTTTACGTATTCTTGTCCGAGCGGCAAAATGATATTTCGATCGATCATTAAAACTAGTAGGAAAAAAGAGCAAGGATATAGCCAACATTTTAGCAAACCGAATCGAAATCAACCAGGTTTCTTGGAAACGAAGGTGGGGCGAAAGATGAAAGCGGCCCGGTTCTTGTGATGCACATGATGAATTTGAGTGCTGAAAAAAATTTGATTTTGAAGGGTGGTGGAGAGCGTGGGGGAGGAGGTGGAGGAGGTGAAGGCAGGGGACACGGTGTTGCCTGTGTTCTGGTCCAACTGCGAGAAGTGCAGACATTGCGAGTCCTCCAGGGGCAACAACTGCTCCGTTTTCGGGAACCGGCCTCCCGGTCCCGGAATGCCGAGGGACGGAACCACCAGGTCTTCTTTCTCCTCTTCTCTCGCCCCCTCTCTTCTCCCGTTTCGATTCCCCTTTCTTCTCGTCCTTCCTTCTCCTCTCCGTCCCGCCCGACCCGGGTCTCATGCGGGCGGACGTAGCGGCCTATGGATCATTAAAGAAAGTGGTGGACCAGCAGGTTTAGTGCGGCCAAGGATGGGGAGGCCATACATCACTTCTTGGGGGTGTCCAGCTTCTGCGAGTACACGGTGGTGGACGTGGTCCACGTTGTCAAGATCAGCTCCCCCATCCCCGTCGACAGAGCCTGCCTCCTCAGCTGTGGTGTCTCCACCGGTGAGTTCTTCCTCGACGTGCTTGTTTGATGTGGCCGTTTAGTGTCCCGAGTTCGGAGTCGTTTGAGATGAATTGATCGCCGTGGAATTACCGATTTGCAGGAGTTGGAGGTGCATGGAAGGTGGCCGACATAGAGCGAGGCTCTTCCGTCGTCATCTTTGGTCTCGGAGTGGTCGGACTTGCGGTAATCTCTCATTTCCTTTTCATCCGTCGTCCATTTCCGTACGCCCTAAGTTATGTGGCTCATGACTTAAGTTGACACTTCATGACATGATCATGGAGATTGACGAGGATAATGCATCCTTTTTCTCCCTCATCCATTTCCATGCGCCCTAGATTATATGGCTCAAGACCTGAGTCAATACCTTCGTGCCTTGATTATGGAGATTGATGACGACATTGCGTCCTTTTTTATATGGCTCAAGACCTAATTCGATTACTTCATGTCGTGATCATGGAGATTGATGACGATATTGCATCATTTGTGTCCCTTGTCCATTTCCAAGCGCCCTATAAATTGGACGGGTCAATTCCAAAGCCAATAATTCATGCCGCGATCATGGAGATTGACAATGATATTGGGTCCCATTTGTCCCTTTTCCATTTCCACGTGCCCTGAGTTATATGGCTCAAGATCTAAGTTGATACTTCATGTCATGATCATGGAGACGACAATATTGCGTATAGAGTAACCAGTATTTTCCTAAATTCAGGCATTGCGTGCATATATTTTCCTTCTCGATCCATATATAATAGCCAATAACGGTTTGCCACAGCTAGCATTTTTGCTCGTGATAGAGGCAACATTTCTTTCGTTCCTTCTATTTTATTTTGTGAATCTCAATTGGGTTTATCGAAAGAACATGCCAAGTGCCATATCTCACGGATTCTTGAACATTGTAGGTAGCAGAAGGCGCGAGGCTGAGAGGAGCTTCGAAGATCGTTGGAGTGGACTTGAATCCCGACAAGTTCGAAATAGGTCAAGCTTTTTGATAGTGCTTCTCTCTATTATTAGTGATACCTAGAGATTTATCTATAAAGGGTAAAATAGTTCCAGTTATGTCAAGCTTCATCTACTCTCTTGACACATTAATTTAGGAAAATTGAACATACCCAATTGATATTTTTTCGGGGGGTTAACGGCAGGAAAGAAGTTCGGGGTCACCGATTTCGTCAACCCCGAGGCTTGTGGAGAGAGACCAGTCAGTGAGGTTGGTGCCAATTTTTGGAGTCCTTCATTGTTCTTTTACATATGGAGAATGAACATGAACGAGATCGATGTGCTTGAAATTCTAATGCTTGCCGTGATCAGGTGATTAAAGAAATAACGGATGGGGGTGCAGATTACAGCTTCGAATGCGTCGGATTGGCTTCAGTGATGGCGGACGCCTTCAATAGCAGCCGAGAGGTTCTTCTTCTTCTCTCATTTTCTCTCTTTCTAAGATCCCGAAATATAATTGGATAGGCTCATTTTATGGATGGCTTGTTGAATAGAATCACGATTTAGAAAGACTATGAAAACCATATTTAATATAAGAATAATAACACAAATAATTTATTATCTTTAACCTAATGTGTAATGTGATTAATAAATTTTAACTTAATGTGCAATGAAATCTCTGAACTTACGAAAATTCAGGGACTACATTGAGTACATTGAAAATTTATGTACAACATTATATATTAAGTTATAATTCAAAATCACATTATATATTGGATAAAATTCATTTGTGTCATTTTCACTTTTAACATGGCTTATACTTCAGTTTAAATCACAAGTACAAGGACATGAAGTAACATAATTGAACGCGCCTCTCAATTTGAGCGATGCCCATCGTTGACTTTTTCGAAACATCTTGCCCGTGCCAAGTTGGCCAAAGATTCCCATGAGCTGCAACGTTGAAAAAGTGTTGTGCAGCATTTCATGTTCTGAAATTGCAGCGGCTACAATATTTTAAAAAACCAAGCAGCAGCAGCAGCTAAAGCTACAGTGTTGAGCATTGATTTTGTGAAAAACGTACAAGGAATGCGATGCTTGAGTAGCTAATGAATTGTGGTTACGGAGGCGAGCAGGGCGGAGGGAAGACGGTGATCCTCGGGGTGGAGTCGCGCGGGGCGCCGCTGAGCCTCGGCTCGTACGAGATCCTGAGAGGCAGGACGGTGGTGGGCTCCTACTTCGGCGGCCTGAAACCCAAGTCCGACGTCCCTCTCCTCGCTCAGAAGTACTTGGATCAGGTTTGATCCCTAGCTTTCGTCACGTCATGACGTTCTTCCGTAACACTCGATCCGTTTGGTTTTTCGCCCCGTTTTTTCGGATGCATGCCGAGATATCTGACGAAAGCACGACGGCATTGGCTGTTTTCTGAAGCAGGAGCTCAACTTGGACGACTTCATAACGCAGGAGGTGAGCTTCCAGGACATCAACACGGCTTTCGATCTGCTGCTCCAAGGAAAAAGCCTCCGCTGCATCATATGGATGGATAGATAATTTCGCCATTGTCGTCCGTTACCGCTATGTCAAATGTTTCGTTTCGACACATAACACATATGTCAATTCGTGCATTCGATTTCGATTCTTGTTGCCGTATTCATACCTTGCATAATGGTCGACGCATCAACGATCAAATAATAAGAATGGTCGCGTTCGGTTGCTTACCCAAAATTTACCAAATTGCCTTGTATTTCCGGGAAAAAAGAAGAAGTCGTACACACAAAAACCTTATTGCCAAGTCTCTCCCTCCTCCGCCGCTGGCGTTGTTTGGAGTTGCCGGTTCCATTCTTGCCTCGCTTGTCGGTCGATTATACCATGTATCTGTAACACGTCGATAAGTCGGCCATGAGATAATTGATGGATTGGTGTCGAGATTCAAAACAAGAGAGGTTTTTTCTTCGCCGGAAAACGAGGGAAAAATGGGTTGGAGTGGTAGTACAGGGACCATGTGATTGATCGAATACATTATGTCAGTCGTGCAATCGATGAATAAAACTAAGAATTAATATCACCAAAAACCTCAATACCATATATTCGCACCGCATTTACTCAAAATTAATTTTTGCATCACTTGGAACACTTGCGCCATATTTTCTTTGAACTAATTTTTGTGTCACGAATTATTTCAAACCAATAAGCCCATAACAAATTTACGTTAAATTGACAGATTTGAGCTATATTTATCCCAAATTATGTTAATCTGAGATTTGTTGGAGGCAAATGTAGCATGAATGTATTGATTTAAGATTTTTTGAAACATAAAAATTAGCTCAAGATAAATAGAACATGAGTGCACTAGCTTGAGGTGAACAGAACACAAGTGTATCAAATCGGAGGTCTTTATGATACAAAAATTATCTTGAGGTATGTGACATAAGTGTATCAATTTTGGATTTTTTTTTTTTTTTTTTTTTTTTTTTTTTTTGGGATATTTTACCCTATAAAGGAGTTACCAAAACAACAGAAATGGGCCAAGTTGGGCCGATCTCTTATTCCGCGATGCATCCGTCCAGTCAATTCTAGCTACCGCTAGCTTCCTCTACCGTAATCGCCGCACGGGTCACGGGAGTCCCGATCTCGGGCGAATCAGGAACCGCCGCGTGGCGGTCCACCATTGGTAGGTAGGGTCAGCCCTCTCGAACCTTTTGACGACTCGTGGTCGGTAGCACAGACAAAACCGTGCACCCGGAGGCCCTCCCAAACCTAACCCCTCTCCTCGAAGCCTCCATTGGTTCACCCTTCCTGGCGATTCACTGTCTCTTCTACATTTTAGGGGCCGCCTCTCTGAGAACACATCTCTCTCTCTCTCTCTCTCCCCCTCCAATGGCGGAAGCTCAGGGCGAGAAAGCCTCAACCTTAGCTGAGGTAACTCCTCAATCTAAAGCGTGGATCTTGCTTGACTTCTGAGGCTAGAATTCTAGCTCTTCTGTTTGGCTCTGTGATCGATCTGATCGAACCGGAATGCGAGAGACGTGATGATGGGCGAAAAGTATCAAACTTGTGCCTCCTGAGGTCTGGTCCCGATATGGGTTTTGGTTGTCTCGATCGGATGGGATGAAATTTCGAATTTTTATTTGGTGGGTTTGCTAGATTTGCTCCGTATCATTCGAGGGTAGGACATTGGGCTGGAGAAACTGTCGTTATTGCTTAGCTTGGGGCGGAAAGACCCGCGATTCTTGGAGGCCCTCCGTGGCTGCTTATGAGAATGCGTTTTTCGATTATTGATCGTTGCGGTTTTATGGTTTGGAGTGTGCTTGCTTGTTCAGTTAGCGAAGCATTCTAGGATTTAAGCAGTTCTGTTAGTCTCCTGATTAGTTTAGTTGCTAAATTGTGTGGACCTGCCTGTCCCCGAATATGGACTTTGTGAACTGTGCATTGTCGGATCCTAAGAATTGCAATGAAAGATTTTGTAAAACAAATATGATTTATGAAATTCAATAAGTATGCCTTGCGGTCAAGTTTACAATCTTGAAACATATTCCTACCAAGATTAAACTGGATTCAATTTATATGAGACTCTAGTCTTACTGATCCTAAGGAGATCGTTGTATTGTGAAGATCATAGCTCAATAATATCCTAGGCAATTCTGAAGTTCTTTACCTTTTGTGATGGTACGGAGAGATTCAGGAATCTTAGTTGGCATTTTGGCGACAAATAGTTCCTTGTAGATATAGCTAGACCGGATGGTTTTCTCCAACTGTTAACTATTACCAGCTAGATTAGTTGGTTTTCTCCAACTGTTTCTTTAGCTGACAAATTAGATATTGTTTGCAGCAATATTTATTGGAGAAAGTAGAGAAGCTGGATGTGACTGCGAAACCTGATAATGTGCCCGAACCTGAAAAACCAGTGAGTGCTGCTTCTGAAGAAGCTGTCAGTGAGAAAGCTGAGGGGAAGGACGATTCTGCTGCTGGTGCTGAAACTTCAGTTACTGAAGAAACCAGCAGTGCCACTGTTCCTGATGCTTCTGCAGACAAAACTGAAGAGGTTTCTGCAGTGGCTAGTGCTGAAACTGCTCCTGCTGCTGAGGAAAGCAACGAAGCAGCTGAAGAGGAAAATTCAAGCAATGAGGAGACCACTGAAGAAGCGCCAGAGATCAAGGTGAGCTCTCCATCATATGTTGCTTTATTTGCTCATGAGCATGTGGCATGGGGTCAGACTGTCTTATTGATCTCTCTTTTATTTTGCCAGATTGAGACTGCACCTGCAGATTTCCGTTTCCCAACCACAAATCAAACAAGACATTGCTTTACCCGATACGTTGAGTATCATCGGTATGGGAGACTTGCTGGGGTTCTCACATTTGTTTTGTTTTGTTTTGTTTTTTTCTCATATCCAGTTTCTCCGGTCTATTTTATTTTGAAAATTTCAGCTGCATTGCTGCCAAAGGTGAGGATGCTCAAGAGTGTCAAAAGTTCGCCAAGTATTATCGATCTCTTTGCCCTGGTGAATGGGTATGTATTTTAACGCCTTTGCTCAGCACAAATTCTTTTCCCTGTAATTATGTGTTTCCTAAATGTAATATTAGAGTTTTGACTGTCTCGTATCCAATTTCAAAGTAGTAATGCATCCTCATTTGTCACTGTTGGTTCTTTATCTCCTGCTTTCACTTAAAACCAATGTTTTCAAAGCTGTATTAGCAACCAGATTGGATTGCTCACTGGTGTGCAGTTCAAGTATTTCAACCAGTTGAATCCTATTTGAGTTTAATTGACTTATTATATATTTAAAGTAATACACACAGATGACATATTAGAAACTTAGCCGCTTGCCATCTTGAGGTAGATGTTGGGGGTCTTTCTGCCTAAGCTTCATTACTAGAGACGATAATGATAGTTTTGCGTTAAATTACTTATTTGCTCATTTTATAAGAACCGCTTCCAGCTCTGATGGATAAGCATGCGGGCAATGGTCCACCAGAGCAAGGGCTTGAATTTCTGTACTGCTAGTGAGGGAAATTAATTTTTGGAGGCCAATCAAAACGAAACCTTATGCTGGTTCGACAGGTTTAAACCGGATTTTAACCCAGTTCTTTACCAGTATTGATCTCCATAGGATACTGACTGGACTGGTGTTGACTGGTATTTGTTGAACTGGCCAGGCTGATACCATTGTGAAAAAGATTGCTTTGAACATGCAGGGATGATTTCGTTAGATAGGTAAAGTAGATTTCACTTTCATCAGAAGCCAGGCCTGCAATATGCTGATTTAGTCTTGGTTTGAGTTTTGAGCCCAAAAGTTTTTTAAAGAGTTTTTATCAAATACTGAAACTTTTATCCAAGATCTTTGGGTGCTCAAAACTGCTTTGGAAATCATTCCTAAATGCACCCTCGATCTGCACTTGAGTACGGTGTCAGTAGACACTGCCTATGGCAACTGAAAGGCTGTTTTCACCTGCTTATCTATTGGTGGGAGGTTTGAGTTGTCTTTGCAGTAGTTGAGTTAAAAATTTCAATGCGTCCTGTGTGACAGGTAGGAGCCTATGGGGAAACTGGATGAGTTTCTGTTAGAATGGCTGTGTTTTGCTCAGGTGGCATGTGGGGAAAATTTAAAAGAAAAAGAATTAAGTGTTACTTATGTTAATTTGTCCCAAATAAAAATTACCTTCATTGTTAAAACTATGAAAAAATTCTACATGACTTTAATTGTCAATATGCTTTATATAAAATAATTCTTTGTCACAATTACCTGGTACGTAGAACTCATTCTACTGAATACTCACTAAATGTCCACTGGTATGGCACTTAGAAGATCTTGTTTCGTGCCTGAGTCGTCGGTAGACCCATGAGGACTCCTACTCTTTGTGTTGCTCAAAGTTGGTTGAGTTGTAGATTAGGTGTCTGATTACTATTCAATTACTTGCAATGCTTGTCTTAAGGAGCTAGTTACTTCTAATGGTGCGATTGACTGCAAGCAAACGGTCATTGCATTTCCTACTGCTGATTTAATTGTTCTATTTTTTGCTTGAGAACTTACTATCTGTTTTTCGTGGCCTCCAGATTGATAGATGGAATGAGCAAAGGGAGAATGGCACCTTTCCTGGCCCTCTGTAGATGGGCCACGCTCAGAAAGTTGCCAACATCATTAAAGTCCATGGCCTCTGTTGTTCTCTCCTAGTTTTCTGCATGACCGCGGCAGATTTGTTGAGCAAGATGAACTCTCGAGTTAAAAAAAATGAGTTAATAAATTTTCATGTCTGTTGCAACCAGTCCAAAGTCTAACAAAGAATTTTGTTAATCATAAGGAACTATTGCTTATCACCACCAAAAGATGAGCTTGTTAGTTTAAGATGTATGGTTGCCTGTCGTGCGACAATTCAATTTAAAGAATTGAGAGATAAAATCATTTGCTGTTACATCAGCTGAATAAAGAGATACTGGTGAGTTACCAAATTTGTCGGTGGCATGCTGCTTTCGTGCAAGTTATATCTTCCTTTGTAGTGTCGCTGATTCGGCTGACTGTTCTCTTAACCTGGAATTACCTGTGTCTGTGGTGCGAGTCTGTTGATTCAAATTGAAGTCAGTGGCAGTCCCCATGGCATTCACTAGCTGAGGCTTCAGGTTAGGGAGGTTCTCTTTGGCAATGCAAGTTAGTCTTGTTCACTGATGATGCAGTTTAAAATTAGGTAGTTGCTTGCCCGTATGTCGATCCAGATGGCGTCGCATGAATTTCTCATATGAAAACTAGATGGTACCCCTTGCATGAGAGGTGATTTTGTTATTTGATAGCAATGTAGCATCTTCAGAAGTTTGAAGTGATCTCATCACACCAACGCTTCTGTTCAAGTCGGAAGGAATTGGAAAACATCCCAGTTGTAAATATTCTTTTCCCCATGCATAAACACTAGATGACCTTAGAAGCGGCATAAATTTTGGCAAAGGAGAAGGAAAAGATCGTGTGACAAATACTGATTTTAGGCATAAAGGCTTTGTAGCACATGTGAATGGCATATCGTTGAGGGTGACCTTGTTTGCGTGCAAAGGAACGCAAAAAGTAGGAATCCTTGAGACCATCTTGCGACTTTGCGGAACGGGAGTCATTCAATGCATACGCTGCTCTATGCCTTGCTAATGTCGGCTTCATGAGAACTCGAATGTCCTCAAGCAAAGAAGATCTCACACGATGTCTGGAAAGTTTAAGAAAGATGGATGGAAATATGGCACTCTTTCATCACCTCCTAATTTGAAAATCTACATATCCGAAATGTTTCTCGTACATTTGAAAGGAGTAAGTCAACACTGTTTTCCTAAAAAAAATAACCTACTTACAATCCTAATTAATCAACCCAATTGTCCGTGGTATGCACTCCCTTTTCTTTTTGCTATCTCCCCATCTCCCCTCACCCGGCAAAATGTTTTCCGTGATATGTACATCCGATGAAGTGCCCCAGCGACATATCCTAAACTCAAATATACATGCTCCGCGTCCCTCCTATTGAGGCACCAATATCATTAGGCTTGAAATGCGGCAACCGATGATACATGCCACCATGAAAGAGAACTATTCTTGCATGCCTTTCTTCTGCAACTTTTTTTTTTTTTTGGGCAACTTCTTCTGCAACTTATGTTGTTAGCTGATTTGCGAGGTATTCAAGCTTGGTGATTCCCTATGACATAAACAATCGGGCAAAGGGTTAACGTAAAAGGGTTCTTCCGACCGAAACCTGTCTGTGCCCTTTGTTCCAGCAATCGGCCCCTTCCTCTTCCTCGGAGACCCTTGCCTGAAACATGCAGAAAATACCATGTCTAATTCTACCCCAAATTTAGCAGGTGAGAAGAAATCCATTACAGCAAAGTCTCAGAACTAGTGATGGTTCATGCTAAACAACTAACAAATCGATCTCTAACATTTGCAAGTCCATAAAATCAATCAAAAATCTTCCATTTATAATCGCTAGCGACCAGCCCCAACAGAGGTTGATTATGAGTAGTAGGTGGCACTAAGTTCATTTAGAAAAACAAATTGACTCTATTAAAAGCCTAAAATCAATCTTTTGCAGTAAAAGCAACAAAAATATATAAAAAATCAATCTACAATAATCAGGCAAGACACCTGGATACAAATAGGGATGAAGCACACTGCACGTGAATATTGTAAGCAAATTCTTAGTCATCTTTAGGGGAGATCATATATGGGATGAAGACAAGAACCTCTAGAAAAGATTTTGGTACTCCACAAGCCAACTTTTCAGAAGGAAACTCTTCTAAGAATTTATGTATTGACTCAATCTTGCATCTTAAATTCAACGCCAAAAGCCTAACAAGTAACAATACAAAAGCATTTGTTGAAAAGAATCCAAGCTCACCTTCTCTTATGCAGTTCAATTATTCGGTTTGATAACTTTTTCCCTTCCTTCAAGGTTCTGAGGTCAATTTTATCAAAGATACGAACAAGAGTTTTCCTGATGCCAAAAAAAAATGAGTCAGAAAACCCCACACTAAAATGCACTTCAATCAATTACTCAAGTCAAATATCAGAATAAAAAAGTGATTAGAGAACAAGGTAACTTGCCTATCAGGAGAAATCGTCTTCTTATGTCCGAGAAAGCGACGATGACCTTCAACTGCCCTTGCCATATTCCCAGAGTATGATGGAATAAAAACATCACTCTCAACTGAAACAATATAATCAAGAGCAGCCATTTGAGAAGCATGATTCGTAAAAGGCTGAAGTTCCTCCGCTGAAGCCAAAGATTCCTGCATTGTCATTGAGAAAGGTATGTCATTTAAGCAGCAAGAAAAGTATCAGTATAAAACTATTAGACAAGATATGGCATTGAGTTAATCACATGAAACCATCATACACTAACAACTACATGCCATAGCACAGCTAAACAATTGTTGCCTGTAGACTATTCAAGCTTTTGGCATGCCCACTGGTGTTTTAAAATTCCTGACTTTTTGGGTGATCAAAGCCATAACTGATTAAAAAACCATACTAAAACTTTGAGGGAACCGTCAAGTGATGTTGGAAAACCCAATCCTACAAAGAGCAGAAATAAAACAAAGACAGTGCACTTGCCATGAAAACCAAAATCGGCCAAATAGTAATTAGTTCTATTCTTTTGTTACCCGCTAGAAGAAGAAGAAGAAGAAGAAGAGAAGGAAAAAAAGAGAGAAGGAAAAAAAGAGAAAAGTGTAATAAAATTATTTAAAAATTAAAAAGAAGTCTAAGTCACAAAAAAAAATTGAGGGTCGTACCAAACGCATTCTTATTCCAAGAATATAAATTTTGTACAGTTACCAAACGTCTTTCAATGCTCAAAAACTCGTCCAGGGAATACAATTAAAAAAAAAAATCATTTCTAAGCAAAAATCATTCCCATGAACAAAATGATTACCAAACGCACCCTTTAGTATAATTCTTGCCACACCTATATAAAGTAATGAGCATAAGTTTGAACTCCAATGCCAGGAGAACTAACACTACCTTTTTTGATGAAATTCTTTCAATGTATCATACATATGATCAAGTTCCCAACTAATGATCCGTGGTTTATATGGAGTGTGCAAGCAATCAGAGTTGAGATTTTGAAGTGTGTCTGTACAGTTAGATATAGATTACACTGCTACTGGTCCATACTAATAGTACAAATGCGCTCATCACCATGCTCTAGTTTTCAATTGGTTCATTTTGAACTTCTTCAAGAAATTGCAAAATGTACTATTCTCAAAGTAGACCAGAAGTGGTGTTTTATTGGAGAAGCAATATTCTCTCTTCTGTAACAACCACATTAAAGAGAGAATATTGAGTCAACTAAAAGGAAGAAAAAGCAGAGGCATCAAATTGCTAAGCTAGGTGATTACCTTTCTCCTTAACATGGGATAGCGAGCTCTCAGACCAGCCATACGAGAATCACCTCCATATATCTTTCCAGCAGCTATATATATAGGTGTGTTTGATGGATATCCCAGAGCAGCAAGAAAAATACCAACCTCCTTTGGAGTAAGCGGGCAATATCCCTTGGATCTTTGCTCCATGGGATCAATCTCCTTCACTTTCCAGTGCGAAGTATTCTCTCTGTTAATTGTCATAACCATTAGCATTCGAAAGTAAGGATAAAGACAATGAGATGTTGGATGAAGAAGGGTCAAACTTTAGCATATGATTTCAGACCTGATCAACTTGAGCTCATCTGCTTCAGATTCAGATAAGTCATGCGTGCATCCGCTAAACGCAAGCATGTCCTTCTCATAACGTAAATGAAGAGCAATGTAAGGACCATGAGCTCTCATCCGATCAACCAACATCTGGGGGAGTAAAAGCATTCATAATCGTCATTAGAGACATAAGGGTGTAGCAGTTCTGGAAACAATATCAGCAGGCAGATGCATTTCTTACTTTACCCATTGCTTCAATTTTAGGGGCAAAACGAAGGGCACCATAACAAGCACGGCAACGCAGCTTTTGAATGTCAGGTGGTAGATTGTTATTTGCCAGACGAGAATCAGATTTGGCCGCTCGAATAACCTATTAAAGTTGTGAGGAATAAGAGCCTTTGAACTAACTAATTTATCTGGACTAACAAAGAAAATTGGAATGATCTTAATTGAAAACATTTAGAAAGAAAAATGCAATGATCTTTATGCAAAACATACTTTGTGCTCGTCCCACATGCTAGCTATCTCATTCTGGTAATAATCCATACCAGACCAGCTTTTGAAATACTTGACTGTCTTTGCTGCTGTTGCTAGTTCTTCAGGGAGCTTTCTTATAACTCTTATGTCATTAGCCAGTGCATTTATGAAATGATCTTCATCAAAAACATCAGAAAAGTTGCTGCAATTAACATAAAACAAACTTAGGAATATCTCTTTTGCTGCCTGAACAGTTTAAATGTTACTTCTGAAGGAAAAGAGTTTGAATCTTTTTCAGATAAAGAAAATTACCTTGTATCCTGCCAAAATGACCTTTTATCAAGTTCCGGAATCACTAGAGTGGCATTAATTATACGAGCCACAGCAACCATGTCACATATCTGCATTCCATGAATATGAGCTACTCTTTAGATAAAAGGTCATCTGTTTAGATAAAGGGTCGTGAACCAAGTGTCATAACAATCCATTGTTTGAACATTTTGGCTGATTAAAAGACTGCGTTGCCAGATTAACAATTCAGTTTTTCGCAATTCCAGTCAAGTAGATCTACAACCTGTGGTGTATGCAATGCTTCTCAGAATAACGACGAATAGTTGATGCAGTAAGACTCCTAAAAAAAAAAAAAAAAAAAAAATCTGATGTAACAGATCGAAAGGCACTCAATTGAAATCTTTAGCAACTCCAATTAATTAGACCTATAAGCTGCGGTGTATGCAATGCTTCTACACTAAGAATAACAAGGAGGGGTAAGACTCCTAAAAGAAGAAAATATAAATCTGATTTAATAGATCAAAAGGCACACAAGAACTTGAACTTCATGTCACTGTCACCAAAACACAAGCCAACGAATAAGGTAAAATGATGAAGTTCCAATAACTAAGAAGATTGGTAGTTATAAAACTTTTAAAGTTGCCCCCACAGCCATCAATGCACGTAGATTGAGGGGGAAAATCATTCTGTACATGAAGGGTAGTAGATAACAAGCTGTAGGAAGTAGAGTAATCCCCGCTTTTTCTCATGAGATACAGTGACAGATCTCAAGTTTAGCATCAACAGACATTGCCAGACATCACATTCACTCGCACATATTATCTGCTTTTCATAATCCACCAAAGATAATTACAGCTTCAGTTTACATAAATTAAAAGAAGATAAGCAAGGGAGGGATAAGACATACCCCAGCTCGCATCTGGTTAAGTCCGCCATTCGTACTAACCAGAAGATAACCTCGTGAACCTCCAGGAGCTAAAAAGACAAAAATAGGAAATTAATTGTGTTGGCAATGTGCATTACCACAACGAAAAATTACTAAAGAAGACCAACTCACGCGTATAGTC
Source organism: Eucalyptus tenuipes (assembly GCA_014182365.1). Classification (NCBI taxonomy): domain Eukaryota; kingdom Viridiplantae; phylum Streptophyta; class Magnoliopsida; order Myrtales; family Myrtaceae; genus Eucalyptus; species Eucalyptus tenuipes. The sequence continues at coordinate 42,849,311 of CM024542.1, forward strand.
TAGACCAGGTTCTGTACATGGCACGAAATCACGATTTGAGGGAGGTTTCCAAAGCTTGACAGAATGTGAACTCCCATTCGCGCCATCTAACTGTCAAGTCTAAGGGAGTGAATAACGAAAGGCACATGACTGCTTTGCATCATTGCTGATCTAAAGCTATCAGACCGAACAACTAGATAGAAATTTCAAATATAAATCGTCAACTCAATACAATCAAAATTAAGCTATAAGGTCATTAATGCTCGATACTTTATATATGCTCCGACAAGCGAATTCGATCAACGGGAAGGGAAAGAACCTTGCCAGAAGAAGCCAGAGGTTTCGGAAAATGGGGCGGCGCGAGCTCTCGCGTCCATCTCTGCTCGGTGCCCTGCCTCTGATATTTAAGCTCATGCTGCTGAAAGTTTCAGGCAAAAAAAAAAAAAGAAGAAGATGAGATCAGCAGCGAAATTAGACATTGCCATCCCGAGATGACACATTCATAACAGTCAACCTCAAATTTAGAAAGAGATACCAAACCCAGTGAAGGAACTTTCCCAATCAAGTCGACATCGTAATCTCAACAATCGCGCAAACCTAATCCCACCCCAGTCAACATCCTCAAAATAAACAACCGAGCCCAAAAGACTCTTTTTTTTCTTCTTCTTTTTTCCCATATAGAAAAGAAGGCTAATCGACTAGAAACTCCCCGTACGAAATCCTCATCGAGCTCGGAAAACCGGCGGGCAGAGCGGCGGCGGTGAACGGAAGGGAACGGCGACATTACCGCGGGGAGCTTGCGGGGGTCGGCGATCCTGGGGAGGCCGGAGAAAAGGGAGGCGCGGAGGTGGACGGAGAGGAGGGCGAGGAGGGCGATGGCGCAGATGGCGCCGGTCAGCAGGCGGCGGAGCGCCACCAGCGCCCTCCACCTCAGCTTCTGCATCCCCCCCTCCCTTGTAGCAGCTATGGAGAGGATCGAGGTGCGAGCGATGATTAACTCGCCATTGCTGTGGAGCTACTGCGACAGAAGAGAGAGAGAGATTGGGCGTGGGAGTGAGTGATGAGCGGGGAGGAATGCTGAGGCAGACTCAACATTTTGCAAATTAGGTAATTTGGAAAGAATGAAATTGATCCATAATATCTAATCCAATGGAGGACCCATGACATATTATTGTGATCCGTGAATGGGCTTCAAAAGTCAAATTCATATGTTTGACCTTATATTCGAGTAAAGAAAACCTACAGTTCCTGAACTTTAGCTTGTTGTAAAATGTGGTGTTCGAATTCTAAATTTGTTCGACTTAGTTTCTAAACTTTAACCCAATGGATAATATTGTTTCTAAACTTTTTATTTATTCAATACGATCCCTAGACTTTTGATACACGTTTAATATATTTTTATGATTATATGAAAATGTTCGACGTTGTACCAAAACTTAAATTAATTTAATGATAGAATTAAACCTTTAAATAAAGACACGTATTAGAAGTTCATAGACCATACCGAATAAAGTAAAAGTTTATGGACAATATTTTATATTGGATGAAAGTCTAAGGACTGCATTGAATTTTAACATTCAAGAAGAATTATTCATCTAGTAATCTCTTTAAGATTATGGTGGGCAGTACTTGAGTTGGGCTTTATCATTAATTTTTAGCCAAGTATTAACACATAATGTAAAGCTGACTATTGAAGATTTGTTGTGCTCTTTGCTAATGCAACGAAAATATGCCCAAAATAACTTAGACTAATCAACTCGACTAAGTTCTAATCGAATAATCTCATCTTATATATAAGCGCATATATGTACACACAAATATAAGTTAGTTTAGTCCACTAATCATATAAAATAAAGGATTAAAATATGTTTTAATATAAGATAATTATTATGTATTATATAAATCTGGCTTTTTTGTTAATTTAGAATTTTCACATACCTAATTAGAGTCATTGTAAGACGTTCTCTAATTTTACAAAACATTATTATGGACATGAACACCATTTCATCGTATAGTCATATGTTGAAATTTTTTATAATCCCCACATAACAATTTATTATGTTCAAGACGAAAGCATCGTATGATAACTTCTAATTCAAAATATTAGGATGTTTTGTAACGATTCGGTAAATTATGATCAAAGGAAAAAAAATCGTCGTACTTCGAGTTTTTTTACTATATATTGATCCGACAATGATTAGGTTAAGATATATGGGGCTATGGGATCGCCCTTTTGATTGTAATAGTATGCCACCAATAATGTACCACGGGAAAATCTCATTTGGTGTGATGAAATAGGATTCCTTAGTCGTAAAGGCATATCTCGTTACTTTCAAGACAAATTGAATTGCGCATGTTCACTTCCGTCCTTTCACTCAACTTTTTCTGGTCGGAGGGGGGCGGTGATTTATCGCACCACTTTTTTGCCATCAATGCTTTGTTTTCTGTACTTTTTTGGGCAAACGGCCCATTGGATAGAACATTCAAGAAACTGCCAGCACAAAATTGGGGAAGTCGCCATCACCGACACGTTCATTTTTTGAGGTTTCGTTCGCTAACCCATATTATTCCGCGGTGCCGCGTGCGTTTGGGAGAGGTTTTGTCCAAAACCTTCCCATAAACGTGGAGGATTTTAGTGTCAAGGGTTTTCACTAACTGCAAGAAATGTTTAGTTAAAACTATAGATTTTCCGTAAAGCTAAATAATAATAATAAAGAGAAAATGGAGAATGGAGAGGATCGAAGCGTTGGGGAAGCAAACTTGACGGAATCAACTGAAGCCAACAAGGATTGAATCAATGAAGAGGCTAGGCAAGGCGACGCCAAGGTCCCGTAATTTCAGGCAAGACAATGTCGAGGAGGGATCGTGTAACGACCAGGTCTCGGTGACCTCCCACCCCTCCAGAACTTGCCCAAAAGACTCGCGGCCATCGACCCTTGAACCTCGGTAATACTCATCCCACGATGACCGTTAACTCTAGGCTCATGTCAACCAGAATATGGAGTCACAATGGGCGCATTTAGTTAAGAGAGAGACGATGAACGGTAGAGTGAGGGCAAGACAAGAATACAAATTTATTAGTGAGGACAAAGTTGGATGAAAAGAAAATTCATGAACCCTTGAATAGCATTTTGTAAATGCTGGGATACAAATAGTAGGTGGGAGTTGTGTTGAATTAATGAACTGTAGATTCGCTATATTTGCCTTAAAGACATTTGGATTACGTCACCATATCCTCAGCTTGTCGCAAGAGCCTTTAAATGCCCAAAATTCTTTGGAGAAGTTGAACCAAATATACCCAAGCATTTTTCGAACTTGGATACGTGATTTTTTCCGCATGAAATGCAACTTTTGAGGTCCATGCTCATCGATTGAATTTTATTGGGCCTCAAGGTCCATTAATTTTACATGTACTAAAGGAGTATATACTGTAAATCCTTGATTTTATAATAAAATTTTACAAAAAATAAATAAATAAAATTTATCCAGAAACTTACAATTCAATTAAAAAAAAAAAAAATGAGAAGTTGATTTTACTTGATCATCGTCCAGATTAATAAATTTATCTGGATTTTTTGGAGTTAAATAAGGAGACGAAAAGGTAATGTTAAGTTCTTAAATTTATTTTGCAAAGCTTCCTATTTGGGAAGGACACTTAAAAAATTTGCTACTATAATCGCATCTAACATAATTTTACTTTGGATAAAAAGCATGAGGAAAAGGTAAAAATTGGCAGATCTATCGTACAGAAGGTGACCCTTTTGATGGCAACTTTCGAAGGGGTGGAGCTTTTAGACTGTAATATTCAATTACCTAAAAATAGAATCGAAGTTGCGAAGAAGCCAGTCATATTCAAAAATCCTTTTTTTTTTTTGAATTTTCTAATGTATCTATTTATCCTGCTGATGAGTTTAGCCTTTAGACTGCCTTTTTCATAAATAACTCGGTAAACGCTTTATTTGGTTTTCTTCTTGCTCAATACATAATATCATCTATAACGACGTCCTTAAGAAAATTAACATTTTACATTATACATGAGAATAAATACATGAGAAGACAATTTAAGAATATATCCACAAGTAATATAGTTGATTTTTTTCCATCCTAGATTTTGAAGCCTGACTCCATTTGCTTAGTTAGAAAATAAATGATTTAAAAATATTTTCAAAAAATCGATCATTTGTATTGTTCGAAATAATCAATTAATGGAACATGTTTTCAAACAATTCATATTTAAACATTCTCGTCGATGATAAAAATATATTTTTTGTTAATTTTTTATAAGCGATGTAAGCGATTATTTATTAAAAAAATGTTTTCGAAATTATCCACCTTCCACGAAATGAGTGGAGCAAGAAGAGATGATATTTGACTTTTCCTTTACTAAGGACTCCCACTGCATTTAGCCTTCTTTCGTCTTCCTTTATCGCAAAGGAAATACTTTTCACCACCCTTTTTTTTCTCCTCCCTAAAAAGAGCGCACGTCTCGCCATGAGATGATGATAGCCGATGATGACGGCTACTTGGTTCTCAGGCAACCTTTGAACACATCATCATCATCATCTCAGTTCCTATCCAATTTGTCCCCGAAGACTGCACAAGAAGTACAGAAGCCGACCAGGAAACTGCCGCGAACTGATGCAATCCCCCGAGTTGACGACTGCCCAGAAAGTCTCCCTCCCTCTCTCTCTTTCTCTCCGCACGAGCCACGACCGAGAGAACGCGAAACATGGGACGGATCTATCTACCCACTGAGGACAGCTCGGAGGCTTTGAATGCAATGACCTCGAGAAGTTTCTCGGACGGGTCGTGGACGTCTCGTCTCCAGCTTGGCTACGAGCTGCTTCCAGCTTGTCGGCCCACAGTTTCTCCCCGTCAGTCGGACATTGTTCTCCATCAAACCATGTCTTCTGCCGTCCTACCACATTCTCTTGAGAGATCCTAGCATTTCCTTATTAACAAATTTTTATGGGTTTTTGGGCTAACAACCGCTACTTAATGAAGGCATTGTGATTTGAAGCTTATGTCTTAAACAACGCTCTTATGTTATTGGTCGATAAGGCGATATATATGACAAGGGTCTAAAATTACCAAAGAGCATGAAAACCTAACTTTAGGGGAGGGGGATAGGGGAAATAAATGATACCTAAGCTCAAAGAAGCCAGAGTGACGTGTACGATATGAAATCTTATAGATTGTAGCATGTGTATTAGGGGAGTAAGAGAAATTTGCAATGCCTAAGCTCAAGGTAGTCAGAGTGACGTATATAATATGAAATTATAGATTGTAGTGTGTATTGGGAGAAATAAGAGAAATTTGCAATACCTAAACTCAGAGGAGTTGAGGTGACACATAAGATATGAAATCTTATATATTTTAGCGTGTATTTGGGGGAGATAAGATTGGGGGGAGATAAGAGAGATTTGCAATATCTAAACTCAAGGGAGCTTGAGCGACCTATACAGCATGAAATCTTCATGTATGGTGGTGTGTATTTGAGGAAAAGTTATAGTAAGCAGCGAGAGGAGGCAACCCTCGCTAGCCTCGGCTTGGTTGGCTGTTATCTTAATGTACATGTTACGCTATACTAGTTTGAAATAAACATATCTTAGACGATCGATAAAATATGAGCGATCTGACCATTTTTGAACCAAAATGATTTAATGTTACGATGTTATTAAGGGAAATCTACTATCTAATAAAATGTAATTATTGATAGTTCACACGGTAAGATTATCATGACAATCAAAGAGTAAAGAGAATCGAACGATATTATCGATCTTAGTTGATTGCAATTTTCTTAAAAAAATTATGATAGATTTGTCAATAGTTTGCCCATAATTACAGGGAAAGCAAATGCTCAATCAGATTGATCAAATCCCTCGAATCCCTCTATCAGACATCTTCTTCCTTATTTTACAAACAAAAGTGACAAAACCAGAACTCAGAAAAAATCACCAGAACGAATTTAACCAGCACAAAGCAATTTGGCAAAGCCCTTCTGCTAATTAAATTCCTTCCTATTGAGCAGCAACAATACAAAGTAATTAATTTACAATGAGCAGTGGAAAACCTTGTGCATTTGGTTTTCCCCCCTTTGGTATAACCATCTCTCCTTTTTTTTATTTTTTTTTTCACTCGTGTAGATCTACAAATTTAATCAATTTCTAAGAAAAAAAAATGAAAGAGGAAAAAAAAAAATCACGACAAGGCTTCATGCACCGATCGATGAACCGAAAATATTACACGGCCACCCTCTCCCTCAGCGTCGAGGAGTGCTTCAAGCTCGTCAACTCGCCACCTTCCGCTCCATTCCTCTTCCTCCTGGTCGGGATCAGCTTGGACCAAAACCCGCCTTTGCTCTTCTCCCCGCCCGCCCTCGTCTTCGGCGGCGGCGCCGCGCAGGCCACGGACCGGCTCTTCTTCAGCCCGTCCCTGCCCCCGAAGAGCATCGACACCGGCCCGGACCTCGCCTCGTGGGCGAACCGGCCGTGGCGGTGGATCGGGCTCGCGCACGAGGACGACTCCTCGGAAGAAGAGTGGTCGGACGACAGGGAGGTCGACGACGACGGCGAGGAGGAGCAGGAGTACCGCCTTCTGCTCGGGCCGATGGAGCCGCGTAGGTAACTGCCGCTGGAGAGCTGGGAGAGCCGCTTGCTCAGGCAGAGCGAGCACACGCCCGCCGACTGCCGGTGCTTCGGGTGCTTCCTGCACCGCCAGGCGGCGGCGGATCTGGACGACCTGGCGTTCGCCATCTTCGCATTCCCTTCTCCGGCCATTTCCCTTAAGACCCCTCTTTTTCCAGTCGGCGTGCCGCGATATAAAGGGGTGGGGAGGTTGGTGGTTGTCGTTCGCGGTCGCGGGGCTACTTCCATGATAGTTCACGCGAGCTTCTTTGGCGCTTCTCCGAAATTTGCCTTTTTGACGGGTTCCAAAGGGAGGAGGGAGACGGGGGTTTGAAAAGTTGGCCGTGGACTAAACGTACGGCCGCGATCGAGTCCGGGTCCTGGGGCGGGGCCCGGCGCGACGGGATCGGACGGCTGAGATGGGGGCACGGTGGGAAAGAGACGGTGAAGTGTAGAACGGGGAGCACGAAACTTTCTTTCCGCGGAGGAGGGGCGGCGTGGAAAATCTCGGGATGGGGAATGGACACCGTGGACGAAATCAAACGCACGAGAGCGGCGGTGTGTCTTGTGAAGATATATTTTTGTAATTTTTTTTTAGTTATTTAGGCGGTGCAAAGGAAAAGCTTTACAAGTAAGCACATGGATTTTTTTTGCATTTTTCGAGAGTTATTTGTTTGGAATTTTTTTTTGTTCGGAATATTTTTGTTATATATTCTTTCTTTTCTGGCATGCGTACGTATTAATATCCGATATAATTTTTTATTTGGGTGGAGCGTGACTCGGGTCGTGTGGTAGGGTACATACACAAACCCGTCTTCTTAACTTGATGAGGTTAAGTAGTCAATTAAATACCATGGAGGTTAAAATGATTGATTTTCAAAAATTGGTCTACAAAATGTTTGTTTGTGACATGTTCCCATGGAATATTCATTGCCTAATGAGAGTCTATATTAATGATGCACAAGAGCGGCGGTGTTTCTTGCGAAAAAATATTTTTGTATTTATTTATTTAGGCGGTGCAAATAAAAAACTTTTTAAGTAAGCACATCGATATTTACATTTTTTAAGAATAATTTGTTTGGAAATAATTTTTTATTAGGAATTTTTTCACATATATATTTTTCTTTTCTAGCATATGTACATTTAAATATATGATATAAATATGACCTTTATCGTGGAACGATACATAAGACAAACCCGTCTTTTTAACATCATGCGGTGCAGCCAATTGAATACTTGTAAAGATTAAAATGACGGGTTATGAAAATTTGATTTATAAAATGTTTGCTTGTGATGTGGTGCCCTGAGAAATACTGTGAGAAATTTTTTTCAATATTCATTGCTTGACGAGAGTCTGTTAATGACGCATCGACCCAACACATAATTTTGTTAATTAGTTTTTATATCTTTTGTACTATTCAAGTATTTCACGCAAGTAATGCTGAAAGTGGGTAGTTCACTTAATCTGATGGAATAAATCCAGCTGCTGGAATTAAAAACACAAAGGTCGTTGTTTTGGCATTACCACCGACGGTATTCCTTTTTTTCTTCATTTTCTGGAGTCAACCCATGCCACATTCTTTTTACACGAATAGTCGCTCAATGGAAATATATAAATAAATAACAGAGGAAAAAATGTATATTTTTATATTAAAAGCTTAGTTGTTATCTTAGCTTTTACTTTTTGTATTGACATCCTAAAATTGAATATCACGAGTGAATTAACTATAAATTATAACTACAAACCTGAAAATTAATTTTAAAAAGGACATTATGGAAGTACGTTCCACGCGTGTCAAATGGAATCGCTTTTTGTTTATTTATAAATCCTTTTTATTTTATTTATTTATTTATAATTTATAGACTTGAACCGAAAGAAAGTCCTTGCACGAGGTGTCTGTGACCTGTCACCTCGATCGTACGAATTTAAAAATCATTCCGTCTTCTTTAGGAAGCAACCTTGGACAGAAAGGGTTTCATTGGATATACATCCAATTCTTCTGTCGGGTTTTTTCTTTGTAGTGTTCAGTTTATCTTTTTAGTTGTCTTTTGTCGACATGCCTGAAGATGTATAGTATGGATCTAGGAAATTCGATCAGAGAATAATCGATCCGATTTTTTTAAGGAATTGAATCGAAATGCTTATAGAATTTGTATGATTATGCCTGTAGATGCGGCACATCAAGATAGAAAATTCGATCAGAGAATAATCGGTCCAATTTTTTTTTAGGGTTGAATCAAAACACTTACGTGATTTGTATGATTTTACATTTCTTCCGCTATTTAAATGTTATAAACGTTTGTCTTGATGTGCATTTGAATACCAAAGTCAATTCTAAAGGCCTATGGGAGAGTGGAACAATAAAAAAAAACCATGTAGAATCCTAGGGTTGATACTATTGGTTGAGTCAATTTAGGAATGAGAGGTTGCTTATGCGAATTTTTCTAAGTCCGAACTACGTATATAATTTGTATTTAACCGGTCCACGCAACCTTAAAAGGTGTTTGATGGGCCTTCAAGAAGCTAAGCTTTGCGCTTGTGCCCCGATTATAAATGAAAATGGCCGTGTTGGATTTCTCACCCCACAAAAAAACAAAAAAAAAGAGAAGGATCTAAGGAAAAAGCCATGATTTGCAATGAGTATTAAGAATTAATCGTACCATTTAGAAGCTTTAACATTTTATCATATTTCAAATATAAATTCCTGAAAATCTAGCATATGCATCTCTTTTTTAAGAAGATATGAATAAAAATATCTAATGAATTGATCTACGAAAGCAAGGAAATATCTTTTTTCAGTTCAATATAAATCAAATTATGAAGGATGCTTCGAAACTCAAGTGCTTGCTCCATAATATATATTTTTTTATTCATGCAAATTATGAAGGATGCTTCGAAACTCACGTGCTTGCTCCATAATATTTTTTTTATTCATGCAAAATTCTGGATATCTGTCAACAATTATAATATCTCCGAGGCCTTCTTCTTTGCCATAGTCTTCTAATTTTTCCCCCTTGAAGCAGCCTATGATTCATATGCGTGAAAATAATGAAGATAAGTGCATTGAAAATTCTAAAATTAGTCATGAAATGGCAATTGGGTTCTAAAACTTATAAATAAGTGTAATTAAGTCTTAAAACTTGTCAAATTGATGCAATTGAGTTTTTCTGTTAACTTTGTCCAATTTAACTAATGGAAAATGCAAATGTGACTTTTTTTAATCATTTTAACTCTCTTACATGACTAAAAATGAAACATAAGGCTAAATGATGTTGTTTTGATAAAAAAAATGATTTTTAATAAGTATTTTATTCAAATTAAACAAAAAAAGAAGAAGCTAAATTGAACAAAAAAGAAAAAGGAAGAAGATTGCCCTCGCACAACCATTGCCGAAAAGAGTTGGCGTTGGGAACGGGGATGGCTAGCTAGCCAACAACTGGCGAGGATCACGAACCTTGCCCATATCTGGTTGAGGACCACCGGTGGCAATCGATTCTGACCATTGGTAGCCCTCTACCAAATCTAGGAGAGGGCTGGTGAACCTCGCCCACATTTGGCAAGGGCCTGTGAGCCATCATTGGCCTTGTCCATCAACGGTAGGGTAAAAATAGCTAGGGTTAGGGGCCTCACCAGTTTGCCTTCTTCCCTTTCTTTTTCATTTTTTTTTAGACTTAGCTTATTTTTCATTTTATTTAAATAAAATACTTATTAAAAATTAGAATTTGGCCCAAAAACGTTGCTTTAATCTTACGCATCATTCTTAGCTACGTAGAAAAAAAAAAAAAAAAAGTATTAAAAAATCATGTCAACATTTTCCATTATCCAAATTAGATGAAGTTAATGGAGAGACTCGATTGCATTAATTTGATAAATTTTATGACTTAATTATACTTTTTTTACAAAATTTAGGATGCTTCTTGAAAATTTTTGGGACTTTTAGTGCACTTATCTTAAAATAATTCTATGAAGTGTTAGAGAGTGGCAGATAAAATGCAACTATAATAAATTTATTAGTGGTTCAACCGTTTTTATAATAGATTTTTCAACTTCAGAATAAAGACCTGAAGTGATTAAACTAGGTGAAGCATATGCTTTTGCCCTATAAAAACTTCAACTTATCACGATGATAGTTGTTCCTCGTTGCAAACTATTTGTATTATTCAATAGACATAAAATTATGGCTACATTTATTTTACAAAAAAAGTGACATTCCTTGAAAATGTTACTCATAAAGTCATTTTTCCAGGAAAATGCGAATATTATACAATGGGTTGAGACCTGAAAATGAACTGAAATTTTTTTTATTTATTTTATAAGCAAAATCTCATGTGATTTTCTCAAATAGACAAATATTATTTGGGCGTTGATGTCTTAAGCTATGCATAGTCAAAGAACCCGACACGGACACCGGGGTCTCTAAGCCTGGATCCCCTAATCCTGAGCATGAGCACCTGCAATGGTCATGGGTCCACTGAAATCGAGCCTCAGAACTCAACACCCGTGCCCGACTCCCTAGCAACTCGACCTAAATCTACAAAGGCCGGGCCCGGGTCCCTAGTGCTCAAGCCTGGAACCATCAAGGCCAAGTCTCAGACCCCAACTCTTAGGACCGGGACCAGGTCCATCGAGACCGCGTTAAACCGAATCGCTTTTGTTTATTCATAGACCCTTTCATTCATTTATCTATTTGTTTATTTATAACTTGTAGACTTGAACCGAAAGAAAGTCCATGCACGAGGTGTGCTTGTCAGGAGCAACCGAGAAATGAGAATATTCTGTGATCTGTCACATGATTTGTAGGAATTTAAAATTACTCCATCTTCTATTGGAAGGGGCCTTAGACGAAAAGGGTTTCATTGGATATACATCCAATTCTTCTGTCGAGCATCAAGATAAGAGAATTTGACCAGAGCATAATCAATCCGACTTTTAAAGGGCCGAATTGAAATGTTTATTGATGGCATGATTTGGGATTTCTTCCTCTGTTTACGGGTCCAAGACGACGTGGTCTTGGTGCGAATCTAAATACCAAAGTCAACTCTGAAGGCCAATAGGGGAGAGGAACAATCGAAATAAACCATGTACAACCTTAGGGCTGATGCTATTGGTTGGGTCGATTTGGCAACGGAAGATCATTCATGTAATTTTCTTTGAGTCCGAGCCACATTCATAATTGATATTTAATCGGTTCACATGACCTTAAAAAAGTGTTCCATGAGCCTTGAAGAGGTTGGCCTTTGTGCTTGTGCCCTGCGATTACAAATGAAAAGGATTGTGTTAAATTTTTTCCCACCAAAAGTATTCAATGGAAAAGCCATAATTATAACGTGTATTAGGGATTGATTGTACTATTTAAAACTTTTAGCATTTTGATGCACTTCAAATATAATATATGGGATTGTAACATGGCAGCCATGCTAAAACACATATGGATCCTTTTTACTGATAAAGAATCCTTGTGGTATAAATAGATTCATTCAACTTTTTTAAAAAAGAAGAATTTCTGGATAGCCAAAAAGCCTACTGTCTGCTCGTGGGCCTGGAAGAAGATTCTTCAACTTAGGAGAGAGTTTCGGAATTCCTTTCAGTGGAAGGTTGGGGATGGCCTTTCCATACCCCTCTGGTTCGATCATTGGCACCCTAGAGGCCCCTTGAACTTGTATTTCTTGGACACTCTCATTTATAGCTCAGGCTTATCCAGGCTTGCGAAGGTTGCAGACCTTTACTCAGACTCCGGACAGGTTATCAAGACTATTTTGGAATCTTGGGTGACCTCCCTATTCTTTCTCAGAACCAAGATCGTTTTTGTTGGATGAAGAACCCTTCAGGTGTGTTCTCGGTTGCTTCTGCATGGGAAGATGTCAAATCAAAGAAGGACTTGGTGCATTGGTCCGTGCTTATTTGGAGCAATGCGATTATTCCTTGTTACCAATTCAATCTTTGGCTGATGGCCAGAAATCGGCTGCCTACCCAGGTTCTATTACTTTCCTATGGAAGAATTGAGAATGTGACTTGTGCATTTTGCAACTCTAGACCTGATTCTATGGATCACTTATTTTTTGGTTGTCACATTACTGCTAACCTTGCGTTTTTTTGGGCTGCGAGATGCAACCTCCCTTGGCAAAACAGGTATTGGTTCGAAAATCTCCAATGGGCTATGAAGTATCTTTTAGGCAAAGAGTTCCATCATTGCATCACTCGGTTCTCCTTTGGAGCCCTAAGCCATGTGATTTGGAAGAAGAGAAATAACATACTCTTTAGGGAAGAAATTCTGGTGGTCCCAGCTTTGAAGAACCACCTCATTAAAGTAGTTAAGGATAAGGCTTGGACTTTTACCAACGTTGTGGACACGGCTAGGAATAGGAGGCTTCAACGCAATTGGGGCATTGACCCTTATGTTTTTGCTCCTTTGGTGGCGAATCATCCTCCCTAATGGTCTTTGGGTGGTCCCGATTTTGGTTCCGTCTCTATTTTGGCAGAGGAGGGTCTGCTTTTGCTTCTCAGGGTAGGAGCTAGTGTCGGCCTTCGTCCGTGCGTCTGCTGCTACTAGTCTCTTAGGTGATCTTGGTGGATCAGGCTTTCCTTGGAGGTTCTCTTGACTAGGATTTCTTTGACGTTTGGAGGGGAGGCCTATTTAATTGCTGTCTGGTTCCGTCTCTTATTCTTTGCTGCCTTTTTTGGTTGGTCCTTGGTTGTTTCTTAGGTTCGGTGCCGTTGTTTGGCTGCTTTGTTTCTTGGTTGTTCTGCTGCCTTTTGGCTGTTCTGCTGCCATTGTTTGGCAACTGTTTTGGTTTTATCGGCACCCTTCCACTCGTTCTTGACAAGCCTATCATTATGAGTGCAAGTTTTTTTGGTGCCAATCCTTTTGCACAGGTTGTTTAAAGCTCAATATATTCTCACTTTATCAAAAAAAAAAAAATATCTATGGAAAATAAAGCGTATGCATCTCTTTTAAAGAAGATATACATAAAATTATCTAGAGAAAATGATGTATGAAAGTAAGGAAATATTTTTTCTAGTTCTATATAGACCAAATTATGAAAATTTTTACGGATCGTCTCCAAAGAAGCTGGGATCTTGATCCCTCCATCTTTACGGATTGTCTCGGGCTTTAGATTCTCTGCATCTTCTCTCGCTTTGCTACAAGCTTCATCATCTCTCCTTTCTTCGTTTTTCGAATGTTTGGCTGAGGTCTGGTGGTTGTAGTTGTTTTTGTGTTGTAACTGTGGTTCTTCTCCTTTTGGATTGCTTGCCTTTGGCTTTTGTCACGGCTCCCTTCCACTCTTCGGTGTTCCTTAGAGTGTAAGCCTTTGGCGCCGTTTTTTTGTATTTCGTCCAAAGCTATAATATTCTTTACCTTTACCAAAAAAAAAAATTATGAAAATTCATGTGCTTGCTCCATATTCCATTATCTTATTATAAGATCTCCGAGGCCTTCTCCCTTGCTATAGTTTTCTATTTTTTTTCCTTTAAAGCATCCGATGATTCATGTGTGTAAAAATAATACTGAAGTGTTAGAGAGGCAGACAAAAGGCAGCTACAACAAAGATAATTTTTGTTTGAAACAAATTGACTTTCAATAATTTCATATGTATTAGTGGTTGATCCACTTTTTATTAGAATTTTCGAGTTCAGAGTAAAGACCTAAAGTGATTGATTAGGTGAAGCATCTGCTTTTGCCTTATAAAAACTTAAACATCTTTTAAAAAAATGCATACTTGAGTATCATGAACGATTTACTTTGCTAGAGAATACACGTGGTCTTAATTTAACTAATATTTGACATTACTAGCTAGAAAGAAGAAATGGCAAGTGAGAATTTAAACACTGTCGTTTACAGATCTATTTGAAGTATCCTGATCTAATCTAAAGAATCGGGGCAAAATTCTGCCAAAGTTGAGAAAGTTGGTGAAGAACTCCAACATTGAAACTGGGGCAAAATTTTGTCAAAATCAAAATTGGGGTTCTTAAAGCATGCGCCGGAGAAGGAGAGGGTTAGTGCCATTCGTTTGTGAATAATTCCAACTCAAAAAAGACTAACTCATACTCTCAAAGTCCCATCACCAATTCTTTATTTTCCCCCACCAATGGATCTTGGGCTCCAAGAGCAAGCGCAGGGACCAAGAAGAGAACGTCAATGGACGACGAAGAAGGAGCGGCTGAACAATTTTTCACGTAAGACTTCAAAAAAAAAAAATCCATGTCGGATTCAAAATATAAAAAGTCATGTAAGATGAATTACCAAAATAAGCATTTAAGTGAACAATTTTATATTAATGTAACACTCAAGTGAATAAAAAAATGATATAACACTTGAATGAGCGTCGTATAAATATTATGACATTTCGAATGTTTTCATCATAAAGATTAATGCTTACTTTATAATAAAATTAAAGTTATGTAAAAATTTAAGGCATCGCATTTGGATTTCTCTCAATAGATGGGAGCACTTTACTATAAAGGAGAAAAAGAGAAAACTCTAACGGCCATGGCAGAGGTCAAATTGCAAACTCGAAGTAACTTTGAGCCTTTTTCTTGTCTCAATTTCATCGCGAAGCACCTCAAGTTTGTGCAAAAATCTAGTGTTGGACGAGGCAGGTCCATGGGGCTTCAACTTCTCAGTTCTCACCCATTTTTTTGCGAAGGGCCTGAACACGGGTCGGGTCGGGCTAACGGGCTTGCTCGAACCGAATTAATCTGACGATCTTACAGGTACGAAAACTTAGCAAGCTTCGTCACGACGGGCAGGAGATCATGCACTGAATTCACAATTCTGTCGAGCTCTTTTCTTCGTCTCGTCCTCCACTCCAGATCTCAAATCTCCCGCAGTCGGTCCGAAGATTTCAAACGCCCGAACCTTCCTCGATCGGGCGGGACGCGGCGGCTCTCCGGCGGACGCCCAGTCGGTTTCTTCCCGCATTCGAGCGGCCGTTCCCCCGTAGTCGATCGTCATCATCACCGATCAGGTAATTGATTCTCGCCGGTTGAGGATATGGACTCGGGGCGATGATGCATGTCGGCTGCATTAGCGCATTGCGAGCTCGCGTTTCTGGCTTCCGTCCGAAAAGCGACGCCGTCTAGATGCGGCCGCCGTTTCTTTTCGCCTGGATTCGTTCGCGATTTGCTGCGTTCGGTGGATGTAGGGATGTAGGTATGTATGTAGGTATGAGGTTACCTTCTTGAACGGTTCTGTAATTGATTTTCCAGGAAGTGGTGACAATGCAGCGAGCTCCCGCTACCGTCGAGGAGCAGTTGATCTTGAAAGCGATCAAGGAGGAGTGCCCCTGGGAAAGCCTCCCGAAGCGGCTCCAAGCCACTCTCTCTTCTAAAGAAGAATGGCACCGAAGGTCAGTGTCGATAAAATGAAGTTCTTTTACCTGTCTTTCTTGATTCATTCTAATCCTTATTGGCATTCTAATCCTTATTGGAGGGATCTGATCATAATGGCTAAGGGCATATGAAGCTGCTGAAAAAAAATTGGTTTTGTGAATGTAGCAGATTGAACCACTGTAAAAGGTTTTATGAAAGGGCAACAATTTGATCAATGTTTGGTTTTGCGATAATAACGCTTCCCCTTCCAATTGTCTGATCCCTTCTTGATGATTTGAAGTTTGTGTGTTGCTTACATAGACCTTCCAGCATATTCACGCATTTTGCTATGTTCTTGCTCTTGTAGGATAATCGAACATTGCATAAAGAAAAGGCTACAGTGGAATACCTGCTTTGCTCGTAAAGTTTGCAAAGAAAGCGAGTATTATGAAGACATGATGCGCTACCTGCGAAGGAACTTAGCAGTGAGTGTCATTATGGATTTCTATGGATCTCTTTAATTTAGATATCATGGTCTTGTTATTTGGTCTTAAAAGGAACTGTGAGCTGGTCTGGTATCGGATGTTCTTGCTTCATAAATTGTTAAAAGAAATGTCGTTAGATATAGATTTGGAGTTTACATGACTATAAGTATCTTGGCATGTATAACTGTTCTCTCCTTTCACCGTAGCAATAATGTGTCAGCTAGTGACTTTGATTATGACAATCTTTTCTAATTGGCGAGGTTTCCTTGCATTTGACATTGGACCTTTTTGAACAGTATCGATACACCGCATTTTTGACTCGGAGACACTTTTGTGGCGATACACTTTTTTTACTTACAGTCAGCAGTAACACCATTTACCTGGTTAATTTATACTTTGCAGCTGTTTCCCTACCATCTGGCAGAGTATGTTTGCCGTGTCATGAGGATATCACCTTTCAGATATTACTGCGACATGTTATTTGAGGTCATGAAGAATGGTAATTTTCTATTTACTTTCTGAGATTCTGAAGTGAGGAGCAAAGATTGTTGAGTTGAAACTTTTTCTGTGCTAGTATAGTTTTATGGTTAAGAAACTGAGGCCTATGATGTCTATTGGATGTCCTTGAACTTACAACTGCCAGGTGTCATGTCTAATTCTGTGGTTGGTGATAAAAAGATCACGAAAGCAGTAATTGACTGAGGATTTGTCTGATAGGGGTTGCTGTTGCTCCACCAGATAGTGTAATGGATATGATCTTATGATTTGGTTTTTCCTAAAAGATTCTGTATATGATTATCTAAACATGCTGAACTGACACATGTTTTGTTGTTTCAATTTAATTGTAGAGCAACCTTATGACAGCATTCCAAATTTTAGCGCTGCGGATGCCTTGCGACTAACAGGAATAGGGAGAAATGAATTCATAGATATTATGAACAAGTGCAGATCCAAGGTACCGGATTGCATGTGTAATTTCTTTGGAGTACTTGGTTGGAATAAAATATATGAAAATACTTGGAGACCTATTTCCACAATATTCTTCCTCATGTTTGGCCTCACCATGTTATAAGAATTAAAAGTATGGCCATGATGTATGTATGATTTTACTACTTCAGCTTGAAGCATGTAAGATAGTGAAACTTATCGGGATTCCGACCTTTTAGAGAATTGGGAATCTGCCCTTTTACAATATTGGAGTGAATGACCTGAAACTTTGAAGTAGATAAGAATACTCACATATGATTTTCCAAAATTTGTAATTCATAGTATAGATTTTTGCTCACTCTTTGAAAATAATGACATTGTGTGTTTTCTTTGTTGTTTACTTCTTTTTGTCTCGGTATAAGGTTGCATGTTTTCTTCCTCTTTATGGACAAATTTTATGCATTGCTAGATCTCACTTTACACAAGTCTTACTTTGTATTGGCATTAGCTTTCTGTAGTACAGTGTAATTCAATCCTGACCATCTGCTATTGTGTATGCTACATTTATGTGACACGTATTCAATATCTAGGTCTCGTTTGTTTAAGGACTACTGCATAAATTGGATCACAGGAAAACTTATGCTCTCTAGCTGCCGATGGCTTCTTATATGCTGTTTTGAAGGGGCCTTAGAGTCACTGATTTTCTCAAAACTCATCTCTTTGGCTGTCGCTAAGTTGCACAAACATATTCTGATGATGAACTTGAGTGGATATTCTAGTTATTACTTGTCTGTTTTGAACTTTCCAGAAAATTATGTGGAAGCTGAACAAGTCCATTGCAAAAGAAATGTTGCCTACACAACCTGTGGATTTTACCATTGAACCGTGGTGGGGAGTTTGTTTAGTAAACTTCACCCTTGAGGAATTTAAGGTGTGAAATCTTGTAATCCTTCCTTTTTTCGTTTGTTCAGTATGAGAGTGGTTGAAGACGGTTTTTGCTTTGGATTGGATGCATATTCTGCTTACTTAGCCTGAATGGTGCATGCTGCGGTTCCTGTATTTATTTTTAGTCTGTATCTTGCTCTTGAGCTGATTGAATTGTGAACGCACTTCCCTTCAGAAACTCTCAGAAGAAGAAGCGGCAACGATCGATAAAATCTGCAAGGAAGAAGCAAATGCATATATTTTGTTTGATCCCGACATTATAAAGGGTCTATACAGGCGGGGACTAGTTTACTTTGATGCCCCAGTTTACCCTGATGACCGTTTCAAAGGTAATTTGCATTTTATTCTGCTTTCAGTGTTCAATAACAGTCTATCCATCATATCTTAAGAGAATTGATTCCATGATTTATTGCCATACTGGATCATTGAACCGCAATTATCTAAAGATCCCTGTGTTTTACCTTTCCTGGGAAGGCATGCATAGACTTCGCACATTTTCCTAAAGCTTCTAACTCAGTGATTTTTTATAACCTCTTATAATGTGACTCCATTTGAGGCTTTATTGCTCTTTGTTGCTTTTAAAGTTGCCTGTTTGTTTATCATGTCTGTGCCTTAAGTTGTTAACATATGAGCATGCCAGTTGCCAGGCTTGAAGGGTTTGTTTCCAACAGGGAGCAGTCATACGAGGACCCTATTGAGGAGTAAGCTGGCAGTTCTTGGCTTTGTTCCTTCTTGAATTATTGATTTAATAGTTTTAATGAGATCTCATCTTGATGTCTGCTAGGTTGCTTTACGCTGTTTTCGTGGTCTCAAGTGAGAATGCCACGGTTGCTGAACTGGCCGCAACGTTACAGGCTGACCTTTCCCAGCTTCAGGCTGCTGCTTCTTTTGCTTGTCGATTGGGATGGGCAATAAAAGTGATTGATCCAGCCTCTGTTCTTCAGGAGGCAAGCGTTCCAGGAACTTCAAGAAACATATTGAGTGAAGAAGATGATTCTCAAGCTAATATTGGCCCAGAAAACATGTTTGGAGACAGTGATGCTGCTCAACATGGTGATGTCTCAGGGTCAGAAAACAATAGGCCGGCTAGTGGCCATGTTCGTGTGGCTTTTGTGGTTGATGCCAACATCACCTCTTACCTCATGATGGGGTCTGTTTCACCAGGTATCTTTGAACTTCTAATTCTTAAAAACTTCCATCTTCTAGGAACGTAAAATTTCTTTGCTTTGTATTCTTGATTCACGTTTAGCTCCAAAATTGATGTTTAAGGAGCAGTCAGTTAAGAGGTTGAAATGACATCTTAGAGTGATTTTGGTGGTGGAAGCAAATCAAAACACTAGCTTTCCCTGTGTTACTACTTGAGTAGGAGCAAAAGACTCCGGCCTTCATTTGGTTTATGTTTTCTTACTCAACAGAGTGCTAACTATGGCCTGAAAGCTAGAAAAAAAGTAGAAACAGGTAAAAGGCTGTGCTTTAATGTGAATGACGATGTGGTAGCAATTGCCCAGACACCCTCTTTTGTGCTTCACATGTAAATAACATGGTAGCAATTGCCCAGATTCTCTCTTAGGCCCATGAGATACACAACATATATTTCTTCTATATAAGTTTCCTCTTTTACTCAAATTCTAATAGCACCAATTTCGAAATACTGCTTTCAAATACTAGTTCGTTGTGAGGCCAAACAGAAGTTGCTTGCCAATAAAAGCCTGATGAGCTTATGCAAAAGTAGGGGCCATGTTTCTAGAGAAGTTTAAAGTCTCCAGCTGAGTGCACAATTCCTCCCATCTCTCTACTTGTTCTCCCTGCATCGAATGCATATTGAAAGGAGCAAAACACTTTCCTTATCAGTAGAATATTATTCATAAGAGGCCCCACGGAGTACTGACCCATTAAATCATTACAAGGTTTGGAGTCCAGTAGGTTGAGGATAGCATTCACATCAAGACTCATCATATTACCCAAACCAAATCTATCATTCACTAAGCAGAGGCTCAGTTAAATTTTATGTGGTAGGTTTTTTCTGGTTGAGCTAACTTGAGGCAAAGCTTGTTTTGTTAACCCAAATATATGGCTTAAGAAAAAAAATATAGCCATGTGACCTTTTTATGAACCATAAGCTGGTTTTGCAAACACATTCTCTTTGTACTTGACTGTCATTGATTTACTTTGAAATACTGTTACTGATTACATGGTGCTGGCATTTTCTTGATCTAACGTTCATTAAAGAATTTTTCTATGCTGGGAAGTAGACTTGCACATGGGAAACTATCAATATGCAGCCTTACTGGAATTGAATTAGCCATGACATCCACTAATGAAAAGAGAGGAACTTTTGCGGTTCATAGTGTACTATATCCATGAAATCTACATGATGAATTTGATTGGTCAAGCCGTTTAATTTACTCTAGCTATTAATTGTTGTACCTTTTGGGTGCATGGATATAATATTATTAGCTTTTTAGTCGAATGTCTTATTTCTAGGAGTACAGACAAGAGAATGGCAATTAGACAAAAAATGGGGCTATTTCCACTCCCCACATGACTAAATCCTCCTTTTTGCACTAGAGAGACAAAATCACCTCTGATGGTATCCATATTTGCACAGTATCCTTCAATTTAGTTATTTCGTATTATGAGTTTCTTTCAAATTTAAATTTATTGCTGTTTAGAATATAAAAAAGTAGTATCTTCTTCATCATTGCTCTTACCACAATGTGTCCATTCTTGTCTCACTTTTATGGTGAATTTTTTTTTTTTTTTGGGGGTAAAGTAAATTATTATTTTTTGGGTAAAGACTTTTATGGTGAATTTGTTATTCAATTAGTCCTTAAAAAAAATTAAGTGTCTTTATTTACAATATCAAAGACTTGGTGATTTATTTTCTACCGTCGATGACAACCTTTCACACAGGGAACATTAGAAGTTATATGAGCATCTAGAAATACATAAAAAACAATGACTTTCAAAAGTGATGCACATTGAGGCATCTTGATTTCTTTTGTTGTAATTATTCCATTAATGATCAATCCAAAATGAATGGAATTTAAGTATTAGTTTACAATCTTTTCTTATCTCATGGACAACTTTGATTTAATTTTTCATCTCTTTCTCATTGGGAAATGTAATTGTGATTTCATTTTGTCAAATCTTTAAAGAGGGCTTTTTTGGTGTTTCATCAGGAAATCCCATTATGCGTCTATAAAAGACAACTGACAACAAGAAAGAGTTTTTGTGAGTGATATGTACTTCAAAAATAAAATTTTATAATCTATAATTGTGTTAGTTGCTTGTGTCTAAATTTTTCTGGATTTTTGTTGACAATATCCATAAATTTGCTTGACAATGTGGAAACAACTAAGCTTCTTGGACTTCACCAAAAAAAAAAAAACAACTAAGCTTCTTGGAAATTGCTTTGTTTGATGTATGCATGATTATACCCACTTAGAATTTAGAAATAAAGAAAGCATGGGCTATTCTTAATTATGCCAATTGTACCCCTTCATAAAAAAAAAAAAAAATTCAAAAAGAAGAAGAATAATAACAAAGGAAAGTGAATTAATTTACTATCACTTTATTTTTGAATTGAATGATTAAGTAAAAATCTCTCTTTGGTGAAAATGGAGTGGCTTTAGTCATATATGGGTTGGAAATAGCCCCACCCTTAGACTTATTTGGTCATCCATTATGAATTCCATTTGCCAATTCTTGGAGTCTTTTACTCATGTTGAATATTCTTTTGTTGTCCTTGTGTTTGTCTTTCTCTCATACTCGTGTCCTTGATTGAATTGTATGCTCAGGTTTGAAATCTCATGCTGTGACACTATATGAAGCGGGAAAGTTGGGTCATGCTAGTATAGCTGATCTCTGCAAGGATCTAAGTACTTTGGAGGGTACTAAATTTGAGGGAGAACTGCAGGAATTTGCAAATCATGCCTTCAGCCTTCGCTGTGTTCTTGAGTGTCTGCAATCAGGGGGTGTCAGTCTGGATGAAGTTTGCAGTGAGATGGACAATATTGGTCCAAGCAAGGATGTGGCTAATGCTCTTGTGGTTGAGATCTCTTCTGATGACAATCCAGGGCAAGCATGCACAATTGAAAATGGGCTAAATTTGGATGATTCCACAAAATCTGAAACCCCTCGGGACCATTTGCCTATTGTAGAGCCCAATAGTATATCAGAAGATATGTCATCCATCAATATATCAGAAGACAGTAATTATGAGAACGAGGTTGCTACGTTGGAGACAACCATCCAGAATGATGACAAGTTGACACCAGATGAAGCATTAGACACAGGAAGAAACACTTCAAAGAGGTTAAAAAAGTATCGTGTGGATATTCTGCGCTGTGAAAGCTTGGCTTCTCTTGCACCAGCCACTTTGGATCGACTGTTTCTTCGTGACTATGATGTTGTTGTATCCATGGTTCCTCTTCCATTTTCTTCTGTTCTTCCTGGACCAACAGGTCCAATTCATTTTGGTCCTCCCTCTTATTCATCATTGACTCCTTGGATGAAATTGGTGCTGTACTCAACTGTGGCTCGTGGCCCTTTGTCTATCGTTCTGATGAAAGGACAGTGTCTACGCTTGCTTCCTGCACCACTGGCTGGTTGTGAGAAAGCACTCATATGGTCCTGGGATGGCTCTACTGTAGGAGGTCTTGGAGGCAAGTTTGAGGGAAATCTAGTTAAAGGAAGTGTACTTTTACACTGCTTGAATTCACTTCTCAAGTATTCGGCTGTATTGGTCCAACCATTAAGTAGGTGTGACCTTGATGAATCTGGTAGAGTCATCACTATGGATGTCCCTTTGCCATTGAGAAACTTTGATGGTTCAGTTGCTTTTATTGGTGAAGAATTGGGGCTATCTGCAGGAGAGAGTTCAAAATTGAACTCTTTGTTGAATGTTCTCGCAAACAAGATAGAGTTGGGAATGATTGGTTATATCCGTTTGTTAAGACTTTTTAAAGAAAGAGACTCAGACTACTTTTCTCCTGATGACGAGAAGTATGAATGGGTCCCTTTGAGTGTGGAATTTGGCATTCCACTTTTCAGTCCAAAACTATGCAACCTTATATGTAAAAGAGTAGTCTCATCTCAAGTTCTTCAAACAGATTCACTTACTGAGCATCATGACGCAATGCAAGGATTAAGGAAAAAGCTGCGAGCTGTTTGTGCAGAGTACCAAGCAACAGGTCCGGCTGCTAAACTTCTCTATCAGAAAGAGCAATCTAAGGAGAAATCTCGACAACTAATAACCTATGCTAGTGGAAGGTGGAATCCACTAGTGGATCCTTCTTCACCAATTTCTGGTGCCTCTAGTGGGCGTCAGAGATTGAAACTTGCTAACAGACAACGTTGCCGCACTGAAGTCTTGAGCTTTGATGGCAGCATCCTTAGGTCTGCCTTTGTGAACCTTACTTTACTGTCTCTACATGCAAGACATGTTTTGATATGTTCTGTCAGCCTCCAGCATCAATTCCTTTTCTCTTTGAATAATTTATCACTGCATAAGTTTCCTTGCGGCATCGGAATACTATCTGTGTGATATCTCAATAGCTATTTACTTCCCATAGAATTGATAGTTTCCTTTTAAGAAAGCAAGGGACCAAATATTTGGGAATCCTCAGTTTGGCCTGCTGAACCATCAAGCCTTCTAGTGTTCTAGACTTCCTTACTAGCCTTGAGTTGCTTAAATTCCCGCTTTGATGCCTGCGAGGACTTTTGTGTATATTTTGTGGCAATCAATTTGATGGGGCCATTATCATATCTGTGTTAGTAGTGATTACTAATTTGAATTCAGTATCTTCGTAGGTAATATATAGGAAGAATAAGTGCCTACACATGTAAACTTTCCCTCCAATTGGAGGAAAATACTATTTTATGAAGGACTGCAAATATCTTTTGGCAACTCTCCTATTCAGATGATAAGTATTTTGAACTTGAGGAAGTTACATGGGTTATTCTTGCAGATACTCTTGCTCAGGATTAATAGATGGAACTTGTACAAAATGTGCTTCAAATTCTCCTCTGCCTTTTTTCCTCATTCTGATTTCATGTTCTACTCACTATGGAGTTAATTGAGAGCTTTTGGCGAAGCTAAGATGCTATTGACATTAACATCACTTTTTTTAATGGATAAGTAACGATAGAAAGGATTTTATCAAATCCTTGTTCGTAACTTGTGGTTGGCTGTATATTATCTTATGCCATTTGATTATATCTCTGTATAATATTTTCTGCAAATTCCACATGGTTTTGTTGAGGGTGTATGCATATGATTATAAGATCCTACCTGTTTTGAAATAACTTGTGGGCGAGAGGTTATTAATGATGATACTGGATGAATCTTTAACCACTAGAATGTTGTTGCTTATTGCATTGGCTGATTGCTTTTGGCAATGTAAACTTGGAGCTGTTTGCTTAGATATGATGCTGAAAGCCTCAAATTAGGGGTTCTAAAATCCTTTAAAGTTTGCTTAAGCTAGAAGCCAAATGGGAATGTGGCTTGTGCTGCTTTAAAAGATCTTCCTAGTGATTGGAATGGATGATGAGTTTTTAGAGCTTTGTGGGTAGAAATTTTCCTTTACATGTAGAACATCCAGGTGTTCGTTTGCCCGAGTTGGATGCTGGGTGATCAGGAAATGATGGAATTTGATAGGGAAGCTATTTAAACAGTGTCTGTGCTTTCTGCACTTGTATTTTATTGCTTGGATACAAGTTTAAAGTTGAATGCGATTGCCTTACATGATTAAATATTAAAATTATTTTCTCTTGATAAAACAGGAAAATTGGTGTAAAGCAAATCCGTATATTTTTCTATTACTATATTTATCTTTGCGGATAGCATACCTATTGCTTGCACCTAGAGACATGTCCTATAGGATGCTGCTTATGTGCTTATATGTGGAACATGAGGTGTTACAAATGAAGTATAGAGAAGTTAATGCATGATTTTTTGGATGGAATCATTTCACATTTGTATGTGCTCCATTCACGTGCTGGTATGCTTTTGCAATCATAGAAGCAAGAGTGACCATGCTTTGCTTTGATGGATATGACAATGTCTAATGTCAGTATTTTGGATAAATCTCCAGATCATATGCTCTAGCCCCCGTCTATGAAGCAGCCATAAGGCCTGATGAAGAAGCGGGTTCAACAACCGTGATGAAGGTTGAACCGGATGAAGCTGATGGCAGAGAAGTAATACTTCCTGGTGTAAATCTCCTTTTTGATGGTTCTGAGTTGCACCCCTTTGATATTGGTGCTTGCTTGCAAGCTCGCCAACCAATATCACTAATAGCAGAGGCCTCAGCCGCCTCTGCAGCTTTTGCAATTAAATAGGCTTTCTCCTGTGTTCTAGCTTGGATGACATTGATGAAGAGTATCATGCCAAATTCTCAGAAGATACGGTTTTGATGTCCCTCATGCTACGGTTACTCTGGCTCTTTATGAGGCTGGTCGTCTACTTTTAAGCTTGACAGAGTGCAAGGTGAAGATATTTATTGTTAATAATCTAGTTCATTTAGTGCATTTAGCTTCTACTAATCGATCTCATTTGCTAAGTCACTTTCTATGTACTTTACATAATACACATGAAA
The DNA here is from genome assembly GCA_014182365.1 of Eucalyptus tenuipes. Lineage (NCBI taxonomy): Eukaryota > Viridiplantae > Streptophyta > Magnoliopsida > Myrtales > Myrtaceae > Eucalyptus > Eucalyptus tenuipes. Next base: position 42,875,184 of record CM024542.1, read on the forward strand.
TAATGCAGCTTTTGCATTGTTAGGTGATTAGCCTTACTGTTTCCATCATTTGGAGTCTGTCAGTTTTGACTGGGTTTGCACCTTAGCTTTAGAAAAATGGTCAGGGATGAGATGGATCCTTTTATCTATCCTGTTCGTGTTCCTTGCTTTGATATTCAAGTACTCCTTTCAATTTACCTAGTGAATAATGCTTCAAAGGAAGCTGCAAACTTTTCACTGTCGAGAATGAGGATGTTAGTTTGCAGTCTACTTTTCTGACTTGAAAAAGATCTGGAAGTGTTGGTGTCTCAACGAAACTTGCTTTGTACTTGAAAAGATTTTCAGGGCTCATTAAATGCTTTCAAATCAATGAAATTTTCTTTCCCAGAGAAGTTCTTAGTGACCCCCTGCTTAGTGTGGACTGGAATGGGATCTCCTTTCTTCCATCTAATTCATCCTCCCTTTCAAATTTCATCAATCAGGAGTATCTCAAATGTCTGTTGGTGAATTGCTTGTGTCTAAGCTGCTGCCGACAGTTGAACATATTTTTCCTCCTCATTGACTTTTGGCTACCTTTTCAGCTTTAGCTCTGATGGTATCTTGTGTCTGTTCATGCAGGTCGCAGCAATGGTTTGGTTTTAAGCGTGTATATATCTGGTGGCGCGAGTGTCCTGGTGATATTTTGCGAGCTGGAAGGAAGATTGAATTTGCATTTCTCCCCTTGTGAGACAAAAAATTTCATCATTTTGTGAATTTTGAGCCTCAGACTGCACAATCACCCGAATGAGGAAAGATAGAATCCCATAGGAAAAACGTCCCATAAGATACACATGATTGAACAATCATGTTTGAAACGTGGCTGTTATGTCTTCTGTTTTGGAATCTGTCAATTTAAGTGTATCTTGCTTTTGGCTTTGGAGAAGGTACCGGACACACGGAAAGTTGGCTTGGGTTTTGGCTTTGCTTATGTGATTATGTGAATTTTGAGATGAAGCTGGCAAAATCTCTCTCTCTCTCTCTCTCTCTCACAATGGATTGGTTTGGTTTGGTTTGCTTTGTAATTTTAACCCTGCCGTATTTCCTTTCCCCATTAATATGTAGAAGCAAATAAAACACAAACGAAGGGGATTTGGTGTTCGGCATTTATGGCATCTTACGGTAATAAGAAAAGGGAAAAATTGAAGTTCTGCGTGTGGATAAGTCCGCAAGAAGGAACTTTTCGGGTCCCACGTTCAGCGATTCAAAATTTGGTCTTCTCCCTTCTCGCCTCAGAGCTGGCCCACCTCTCTGCACACGCTCTGACACACTCTCTCTCTCCTTTTGGCTCTCCTCTGCGGTCTCGACCGAGAGCGGACCGTCTCCCTCCTCTCTCTCTCTATATCTCTCGCGCTTTATGTAAATGTACGAGCTAAAGCTTCGATTTTTTTTTTTGGTGTGCGCCACTTGAGAGTCTCTGTTTCGTCTCTGCAGGGAATGCCTCGTGGGGGATGTGCAGCGAGTGTGGAGAGAATTTTGGAAAATCAAGTGAGTTTGCCATTGCTTTCGTTTTGCTATTATACTTTCTAAGGTAACTGGCATCGTCCATTTTTTATAATAAAAAAAATGGTCATCAACTTAAATTAAATTTAGCGTGACAGAACAGTCATCCCCCGGGTTACGTTTTTTGTCCTCTCGTAAATGTGAAGAGAAATAAGGTTTTAAATGATCTCTTATGTGGGGTCAAAGAATGGCAGGAAAAATGGCTTTCATCAAATTTTTTTTTTTTCGGTAAGATTTGAACCCTGCGTGTTATTTTCTTTTTTCTGCTCTAACATTGAACAGCCACAAATACCTGCCGCCAGTGTCAATCTTTACAGCCAAGACAGCAGTTATAAAAAATAAAAAAGTAAAACTCACTCCAGACGTGATTAGTTCTTTTATATATATATTAGTTTTTGTTTGTTCTTTTTTACTGGTCATGAACATAATTTCTATTTTTTTGTTCCGGAGAAAAAAAAAAAAAAAAACGCTTTTTTGTTTACGTTTTTGTTTCAAATCTATTTTTTTGTTAGAACAAATTTGGAACAGAACAAATTTGGAATGTAAATAAAAACAAAAAAACTTGTTTCTTGTTCCGAACACTTCCGAAAAACAATTTTTCTCTCTTTTTTTTTTTCTCTCCTATTTTTTTTCTCTTTCTTTTCTTCTTCTTTTTTCTTTGGTCAGTCCCCGGCCTCGGCTGGCAAGGCTCGACCTCGAGCTTGCCCAATCCGGCGAGGCCGAGCTCACCCAGCCACCGACGAGCCTCGCCGTGGCTAGGCGAGGTTGTCGGCCCTCGTTGGCCGGGTCTTGGCCATGGCCGAGGCCGGCGACCGGCCAAAAGCCAAAAAAAAAGAAAAAAAGAAAAAAAGAAAAAAAAAAAAAAGAAAAAAAGGAAAAATAAATAAAAATATTAAAAAATTAAAAGCACAAAAAAATTATACAATTCTACCAAACGCGTGTTTATTTTCTATTCCAAAAAAAAAACTTTCGATTCTTGTTCTTCTGTTAAAAAATTATTTCTCGAATTTATTTATGTTCGCTTGAACAATTTTTGGCGTAAACATTACCTTAACACACTCATAATATAATACTATACTACCGCCCCCTTTTCAACGTTCAGCCACCCTCACCCAAGGTGGGGGACACGAGCGTTTCATTCACGCGAAAATGCCAAAACGGTGGGGAGAGCGGAAACCAAAATATTAAACATTTTCTTAGCCTAAAATATTAAATTTTTTTTTTGAACAGAAAATATTTAAATATTTGGAAAAGGCAAAAAGGTTCATTCAGAAGCGGAGGTTGAAGCGCAGTGTTGTGAGCCGGTGTTACTGTCCGCTCTGCTCTCTGTCTCCCCACTCCGCGAAGTCGCGCCTCTCTTCCAGCGAAGCGCGACGCCGACGCCCTCCGCCTCCGCCGGTTGCCTCCGTCGCCCCCGACTCCTCCGCCTCCGCCTTCGCCCCTGACGCCTGACTCCGCCGCCCCTCGCCGACGCCGTCGCCGTCACCGAAGCCCTTTCGCCTCCCTCGCGCGACCTCCGCGAAGCGCCCCCTGATCCTGAACGCGGACGCCGCCGACGCCGACGCCGACGCTGTCGCCTCCCGCCGTCGCCTTCCCAAGCCCCACCGATAGGCACCGCATTGGCGACTCCCGTACGTCGGAAGGTTCGTTTTTTTTTTTTTTTTTTTTTTGGATTCCACTTAGTATAATTCGATTCGATGTTAATGTTTAAGTTTATAGATACATCTGCAGCAGGTATTGCTTTATCTCTTGTACGTGCGTCTGCGGCAAGTATCTTGGGCCATTTGTAGGCCATCTTGCCTTCAAATGGTGCTGTTTTTCTCAATTTTTCTGGCTGTTGAGCATCTGCAGATATTGTAGGTCCGCCCTGTGGTGATTTTGTCACAATATAGAAGTGAATAAATAATTGCGTTGGTCAATGCAAGATGATATATTTCATTTGTTGTTGAACCTTTTTTATATGGAGTTCTGTGAAGAATTTGCGGTGCATGCTTACAATTAATATGTCTTCAGGCTTGGGTTTGGTACATGGAATTGAACTTTTTTAGTGCTTTACTTTGGACAGTGCTTCTTATCTGCCTAGGCTGGTATGACTTAAATTCTCTCAATGGGATTTTGGCTTCTTATTTTGTAGTTGCAAGTGGCACAAAAGCCACTTTAAGTTGTTAAAATAGGAAAAATGATTTCAATTGATTTCTCAGCTGACTTTATGTGCATTATGATGCGATTCTTATCTCAGTGTCACAACGTGCTTCTACATTCTTTTGCAATTTCTCAAGCTCTCACCTCAAGAGTCTTCACAAGATCCCATCTACCATGTTCTGCTGCAGCATTCTAGCAAGTATGTTTGCACTCCATTTTATTATATCATTGTTGTTTCTACGGGATTTTGGATACAGTACTTTACAGAGACATTATGAGCTCATGGTTCACCGGACTACGGTAAACGAACAATTTTCTGCTCTGGAGCTATAAATCTTAAGAGTCTTTCAGACATTGTTTAGGTTGCTCTACATATTCAGTTTTAATAACGGATTACTAATGTGCCCAACCACTCCAAAATTATGCTTTCAATTTTGAGTTGCAGTCTCTTTCTTGAGGAGAACAACAAATGGAAAGTTTTAATGTGCTAATTCTGTCATTTCCAACTATGATTTTGGGTGTGCTGGATCACCTTTTTATATGAGCAATTTCTTTCTTCAGGGATGGCATAGAATAGAAGAAGCAGCATTTTCCTGTTATAATTGCTAGAATCACTTTCATTGTTTTGGGTTGTTTGATGCTGGCGACTCTTCTCTACACTATCTTCACCGATGGTAGCCCTTTCTAGAAAGAACTTTTAACTCCGTAAGTTAATTGTTTTGTCTTCAATGGGTCTTTGTCATTTGGTTCCCTAATATTTGGAGTTATGTTGGAGAAGGTATTAAAATAGGTTGTTTTTTACTTGGTCATGGTGTACTATGAGGAATACACATAGGATTATTATAAGTGTCCATGCATATTTTTCTATTCATGTATCTCGAAGACTGGTTAGGGACTCGGTAGTTTTTGGTTTAAATACCTTTTGTTGCATTAATTTTCTTACTTATTCAGCTGTTAGGAGCCGCCATTTTTTTCCCTCGTATAGACGGTGCGTAAATCATCTCAAACTGTACTAGAGTAAAGTGACGTGTCTTGGATGCTGGTTTGAAGAATATCACCGTTCATGGGAAATAATTGTTGGGTTTTGGATTAGATATGCGAGTTGTGAGTAGGAAGAGTTTACTGATTTGAAAATGTACCTTTGACCCTAACAATATGTTGCTTGCTTCTCTTTTTGTTTTGTGGTGTGTTGTGCCCTGCATATGCCATGTATTATAATTGTCATAGGAGTATTTTCGCTTGCTAGAACAAACTCTCTCTTGGGATATTAGATTGACGTTTTAAGTATGGAGGTTTCTATGCTTTTCTTTCTGTACTTTTATTCTTCAATCATGAGATCATGCAATTTAAGCAGGTCCTTATACTAGGATTGGACTCTTTTTTTTTTTTTTTTTAAATATGAATATGAGGGGGGCCTACTTCTTTCATTTGCATCTGAGTTAGTTTTTTAACATGTAAGCATATTAGTCTCTGTCCTAAGAATGTATTGAATGGTGCTATCAATTTGCAAGTGGATGACAGCGACGCTAATTGACTTATACATCAACGTCGTTGCTCTTTTTGTATATCTCTAATGCTTCTGTTGGCTAACTTTGGTGCATGCAATTTTTTTGACTTGTCTGATAGAACAGATGACATGAATAAAAAGGACTCTTTTGTGTTTGTTAGAAATGGATAGGACGATTGTGAAGTGATATCATATGGTTTCATCAACTTCAGAGTTTATCCTTCATAAGCTTATGGAACCATTGCCTACGATCATGCCTATTAGATTTGAGAGCAGCACCTTTGGTTTTAGATGCCCACAATTAGGAGTTCTTGTTTGATGGCTACAGTTTGGGGATGAGACATTTGTCTTGTTTTACCCTGTGTAACCCATTTCTATTTCGATCTCATGGTCTTTCAGGTTTGGGTTTCTTATAAGGAATCAAATTGGCTTAGCGCATTTGTGTGATCCTTCTCTTGATATGCTTTGGCAGGTAATATATCCATATTTGCCAAGTTTATGTTCCTTCTATGAGTATTATCCGGACCATCGAAATGACCGGTTACCAAGCATTAGAGAGAACTTTAAAATTGTTGGATAATTATTGATCATATTATGCGGTGGTACTCGATTGTCTTTTTTTATCGTTTATATGCCAATGATCAATGAGAAAGACCACCTACCTTCATTTTCCAGATTTCTATTGTAGCCCAGTGATGCTGTATCTGTACCTAAGCTTCAATATACTGGATTCATAGCCAACCATTTGGTATTGCCGGTAGGTATAACCTTGCAGCATGTATGCAATAGACTACGTATATTTGGCTTTTTTCTTAGTGAGGATAGAGAAAGGAGCATTTGAGATGGAGATTAATTGGTATTTCATGATTTTGCAAGTTGTTATAGATGGAAGCAAGTTTAACTTCACCATAATTATCAACTTATACAAATTAAAAATTTTCTTATAAATCACAAAGGTGCATTCTTATGAACACATTGATACACGTTTAGGTCGTGCAAAACTATCTTTGAGTTCTTTCGGATGCTTTTAAATAAATATCTTTTTTTTTTTTTTGGTCATGTTTTAAAACTACGAGAAGAATTGCATAAGTGAGTGTCTAATAAAAAAAAAATATTTTTGATCACATATTCTAAAATTGGTTAATATGACATTTGCATTCAAGGTTTAAACATAACCTAGAATTAATTGGTCAATATGACATTTGCATTCAAGTGCGAGTGATTATGTTCTAAAAATGTTTGTTTTGTATTTTATTAGAAGGGAACTCTTGAAGAATTATTTCTATTTTGAAGACATCACCTCAGTTAATTTGCACGTGTAAAGTTGTCGAATGGCTGAATCGGAGGTAATTCTTTACTCATACAATGTGAAATATATTTTGTTTTCTTTTGATGTTATTTTTCTTATTGATTACTTATTATTCATTTGGTTGCAGCATGAAACTTCCCATCTTGCACAGGTAATGCGTGATATGGAAAATGATTTTGAGTTTGTCATCGGGATGGTTTTTTCTAATGAACTTGAAGCATATCATAAGTACGTGGCTTATGCAATTGGCAAAGGATTTGGAGTGAGGAAGGGTCATATGGTTAAAAATAGAAAATGAGAAATAACCCGACGAACTTTTTTGTGCAATTGTGAGGGCTATTCTGTCACTCCATCTGATCAAGAAAAAAAAATTGAGAGGCTTGAAGTTAGATGTGGATGTCTTGCTCATATCAAATTTAAGGTTGATAAGGGTATTTATGAGGTTATAGAGTATGTTTCTGAGCATTATCATGCATTGTCTCGGAAGATCAAAAGCATTTGATTAGATGTGGAAGGATGATATCCGATACCTGCAAAGGTGTTTTAGTTGACATGATTAAAGCATGCATTGGTGGGACTACGGCATATAAGTTCTTAGCAAATGAACCAGGAGGAAGTAAAAACTCGGGTTTCATTCTGCATGATTGTCAAAATTTTTTACAGACAGAAAGCAATAAGGTTATAGATGGGGGAGATTGTCAAAATCTTTTGAATCATTTCCATTGCATGCAAATGCAAAACCCAATGTTTTTCTACGTTGTACAAGTAGATCAAGATAGTAGATTGACAAATCTATTTTGGAGAGATAGTTTGTCCAAATTCGATTACGATTGTTTCGGTGATGTATTGGTGTTTGATTTCACATATCGAACTAATACAAATAATTTGATTTGTGCACCTTTTGTTGGGGTTAATCACTATTGGAAAAATACTTTGTTTGGTTGTGCATTTTTGTTGGACGAGATTGCGGAATCATTTATTTGGTTATTTGATGTGTTTTTGGAGTCTATGGGAAATAAGGCTCCTAAAACTATATTCACTGATCAAGATCAAGCCATGGCAAAAGCCATTAGAAGGGTGTTTCCGAATACACGAAATCGTTTATGCACTTGGCACATCATAAAAAATGCCAATCAAAACATTCCACAGCTTTACCATAAGCCGGGTTTTAGAGATAAATATTTTTTAAGGCTTATGTATCGATGCGAATCGGAGGACGAATTTGAATCTACTTGGATGGAAATGGAAGAAGAGTGGGGTACTCAGAACAATAATTGGCTTAAGAGATTATACGGCCTTAGACATAAATGGAGTTCAGCTTTTGGTCGTGATATTTTTTTATGTGATATAAGGTCAAGTCAAAGGAGTGAGAGCACTAATAATGTCTTCCAGCATATTTCGAAGAAGACATCGTCCCTTGTACAATTTGTCCACTATTATGAAGAGCAATTGAAGCACATGAGAGAAATTGAAATTCAAGATGATTACAGTTCTCGTGGGAAGCCTAAATTTGCAAGTTTCGTATAATGAGATTTTGATACATGCTGCTTTAGTCTATACTCGTACTATTTTTCAGAAGTTTAATGAAGAATTTTTGGAATGTCTCTTTGAACATATTTCAGGTATTACATTTGATGGATCGGTTTATTTATATACCGTAAGGTGTATGGGAAATCAACGTGAACACCTTGTCAGATTTCACCCTGTAGAGTTATCAATTTCTTGTGAATGCAAATTATTTGAATCAAAAGGGTGGTTGTGTCGCCATGCATTGCTCGTGTTGAACAAGAATAAATCGGTGGTTAAGAGCATTCCATCTTCCTATATTTTGAAAAGATGGACTAAGGGTGCCAAAGAAGGGATTGTGAATGATGAATCTTTGCCACCTGATCCGTCTAAATTTAATCGATTTTCCACGTTAATGCAAGAATCTTTTGAGCTGATGAATTTGGGAGCTGAAGATGTAAACACTATGCAGATAGTGAGGGAGAATATGAAAATAGCAAAGGGTCAAATTTCATCATACAAATCAAGTATGGTTGTGACTGATGATGCTGGTGATGATGGTGAGGCTTCTTTGTGCGATTCTCGGTATTAGACCCCCTTTGAAGGAAAGGAAAGGGAATAAGTTATGGAAGACTAAAAAGTTCAAGTGAGAAAAAGCAGAAAAAATCTATCAAAGGAACACCCCCAATGCAAATAGATAATCGAGGTAACATATTATTTTAGTTAATATGATCAGTTAAATTTTCCGTTTATGTTGCATGATGCTAATTAACATATTTGTTGCTTTCTTATGTAAAGTTGGTTGTTTAAGCAACACATAGTGAAACTCATTTTCCAAATTATTTGAGTAATTCAAATAAGTTTCAAAGTATCTTTTATCCGAGCAACATTGGTGGTTCTACCGTAAATTTTCATAATCGGGTATGTTGCTCTTAGCTTTCCATTTTTATTTACATTTTACTAATTTGGTAAAAAAATTTGTATAGATGCAACAATCACCATACATCATGCAATCGGGGATTATGAATCGATTTTGCCAATTTCCTAATTAGGTATTGAATAGCTGTGTATGAAGAGTTTAATTGGTGATCAATCAATTTGTATATTTTTTAAGTTACTATGCCTCTTTATAACGGTAGAAAACACTTTCTCAAAAGTTACAATCATGATGATAGTTAATTGCATTATGGTAATGGGGTCATTTTTTTTTTAATGTAGATGCAATCATCATATATCATGCTACCAAGTAATTTGAATGGATTTTCTCCATTCACTAGTCAGGTATTTATTATGAATCATTTTATTTGTCAATATTATTTCAACTTTTTGTTATATTGTAGTTTATTTTGGATAGATGTTAGAGTACCATAATAGATCTCATGGAACCATTTTGAGTAAGGTACAATTTACTTTTTATTGATGTGGGATTACTTGAGACATATTTATCTAAGCATATAATATTTATATATTTGTCATTTTCTTGTATAGGGTCATCAAACTCTTTTCAACATCTTGGGATGAATGAATCCGGAGATCCCTCTGAAAGCACAGATAATGCACGGTCGCAACATAAATAGCCTAGAGGAACCCTCATATAGTATGTGCTTTTTTGGTAGTTTATTTGTTAGGCCACTAAAATTTTCTCCCATGGTAGTCATCTATCAGAGAGATCAACATTAGACTGCATAAACTTTTAACTTCATTCAACTGACGGAGAGCCACAAATGGGCGAGCTTTTCACTGCAGGGAATAATAAGTGGAGCAAGTAAATTGCTTCAACATGCCCCTTGCGTCTCCGGCGGAGATTGCACGGCTAGTCAAAATGGACGGTAGTTTTCACATAGAGAAGATGGAGCTGCTCAACACCCAAACGAGGTATGAAGGTGGAGTCCATGCACAGGATATTGTGATACACCTAAGAGCTGGCTTGGAGGGGATCATCAGCAAACACTTCGGAAGCAAGATCATCGACGAACTCTTTTGACGTCTTGTGGAAAAGACTCAGGATTTCAGCCACCTACTGGAATCGAGCTACAAGGAAGGGACTCTAATGTTCATCGTTCTCAAACGCCATTGATGCATCTTTTGAAGATGACTCTATTGCCCTAAAATTCGATTAACTAGAATAAAATCGCCAGTACCTAAATTACTCTGTTATATCTAAATTAAGTGTCCTTTTGTGGTGATTTGTCGGCATTTCCATTTCAATATCAATCGTTTGTTAGAGTCGATGAGTGCCTTAGGGAATGCTTCACTGGAGATTCAGACCCCATTCTGCAGTCCTAGAGAGAAACTAAAGAAATGAACAATGAATATCTCAAGAATTCTGGTAAAGAAATCCAAAAGGGGGACAAAGAACTTTCACTTGAAAAAATAAGGCGACATGCGTGCTGTTTTCATTGAATAGACTAGCACCAACATTGGATCGTTTGTCTCCATAACTATGACACTGAGATAAAAAGTAGTTCCTTATATATATTCACACATAAAAGTAATACACAACAATACCAAACTTATTACACACATAAAAGTAATACACAACGGTACCAAACTTATTACAGATTGACATATGTCATAAGAGCATGTCCGTGGAACTTACATGACAACTAATGCAAATCATTTGCCTTCACAAGGAAGACATACATCTAAGATATACTTGAATGCTTCAGAAAATTTAACTCAGAATTTGCAGTCAAATGCTGATGTCTGCCAACTTCTCTACAGCAGCCATCTCTCTTTTTATGTGAAGTAGCTTGTCATAAACACACAACGGAAAACTTAAGAAATGATCTTCATGAGCCTCCTCCTTATAGCGGCCCTATAAATTAGGGTGGTAGGCCACATGATACTAAGCTGATGCCTTTGCATAAATATTAACACCACCAGAAGCTGATCCTGACTCTGTCTCATCGAACCATGACCTGGCTTCCTTTCTCAAGGACCTCGCAGCAGAATTTATACCTTCCAGGTCTCTTCTTTTATCAAAATATTTCGACTTTGTCAGGATATTGCCACTCAGCATTTCGGCCTCAGTTTTGATGTCATAATAATGCATCAACCTCCTCAATTTGCAATCATACTCAAGTTTGTACTGAAAGGCTTCCACGACGTAGTCCTCAAAACCTTCTACTTCCATTCTACAATCGTAGGAGCTCAGAGCAACTTCCCTCGTGAAGGAATTTATAGAATTAGTGTGTGGTGCAATCCCCTTGACCTCTCTGTAAAGCTTCCCAATCACATGCTGAGACTCATAGGTGGACTTATCAGACTTTTCCATAAAGTCTGGGTATTCTCTAACTTGCAGATGACACGGAATTTTAGCCGGAACACCAGTCTTCGGGAAGTCAACTGCTATGGAAAATAACTCTGCAAGCTCAGTACATGATTTGCTGCACGCCTTCCTTGGCTTTTTATCTACAAACACTGTGTGAGAGTTTGAAATAACCCCTAAACTATCGTTGACCATGTAATCTGCAAAGTACTCCACGACTTCCTGGATGGTAAAACATTAACTTGGGTTAGCATGAGTTTATCAGTTGTCCACTAAGAAGGTATGTATTAGCAGCAGATGCTAACAAATGAAGTTCCTCATGAAACTAATAAAGAAATGTCAAATGAGAAAGACTTTGCAAGTAAAGTTTGAAGAGACACCCTACGGAACAGGACACATTCTTTAACAAGTCAAAGAACTAGAAGGTTCACAAGCTGAGCAACAAGAATTACACTATGCTAATAAAACAGAGTAGATGCTCAGATATCTGCTTTGTAACAAACATTGCCAACTAAGTTCCCCAATAAATTGAATTAAGCAGTGCCATCCATATGATCTAGCTTTCATGTATCTCATTCCTTCAAAAACTACAAGGGGATTTAGTGATGTCCAACACTTGTGCATCTACTGGTTTCCTTGATAGATGACTAATGGTTGCACATAGAAACTCTCCATTCAGAAGTACCAGAACATAGCCTATCCTGTGCTACATATTGTATTTTAGGACTACACATATATTTAAAGAGCCAAAAAGCATGGAATGTCAATGCCAAAGATGACAACTATAGGACTTCCACTCAGGTTTTAGCAAAATTTCTGTTCATATTGCTTGTCAAAAGAATATGATATATCTGGGTAAAAGAAAACCAGACTAAATTACCACTGCAACTGTTCTTTGAAAGTCATTGATCTTTTTTTTTTGGGTAAGTCATTGATCTCATTCAACAGCCTCATGCAAGATATTTTGCACATAAGCATATCACTCGAACAATATGAATGCAAACTACATCAATGTGGTCCTCTCAAAGGTAAAGTTAACGGGCAAGCATGTGTGTGCTTTCAGAGATAATAGGTGTAGCTGTCTGTTAGTGGCCAAGTACCTCAATGGTGACATCATGATCAAGAGTTACAGTAGGTGCCGGGGTATAATCCATGGGTGGACAAAAACAAGGAGGAACCAGATCAGGATCCCAACAAACAAAGTAGATGTCTCCGTCTAGACCACTTCCCGAACATTCATTTGGATGTGGCCTGGAGGTTAGTAGCAAAATATCAGAAAATCATGTAGATTATGTGTAAATGCTATCTGGTACAGGGCAGGAACTTGCATGAACAAACAGGGAAATCTAATCTATATCCGTTCCATGATTGCTCGTGATTATGAAACTTACCATCTAAAGAAAGTCCGGACAAATCAATCTTTTTGGTATCTATTAAGTAAATAACATGTGAGCTACAATGATAATCACAACTGAAGAAATATGTCAAGTTCTACTTATAGCCAGAGATGCCAGTTGACCAACTAGTGGAAAAAATGGAGTTGAGAAGTAATGTGATCATGATTTTATCTGCTTACAGATGGTTGTCTAGGATGGACGACATGGGTTTGTTCATACAATATCTTTTGCGCACCCCAGTTACATGAATGTTTCTATCTATATAAATAAATACATGACCAAACAAAGAAAATGCTGCTACGTCATTCAGTTCATTCACATGCTTAATACTCTGTCCTTGATAGCCTTAAAATATTTCTCATAAAATTTTTTGCACATTGTCAACACCACCTTGGTATCTTTATGAACAAACTAGTGTACCCTCCACCTTTTTATAAAATAATCACAATTACCAAACAAACACACTAGGTTTTTTCTCCTTTTATTTGGGGGGGCCAACGGTTGGCAGAGACCGGAGGTTTCAGACAATAAATATTGAAAAAGAAAAAAATAGAGAGAAATGCGTCCAGACTCAACTGCCTAGATTGTTAATCGGTGGGAATGAGAAGAACTGACATAGTAAAAAAATGAGTACCAGCAGGCAGCAGTAACAGGAAAAAACTTACCTCTTTCCTTTCTGAGGAAAAACAATGCAATCAACCATATGGTGCAGAGATGGAACATCAACAGCCTTTGAGACACGGACATCTCGAGGTTGCAAGCAAGGGTTTTTCGCAACCACCAACTCTCCCTGAAAGATAAAGGTGTCGAGCGGTGACTCACTTCTGCTCGACTTTAGCATGGTATTGCTTCCAATCTGCAAATTTCCGACCCTAGAGAGTTGTACAAACACCTGACCACATTCCAAAGTCCTCGTTTCATCCAAACATCCCATCATTGATCTTCCATTTGGCACAAAGATCCTTGCTTTGGTACGCAAGTCAAGCAACTTCGATGCACAGAATGTTCGAAGCATCATTGATAGAAAGGGTTCCACATCTGGCTCATAACCACAGATAAGCATTTCTAGAAGAAACTTTGTATTCTCTCAATAAGATGCTAGATTTGGCGTGAGAGGCCCTCACTTGACCCAACCGGCGAGGGTGGCCCTAGCCAGCCTAGGCAAGGGCAGTCCTCGCCGAACGCCGGCTTCCCTCTGCCGGCTCCGCCATGGCCGGCGGAGGGAAGAGAGAAGAAGAAGAATAAAAGAAAAAAGAAAAGAAAAAGGAAAAACAGAAAAAAAAAAGACGAAAATGCCCTTGATAGGGTACATGTATCACAGTTTGCAAAGTTTGGGGTTTTTCATGTCACAAAAAAAAACTTTGGGATAAATTTATCACTTTGAGCAAAATTTAGGATTTTTTATGGTATTTTTCCTTTGAAAATACAGTGACTTTAAGTAAATATGGTGTGTTTTGAAAGGTTTAAACATTTTTCACATCAAATAAGAATAATTATTTTAAGTTATACGAAATGAGAAGAAACAAAAAAAAATTGTATCACCATACACCTTTAACTGTAAGGCAATTCTTAATGCGGAAGAGGCTCAAGCTTTTCAGTTGAGGTGGTAAAATATAAAATCTATCTGATATTCAAGGTCCACTTAAGAACCGACATTCTTCTTTATAATTTTCAAAATTGATACCATAAAACTGAACATTTTTTATTGACCAATTTTCACGTGTACACGTAAAGCACGTTATTCATTAGTATTGAATAGGACTCCATCCACATTGATAATAATGAGCCCCAAAGTTAATGCGAATGGGAGACATTTGGTCTGATTTAAACATGTAATTGGATAAATCTAAACGAAGCATTTAATTACTTAATCAATTTGACAAAAAAAAACCACTTAAATCTATTTCGAAAACCCCCACAAACTCAACATTCTTCCTCCTCGAACGCCATAATCACCCAAGCGTGCCTCCCACTAAATGGCAGCAGATACTGTTAGATTAGCTACGACCCGAGGAGCATTATCTCTCTAATTTTGGTCATGGAATACTTGCACTCTTCCTCCATACTGTCACTCCGATATTATAGTTCTCAACTTCTCATGTCTGACCCCTGCCAAACGCTGATGCCAGAATGCAACGCAGCCAATCATTTCTCAACTAGCAAAAAGTCACAGAAGAGGGAACACAAAGATGGAAAAAAGAACAAAGGAACCGCGGGCCCATGTTCAATTTAGCCCTCGAATTTTGATTAAACTTCATCTCAAATTATGGTTCTTTTCCATTAGAGATGAATTATTGTACCTGTAGCCACTCACTATCTCATTGAGACGCTGATTGTACCAATCAACTCACACGACATCAAGAAAAATGGAGCCTAAATCCTATTGACAGTGACACAGAGAAGGGCGATCGAGCTATCACTAACCACGTCCGACTTTGCTGACAGCATCACCATTTCTATCTTATTTTACAAGAAGAAAATATCTAATGTAGATTGACCACTCGAATTAGTGATAGAGGAAGGATAATACCCTTCGATAAATTCGATGAGGGTCGGAATCCTCTCCCGTCCCTTTTGCCACCATGCTCATAGAGGGGCGGCGACCGTCACCTCGTCGTCGCCCCCTTAGAGATCGGCGGCACTGAACAGTAGACCACCTCCGATGAGTGGAATATCGTTCATTCAATGATTGAATTGGCGGATAAAAATGACTAAATTCCCGCATTCTCGCACCGGCTATGGAGGTCCGGTAATTCCTCCCCCTCGCCATCGATCTGCACGTTCACAGGTCGCCACGCGTCCCGCCACCGACGAGGCGCTGCTCGGTACGCGCTCGATCGAAGAAAGGTCGCGTCAGCACTCGACGACAGAAGGAAAAAGGCCAAAAAATTAAAGAGGAAAAAGGAGAGACCTTCGCAGGATTTTTTCTCTCGTCGCGGAAAGACGGGACGATGCATGCGATGACAATAAATATCAGGTGGATGGATTCCATCCATGCGATATCCGAGAAAAGATCGAAAGGCTAGAAAGGCGAACGTGTTTCACCGTTCACGTGGCAGACAAAGTCGAAGCAGAAAGCTTCGGACTTCCAAGCGTCTCGCGAATCCCAATTACGCCGGGAGAAAAGAGACTTCGGAAAGACTCTGCCCAGACGAAAAGCAGTCTGCCCATCTTCGCAGTTCTCTCTGCTTCCTCTCTTAGCCTCGTAAAAAGATTAAAGATCGCCTTTTTCGTTCCACTTCCCTCCTTTCTTTCCTTTTTTCTTGATACCCTCCAGTGGGATCCGGTCCTCGCTCGTTCTTTCCGTTCATGGGTACTTTCCTTTATTCGCGACAGCTGCTGAAAATGCACTGCCCCCCTCCCTGCGACTCCGACTCTGCTTTTGCTACCAAGTTCGCTCCTTCGGCCTCGTCTTCTTGCTCGGGGGTTGGAGCTTCCCGCGTTGCTGAAATGGGGTGATTATTCATCATCTCCCTTTCTCTTTTCTTTTCGTGTTTTACTTTGCTTGTTCTTGATCGTTCGGACGTGTTCTTGATGGGTTCTCCGGCATTATGAGTCCCCTTATGCTTGTGAGTCTTCTTTCTTCCGTTTGTTTGAGTAGTCCAGTTTGATGGGATTAAGTTAAGTGAACAGCAGTTCCTCAGTTGTTAGAATGAGTTAGGATCGGATTTCCCATGATTGCACTATGTTTACATTGCCCTGTGATGGTCTGTACATACATATTCACACAGTATCGGCCCAAAAGCATGTGAGTTTTCTAAAATGTGAGCAGTGCTACCCTCAATTCTATTGCTGGATCGGTCCTTAATTTTTTATTGACGTCTTACCAGATTGAAACTGAGTAAAAGCTCAACTGGGGGCAGCGGGGGAAGCATTTTCAGAAAGGCATACATCGAAGTTTCATCTCTTTTTATTAAGATTCATTTTCTGGTGTAACATTTACTGATCTATGTTTCATTCAGAAGTATTTACTGGCACATTTTGCATAGGTCAGACAGGGGAAGGTGCACATCGAGGAAAGGCTAAAGTTTATGGGCGTCAGGCTCAAGAACGCGTGCTTGAGGTGATTACCCATTAGAATTATGCAAATCTGCAGCTTTCACCTGCATTTCCAGGTTGCTATTGTTGAAGTTGATACATATACATAAACATAGAAGGTGGGAGGCTTTGTAAATTTTTCAGCTTACCTGGGATTTGATGGAGTTCTGCTACTGGAAAAGAATATTGAT
This sequence comes from Eucalyptus tenuipes, assembly GCA_014182365.1. Lineage (NCBI taxonomy): Eukaryota > Viridiplantae > Streptophyta > Magnoliopsida > Myrtales > Myrtaceae > Eucalyptus > Eucalyptus tenuipes. Next base: position 42,892,063 of record CM024542.1, read on the forward strand.
ACCTTGAATTTTGTAAGAGCTTGCTTGAAGTTCTTTTACTCTGTTTGCTGCATTTTGTAAATGAAAATTGTGGGAGGTGCCGTTATTTTTTTTTTCCTTGGCTAGACTCCGAAACTTAGCCTGCCCGTTTCTAAAGGTTGCTCTGTTATGGAATGATATCTCTATTCTGTGTAGTATAACTGAAAGCTTAAGGAAACATATAATACTAATGAATAGCTTCAAGAAACAACATTCACTGGACTTCTTCCCACATTGCAGAGCTTGTGAAATTTGAAGTACTTACTTTAGCTTTCATCCTATTGATTAAGTTAGTTTGACTTTTTTGTGGATAGCAACTTCATTCTCATGCTGCACTTTACTCATTTCTGATGTCTGTGCCTCATGCAATTAATTGTTGTTTTAATATGAATTACCCCTCCACATATCCTCTGCATTATTTTGTTGTAAGGATCTGATAGATAGACATTGTACTAACCACATAGGCAATCTGACTTGTGGGTGGTGTTTTTCCTATGCTTTTGGCTGAATATCATTTAAGTTTTTAATCTGGAACTCATTCTCTTTAGATGAATAACTTCAGTTTACCCCAAATAGAAGGTGTAGAACTAATTTTCATTTAAGAGAGCTTTTGATGTACAATGACAAGTACCGCAACAAAGAATAAAGTTTTAGGCTTAACGCTGAAAGCTTCCTAAGCATCGGACCTAACGTTTCTCAAGCATCACACCTAAGAGAAGAATTGCATTGCACATAATCATCAACTCTAGTGAAAAGAAAGAATTGCAACCACATAAATAGACTCTCTAAGAGTTCTACTCTCAGTTGCAGTAGGAGGAAGCTTCTAAGCAAGAATCATAAAAGAAAATAAAAAATTGATAAAATGGAAATAAGAATTAAATACTACTAAATTATCTATGGGAAGAATCCTTGTCCTAGGACTCTTATTTGATTTGCGAATTAATGCAATGTTTGATCTGTCCCACAACTTGGTAGAAACGTCAACAGTGGAACAAAACAGTGGAACAAATATCATCTTGCATGATTTTGTTGGCTGCATCATTTTCCCGTGGTTGCAGAAGACTCATTGTAGAGTTTAGAAGTGTTGAACAATTTAATTCATCAGCTTCATCCACGCAATTTTTCCTGCATGCCTGTCGAAGTTCAATAACAGCATGCTATGAGAAAAACTCCAGATCAAACTCCTTGTGAAAACTAAACTTTGGCTCCAATACCAAAAACTGATGTAGATGAGTCCCCCAACAAAAAGCGAATCTTTAGGATCCGCACACAAAGCTCTTATTACACCTAGAGTTTCTTAAGCATCACGCCTAAGCAAAAACTTGCATCACACACTCTCAAAGCAAATACTTGCAAAATTCAATAATCATCAACTCTATTGAAAAGAGAGAATTACAACTATAAAATAAGACTCTAAAAGTTCTACTTCTAGTTGGAATAAGAAACTTCTAAGCAAGAAATATAATAGAAACAGGAAACTTGATAAAATCCTAAAAAGAATCCAATCGTAAATATAATATTACGAATTTATCTATGAGAAGAATCCTAATCCTTTAGGGCTCTTATATGATTTGTGAATTGATGCGTTGTAGAAATGCCGATGTTGGAACAAATATCATCTTGCATGATTTTGGCTGCATCAGCTATGGCTATATGCATTCTCTTCTGGCTTATTTTAATTTGCCACGTTCACGGTCTTGGATTTTTAGGAAGAAGTCCCAGAAGTATCAGAGATTCAAAGGCCATTCAAAGTTTTTCCAGGCCAGGCATTTCCATTAGGGGTATCGGAAATTGATAATGGAATCAACTTTGCTATATTTTCACAGAATGCAACTGCAGTAACACTTTGCTTATCACTTCCCCAGAGGTGAGTGAGAAAGCATTTGCGTCTTCCCCATGCAATTGAACGTTTCCTATAATTATATGCTTCCTCAGGTATACATATAGCACTGGAAAAATAATTCCATTTCATGATCTATCAACAACTTTCAGTAGGCCTCATAATGCCTTAGCATATTCTTTGTCAATAGGTAGACTTGAAAGTTGCATATAGTCTCCTCAACTTTCCAATTCATCTGTCTTTATAGACTGATTCATTATCTTGTATACAATTTGTTTTCTATGTAACTTCAGAGAGTCAGTCTCATTTTGATGCGAGGTGACTTATGTTTCTTCTCCTTTTCTTTCAAAAGGGAAGAAAGAAAGAAACTCTAATCACAAGTTTTGTAATTTCTTACTGGATCTTGCCATTTGTCTGAAATATGTCCTAAGGAGTGATCATTTCTCATTCTGTCATAATTGGTTTGCCATACTTAATGCTTCTGGCTGGTCTTGTCAGTGGGAAGGCTGGCAGAGTGGATCAGGAACTTATTGAGCTAGCTTTGGATCCTCACGACAACAAAACTGGAGATATTTGGCATATATGCATTGAGGTAGTCCTTGCTATGCTACTTTATTTAGTTTCTCTCTTTACAGTACCTTGACTTGAGTAAATAGCTTCTGGTCTCTGTCTTCCGCCAATATGGGGTTCTTAGGGGTTGTGTAATTGGACTTTTTGTACTAAAATTTAAGCATTTTCAATCTTGGTAATGTCATACTTATATGACATCCCTTTTGGAAATTCAGTTCCTTTGTCATTTGTATATGTATGCCAATTCATTTGCAGGCATCAAGATTTTGTAATGCAACTATCATGTGACTATCTCTGATTACATCACATCATCACATCATCACATCATCTTCTGTTAGGGTTTCTAACTGAAGATGAACGGAGGGGGTATCTGCACAACTATTAACTTTCCAAGGATTTTTGTTCCTTGGGTGAAAAAGTGCAGTGTTCACATATAATATAATTTACGGGCATAAGTTTTTAGGTTTGCTGGAGGCCTTTTCTGTTTTATCCATACTGAACAATTTCAAACTGATGACATTACCAAACAGGGTGTGCCTCGTAGCAATGTCCTTTATGGCTATCGCATGGATGGTCCCCGAGGTTTTAATGAAGGACATCGATTTGACCGCAATATTGTGCTTATCGATCCTTATGCAAAACTCATAGCAGGTCGTCGGTTTTTCGGAGATACCAACCATAAGCTGTCAAACTTTCTTGGAACTTATGACTTTGATAGTTTGCCTTTCAATTGGGGAGAGGACTACAAGCTTCCTAATATACCTGAGGTACGTTGGTTGTTTGTATGGTGTTGCGAGTATAAATCATCTGACACCTTAAGTTTATTTTTCACACTATATCTTCTTTCTTCTGTCTTACGTCTATCCTGCTTTACAACCTGTGGTTCATGAGCACAAACTGATTTAAAAATCTCACATCTCTATGTAGCTGTAGGAGATTTTATCATAATAGATGATGGAGATGTTAAACTTTATCAGTTGTTTACTTCGTCACTTTACATCTCAATATCTTGGTTCTGATACTTTTTTCTTGCAGAAAGATCTTGTTATATATGAAATGAATGTTCGTGCATTTACAGCTGACGAGTCTAGTGGGCTAGATTCTGATGTACGAGGAAGCTATCTTGGAGTTATTGAAAAGGTAAATACTGAAGCAAACTGCTCTTTTGTTGTTCAAATTTGAAGTGGTAAGTGCTGGGATGAAACTGTGATCCAATTTCAGTATTTTGCTTTTCAGGTATGACAGCCTGAAAATGTTGTAGATGTTAGTTATTGTGGCCACGTTGGTGGTGGTTGTTTTTGTTGTTGACAAAATAAGCAAATGCATGGAGCTCGAGATATGACATTCATGCTGGAGCTGTCAACTGCACTCATGTCTGCTATTAATTATAAGGAATTGGCATGTATTTGAAACTATAATAAGGAATTTTAGATGCTTCTACGGATTTTATGCTTTTGTATGCTATCAATTTGGTGTAGTAAGATACGGGTAATACTTTGGGCTTTCTGCCTTCTATTTTCTTCCCAAAGGAAATTTTTAATGGGTAGTTTGAGGTTTCCTTCTCATCTCACCACTCTCCTATAAGTATCCTGAGCAATATCTTTGTATGAACTTTAAATGGTGAACTCTTTAACTATTGTCATGATGTTTCCATGATCTTTCTGACTACATATTTTCGTGGTGTCTACAGATACCCAATCTTTTGGAGCTTGGAGTAAATGCATTGGAGTTGTTGCCTGTTTTTGAATTTGATGAATTTGAGTTTCAAAGGCGAAGGAATCCAAGAGATCACATGGTAATATGATAATCAATTGATCCTTGCAGTATAACTTTCTTGTATATGATGAGTAAACTACGTCATGTGCATCTCAAGTATATGATAGCTTATACTTAAATTGTTGTTACTTCACTACTACTGCTATCCACATATTTGTATAGAATGCATTTGCCTAATGAGGTTTTACAGGTAAATTAATGTTATATGTGGCATTAGATAAGGTGCTACATCATATCTCTGCTAGGGCCATGTAAGCTTTTTGTTATTTCTTCCCCGATATTTCTGTGATTGGTAAATTTTTTAGTAAGTATGGTGACATGATAATTGTCTAGGTTACTGGGATTGTTATTTCCTACCTCCTTACCCTGAGGAGAAAAATGATCTTTTTCATCCAGAAAACTTTGAAATACTACTTCCCCATTGTTGGGCCGTCTTTTTTCAGATGTTAGATAGCAAGGCCTGTTATAGCACAGAGAAGCAAACTTCCTTTGCTGCCATATAACCTGGGTGGGATTTTATCTGTTTGCAAGATTTTGCTGCCATGTATTATTTCCCTTTGCTTTCAAAAGTTTCTGTTCTCTTATGCTTCAGTGTCCGTGAAACGTTGTGTTCTTACATCCCAATTGTGTCACTTACTAAATGATCTGGTTCATGATGCATGAATTTCCAAGATTAATACATGGGGATACTCTACCATAAATTTCTTCTCTCCCATGAGTCGTTATGCTAGTGGTGGTGGTGGACCTGTTAATGCTTCTCGGGAATTCAAGGAAATGGTAAAAGCTTTACATGGTGCTGGCATTGAGGTAAATGATACTCCTTTTGCCTAAGTACAGAATTGCATGTTCTTGATGGTTTGCTTTGTTCTTTCTGTTTGCTTTTTAGAGGTCTAAGTGACTTTCTATCTATGCTATCATCTTTGCAGGTCATTCTGGATGTTGTGTACAATCACACTAATGAGGCTGATGATAAGAATCCTTATACAACTTCTTTTCGTGGGATTGATAATAAGGTCATTATTATGCATGTTCTCTTGAAGCTTTTACATGGCTGTGCAATAATTGCAATTTTTCAGCTGCAGTTACGGTTGATACTCTGCCATTTGCCATTTATGATCTGCCAGCAGTTAAATGATTTACAAACAACTGAATCTAGAAAATAATTTATTTGTGCCAGTCAATTTTTGAGACTGATTAAGTGGGCATAGTTTTTATCCATCCATACCCAGAGAATGTTGGTGTTGTAAGGGATGGGGGAAGTTTTCTGAGCTAGAGGAGGAAAAAGATCACCCCATGGTGTTATAGGACATTTTCTTGAATAAGGTGATGGTGGGTTTGAAATGGAAAAAAAAAAATAAAAATTCTGAAGTTATACCTTACTGGGAAAGCTCCATCGAACTTTTACCAAAGAATTAACATATCATCATGTGGATCTGTGCTAATTTGCTTGCAAATAACTCAAGCAAACCATAAATTCTACATGTGATCTCTTCCAAAATGTTTGAAGCCACAGAAGCTTTACCGTTCCATAAGATAGGCTTTGGGAAGAGGCTCTTTGGCAGGATCAACTTTAGATTTAGCGATGGCAATGAACGATCTTTCACATTTCTCTCAAAGAAATGTATCTGAATATCATCAAGGCTCTTTGCAACTGATTGCCAAGGATAGAGCGGGATGATGGGTGTTCTATGGGAGTGGTGATCACATCAAGTCCCATAATCATTGTTCTAAGGATGACCTAATTTGTGATGTTCAATTCATTTTTCCTTTTATCATACTTTTGCCGTATAGTTGTAAGCATCATAGAAAATGTTTTCTACCGTATGTTTCCCAGTGCCTTAGAATTATCATTATTTGTGGACAGGTTTATTACATTTTGGATTCAAACGGCCATTTGCTGAACTTCTCTGGCTGTGGTAATTTGTTGGCCTTTACTGATTTCTTCTTTTAATCGCGTTGCTTCAGTCCAGTTACTAGGGAGACATATGTTTGCAGTATGTCCCTCTTGCTTGCCTGCTTAAATTCTATGTCTGTGTGTGTGGCATTTCTAGCTTCAAACTGTTCATTGCAAATGTAAATGACTTTTCAGCACCGCTGCTTGTGTTCCTCGATTTCCCCATAGTTGCTAGTAGATCCAAACTTTAAAATTATTCAAAGAGTTCAGTTGATGAGCAAGAAAGAGGGAGAAAAAGACTCTACATGATACCTTTTTCAGATTGAACAGTTGTATAAGTAGAAATTCCACATGATCAGTGGCTGTATGTGTGCTGTGCCTTTTAAAATTATTTTAATTTGATGATGGAACTTCCAAATCCTCACATTCTTTAGAATGGTTGTTTCTTTTCTTCTGCCACCTTTTTTTGGGATGATCTGACGTAGCCTTTTTCCAATAATACTGTTGCTGTCCAGGGTAGCATTCAAAATACCATCCCAAACAGAATGCGAATCTCTAAGAGCCAAGAAGCGCACTTTGCTAGTTCAGGCCACTAGAGATTACCTACTGTTGGAGTAATTAAATGTTAAACCACGCCTTAATCTAATAGTTTAAGCTTTTAAAACAATTGATTGGGGTCCCACCAATTCTCACATTGTATTAGAGCGTGGGGGTCTTGAGTTCAAATCTTTCCAAGCCCCCTTTATATCCCCAATTAAATATGTCCACGTTTAGTACTAGGCAAAAAGACTAGACTAAGCATAATAAGGAGTGTTAGAATAATTAAATATTGAACCATGTCTTCATTTTACAGCTTAAGCTTTTAGAATAGTTGGCTGTGGTCTCACCAATTCTTACACCTACAATGCAGAGGGTGGTGTGAGCTTAATTTTCCGGGATTCATAACTAAGAGCTCCTTGGTGTTTTTAATTATCTCTGCTGGTTGTGGCTCCTCCTGGGGAGTGCTCAGTGGTTGACTTGGTCTGTGTCTCTGAAAGATGGGCTTTCTATTCGCTGTGATCATACATTTGGAGTAGCTTTGCACAAAATTTGTTGCGAAGAAATCCCAGCAGTTTGTTGACGTTGTTACTTTTTTGGAGCAAATCGGTGCTCATCAATGGGGTTGTGTCTAGCTTTTTGTTTAGCTGTGCCAACTCTCTTTTTGGCTATAACTTTGCAGGTGAGTCTTAAGTACATTTTTTAAAATTGGTTTATTGGAATAAATGATGGTTGAATATGAAATCATCAATAAAAATGGAAGTACATGAAAGAAATGTGAATTTGGGGGATATTCTTTCTTCAACAGCTTTTCTTTGTGCTAGGAAAGCATTTTTCCCTACCGTATGTGGTGCCATACTGCTACTAGATTTTTGGGTGATATTTATGCACATCTTTGTGGATTCAAAGTTTGAATCTTCCCTGGAGATAACAAAGTCTATGGCTGTCAGAATAACACATCAACATTGTATTCGTCTCTCATTTCTCTCTGATCTGCATGAAGCACTGTAATTTTGTCTTGAATGGTTATTCGAACTTTTTTTGATGACTTTTGGTACCTATCATAATGTCATTTTATCGTTCTCAGTTGCATTAGTTCTGGTCATTCACAGGAAACACGTTAAACTGCAATCATCCCGTGGTCATGGAACTAATTCTTGATAGCCTGAGGCATTGGTGAGTTTAATTTCCCAATACCACGGACATATTCAATCAGGCTTTGAAAAGGCGCTAACATATGCTCTAGTTTTAATATTATCCTTTGCTGTATGAATTTTCAAATATTTCTGCTGATATGTAATGACAGTGATGCATCTCAATGATGAACTACATATATATTAAAAGCTTGAGATGCTTAAGGATCAATGTTACTGTGTCTAATCAATGATATTTACTTACTGTAGTCCCTCCCTATGCAGAGTTAACTTTATCATTCATATTTTTCAAAATATCTACAGATCTAAAATTTGTTATCATCTCTGATGTTTGACCCTTAGTTGGGTGTAAAGTCCTAAACTAGTACACCTGCTATCCTCACGAGTATGGCTGATTTAATTACATAGACTCCTTTAAATTTCATATGCTGCAAGTCTTGTTGCTTGACTTTGTATCATGGAATCCTGTAATGATTTTGTTCGTGGTCTTACATCAAATCCAGGGTGACTGAGTATCATGTGGATGGATTCCGATTTGATCTCGCAAGTGTCCTTTGTCGAGGAACTGATGGTTCTCCCCTTAATGCACCTCCGCTAATTAGGGTAAGTACCTATGGCGATGCTTGGTCAGATAAGGTTATTTTCTTTAATTTTTTCTATTTGCACTTGGATGCCCATTTCAGCGCATTTTCTTTGGGTTTGGGAGGGATAATCTACGTTCAAGTCTCTGTTTAAAGAAGGATTATATATATTCGAGAACAGATGTTTATATAGGTAATTCGCAACTTATCTGAGTCAAAAAATGGAGCGTAGATGTTGGAGTATTTAAATGCAGGGAAAATACCCAAAACATACCTCTACTTTTAAATTACTGATTTGCACCTTTTTGTTGTTGTTTGGTTCCACTTTGCACGTTGCTGTTAAGTAATAGTGGTTAATTCTGGTTAATGTAGTCATGGTACTAACCAAATTGCCGATTTTATTCCAAAAATATTGCTTCATCCTTAAGTTTGCAAATCAAGGCTCGTGAATTTCATACTTTTGACTTCTGAAAAAGATGTTGGCCATCTAATATTCATATTCCTTTTACATAACCCTTTTCTTTTGTTCCTTATATTCCAATATGCAGCCACATACCGTTATTTGTCACTTAATTGTGTGAGATTTTTCCACTTCATGTATGAGGAAAATGAATGTTTTAACTTGCATAATCTTTTCACTTTCCAATTTATCAAATTCACATTGTCCTAATCCAAGTTATTCATCCATCTATTCACTCAATTCAAACATCGAATTCACACTGAAGCTGTTATGCTAGCCCTAAGGCTGCAAAGTTGGGGATGAAAACTTACCAAAGGGTGACTGTTTTGATCCTCTATTTGCCTTCAATTTAATCTATGGACATCGAAATCATAAAGTGGGAAGGTGACTGCGAGAGGTTATTTGCGAGACCAAGAGCACAAAAAGAGAGGCACGGAAACAAGCATGTCACTGATGGAGAGTTTATGTGAAAAAAAGAATTGTAGGTCAGAGAGATGGAATAATTAGAGAAAGATGAGTTTAAGATATAAGCGCAGAATGGCCTTTTAAAAACCCCATTCAGTTAGGCTAAAACTGCATTTAAGTCACGAGGTGCAAACTTGTAGTTTGTAAAATAGAGGTATGTTTCTGGTATTGGTATGAAAAGTATGGTATGTTTTTGGTACTTTGCCCTAAATATATAGACCACATATTCTTCGAAGAAATTATGCTTTTAAAATCAAATGGCTGTTCACTCAACTTTTAACATTTTTTAATTCGTTTTTTTTTTTTCGTTTATTCTGTATGTAGTTATAGTTTATCTATTTGAACAGAAGGGAAGATAAAAATGCAGGAGATATGTTGCCTAGTCATTGATTCACTAGAGTGTGGATTGAAAATGTGTTGATGTTTCTCATTTTATCACTGTTGAATATCTAGGCGATTGCAAAAGATGCTACGTTGTCAAGGTGTAAAATTATTGCTGAACCATGGGATTGTGGAGGCCTTTATCTTGTTGGGAAGTTCCCAAACTGGGACAGGTATTGATTATTTCTTCTCTCACTGTTAAAGTAGTAGCCATCTCTCAAAAGATTTGCATCTGCTAAAATTTAGTCAGCATTTTACTCAATGGTAGTTTTCTTTGAATAGAGCACATTTATATGCTAGCATCTATTCTGCAATAGCTCAGTCAGGGAGAGAAAAAAGAAGTGGTATCAAATAGCTAGAGATCTTGCTTCATTTATGCATGAGATGTTTTTGATGCAGATGGGCTGAATGGAATGGAAAGTATCGTGACGATATAAGACGGTTTATCAAGGTGAGAAAGCAGAAGAAACTTTATTGGTCCGTTTCTGATATTCGAGTACATCAGGGAGGAAAAAGGAAATCGAAAATGAAGAAACTGCCAAAATATGTAGAAAGTGCAGTGGATTTATGTTGCACAACTACTCATTGCTGTCATCAAATAGTAATAGAGCGCTGCAGTTAGTTTCATGCTTGACTTTCAGAAGGAGATGTCAAATATGGTTTGTTGTAGTTTCACATGGGCCTGTTCGCTATATCATTCCTAGTTTAGTCAAATGTAAGTCAGATGAGCACCTAAGGAAGATTACAGACTAGGTTTAGCTTTCTTTGTGCAAACTACTGGTGTTTTATCTTTGATTTTTTGCATGGAAGGTTTCTGAACAAAATGAACATTTTTGGTGGATGTAACTCTTGATAGTTGGATATATTTTTGTTTCCACCGTGCGTGCGCATGCATGGAGAGGCTGGTGGGTGTGGGTTTGGGCTTGTGTACTTTGAACTATTATATGTCCAAGGTCCAATTTTGAAATAATTTCAGAGGTTCTAACATTCTTTTATGCATTCCTGTTTCTTCCACTTATAATGCCTTCGTCGGTAATATGCATGAGCATATTTTGTTTCTGAATAGTGCGTACCTCGTTGGTTCTTCTGAAATTTTACTTAATAGGGATGTTGAGATTTCTGTTTCTGTTTCCAAACTCGTTTGATATAGGGTGACCCTGGTTTGAAGGGGAGTTTCGCTACTCGACTTGCTGGATCTGCTGACTTATATAAAGTACGATCCTAATCTTGATCATATTTGGCATGTTCTTCTTTTATGCTGGATGCTTCATATTTCAGTTTCTCCTTTGTTGATAAACAGATGCCGAATTCACTGATAATGGGTTTGTGGTTTACCTGCTAGTCTAATGCTCAACTATCTTGAACACAGAGCTTGATTTTCATTTTTTTTTTTTCAATTTCAGCTTGGTTTTCAGTTAAAATGTGATGAAGTGATTCCTTCCAAAAAATGGATTTCAATGCATGACCCCAGAGAACATGAAACGAAGAGCAATATATGTGTTCAACATCCATTTTTTCCTGTAATTATTGATGTAGCAAGAAGCTAAAGGTACTTTTAGATGAATGAGAACATCTGATTGAACAAACTATCTACGACATAAAATATGTGCAAGTGCAGAAAGATAAGGACAAAATTTAACTGCTTAGTAACTGACAGTAGGAAACAGAACAAGGAGACCATAACGGTTAAAGAACTGAGAATTGCATGAAGAGAATTTTTGTTACTAATCAATTCTTAATTTTGGGCTGAAAGCAAATATGGATCCTTGTATGACTTTTCCCATCTTCTGCAGGTCAATAAGCGCAAGCCCTATCATAGTGTCAATTTTGTGATTGCACATGATGGATTTACATTGTATGATCTCTTATCATATAACTTTAAGGTAAACAGACGTGAGCTTATTTTCAAATTACACACAAAGCAGCAGTTTCCCATTAATCAGCGGTTTTACAGCACAATGATGCAAATGGGGAAGGTGGAAATGATGGAAGCAATGATAATTTCAGTTGGAACTGTGGTTTTGAAGGTGAGACCCAGAAATATAATTTTTCGCTTCCTATCCTCCTAATATGCCACCCAAAACTGTCAGGCTAGTTGTACTGCGAAGCTTGAAGGCTTGAGATATCAAAAGTTGAGAAGTTTGCGATGGTGTCTTTTGGAAATCAACAAGTGTTATTCTTCAAGCTTACAATTTTCCTTCCTTTGTGATGATGTTTATGATTGCTATGTAGATGTTGCCTTGGCTGTGTGTTCTGCTAAATTGCTTTGTTAGAATGTTAAATGCAAGCAGAAAATCTTGCAGGAAAGTTCTCATAAAGTATGGTGCATTTTCTGCTCTCCTTTTAATAGGGGAAACCGATGATGTAAAAGTCAAGGCCTTGCGTTCCAGACAAATGAAAAACTTCCACTTGGCACTTATGGTTTCTCAGGTATATACATCTAGCATCCACTTGGCAATGTCTTTCGACAATAAAGTTTCATCTCGGGGGAAAAAATTAGAAAAAAGGTAAAAGAACAGGTCTTATTTTGGATAATGCCTGTGCCAACTGCTGTCGATTATTTTCCATTTTTGTTTGTCAGTCTTGAACTGGGATTGCGTAGGAAAAAGATTTACTCCTCTCATGTTTGTGTTGGTAAATGAATTCAGGGAGTCCCAATGATGGCAATGGGAGATGAATATGGGCATTCACGCTATGGAAATAACAACAGCTATGGACATGATACTTCTCTTAACCATTTTCAATGGACACAGGTGAGTTTTTACTTGCAGTTTTACTTTTCATGATTATGGCAAAGTTACTAATGGGTGGACTGAATTTGTTCCGTGCAGTTGGATGCAAGAAGGAAAAGCCATTTCAGGTTCTTCTCGGAGGTGATCAAATTCCGGCAAGCACATCCTCAGTTTTGTCATGAAGATTTTCTTAGCAAAGTAAATCTCAGTAAATTATTCTCTCCTGCAACTTTTATCCATCGTTTTGTAGTTATTTCTTTCCTGAGTTTCATGAGCTCTTAAATGCTGGCAGAATGATGTGACCTGGCATGAGGACAATTGGGACAATCTGGAAAGCAAGTTTCTTGCATTCACGTAAGAAATTATTCGATTTGGAAGTACCTTCATATGAATGCTTGTTTGGTACAAACATTAGGGCCATGCTCAAATTTTTTCAATTGGGCATCAATGCTGCTGTTGCTTGTTAGATCATGATGTCCTGAGAACACACTCTCTCTCTCCTCTCTCGCATGCACACACGTCACTGCTGTTCTTATCATATCTAGCATATCATGACTGGTAAATCAAGTACTTTAACTTTCTTCCTAGAGAAGCGTAAAATGTGTTTGGACAATTGAATGGAATTTGTTAATAGATCAGATGCATATAGCCAACTATGAGGTATGTCTGCATTCAGTTTTTAAGTGTATTAACAAGAAAATTTTCTTTCTTTTCTTGTTTTGCTTTAAAATCATAGTTGCACTTTCTGATGACAGTTTTACTTATAGGCTTCATGATAAAAATGGAGGAGACATCTATTTAGCCTTTAATGCTCATGACTTTTTCGTCCAAGTTGCAATACCACCTCCACCAAAGAATAGGGGCTGGTTTCGTGTGGTAAGTTCTCATATTCTCTGCCTCTGTATTATGAACTTTATTTCATGTCCTTTGAGATCAATAGATTCTCTGCCTTGTGTAAACTTATTATCAGGGAAAAAAAAAAATTTACCGGAGTCAGGAGTTGCACTAGTATATTTTTTTGGAGGGAAATGTAGGTCATTAAAAAAGAAGATTGTAGTACCAAGTCAATGAGAATTGCTTTGGTGCAGGTGCTGATCTTTCGGTTTCACTCACTGTGTCAATACTCTTTATTTGATAGAAACTACTCTTTACTTGGAAATGATTTTATACACGTGCAGTGTTCCGCCTTGGTGCCCTTTCTATGAAAAATTGCGAAATGAAAAAGGGCAGTCTGTTCACTTTTATGACTATATCAATTGTTAGTACTACACTCTGATGCCTGTTGCCTGGAAGAAGTAACTTATCCATATGTTTAGTGTCACAATTAGACAAATCCTGTATCTAAATGGTGCAGGTAGACACGAACCTCAAATCGCCTGATGACTTCATCTCTGAAGGCGTCCCTGGCATAGGAAGAACATATAATGTAGCTCCATACTCGTCTATTCTACTCAAAGCGAAGCCATGATGTGTGAATTTGCTCAAGAATGAGTACATTTGCTTTCTTCTTCTCCCTATGGAGTGAAGCGAGAGTGTTGGAGCATGGAGGTCTGCAATCCTACCGCAAATACCATACGTCTGTCATAACTCAAAGTTCTGTTCGGATTTGTAGAGTACAATGTGATTCAGCCGGTACTTGGTATGAGATACGATGTCAGTTCTGATATGTAGTAATGATATACGGTGTACACTACTGTACTACTTAGAAGTAAAGCAGAATTCTACTGTCGCGTGTCCAGAAGTTCGGATTCTTTTTTATGCTGGTTGTTCAGAAAGATTGTGAGTAATACGGGTAAAATAGTAACTTAGTTATGAGTAAGGTTAAGCAGATATGAGCATATATATATATATATATATATATATATATTTGTAACCCTTTTTATTTTGGATAATTAGAAAAACAATTATCTTTTCACATGGTATCAGAGCTTAGGGCTTAACCCTAGACGACGTAGACGACGGAGCAGCCACTCGCTGCCGACTTGCCGGAATAGTTGGCTGTCGCCGCCGCTCACCGTCTCTGTGCGGCTTGCGAATACTTGGCGTAACTTTTGAAACTGTGGAGCTTGAACCAGGGACTTTTTCGAATGGCTTAGTCATTGAGCGTGGATTCGACGCTGATAATGGATTTGGACTCGAGGCTGAATCGTTGCGAGTGAATCGGGAGAGGAAGTTGGATTTGCTGACCCCGGAATCGCCGATCAGTAGCCACATCAAGTAGATCCACTTTCTTTTGTTTCTCTTTTTCCGAAATCGATGCACTCCGTGTGGCTCAGGAGGTTGAATTTGAAGCTGCCGTTGGAAATTGTTTCTCTCTCTCTCTCTCCGGCGTCGCAGTTCCATTGATGATTCTGCGTTTTGTTTCTTGGGATTGAGGCGGCTATGGTGGGAGGTTCTTGTTTGGCGGTGGAGTCGAAGAGCGATGGTGTCATGGGGATCCCTGTTTTGCCACTTTGTCGATCGGTGTAGATTGATTTTACGTGAATTTCTGTCGAGAAGTTCGGAAAAACCTGGTTTAGGAATGCGATGGTTGGCTACTCTTTCTCATTGTTAGGCCACTGCAAAAGCATTGGCAACTAATTGTGCGGGCACCACTTGCAGTTTTGATAGTTATTACAGAGGATAGAGTTGCTGTTTCGCACTTGAAAGTAATGTTGCATTGAATCAATGGGAATATTGAGATTAAGTATACTAGTGCTTTGGTAATTTGTATGGTGATTCGATTGAAGCCTTTCTTTTTGGAATTTTTTGGTGTATTTGATTGAATTATTGGAATTAGTATTGGCAATCGTGAAGTTCATTTCTTGGGCTCAATCATTCTTTATTCACTAATGGCAACTTTTGGATCGACTTTTGGATCTCCTTTTGGTCATTTTCAATTAACATCTGTCAAGTTAGATGGAACTAATTATCCATCCTGGTCTTAAAGCGGTCGAGGTCTATCTTACTGCCACCAGACAATTGGACTATCTCACGTCTACAATACCGTCAGACACGAGTAAAGCTGTTGATTGGATTGTAGGAGATGTGATGATTTGGACCCTATTATGGAATAGCATGGACCCTAAGGTCAGTCCTCACTTTATTCAATGTGACTCCGCTAAAGCAGTTTGGGATAAGTGCGCATTACTCTATTAGAAGGGTAATGATATGAGGCTTGCCTATAAATAGAGATACCTCTCCTCATTTCCTCACCATGCGCACAGTTGCTCTCCCTCTTTCTCACACCTTCACCCTCACCATTGACCCTCACTCTCTCTCGGCCGCCCACTCTCTTCACCCGTGCTCTCTCGCGGTCGTGCCACTTTTTGCCCGAATCTTGCCACGCTGCTTGCCCACGCATCACCATCCTTGAAGTGTAGTAAGAAGAATTCATAACCCTTGGCTAGAGCGATATGTTACGTTGTTGAGTTTAGTCGTATACTTATCTATTGTTTACATGTCGCGGGTCCATTTTGTATGGTTTGCTCATGTGTTAGTTGATTCATGCTTGAGACACAAAAAGTCTCACTTGGTCTTGAACTGGTGCTAAGATGTGACGGACTAAGTCTCACTTGGCCATGGATTGATATTGAGATGTATCAATTCAAGCCTTGTTTGGTGAAAGGTCAACATCTAGATAGGTTGGTTCGAGCCATACATCCTGAGTCATGCCTGGTATAATATGTAGTTGCAGTATTGTAATATATGACACACATTTGTATGAGCATGCCCTTGGGTCTTGTATGTGTGAGTTAAGATGGAAGATAATAGATCGGTTTGTGCGACACATCAAATGTGATCACTAAATGAAAGAAGAAGACTATCATCCAATAGCGCTGGTGGTGATGCCTCATTTGAAAGAACATGATAACCCAGTTAAGCTAGAATGCTTGAGTTGAGCTCGGATGCCTTGGGTGAACTAGCACCGGGATGCCTCGATTGAGTCGAGATGCCATGGTTGAACTAGGATGTCTAGAATGAAATTAGATGCCCTAGTTAAGCCAAGATATATGTTAATGAATCTTTTATGCATGTCAGTATGTTTATTACTATGTGACTTATTATGTTTGGATAAGTACACCCCAAGTGCCAAAACTTGGCACGGAGGGATACTTAAGTGTCAAAAGTTACGAAAGGTATACTTAAGTGCCAAAATCGGAGCAAAATGGATCACTTAAGTGCCACTCCGGCCAAAATCCGGCCAAAATGCCGATGTGGCATTTTTCCGGCGAAGCAAGTGCAAAACGACGCTGTTTTGCACGCTGAGGTGGCTAAACAATACAAAAACGACGTCGTTTGGTGTTGACGTGGTAAAAAAATTAATATAAAAAGTAATTAAATTTAATTTAAAACTAAATTTATTTAAAACATTTAAAAATAAAACAAAAATATTAAAAAACTAAAAAATAAAAAAATAAATAAAAGAGAGAGAGAGAGAGAGAGAGGCGGGTGGGCGAGGGCCGAGCCCTTGCCGCCGCCGCCTCTTGCCGTTGCCGAAGGGTTGGTGGCGGAGGGGGAGGGTCGGGCGGGGTCGCCGACCCCGGCCTCTCTCTCTCTCTTTGTTTTTTTTGAAATTTTTGAAATTTTTAGTTTTTTTAATATTTTTATTTTATTTTCAAATGTTTTAAATAAATTTAGTTTTTAATTTAATTTAATTAATTTTTATATTAATTTTTTTACCACGTCAACACCAAACGACGCCGTTTTTGTATTATTTAGCCACCTTAGCGTGCAAAACAACGTCGTTTTGCACTTGTTTCGCCAGAAAAATGCGACGCTGCATTTTGGTCGGATTTTGGCCGGAGTGGCACTTAAGTGATCCATTTTACTCCGACTTTGGCACTTAAGTGTATCTTTCGTAACTTTTGGCACTTTGCCAAGTTTTGACACTTGGGGTGTACTTTATCCTATTATGTTTATAGATAAATCGAAGGTAAGTATGCATGAAAGTTATGTCGAAGGGGCACATATACGTAGTCGAGATGAAGCAGTACTATTGCTATTAATCTACGATTGATATTGTTATATGAGTACTATACATGCTAGATTTGATGATGACATGTCATCCTAGTAGAAGATTAAGGGTTTTTACTTACTGAGTTAGACTCACTCCTTGTTTTTCAGACTTGTAGGCATGGAAGCCGCAACCAATTTTGGAAGCTATAGTCATGCTAGAGGAGATATGAATTCCCTTGACCTACACAGATATATAAAGATGATGTGAAAAGGAGAGGCCTGTAGAAAGGGTTTGTAAAATATACTGATGTAACATAAGAAGTAGTGTGTTTGTAAAGTGTTTTTTCCTAGCTAATTGTTGTTGTGTACAAGTGCTTGATATATGTATACTTCTGCATGCTCGTAAAAAAAAAGAAGATAAAAGAAACGGGATGGTGACGTGTTTGGGATGTCGCAACAGTAACTCCACGACCTAGAGTAGGGTCGTTACAATTACATAGATTGGAAATACTCAATCTCTCAAACAATCAGCTCTCGAGTTTAATTGTGTCGACCTTTGATGACATGATAAGCTTGATATCCATCGACATATCATATAATGAGTTAGACTATCCTTTATCAAACATTCTAGCCTTTTGTAATGTTACATTGAAATTGTGAGGGGGAACAAATGTTTGTGTGGAGTTATTGCTAGTCTTAACCCCTGTCTAGGAAAAATGCTGAAAGGCAAGAACAAAAGCAAAAAAGTTGCTACCAATTTTGATTCCTACTTTAGGTTACCTACGTTCTTAGCTTTTTGTTGTGGGAATTTTAAGTATTGTATGATGAAGAGTAAGGAAAGTGGAGGCTACTTTGATTGATGGAAGCAATGGAAACCTATGGGTAATATTAAACTTTGACGTAAGAATGGTGCATGAAAGCATTATAGAAGCCACAGAGGAGTTTGATGCCAAATATTGCATTGGTGTGGGAGGAGATGGGAGTGTTTACAAAATCCAGTTGCAAATAGGTGAGACTATCGTGGTAAAGAAATTTAACTAAGTAGTGGAAGTCCAAATTGCTAGTTGAAAAGCATTTGAAAGGGAGATTCATTATCTAATGGAAGCTTGGCCTCGAAATATTGTCAAGCTATATAGCCTTTGCTCAAGTTCTCGATATTCATTTTTGGTGTACGAGTTCTTGCAATCTGGCAACTTGAAGGATGTATTGAATGATGAAGAGAGGATAACAGCATTTCACTAGAATAAGAGAGTGAATGTTGTTAAATGTATGGCTTATGCTTTGTCTTACATGCACCATGAATGCTCTCCTATGATGATTTGGCGAGACGTATCAAGCAAGAACATTTTACTGGATGAAAAATACGAAGCTCATATCTTTAATTTTGGCAAGGCTAAGGTTCTATAACCTTGTTCATCCAATTGGACTTCCTTTGCAGGCACTTTTGGATATGCAGCTCTAGGTTAGTCGGTTTCTTCAATAATAAATAATCAATTGAATAGTATTAATAAGATTTTGGCCAACAAAAGATAGCATCAATAAGAAATAGAAAAATATTGTTGGTTCCTCTCTATAGAGCTCGCATACACAATGAAGATGAAGAAGTGTGATGTTTAAGCTTTGGAGGGGTGACGTTGGAAAGAATCATAGGGAGACATCTGGACGATCTCATATCATCACTGGCATCCTCATCTTCATCATCATCAAGCAAATCAACAACTTCACGTTGGCTACTAAAACAAGATTTAGATTAAAGAATTCCATTCCCAAAGGTGATGTACTAGGGAAAGTGGGCCTTGAAGATGGCATTTTCGTGCTTAAGTGCAAAACCAGAGCATCATCCAAGTATGCAACAAGTGTCTCAAGGGATATCGGCACATAGTTCGATCGTGATAGACGCATCGGAGGACATAAAATTGGAAGAGCTATTTGATCCTGGGTGCTTCCCTTATCGATATTATGGTCTTTCTGTTGCAGCTTGCGTAGCAAGTTATCTTTTTTTTTTTTTTTCTTACAAGCATTAGATGTACCATTTCACTTAACTTCTCTCTTTAATCTAAAATACACATAAGTATGCCATTTTCAATAAAATTTCCGTCTCTGCATATTTGCTAAACTTACAAAAAATTCTTGATCTTTCAAAGTGAATGGGGTTATACACGTATAAAAGGCATGATGTGTTACATTTAGGTAAAACTACTTTGTTTGTAAACTTATTTTATATCTTTTATTTAGTCAATTAACGATATAAAATGTCGAGAATCATTCATACGTTTAAAAATACGATCCTATCTTTTTATCTTTGTGAAAACAAATGTAATATATTGTTATTTCTCATTAGATAACATGAATTAGTAATAAAGTTCAACTATTAGATATGACATTTGTATGAAATCTTATTCTTGTATTAGTCCCATTATAGCATGTAAGTAATTCTCGTTTATAGATAACACAATCGAGGTAAAATCATGATAGCATCGTTTTACGATTTTATCATGACAACCCCGAATACTTTTGACATACTTATAAGAGAAAAACGATTATATATACATATCAGTACCCTGAATTATATAATTTCTGTCTCGCATGTTATTGACAGAGTTTCCATCTAGCAGAATTTCGTAACTGTAACTCGAGTACGACATAACGTTCTGTGCTCGCGCAAAGGTTCTTGTGCTTAATTTCATTATCCTCCCTTATCTTGGTAGAGGCTTTTGCAAAGCACCATGCATTTTCCCCAGACCATCCTTTGGGCTCCACTTAATAGCTTTCGGACACACCTAACCAATTTATCTTGTGTTAAAACGAGTCCTCAAGAGGCACAGTTAGTATTTCACCTACTATTTGTTCGTCAAAAAGAGCTCTGAGCAATTTATCCATACGTATCCTCCTCACATCAAATCAGCAGGCTACTATAATTGGATCGCTTAAGTTAAGCTGGCTCTCTGGTTGTACCTCTTTTGAGTGATCTATCTTCACGAATTATGATAATTTCTGATTTCCAACTGACCACATAATTGATTTCGATATCAATTCTCTGTCTATCAAAATGCTCTGCCAACCCCAAGAGGGGCGAGACCCCCTATCATCTTGCCAAAAGGATCCATTAGGAAAATAAATTCCTTTTAAAATTTGGCTCCATAAGATTCTTAGTTACGTGCTAATTTCCATGCTTGTTTGCGAGCATAACTTTATTGAAGGATATCAAGTCCTTGAAGCCCATTCCTCCTTTTTCTTGATTTTAAACATCTTTAATCTTTTCCAATGACGGCTGGACCTCGATTCACTATTTTTTCACTAGAAATCTAGCAACCTTCTTTTCCTTCCATCCCATCTAGTTTCATGTTTACTTTTGCTAATATCCATGCATATATTTGTTTCTTGAAAGCACCCTCACGATTTTGATTGGCTCAGTTCATGTAACTTGAGTACGACAAAACATTCTGTTCTCCCGCGAAGGTTCTTATGCATACTTTCATTATCCTCCCTTACCTTAGCAAAGCACCTGTAAAGCACCATGCATTTTCCCAGAGCATCCTTTGAGTTCCACTTAATAGCTTTTGGACTCACCTAACCCCCCCAACATACGCCGTCGCTATTCTTCAGATTTGGATTTCAAAATTGGCGACTTAAAACCGAAGAAATTGACCTCAAAAGCATTTGCTTTTTGCTTTTTCTTTTCCCTTTTATTCTTATAGTATTTTCTTGTGAAAAAAATAATAATTTCCTCATCTCAACGTCTTGTTGGGGCGGTACGATTTTCAACAAAACCGTGGAAAGTTCACGTAATTATTAAAATACTAAAGTGGAGCAATCGCTTTCAGAATCCGAAGTGCTCCACATGTCACAGCACATGAGCAAAGCAATAGAAATAAAACCATTTGGACACACCCCCATTTTCTTTATGATCACCACGATAGTCCACTTTCTTTAATCACTAAAATTACAACAACCCCACACTTACTCTATAAGTCTAGAAGATTAAAATTGGAATAGTTTAGACCGCTAACGTGCCGATCGCAACGGTACCCGACAAAAGACGCGTTTCTGTCGTACAATCTAGGCCTCGGACTCTGTAACCATAGACATTACTCCATCGTGTTTATGGATAAAATATTTGGCGCTGGAGAAGTAGGACGAAAATGAAAATGATCATCAGCTGCACGCTGAAAAAAATAAATAAATTATAAGTGAAATCGGTCGGATATTTGAAAACCCTTTGGATCTCGTATTATTTGTTGGATTGTTCTAGCTAGGAAGATACTGTTTTTAAAATATGTACTACTAATTTAATTTGGTGATAATATTATCTAAGAGACCAGTTTTGACTTTGCATAACGACTATTTTCGTAAAGTATTGGGTTGATGCCTGACAGGGTGTTTCCCTCTTTTTTGGGCTCTGGGTTCCAACTGCTTCCACGTGCTTTTGAATTAAATTTCGAGCCAAAATGATGTTATACAGTCACATTATTGGCGACAGAAAATCATTGTGGCTTGTTATGAACAGAGCTACTTGGACGGGTTAATAAAAATAACTTTACAGATATTGGAGCGCACGGGGGTTAAAATTTTTTATAAAAGAACTGATCATGAATAACAAGTGGAGTGTTGAAATATCATAAATCACTTGATAATCATGTTCGTATATTCCCTCTATATGTATGGTTTCCCTCTATTTCTTTGTTTTTGTTATTGGCGTTTTGATATGTCTATAGTGGCACCAATATTGGTGCCAATGACATCTATGAAAGCACGCAATTTAATCGTTATAGTTTGATCTTTCCATTCCATGAAGGGACGGAATCAAGTTATGTAAAATTAGTTGGAAGAACACGATGCGAACAATGAAATTGTAGCACAACACCAACTTGCATGCAACGTGCACAACATGATCGGCAACAAGGCTTCTCGAGCATGACAATGGACGAGGAGTTGAGCACTGATCAAAGCGACGGTCAAACAACCTAAGAACTACAGCGTATTGTGCGCTGTGCACCAACCCAGACACACCGAGTGTTCGACAAAATGCACAAACGGACGCCGGGAACGTTTCACACTCTGTACCACTGGTAGCATTAGACTCCACGACGTCAGAAACCCATTCTGACTTTCATCACGCAAGCGTCGCCCACATGATACCGCGGACAAGGCAAGGCGTCATGGCTGGAAAACTGGGTTCCGGACAGACAGATGTCCCTCTGCTTCATTCGAACGCTGCCGCTGCCTCAAAGCCTTTTCGCGCACGCAACGCAACCCCTCCCACCATGCGCGCCTTCCGCGTGGGCGGAATTAGGTTCGGAGGACCGCCGCCTACCGTCCATTCCACACAGCCCGTGCGCCCAGCTAATACGCGGCTCCAAACTCCATCGCGGTGGGCTGAAAAACAAAACTCCAAACCCTCCTTGAATTTCCCATCGAGTTGTCGCCCAATAATTAGCCCATCTGCCACCACGTGGTCAAGCCCGCAACGTCTTCCCCGAAATTTCCCACGCTCGGTCCCTCTACTTTCGTGTTATTCTGCCCGTGCCTCCTTTACGGTTCATGCGCAACTTCTGATAAAGCGCGATCGGACGTCATTCGAGGACCATCGATAAGGTGATTTGACTTGATCTCAACCCATGCTGAAGTCACACTATGAGTCCGACTTTCTCTATATTTTCCTTACTGCATATTTGGCTGTTGCGACCGAGACTAGATTAGCCGGGTATTTCAAGAGATCCGAAAACGCTTGACCTTGTAACTTTGATGTACCGGGTGTCCTAAATTGAAATGAAATTTTCAAACTGCACGGGTTACGAAGAAAAAGAAGATAATGGAGGGACCGGAATGAAAATACACAGAAAAGGGCAAAGGGGCAAAGGGTCAGGTGGACTTCCCCCTCAGCTTCCGGTCTCTCTCTAGAACTGACTCACCAAAATCCGTACTCTCTCTCTCTCTCTCTCTCTCTCTATATATTTTTGAAACTCCAGTTCAGTTGCTGTCTACCCTACTTTGCCCCGATCATCTATCTCTCTCTCTCTCTCTCTACTTTCTCTCTCCACGCGCGCAGCTGCAACACGGCTCGGCGAGCGACGGAACTACTGCGAGCGATGGCGAGCTCGAGCTTCACGTGCCTCTTGCTCTTCGCCCTCTTGGCCGCCTCCGCCCTCGCTCAGGCCCCGGTGCCTTCCCCGTCGAAGTCCCCCGCCGCCGCCCCGACCAAGTCCCCGCCGACGCCCGCCCCGGCCCCGTCCCCGGTGGCGACCCCGCCGTCCCCCACGCCGGCCCCCACGCCCTCCCACGTCTCGCCGGTCCCGGCCCCCGCGCCCTCGACCCCGAAGGCCCCGTCTCCGTCCCCGTCCTCCGGCGCGTCCCCGCCGTCTCCTTCCGGCCCCTGGGCCCGGAGCGCCTACCACGACGCCACCACGCCCCCCTGGTGCCTCCACGCCGAGCACGCCCGGAAGCAACGGCCCGGCCTCTCTGGACAGAGTCGCGATCGCCGGATCCATGGCCGCCACGGTGGTGGCGGGCGCGCTGTTGATGTAGACGTAGTAGATTCGGGAGATCGGCTTCGATTTGGAGATAAGTAGGCGTTTTAGGCTCGACTTAGTTCTTATTGATTTTGTAGCCTTTTCTTTTTAGTAATTTGTTCCTCATTTATTGCCTGTTTTTTTGCTTTACTTTGTGGTGGGGAGGCCGACGATTTCATCAGCAGTGGACTTTGGGGGATTTGATTGGTTTTTACTGTTCCTATGATTGTTATTATGATCACCTCGGATTGATTTTTTTGCTTGTTTCCCTCGGTCACGTGATGATGGTGATGATGATCTTTACTTATGCAAATCTTGTATCAATGATTCGATGCGTTTCTACGGTAAAATCTTTATCTTCCCTTCTCCCCTGTTGGGAAGCTCTGCGATCGATTAGGGAGGAGCGGAGCGTGGTTGGTGCCGTCGGTGTGGACTCGAGAAGCGAGTGGGGAAAATCGGTGCGCGATCGAGGGGCGTTTTGGTCTTTTTGCTGGATGTTGAGGACAGCTGTTGGGAGTCTCTTTTCGGAGGGGCGGTGGGAGGGGGACCGGGGGAAGGGGACGTGCTGCGACGCCGTTTCGGGGGATTTATTCAGGGGGATTCTGCTTCTTTTGTTGGGGGCCAGCTAATTTTTTCAATTATTTATAGGTTTTGTTTTTGGGGTCTTTTTGTTAAAGCGATGGTGGGAAAAAGGGTCGGGGTGTCACGTGGTTTCCAACTGCTGTAAGGAAGTGGGGAAGAGGGGGGAGCACATGGGTGTCTGCCACGCGGCCCATGTGATCGTGACGTACGGGAGACAGAGAGACACGTTAACGTTTTTTTTATTTATCGGTCGAAAAAGAGATTAAGGTTGAAAGGAGGAATCTGTTGACGTGGCGGAGGCTCCCGTGTTTAGTTCAGGTCTTTTGCTATTTGGTGATTATTTAATATCGGACTTATAGGGCTGTTTTAATTCAACTTTGGATGAATGGACATTTTGTGAATGCAGAGTGTTTTGGATATTTATTTTTTTGTGTATATTTTACAAAGTAACTTTAAGGTAAAAAAAAAAAAAAGGGAAATAAAAAAAAAAAAAGAGAGGAGGAGATGCAGATGCGTGTAGAGGGGAAAATTGTGGGGGAGGTGGCTCAACAATGGTGGTGGTGGTGGTGGGAAGGCGGTTGGTGGTGGCGGCTGGCGGTGTGGTCGGTGACCTCAAGCGTTGCCTGTCCCAAGTGGCGTCGCCGGGGTCACTCGACCCGGCGATGCCCAAGGTCGCCTGACCTCAAGTCACCTCACTTGGGTCGCTCGACCTCGGGCGGCAGCGCCTAGGTCATGCAACCTAGGCGATGCCCAAGGTCGCCCGATCTCAAGTCATCTCCCCTGAGGTCGCACAACCTTAGGCGAGGCTTCCCGGCGGCTAGATTTGGCCCCTCAACGACTAGATCTAGCCGCTCACGGTTGAGTGCTGCTCCATGAGCAGCAAATTTAAATCCAAGGAAAAAGATGAACAATGTTTTTTTAGGGCAAAAGAGAAAAACATAATTATCAATTAGGATAATATTGGAAAGAATAAAAGCTCATTAAACCCTATATTAGCATTTCGAAAATACTGAAAGCTCAAAGTTGATAGGGATTTGCTTTGGGCTACTTGCTTTGGGCTATTTGCTTTGGACTTTGAGCATTCTAAATGCTAGCATTTTGCGAATAGAGCTTTAATAATATGAACCAAACGTATAATATTTTTTTAAGGGGTTTTGGGAGGCTCAAATTCCCTTGAGAATGTTGAACCAAACAAAACCTTAATGGATTTTTGCATTCGGAGTACAAGCTCGCCTAATTTCGAATTGAGCTCAAGTTGTTAGGCTATCATGTGGAGACGAGCTTGAGCTGATCGAGCTTTTTATCATTTTGGGAGAATACTTGACCATTATAAAAGTAAGTAGACATAGTTACCTCTCCACTTCCAATAGTATCCTTACGTCTATAGGAGATTTAGCTCGGATACGTTAGTAGTGCGGAAGTCCCAGTTGAATCGAGTTTGAGAGTTTAGATAATCTTATTTAGTTGAGCTCGAGAAGAAAATTGAGTTTTAACAATGTATCTGATAATTTTGGCTTGAGTGCGCCTCCTATTTAAATAGGAATTATTGTGTAACAGTTAGGGTAGTTTTATAATTCATCATAATCTTATCAGGCTGTTAGATAAATTTCACATCGTCCTACACGTTAAACCTGATCGAGGACGAGGTTGGGGGCATGGCAGGCTGTGCGTTGAGCCTAAAAGTCCTCATTCAAACTTCGCTCGTAATTAAAAGTGCGTGCTTTTATTCGTAAAATAAGAAAGATTCTCTCTTGTACCTGCTCGATCGTGCTTTAAGCATTGTGGGCTCGGGCATGGTGGGGTGAGCCGCCCTCTCACGGTCAAGTCTTCGGAGGGTCCCAAATCCGGTTTCGCACCCTGCCAAAGCTCGAATTGTTAAGGACGGAATGGATTGATGATTTGATTTAAATTCGCACGCCTTTTATTTTAATTCGAGTTTGAATCATTGTGTACTTGCTCTCTCTTGAAATAATTTTCGAGAGTCCAGATATGTATGTTGTGGTCCCCGTGTTATTAATTGCGCCATTGAAAAAGTGCGGCAGTACTCGTTCTCAAGGGGAAAATGATAGTTGAGGAAATTTCCTAGTCATCGCAAAACCATCATATCATAATGGAGAGAAGGGCATATTCTTTTTTTTTTCTTACAATTTTTTTTTTGAGTGAATTGAGGAATTTGATTCTAGATTCCTCATAAGTGTGATCCACGTGGTCCGGTGGTCATCTCTAGAAAGGGCTGAAAAAGTGGCAGTGGGCCAGCAAATCGCTTTTTGACTCGGCAAAAGAGATGAGGACTCGTCGACGGCCCAAAGGCTTCTAAAATAATACCTCCAAAAGGAATAATTCACTGCTGACGCATTTATTTCTGGAATCCTTGGATTGGCTCACAGACGACGTTATGGCATTTTTATCGGTTCGATTAATCAACCCTCGAGAATGTTATTTAGAATTTACTTGCACGAATATACTACGCAAAGATTAAAAAGCAGATGGGACCCCGTGATTAGCATAGCTGATTGGGAGATGTCGGGAAATTTTTAGTTCAAAAAAGTAAATGTCGTCTGAATAGATTCGGTCAACTGTGTGAAAGCCGCTTTAAATCAAGGTAATTTATATGAGTCAGATGCATGAACCTGAACCATTCATGAGACTTTGTAGGGTATGTTTGTACCTAGAGATAATCAAATAGATAAAAACTTTGATAATTGAAGCGAGAAGAATGTTTCACATGACACGATAGAAATGATCAACAAAGAGGGATCAATCAAATCGCAAGACACTCGAACGTGCAACACGCCTACACGCGAACGTGGCAAGACCAACTTGTTCGTCTTCAATATCATTCGCATGCCTGGGCTAGGCCCATCGTATGCTACGTGAAGGCCTTAATCCCATGTTCAGAGGTCCAAGGGCCCAATGCTACAGAAGTGTCCTCAAGGAAACGGTATTGCAATTGCATCGTGCCTTGTGAGACATATCAAATTAAGTGCCAGGAGCTTGGCTAAATTGGCATTGTCACGTCAATTTATAGACGAAATGTTTATGAAAATGAATCGAGTTACATCAAAATCAAGAGATATGGCTTTTCTTAAGTTAGGGAAGGTCAACTGGCTAACTTTAATGTTGCCAAAATAAGTGATTGAACACCACAATGAACAGGGTATCAATATAAACAATTTTTTATATTGACGTGATTTGGTTTGTTAGAATAACATTCATCAAGAGAGCGGCATAGGATTTTACTATAGATCGAGCGATAGGATTAGGTTACGAACCCCACTCGACTCTCTTAAACACTCTTGATGTTTCCGAATTCCAAATAACAATAGTAACTTAGTCATTATAATATCTAGGAAAATAAAAAGTCAATTTTACGAAGAAATATGCAAAATCTTAGCACAGGAATTGATTGGCTTTAACGCACTTTGAATCTCCAAAGAAATTCTCCAGCTGGGTGCGATTTATGCGTCGCTGCTGCACGTGCACACAAGGCACATTGAACCCACGAATTCAGCACATAAAACCGAACTTGCACGTGAAGGAATCCAAAACGGACATGATAATCTCGTACTTTCACGTGCGAGGCCTCCACACACTTGATTTCATCTCGTGTTTCATCCAATTGGCGCAAACTGGAGACACGTTCTAATATAATAAATCTCAAATTTAGCTTGAGTTTGATCCAAGTGACGATCACTTCTCTGGAAGCTAAACTTGTTGCTATTATTCTCACACAACCTTTCATGGACTCCTCAATCATTAGAGACATCTCCCAAGTTCATATCACGCTAATATTTTGTGATAGGTGCGAGCCTCAACAAAATAATAATTCCAGCTGCACCTTTAGCTACTGGACAAAGCTTTTTGGACAGAGTCCTCTGTTATAAATAAAGCAAAACCAGTTTTAATATCAATATTGGTCAAACTTAGCAATTACAATAATCATTGGCTTTGCAAAGTAGACCTCATTACAAGCCCTGCATGTGTTGATTATGGTGTTAACACCCATTGCCTCTAGAATTTGTCATTGCAACTCCATCTTGATCTGAATACTATCCAAATCAGTATTAACATTGCCACAATTGCTCCTACCTAGAAATAATGGAGACTCATCAAATGTAATTGTTTTGATGTTGTTACAAGAATTTAATTTTGAATGCCACAAGCTGTCGTCTTCCTTCCCTTATGCATAATCTAAAAACATGCACTTGTTTTTGAGCCAGCTCTGACTTTTGTACTACTGAAATTGCCTATGTACCCTGGACAACTTCACATGTAATGTGTAATTCGAGACTATAGACAAGATTTGTAACGCTGGTCAAGTGTTGTTTGTAGTTCGATTTTAGGGTGTATTTTTCTGTTGTGATTTGGCTTGGTGGGCGATTACGATGGGACTAAAGGTCTGGCCGAATTCGCAAAATGATTCAAAATTAAGCTTTAAATGAGACTCATGTTGTTTCTGATACCAACCGAATAATTTACAATACTCCCACGCCTTATGTTCTCATCTCGTACGACCAACTACTAAACGATGATGGCAATTACAGTAAAGCAAAGTCAACAAAAAAATCAAATCGAAATTCAAAGCAATGGAACCACAAATACTATAATGAGATGACCATGTGCACTGCCCCTATCCTGGCAAATTACGAAAGAAAAGCCAACTGATACAAACAGACCAGACTAGCCATCACCAGTGCCACGACTGGCGACACAATATTTTCGGAGCTGGACTTCGGCGTGACGGAAGTGGTCGTGGTGGTGGGAGTGGAGGGGGTCGCGGTGGTGGTCGAAGGCGGTGATGGGGTGGTGGTGGTGGTGGCCGGAGAGCCCCCGGAGGTCGGAGGCGTGGCGGTTGGTGACGACCCGGTTTTCACGCTGACGGCGAGCTTCATGCCGCTGCTGCAGTGGCCGGCTGCCCCGCAGATGAAGTAGTGGGTCCCAGCGGTCTTAAGGGGAATGGTGGTGGCGCCGCTGCTGTCGGTGCTGATGGCGTTCCCGGCGGTGCACGAGTCGTAGTCGCTCTTGCTCACCTCGTCCACGGTGTGGCCTCCTCCGTAGTTGAACACTGTCGCATGAATTTGAGACTAGAGAATTAGCAACAAGAAAGCGAAAAATCACCATGTCCTAGGAATCCTAGAGCACTAACCGAGGCTGTCGCCGACCAAGAAGGCCTTGCCGCTCGTCCAAGTGGTGTAGTCCGTCCCCATCACCCAACCCGACGTGTCACCCACCGTGTAAACCGTCGCCAAACTTGGTAACACCAGCTGCAGCAGTACAGTCGCACCGAGCATCAAAAGACCAGCTCCTGCCATCTTATGTTTATGTCTTTTGAGAGAGAGAGAGAGAGAGAGAGAGAGTAATTGTTGAGTTTCGATGGAATGCCGTCCGGGCTTTTGATCTTATATAAAACAAGATGGCACGAAGGAATTGGGTCCGGAGTTGGTAATGTTTGGTCTACTTAATCACATCATGACGGCGCAGTTTTCGAAAGGAACTCAATGATTTCTCACCTAATGCCCCTAGGCCCCAAAAACAGATAGGTCTCATCTCTTTCTTTAGCCTCTTTTGTCCGATTGTATGATGATGTCCGGTCCATTTCGATTGGCTAAAAGATTTACCGATAACAATCATAGTCCAGAGAATGATCACAAAGCTTTAAAGTTAATCATGTCACTAATTATCTTGACGCATAAGAACCAAACCATTCGTCATTGCCATGAGACCAATTTGACGCTAGTAAAGCTCACCAGTTACAACCTAGTCGTTATGTTGTACGAGTACTTAAATTCTACTCAAAGCCTCAAAGTAACATTCAAGGTAAATGAATTGGTGAGCTTTTCTTTGTTTGAATTACCGCTATTATTTTTGGGAATGTTGGATTGATTAAACTGGTGAGCTGTTGAGCCCTTGGGAACGGGACTCCTCCCATAAGAGGGATGCGATGTCATTGGCACCATTACTGATCAAGGTTAATGAAATCAATGCTAATTATGTCCCAGATATATCAATGCCCATTAAAAGAGAGCTACCAATCTCAAAAGTAGACACGAATTCCTCATTTTTGGACGCAAACATCTTCGATAAGTCCTAATAACTACAGTACTCTTTAACATATCCCGCATCTTAAAATGTTGGGGAAACGGCCTTCCTTAACAATAGATCAAGTGGTTTAACCGAGATTTTCTCGGCTTATATCTTCGATTAGTGAGCTCCGGTAATGACATGCTTGCAGTACTCGCATGGTTTCAAAGTTCAGGAAGTTGCTTAAATTGTCATCAATTGCTTGGGGAATTACGCGCTACGCTCCAATAAGTTGGAAACTGAAAATCAAAACCAAAGTAGGTAAGTGGCGACAAGCGGATCAATCCTTCTAGAGAGGCATGATAAGTGGGAGACGCACAGGATGCTCATTGCTTCAGTTTGAAGCATAGAATTACACGATCTTGACATCAGAGTTCAGACAAATGGGGGAAGACATTACTACCACATGTCAACAGCAGGATCATGTAGCATGATTTGATCCCACTTTTCCACCAAACCACGATCGCAACCATCCACCTAAAAGGAGATAAAAAGGGGTCGTCACGGACATCGATTTTTACCTGCAATGGGGCGGTGCAGGGATCGAACCGAGACGCGGAATTACGGGACAAAACGGGTAACGCCCACATGGCTAAGCTATGAGAAAGTGAGAACACACTGATGAATAATGATGGTCAATTTCGATCGGATCGGACGAGGGATGGAGGAGGAGCGGGGGGTTGGTGATGACTTGGGGTTTGGTGGGTCGCATAATTGAGTGAAGGGTCCGGTTGATTTGGCCAACTGCTCGCTCGCTCTTTTACGTGGGAATCTGTCTCAAAGACGCGTATACATACACCACCCATTTGCTTTCTAGAAAGGGTCTATATGAGGAATGATGAGTGGTGACCCTTCTACATTTTGATTTTTTTAAAAGGGGGAGAGAGAGAAACTTTCCTGCTTGTACCTTTTCATGAATGTCTTTTCCTTTTGGGGGGGGAGGGATTCTTATTGTATACGGAACTTGGGTACGAAGAACCAAGGAGAGTTTAATCTAGAAGGACGTGAAGGAAGAAGGGGGTACCAACACGCAATCGCAATTCGCATTCAAAGAGACGAAAGCTGGGTAGTTCCTTCACCAGTCATGAGACGAATTGTTGTTATTAATGTTCTTTGCGGTGGCTAAACATAGGGACGGGATATCGTGCATGGATGCGCTCGACATGTCTGACCATGAACCTTGGACCTGCGCCTATTATATTGTCCTGAGCAATAACTGAGCAACCTTGAATTGGTCGTTGGCCTACCACAGAGCCTGAGCCTCATGAATCAATTCTTTTTTCGTCTGACCAGACGAAACAATCATTGTTCGTTAACAGGGAAGTCTATCACCATCGATCAGATCACAAGTTGTTGGCCCCTTCGTTTGTTTATGCTAGCTCTGTATGAAAGCATGCATTTCTCTGAGCAGGAAGAGAATAATTCACGTCAGTTACTATTTGAATTTTGAAGGGTTTGGTTCAGGAGGGCAAAAGTAATTTGCAAATTACGAACGCCAGTGCGAGTTATGCAACTCTCCCATACCAGACCGAATTTGAACGTGAGAAATATGAAAAAGACTACCCATTTCATGAGAGGATAAATTTTGTGCGCCCGACTTATGTGAACCCCATAGAAACGAGCATTTGAATATGGCTGGCCTCTCGCGATGCACATGATATGACGAGTCTTACTCAAATGCAAGCAAATATTGGATCCTTTTACGGCATGCATCTAACCAAGAGCTGGTTAAAGGCATTAGATTAGGTTCAGGAAAAGAGAAAAGAAGCATTTAAAAATGAGCAGTATATCAACATAATCCTGGCTTAGCCAGAACAAAAAGTGGAAAAGCACATAACAAACCATAAAGCTGAACCCTTCATCTTGGGGTAACCCATCGGTTAGTATCTTTCCCATTGACATTAACTATACACAGACTGTACCAGATTCAACTGGTAATCCGTTCAAGAATAATATTCCTGAATCCTGCAATATTTTCTTGATCCTGTAATATTTTCTTGATGCCATGGTATACTGTAAAAAGCTGAAAGCTGAAAATCACTCGTTGACCAGTATATCAACCCAAGAGACAGCTAAGCTAAGCATTCCGACAAGATTAAGCAGGTGGTTCAAATGATACAGCAACTCTCTCTATTTGTGTATAATGATATGAGAGCCAATCAAAATCAATGTCCCCTGTTCACAGCTCTTCAAGCTCCTCAGACTTGATGAGCAATCCAACAGCAGGGAGGAATATGCTACTAAATGCCACGAAACCATCATAGAGAACAAAGCGTGAAGCCACCGTAGGTCAAATTAAAGTTGCAAATAAGTCTGAGCTTCTCCTGAGTTCCTTGAGCTCAACTCACAGACTATTCGAAGTCAGCTCGACTCTTTTCAAATTTGAGTTGAATTTGAGTAGCTTGAGCACTTATTGAGCTCAAAGTTAAATATACTAGACAGAGTCACCAAAAGAACAAAATATGTTACTCCAAGTAGCTTGAGAGCATAGCTGGCAGAAATTTTTTCCCATATTCTAATTGTAATTGAACATTTTTAAATACCAAAATGAAAAAGAAAATCTTATTCAGCTCAAACTCGAACAAAAATTCACCTTTGAGAGTTTGAGCTCGCTCAAGCTCAAATTTAAATCGAATTGAGATCAAATTTGCGTAGTAAAGCTTGTTGCTCTACTAGACATCTGATAATGAATCAGGTTGACCTTTAGTGTGCTTAAGTTCATAAAACTTTTCATCAATTCATGGTCTAGCTTTAGAAATGGAAGAAAAGCTCAATTGAGCTCAATATAAGTACCAAGCCCTCGCACAATTTAAAAGGAGTTGAGCTGGAGTAGTAAACTGTCCTATTGGAATGAACTCGATAGATTCTCCAAGATCACCTTACCCTGAAGCGTGTTTGTATGAAAAGACGTAGCAACAAAAGTGCCATATAATTGGATGGAAAGTCCAAATTAGTCACAGAAACTTAAAATACTTGGGATGAGCATATAGGACTCATAAAAAAGGGAAAAAGGGGAAGAAAGGAGACTTTACAAGCAGAGCATGATTCATTACATCCACGCACCCTAATGCAGCATGGACGTGGGGAAGCCAAAAAATGGGGAAATCAAAAATAGACTCAAAAAGAAATTAATTAGAGTTTGTATAGATTTTCTCAGTTGTCACCCATGCTAAATAACTTATTCTAGTGAAGCATAGTCTTCCAAGGAGCAAACCGCCAGTTAAGCAATAATTAATTCCTGTGGAACATCAAGATGAAGATCAATGCATTGATCAGTTCAGTTGGATCAATGCATTGATCAGTTCAGTTAGATCAATTCGCTAAGATAGGCTAACGGACAGAAATTAAGCTATCGAATCCAATAATACAAAACCAAGGTAGGAGAGGCAAAAGAGAAGTTCACCTCTATGGAAGCTAAGTTTCTTGTTTAAGATCACCTAAGAAAGAGCATGGATTGAAAAGAAAACACAAGCTACCTATATCACATGTTATGTGATACCAAGTTCTGCTAATAGCGAAAAGTAATCAGATGGTTATCTCATTAGCATTCCCATCCAACATTATACAATTTCACAGACACTAGCGAACAACTTCCAATTGATAGTTCCAAATGGAAAGGAAGCAAGCATAACAATAGAAGAATAAGGAAATTAATAAAGCTAATTCGATCGATAATGAAAAACATTCATTCGCAAATTTGAAAATACAAAATAATAGCATTGAGCAACATATGAGAAGCATAATTAGCTACAAATTAAATAATGCTCTTCAAAACATTGGTCAAAATTTTCAGATAGACTTACACTTCTTGCCCAAAACCTCAAATAGGAACTATGAATAAAAAATACTTCTGTTCTAACCATGATAAACGTAGAGAAAAAAATGAACTGCTACATGCAAGGAACAGCCGGACAGCCCATTGCTACTTTGGAACCACAAAGAAGCAACCCAAACATGCAGAGAAGATACTGCAAGGAAAAGCAAGAGAGAACACAAGACTGTACAATTGAAGGAAGCAAGAGGTACAATCACCCATGAGGAGAAAAGTAACCAAAGCTCATTGATCAGGATATTCATGACCTAAATGTAACTTCCCTGTTCACTTCTAACATTCCCTTTCACACAAAGCTCATAAATGGGGAAAGAATCAATCACTAAATACTTACTCCATATCTAGTACATAAACCATGCAGATCCTAAACAGAGGTAATAAGCTCTGGGCGCGGTTCAAGCAAAGAAATCTGTACAGACAATGACTAATTGGCCAGAAAAAGCACACTCTCCATACGCATTCATCTTTTACTAAGGTGTTAGTTGTATGAAATGCAAAGTTACAAATGTATATACATGCTCTCCCTCAATGGTGATACAGATGAAGGATTACACCATCCGCTATGACTGCTTCATTCAGCTTGGGCAATAGTTTCCAATGTTATGCAAAAGCACATTACAAAGTTACAGATACCACTGAAAAAAAGACAGCTTGATAAAATGAAGACTGAGTGCCTGTGTTTAAGAGATCTCACTGACTATAACCAAAAACAGGAAGTGTCTCTGTGTTTCCAATTTTGATTCTACTCAGCTTCATCCACCTGCTCAGCATCAGGTATCAACTCTTCTGATGCATCATTGGACTGCAAGCTTTCTTTATTTTGTAGCTTCAGAAATTGCTTACTTCGTGCCACTCTTAATGGTCTCCCCATGAAATCCTGAAGCAATTCGGCCAAAATACATGTTACAATACGATGCTTACACTCCAAGTACAGATCAGCAGCTGATGAATTAAGTGTGTATCGACAAACTGCTCACCTTCCCCTCAAAGGTTGTCAAGGCTGCCTCAGCCTCTTTCTTGGATTTGAAGGAAACAAATCCATATCCAGAAGACCTTCTTGGATTGTCATGAAATATAACTTCCGCAGAGGCAACCTTACCACTCCCAGAGTCGAAAAACTCCCTCAGGTCTTTCGCTCTAGCCTCATACGACAGGTTAGCTACGAACAAGTTGAATGTTGCAATTGGTCTGGGTTGCGCAGGAGGGGGCGATTTCTTCTTTCGCAGTTTCGCATAGTTGACTTTCAACACTCTACCCTCGAATTCCTGCAAAATATTCATAAAAGAATTAAAATTTTAGCCCAGGATAAAACATTTCCACGATGATACACTTGAAACACATCTTGCACCACCTGATTTCATCTTATGAGGGTTCAAGCGTGTAACTCAATGGCAATAAGGAACTGAAAAGCCAGATATACAAAAATGAATCACATTGACACTGCATATGGGTTCGACTTCCACTCAGTCAGTAGTCAAATTAACTTAACTTCAGATTACTCTTACACTAACATAAAACATCAGGCAACGAAACCATTACTAAAGAAGGAAAATTCAACACCCAATCACTACAACAGGTACATGAACAAGAGAGAGAAACATGCTTACGGACGATTCGAGACTGTTGAGGGCATTGAGAGCCTCCTCAGCTGAACCCATCTCCACGAAAGCTAGACCCCTGTTCCTCATCTTGTTATGCATCGAAAGCTGAAACGGAAATAACGAAATGCACAACCCATCATCACCCGACGAATTCCTTATTCCAAGAAAAAGCGAAATCCATCCACGCAACCACGCAAACAATGAGAAGCAACGGAGCACAAACCTCGACTTCCACGACCGTCCCGTGCTTCTCGAACAACGACCGAACGTCCTCGGCAGTACAAGTCCAGGGGACGTTCTGGGCAATCAATCTGGTCCTCGAGAACTCCGCTTCCTCCTCTTCTTTCTCTACTCGGGCGCCACCGTCGTCATCTGCGGACGACTGCGTTTCGACGGATAGAGTCAAAGTCGCCGAAGAAGCGCAAGAGAGACGGAAAAGGGGCGGCGGCCGTCTCGACTTGGACTTGAGAGAGCGGCAGAGAGGGGAGGAGGATGGGGATTTCGGCAGGGGAAGAGACAGGAAGGCTGGTGAGCGTAATGGGTGGGCGGGAGCGGAAGAGAAGGCGTCGCCGGAGAACGGGGAGGTCGAGGGAAAGCATTGAGGGTGACGAAGCAGAGAAGCCATCGGTGGTGTTGAAGGTGGTCGCGACTCGCGAGCTGCCCAGAAAACTGAAACATCGCTTCGGATAAGGGGAGAGGGAATTATCTCGATTGAAGAAGACGATGGTTTAAGCCCCTAAGACGACGTCGTTTGCCCTGAACTTAGGTTTTATTTGAGACCCTGTTTGTTTTGTGGGAAATGTTTTACAGAAAATTATTTTATAGGAAAATTAGAATATATTTCAGTATTTAACCGAAATTTGAAAAAGAACTGAGATATTTTTCATTTTATGAAAATGAAAATCTAATTTGATTTTTATAAATAAACATATATTATTTGAGTCAACTCCCAAGTCCAAATTTTTAATGGACCACCACTTGGGCATGGGAACTTGGG
Organism: Eucalyptus tenuipes; assembly: GCA_014182365.1. Taxonomy (NCBI): domain Eukaryota; kingdom Viridiplantae; phylum Streptophyta; class Magnoliopsida; order Myrtales; family Myrtaceae; genus Eucalyptus; species Eucalyptus tenuipes. Next base: position 42,929,011 of record CM024542.1, read on the forward strand.
TCCCAAGCAATAGCATGGGCACCGGTCATGGGTTCAGGCCCTAAACACTGGTGCCCTTGCTCGAGTTCTTAGCTTGGCCTCAATGGACATGGGCCCAAGTGCTAGGGACCTAGGTGCTGGCATTGGAGTCTTGGGCCCAGCCTTAATAGACTAGGGCCAAGCAACGTGATCTTAAGGCCCGCCGTAATGGACTTGGGCTTAGGCACTAAGCACCTAGTCTTGTGTGTCAACAAGTAAGCATGGGCATTGGGGTCCCAAGTTCAACCTCGATGAAGTCAAGCATAACCACTAGGGTCCATAGCCTCAGCCTTGATGGACCTAGGTTTGAGCAGGAGAGATCCTTCGGGCATAAGCATTAAGATCTCGAGCTCAACCTCTGTGGACCTAAGCTCGACCTCAATAGTCATAGGATTTAATGCAAGGGATTCAAGTAGGGTCTCAAGCTTGAACTTTGTGGACCCAATTCGAGGTGTCGGGGAGTTGAACAAGGGTACTGGGGACCTAGGCCTGACCTTTGTGGACCTGGGCTCGAGTGTTAGGGAATTGTGCACGGGCGCCGAGAGCCACATGGGCGTCAATGTCCCAAGCTTAGCCTTTATAGACCTAGGCCAAACCTCTTTGGACCCAAGCCAAGGTGCCGTGAAGTCGAGCAAGGGTACCAAGGCCTTAGGCCTGACCTTTGTGGATTGGACTCGAGCATGGCGAGCTGTGCACGGGTGTTGAGACCCCCTACACGGGCGTCAATGTCCTAAGCTCAATCTTAATGGAGCTAGGCCCAGTCTTTTTAGACCTAGGCTTGACCTGGATAAACCTCAATGGATCGGCCCTAGCCTCTAGACCTGGGTTGGTTACCAAAAGATTAGGAACGAGCATCAGGGTTTTCGTAGCTAATTATAGAATTTCTTATTCAAAAGCCGATATCAAGTGTTGTTTTAGATAATGAATTAAACATATTGATGGATTGAGAGAAAATGATTGTCTTTACTCTTTACACTATATCCATTGATAAAAAAAAAAGAATCATTGAGGTCTTGACCTTAGGTCTTTCCCAATAACCAACTCTGGAGGGATCAGCCTATAGTTCTCTTCTAGTCTCGTTTGCTTTCGAGAGCCTCCCCCTCCCCGTCCCTTACTCGTCCTTTGGGCCACTAACCACTCGCTTGCCGGCCGCTCGGGCTCAATCTGTTACGAGCACTAGCCTTTTGCGACTACGCAGGCTCATCAAAACGCGCTTTTTAGCTTTCTTGATTTGGCCCGAATCTGCTCGGACGGGCGGGCGGATTTTTGGAGCGAAAGAGGAAAGGATTGGGCAATTTCAATTTCCTGAATTTAAATATATGTTTTTTATTGACTAGAAAAATATTTTTCATTATCCTATTTTTTAAATGATTTGAATGCTGAAAAATAAGAAAAATATTTTCTCGAAAAATGTTTTCTGCAAAACAAATAGACCCTACATTTGTATTTGGACAAAAGTTTATCAAAGGTCCCATGATGTTTTCAATTTATAAACCGCATATTTATCTATTCAAGTAAGCTGCAGAGCATTTGATGCTACTACCTTGTACCACTTAGACTTGCGCGCACAACTCTAATCTCTTTATTTCTTTGTAGAAGTATCATTTGTCGGTTTTTTAGGATATAGATCTCCATCGCAACTTCAGCCATCATTACTGAAGGGCTAGTAATGTCAACTAGATGGAGATGAATAGGTGATTTAAAACAAACTTAACAAATAAATGTGTAATTAAAAGAGTCAAGTAGATGAAAGTGTGACTATGAGAAAAAAAAAAGTGTTGATATGACTAGAGTTTAGATAATATTCAGCAATGCAAAAACTACAATTGAATAATAAGTGAATATGAGCAAAAAGATAGAAGAATTTGCACATAGAAATGTATAGCGGTCTGGCTTAAAGTAAGCTTACGTTCACTCTTTCATGCTGACAATCTAGTAATTAAATTTCACTAGTAAATTAAAGACAAATTATAGTAATGAGTGTTGCTATTCACAACCCGAAGTTGGTACTGCTCATGCAAAAGTTGATATGATTCACAATCTCGTACTAACAGTTGTTGATGCTCCTTAAATGATTACAATAGTAAGCTCTTTGAAGACAATGAAAAGATTGTGAAGCTCTCTAGAACTTTGGAGTTGTTTTCTCTTAATCTCTCTCTCTCTTCAACGCTTAGTCTTCTTTTAGACTTCTCGATATCCAAAACTTCCTGTTGGACAATCTACACGAGAATCAATTTTCAAACTTGGCCATTGGACAATTGATGAGAAGATTAGGGTAGCCATTGACATAGAACAATCAAAGATTCCATTGATTTGGTCACTCATACAATTAAATCTTGATTTTCATAAGTGGAGTTATTCAACTAAGGAAATAATTTCGTCTCGATTTTCAATTAGTTAAAATTCCTTGCGTGATTATATATATTGCAAGAATAATCATAATAAAGAAAGTTCATCAATGTCTTCTAATAATGGAATTCATACCAGGTCACAAAAAATATCCAGGGATAAAATAATGGTCTTGCAATTCGCAACAGGATTGTCATTGTAGGTAGAATAAGTATTCTGCCGATATTTAGTCATTATATAACTATGATTTTGATAATATCCACGCCGTTGCTTTGCTTATATCCAGCGTTTGCTTTGCTGATATTCAGATGCAATCCTTGATAATATTCATGTAATAGGTCAGTTGATATTCATTGAGCAGCTCTATTGACGTTCAAATATAATCTTTGATAATATTTACCTAATGGGTCAGCCAATATTCACTAAGTAGCCTTGTTGATATTCAAGCAGTACATTTGTTGACATTCACGCAGTTTGTTGCTTCTTGGATATGATCATCCATTATTCTCAATGATAGTGATGTAGATATAAAAACTTTGCAACTTCCAAGTTAAGATAAACTTCTCATTCCTCTAGACTTGTTCATGTAGGACTTTTAGTCATAAAGAATCTTTTCAGCGTGATCATCACCTCAAACATAAACACTAGTATTTATCAAGATTACTATAAATTATTGATAAGTTTGTCGACTTCAAAATATATTACGAAATTTTCTCAATAATTACGATGGGTTTTGACTTGACCAGCCCGAGGATATGAATCGGAAAGGAGGGTTGGCTGTTGCTCGATTGAATTTCTATTGGTCCCGATTATGAAAAACATTTCCTGGACGCCCTGCTTCTAAGCCACTGGGCCGACCGTGCATTTAATCTACCATTTATAATGTGCACTTTCAGTTTTATATTCTATTGATTAATTTAAAATATCAAAATTAGCGCCTAGCGCGATTTCGCCAGAGACTTATTATACTCGCGCTTCTGCATTACATAACTAGACATAAAGTTTCATTAGGAGAAGAGTTTCTAAGATGGCATAGAGAATGACCCTTTCCGATTCCAACTTCCCTCATGTTGATACCCATATCTTGGTGGTAACGAGGCAAAGGGATGTTTGCCTGATCTTATTTATTTTTATTTTTTTGGGAAGAGATCACATCATATGCTAGGAATCGCTAAGCCCATACATGCCCATTTCGCACTTTTAAAAAGTTAGATTAAGAAAATTATGGTGTTAATCTCCAAAAAAATGTGGTGTGAAGTGTGATTTTGACCCCATCTTGAATTTCCTAGATTCCTACCAAAAGAAATGAGTGCTTGTTATTTGGAGAGTCACTAGGACTCGGATATTTCAAAACTTCTATTGACTAGTTAACTTTAAAACAGCTCTTATCTTCTATTTGATCATCTTTCTTGACAGTATCAGAAAAATGTCGTTGCAAAATAAAGGAATGATTACTAGTCGAGAAATGAACAAAGAGTCAAGAAATTTGAGATGCGAAATCACCAATCCTGGGAGATTTAGACAATCTCGTACGAACCCTATTTCTGTGTTGTTTTTTTCTTCTTCTTTCTTCTTGATTAGATGCGTTCCTACTCGTGTGATGTTGAGGTTTTGGTAAACTATTGGCAGCTGTTTAGTGTGTGTGGGTTAGAAAGCGAAGAGGAAGAAGAGTGGGTAAAAAAGATGGCTTTGGTGGAAGATCAGTTTCACTTCGAAAGGTATTTACGACCTTAAGCATGATGCCGGCCATCCAAAACCTGCCTTTCACGATATTTAAATTATCATTATCGTTGTATCTCGATCGGGACGTGGGAGCCGACACGGATGGCTCCTCCAACACCTACACGCAGTAAAAAGGATTAAGAAAATCGAAAAGATGGAAGAGGAAAGCTCGCTCTCGTCAATGAAAGGTGCCTAACTGAGTTAAAGGGAATGAATACAAGCTGATCTGCTCTCTATCCAAATCTTTTAATTATGCAATTCTGCATACAATAGCTCAGATTTAGTTGGTACAATGCCCTCGAGGGTTCGTCCATCGCCTTTATGAGGCGATGCGCCGTCATTCATCAAAGTTATCGTTGCTCTTTTTCGATTCGGTTTAGTTTCTTCTCGTGAGCAAGACGAGTCGATAAAACCTCTCGAGACACGCAAGTCACTTCGACATTTGCGCATCAAGCGAGGTCGAGAATCGCGTGGTTTTTGAGAAGTCGAACCCGGAATTTTTTCTGAGGGGCGATGCACAGCTCTCACCTTCACTCAACCTTCGCTCAACATGAAAAGAAACCTATTTGCCTCTTCACTCCACCCATTACTTTCTGCAGGCCTCCTCTCTCTCTCTCTCTCTCTCTCTCTCTCTCTCTCTTTCATTGTTTTCTAGGCTGAGTAACATCTTCACTTAACCTTGAAAGAGACTTTCTTCCTTTGATTTTCATGCTTTCTTGTCTTCCAATTCAAACAAAAAGAAAACAATTCCGTCCCCACTTTCACAGCCCTCCACAATATTCGCACCCTCCATCTCCTTCTTGGTTGGACTTGGGTCTTTCTTCCATGGCGATAAGAAACAGGAAGCTCTTCCCAGCTCTCTCCAATACCAATGAGACAATCAACTGTCCCGACTTCTGCGACCCGGCATGCCCCTACAACTGCCCCGACTTCTTCTTCTTCCCGCCGCCCCCGTCGTCGACGCCGCCTCCACCACAGCCTCTGCCAATCTCATCCTCTGATCATCCCAGCCAAGACAGCCGCATCCCTCCATCTTTGATCATCGTCGTTGCATTGCTCTCGGGGTTTTTCCTCCTCATCGGCCTCATCATAGCAAGGTCCAATTCCTGGTGGCCGTCCAGGAGAAATCCACCGACCCCTGCAGCCCCGCCGGATGGCGATGACGATGAAGATTTCCTCGACGAGAACCGCATTGACCACCCCATATGGTTCATCGCCACCGTGGGCCTTCAGCAGTCGATCATAAACTCGATAACGGTTTGCAAGTACAGGAAGGGCGAGGGGTTGATAGAAGGTAGTGATTGCTCTGTGTGCTTGAACGAGTTCCAAGAAGGAGAAACTTTGAGGCTGTTACCCAAGTGCAGTCATGCTTTCCATGTACACTGCATTGATACCTGGTTGAGATCTCACACGAATTGTCCACTCTGCCGCGCCAGCATCATCTCCGCCACAGCAAATCTCAATCCCCCCGGGCCAACTTTGGAGATGATGGGACTCAACGAAGACGCCCGGGTAGAGAATTCTACACAGGGTGTGGAGTTGGGAGGCAGCCACGAGAGGTACGGTGCTCCTGAAACCAGAACAGAAACAGAGGATGAAGATGAAGTAGCAGCTGCTGATGGTCAGGTGATCTTGAAGGTCGACGCAGAAGTCAACAGAGACCCTGCTAGTGATCAAGCAGCAGCTGATTCCACCGATTCTCTAGGAACTCTGTCACCCTTGTTTGTCCTGAGGAAGTCTCGCAGCGAGAAAGATCAAACGGTTGGTCCACAGGGGACGGTTGATGAATATCAGAAGGTGTTTGATGGAAGAATGGGTGGTTCTTCAATTGAGCAGTTCCTGAGCAATCCAAGTTCGGTGACCATGACGAGATCGCATTCGTGCAGCGAAGGGTTCCTCCTATCAAGAGACAGTCGGAGCTGCTGTGATTCAGCTCAACCTTCCTAACACACTCGCAAGAAATTTTTCTGTTTCTGATCAAACGGGCATAAGATCAAGGTGTTTTCGAGTATGGATTTCTGCGCGGGAAGCAGGCCCAAAATGGCTCGCGCAGCGGAAATCCGGAAACGGAGTCGCAAAAGAGGAAAGCTGTCGACTGCAATGATCATAGAGTCATCTTGAAGGTAATATCAAGCGCACAATAAGTACGATCAAGTAGAACTTTGCTTCTCTCTTGATTCCTAGAGTACATGTAGGTTGTGTCTCGTTCCATGTGTGAAAATTATCGAAGTGAATTCTTGACTAAAAACTCCTAATGGAAGTGATTAATGGTGATTCTGCGAAAGATCATCGCCATGTGAAACTGCTGGTTTTTGAGATGAAAGGGCCTTGAAGCCAAGAGTGGAACTTGTCCCGGGAGAAAGAATTGTACATAGAGTCGAGGAATGTGATTGTAAAAATTGTGCAGGAACTTGCGTTCTTCAATAAAACCCGATGTGTGTTTCATAGATTCTTACAGCGTCACTGGCTTAATAGAATAAAGCGAATCTATGCAATACTTTGTGAGGACAGGCCAATTTGTGCCAATTTGCCGCTGTCACTAGGCGTGAGCTCGCCGACCAGCGAGGCAAGCCCACTGGATCGCCTCAGTCAAAGGAAGGAGGAGGGAGGAGAGAGGAAGAAGGAAGAGAGAGGAGACAAAAAAAAGATAAAAAAAGATAAAAAAAATTAATAAAATATTATTTAAAAAAGGTCACCTGAGTCGGCCGGCTACCACATTAGCGTCAGCCAGCTAATTTTGGGCGGATTGACTAATCGAAATAATTATAAAAAGTTTAGGATTCAATTGGTAAAAAAAAAAAAGTTTAAGATTGAATTAACACAACTGCGATAGATTTAGAATTTTTTTGGTAATTTTCTCTATACGTCATGAATTGCGATGACGGAATCATATACTTACGGTCGAGTAGTTTGGCTTAAGCCGAATATTTAGTAACATGTGTAAAGATCCTTAGGGTAGCGCCCATACGAAGTAGCTACACTGAGTATTTTCCCACATCACGAATTGTGACGATGGAATTGTAGATGTGCGGGAGAACTGAGCAGTTTGGTTTGAACTGGATATTTAGTTGTGTATGGGCGTGCGTGTGTGAATCCTTATGGTATAGCCCAAACGAAGTAGCTGTGCTGGTTGCCTCTCCCCACCTTTTATCACAATAATAAACAAAAGTCGAGGCATCAATCATTGTGAATTTCTTTATATTAGACGCATGTTAGTCCACGCACGCGAAGAAGAAGAACATCATCTATTAATTAAGAAGGCAATTAATGATGTGCTCAATGTCCACTATTAATGAGCACGTTGTTGCTATGATGATTTTTGAACTTGGTTCTATATGACTGAAATTTCTTTGTTTTAAAAAAAGTAGGAAAAAAGAAACATATATAAGGTCATCTTAGTTTCAAATTTACTAGTATAAGTGTCATTTTATATATAAATTGAAAAAAATAAGAAATGCCAAGTGGACACATGGGTTACCTGGTCCAATTTTTAAGGTAGAACCAGGAACATACTTGGCCCCACCCAATTCTCGGATAATTGAATTGACAACTAAACCGACGGATTTTGATAAGTTAGTTCAATAGATTGTTCTTGGTTCAACCTTGCAATGTGGATTTAATGCTCCCCTCACACGTAAGTCGACCCTTACAAGTCCCGTGTGGGTCAGGGTCCCGGTGGACCGTTGCCCATGCCTAGCCCACCCCTAAGTGGCCACCCAACGTGTGCTGAGAAGATGGGCAAAGGGGGATGGAGTCCCAATTTCGATGAAATTAGGGTATTGGCCCTGGTCATTTCGGGCCCGCTAAAAGATAGTGAGCTAATCTATATTTTCGAAGACTTTCGGCTCTCCTCTATTGTTTCTAGCCCAAGACCTGCGTGTTTCCAATTTTAATTTCCATATATAGGTTTGAGTTTTCAATAACAAACATGGATATAATATCTATAAGAAACTAAATAAATACGTATCTTTTGCATGTACAAATAATAGTGAAATAAGTACATCCGGCGAGGCGGATTGGCAGGGAGGGGCAAAGTCTATTCTGGCCCCGCCAGTTCTGCCGCTTTTGGCCCACTCCACGTTCAGGGTTCGGCACCGCGGAGTGGCGAAGCGCCGTGTCCCATACCCAAGCTATATGAGATGGACATAAAGGGCTATATTTTCCTCCGACCTGGATTTTGGAGGTATTATGCTAAGCATTTCCAATCAAGTGGACCACCAATGTCACGTTCTTTTTACTGCGAAAACTCCTACTGCGTTATATCGTAGTTATAAGTTAGGCGCTCAGTGAATAACATATTTGCAAATCGCATTGCATTTGTCCAAAACAATCTTACTTGAAATTTGTTGGACTTGGTTAACATTTGTCAGGCTCTTATAAGGGGTCAACCCGATCCGACTCGATGAAACGCCTAGCTTATCGAGCAAGATGGTTTTTATCTGATTTTGAGTTTGGATTAGTGATGGAATTTAAGGAGATACAAAGCTCCATCTCATCTCAATTTGCTTCCTAACATCCTCAACAATCTTATCTCTGACTTGATATCTTAGTTGTTGAGAATGCCATGGGGGATAAATATTTGTATCAAGATTGTGCACAAATGAGCGCCTGAGAAAAAGCCATTCTAGAGTGTCATTTAACCGTTTCTATGCAAAAACATGAGATCTTAGGTTGTGATATGTGGGTGTAGTTCCTTTCTATGATTATATTCCGACCATGGGTTCGAAACAATGTAAAAGGGGATTGTCAATTAACCATGTTCGTGAACCCGTGAGTTTCAAATTAGATCAACTTATGAAAGTTGTTTGAGGTTGAGGTAGAGACACGATGAACTCATAATTACTCATGAATGTGAATGTTTTATTTGCACTTCCATAAAATAACTATGTTATGTACAAATTGTTATACTCCAGTAAAATCCACAAATTCTTCTTCTTCTTCTTCTTTTAAAAAAATTCTATGTAATTCCAAGTTTGAAAAAGCTGAGATATCTATGAAGCAGTGTGTCCAAACCAATAATCATTTCCCAAGTATCAATTCCTAATGTCGTTGTAGTGACACAGAAATAGCTTGAGCAACATCACGTGATGATTACAATCAAATATTAATAAATGACCAAAAAGAAACCGACCGAACACTTTTTTTTTCCTCAATTAACATCTAATGCAAAAAAACAAAGTTATTTTAGGTCCCCAACTCAAAATAAATCCTATTGGCTGAGCAATGTTCCAATAAAGAAAGTTGAAAAAGCCTTTTATGCACGCAAAAGCATTTTTTTTCTTTGTTTGTATTAAGGTGGCAGCAAACGGTTGCACTCCCAGAAAGGGGAAAAAGGGAAAGGCTTTTAGGTTTTTGCCTTTTCCTGAAAAGCGGCCACCATGCGGCAAAAGATAAAAGAGCTTTTTCGAAAGTCATCTTAGTAAGGTTTCTCGTATCCAGGAAGATGAAAAGGAGAGTGAAAAGGCCATCCCGCTTAATATATATGAATATCTGATGTAAACGACAACTCTCTGGACCACCATGGGTAGCAGGTTCGATGGCTTTTCTTTTCTGGAATCATCTTATTCGCTTTCCATGAAAGGAAATTGAAAGAGCGATCCCGCTCAATATATTAATGTTACTGATTAAACAAAAATATCTGTGCTCTTCTTCTTCTTCTTCTTTTTTCTCATGTGGAACTTGTGGATTTGATTTCATAATTAAAATATACTTTTGAGTACATTAATGCGTTCTTGTTTGAAGCATCACTGTTGAGAACTGTATGTAAGTTGTGTTAAAAAAATCTCACATCAGAACATTGGTGTAGTGTGGGTTAGTTAACATATTCTAATCGGCCTATAACTCATTAGCATAAGTTCTTAGGTTAAAGCAGGTTCAATCGGATATAATGAATAACTTAGTCTTGGGATCCCTTGGTCTGCGCAACAAAGTTTTTGGACAGTTTTCATAATTCACTCACATGTGAGGAGGAGATTATTAAGATGCACGTATGAGGTGTACTAGAAAAAATCCCACATTCGGAGAATTTGTGTGGTGTGGAGCAACTAATTTATCTTAGTTGACTCATTAATCTTAGCCTTAATCTTTTAAATGAATGTGGGTTCAACTAGATATGTTAATGAACTTGGACTTGAACTCCCTCTTAGCGATTTCCCCAAGTAATTGTATAGGAATGCATTAATGTTTGGTGTATATATCATGAAAGAAAGAAAAGTCTTTCATTAGCAAATTTGTGTTGTTTGGAACAATTAATATATCTTAGTTGGCTTAAACTCATTAGCTTAAACTTTTCAACTAAGGTTTGTCTAATTTGATATGTTGACGGACTCAAATTTAGGTCTCTCCCCAAGCGAATGTATCGGGTTTTTGTTGTGTGTTCCTAACAAGTATATCGTAAATCTAGTTTTTGCAATGAAATTGTTTGCACCTTTGTAAAAAACAACTCAAGATGAAGATTTTGTATTTGAGAAAGAAAAAATATCTTAAAGGGAAGTAACCATGGAGAAAATAGTAATGACCATTCTAGGAAATTGAGATTTTGTTAGACCAAAAAAGTTTTGGGCCAATATGTTCAAATGATGTTGGTAATGATTTTTTAAGATATTAACCCTTGAACAAATGACATGTATCTACAATGTTAGACGGCACTTAATTACGACTAATTGTGAAATTGGACAAAATGATAAATTTGGGCCGATGATATCACTTTGGGGAGTTTCACAGCATGAAAAAAAAAGTTTTGAGTACATGTGTCTAAGTGTAAAATTCCCATATCGTTTTCTTTGAATGCAATGAGCCACAACAATTTAGGATTTTTTTACGGCATTAATCAGCCTCATTTCTTACAACTCTTGAATTTGAAATTCAACAATCAAATGACTAATCCTTGATGTTTCTAGTTGTCATTACCTGTCAATGCATGTTTCAAATTCAATTGGCAATGGCCAACTGTCAATACCTACTCAAAGCGTCTGCTCGCTACATATGGCACCGAGATTTTTTGAACATATCTTCTCATTCCATTCTTATTCATTACTTTTCAGGAAGTTTGAGAGGAGTTGGATGTATCCTTAAGGTGAATAGATGGTTCAAGTCCAAGTCAAGGTGATGATTCAGGTCCAAGATCTGAATACCTCCATGTCAAGGCGATGGTATTAGGTCTAAAGCTCTCTTGATCTTATAATGCTTTAATTTTTGTCAAAAAGATATGGAATTTTTCATGTTTCTCTGTGGTACGTACCTTCTTCTTTTTTTTCGGTCAATGAGTACCTTAGACAACATAATCGAGACCATAATTGAGACAACTTTTAATGCGGTACGTCCTTCAGAAAAAAAAAAAAAAGGACCATAATTTCACATATACTTTCAACTGATAACAAGAGTTTCAACCCCGCTCATGTTGTTCAAAACGAGCTATACTTCGTTTATTTATATGTTTTATGTAAGTGGCCCCTCTAATTAATTATCTATAGTATATAAGAATGAATCCCAGCTAACATAAAGTATATAAGAATGAATCCCAGCTAACATAATTGAGACCATAGTTCCACAGAACATCCTAAAAGAAAATGAAAAATATGAGAGAGAGAGAGAGAGAGAGAGAGAGAGTAATTACAGAACGTTTGAATATATTAAAAGGTGGAATTAAGCAAGATAAAAGAAGGCAAAAGGAAAAGAAAAGAAAAAGGCGCTTGTGAACACAGTTACAGAAGAGAAGGGGGGTTGGTTAATTAGGGTTCCAAATCAAGTTTAGGTGAAAGCGCCAGCTCCTTCCTCCATTCTACGTAGCAATTCATGGACAGCGGCCGCGATTTCATCCACCGTGTTCAAGTGGCATCCTTCCTCCACCTGTCTCATTTTACCACGATATAGAAAAAAGGAAACACGTTAGCTGATTGGAAATAAATAAATAAATTAAATTGCATCCTTAAAAGGGAAAGAAAGAAAAGATCAGAAGAAGAGCACAAGAAGAAATTTTCAACTAGGAAATTATGCATGTACATTCTTGGTGGACCTAACCAATTGGCTCGTTATACAATCAAAACACATGAATCTACGACTGCACTCAAAGCAACTACAAGGTGCGATTGACAGTTGACATTTTTAATTGTACTTTAAAGATCGAAAAGTGATTTTTATTATAATTAACGGTAAGTATATCTTAGAGTCTACTAAAGAACACTGAGGTTAATATAAAAAGTTGTTTTGAACACTTTTATTTTGTTTAAGTATAATAACAGTACATTCTCTTCCCGGTGCTTAGATTATTGCTTAGAGAACTTTAAGCCCAACCCAAACGGTCCCTCATATTCGAGCCAAAAAATTAATCATGCTGCAGCAGAAAACCAGCAGGAAAAGAACAAAAGAAAGTAACAGAGAACAAGTGAAATTTTATATTTTCCTATGAATCTCAACTTATCTCGCAGTGCACCACAAAATCTGTATTTGCCATTCATATTACGATATCCAACCCTAGACTACATGCATATGAGACACGTTATGATCGCGTACTAAAGTGACGTGGAATTACACTTTACACTCCTAAATACGAGTAAATTCAATTTGCGACGATATCATCGGACCAAAACGTCTCGGAATATATTATGATTATAGCTGAGACAGAGAGCATATTGCATGAGCAGTAAACGACATGCCTACCGACTAAACAACACGTGGGCGTATCATTTCATGGCAAAGGAAACGGAGAAAAAACAAGCGAGAAAGACAAGTGGGCGTATGGTGACGAATCGTGAGAAAGTACTATACCTTGACGCTGACCGAGTAGAGGACCAAGTCGTCGACGGTGGTTATGTTGAGGTGGAGCACGGTGAGCCGGAGGCCCTGCAGCCCGGCCAACAGCTGGAGCAGCTGCCTCGGCCTCTTCTTGGAGAGGATCTTCATGTTGGCATGGCTCTCCACCATTGACACCTCGATGTCCGCCACCACCCACTGGGAGTGGGGGCCGCCGCTGCGGTCCTCCAGAGCCATGGCCGGCTCAGTCGGCCCGCCACATGGAGCCGAGGCCGGCCGAGTCGAGTACTGCGGGAAGCTGAAGAACTCGGCAAAAGGCGAGGCAACGTCATTGTTGCTGTTGTCATTGTTGTTGTTGGCAGCGGCGGCGGCGAGGTCTTGCAGTGGTTTCGGTTTCGACTTGTGGGTCTGCATGGACTGAAGGAGCTGCTCTAGCTCCTTCACGAAATTGATGGCCCCTCCTATGATCGACGCTTGATCACCCTGAGAAAATAAAAATAACAAAACACATAGATGAAGATGTCGAGTTATATACTAATATATATTCAGAATGCATGTAGATTTGTGAATTCTGGAGCTCGGATATTGAGGGAATTCGTCCCCGGATCTCAAAACGAACGAATGAATAAAAAAACAAACGAGGCGCAGTCGTTGCAAATCTCGAAATCGGATGCGGAATTAGCGAATTTCGCAAGCCATTTTTCAAGAAAAGAGGAAATGGGGGGAAAGCCGAAAACACCGAGGCAATCGCGAAAAAGGCAGTCACGAGAAAGGAGGGGGAAAAAGGTTAGATAGCGGGCGGCGTTCAAGATGATTTGACCTCACCCTGTCGGAAAAGGTTGTCGTCGTCAACTACGTTAAAAGTAGAAAAAAAAAAAGAAGAAGAAGGAGAAATGGGAGATCTTGACTCGCTCTGACGTCTTTGTTTATCGAAGGAGAAAAGAAGAGAGGCGAGCGTTAGCTATGGACTGACCCGCTGGCTGTAAGAAGGGGGCATGAGGGAGCGGAGGACGGCGAGGTACTCGTTCATCTGCTTGCGGCGGTTGCGCTCCACCGCAATGTGGGTCATCCTCTGGTTCTCTATCTCCTCCTTGTTCTTGCTGCTCCTGCTCCTCCTCCTCTTCCTCCTCCCGCCGCCGCCTCCTCCCCCTCCGCCGGCCCCCGCCGCAGACGGGGAGGGCTGGCCGCTGCCGGCCTCGGCGGCGGCGGCGGCGGTGGCGCAAGTGGTCTCCGGCGACGAGGAGTTGGGTTCCAGGGCCGGCCACTGGCCGCTGCTGATGCTGACGCCGTGCATGGCCGAGGTGTTGGCCGAGGAAGAGGAGTAGTAGTCCCAGCAGCATGCGTTGTTGGCGGTGGGGTCGTCGTTGAAAGCGTCCAGGAAGGCCTTCTCGTCGGCCAATTCCGGGAGCCCGCCGGCCAGGGCGTAGTACTGATCCCGGCTGTAGCCAAAAGGGTCTTGTGGGTACACCACCGCCTCGAGCGCCATTTTCTCTTCTTTTTTTATGAACTACTCTCTCTCTCTCTCTTCTTGCAGAGCGAACAGAGGAGAGAGAGAGAGAGAGAGAGAGAGAGAGAGAGAGAGAGGGGTGGTTTTGGAGAAGAAAGAGAAGAAGCCAAGGCGCAAGGTTGCTCTGAAAGAGCAAACAAAGACGCCTTTTTTCGGTGGTGAGGTTCGAGATGGAGGAAAAGGCAGTGCGCGGAGAGGGGGTTTTAAATTGGGGTTCATCAAGAGGGGGAAGGGGAAAGGAGGAGAGGGAGAGGAGACTGCTACAGGATGTTGCACGTGAGATTGGAAGAGTGGAGACCGGTCTTTGCCCACTCCTCCTCTTAGAGAGAGATAAGAGAGATTCTCTTATGCATGAGCATCTTGGTAAATAATTTACAAGTTCTTCCAAACTAGTTGTTTAGACAAAGAATTTTCCCAAATGCTTAGGTATCTTTTATGTATAACCCCACTTCTTATCTCTCTCTCATTTCACATGCCAAACACTTGAAATGAACATAAACAAAAAGATCGAAACATAAAGGAACATAAAAAAATAACTAGGTGTGACCTAAACTGAATAATTGATACATGCTACGGTTCGAACTTGTGACCTTTATTTCGTCGTTATGTTAGCTAGACAAATCATTTTCCCTTAATACTCAGCTCTTCGTAGGTAATTTGGACCTTACACCCGAATATATGTGCAGGGAGGTGGGATGCGGTCGCAATAATGGCTAGATCGAATTGTCGATTTGTTTGAATACTAGATCAAAATTAAATGTTTTAATCTAAAAGCTTAACTTATCGAGAAACAGGCAAACGGAGCATATACACGTGTATAACAAAGGTGAAAGTGAATACCTATACGGATGTCCGATTAGTTTCTCCTACTCGGACAGGAGCCACGTATGGATTGAACAATTAACAAAGAGTGAGGGACCAAGAACAGCCTCGAAATCGATTGGGGCCCAAGACGTTTGGTTGCTTAGGACCCTACTCCTCTACCAATGTTTGGTTGCGTAGAGATCGAATGCATATCCCGCAACTTGAGCAGACCCCCATAATTTAATCGATTACTTAACTCGCTTGATCGTGCAATTAGTGACAAATCATGTCCACCCGCAAGTCATCTCCGACTATTTTTGTTTTCTTTGTAGAAAAAATCTAGTAGTTGGCACCGCAAAATGGAAGTGAAGTTCAATAGAACCAAAAATAATAAAATAATAAAAACCAACATAAAGCCAGCTCAAGACGAAGTCAGAGGCCATTTGAAGCTAGCCGAAAAGCATTGAATCTAGCCTCTAATTTGTGCATCGCGTGCCCGATCTGCGCTTTCTTTCGCTCATTTCGACTCGATCCGACCTCTCAATAGCTATGCCCGATCTAAGTTGAGTCGGACCGAACGTCGTCGTTTACCTCTCTCGGATTCAAGGCCAATCATGGTCATTAAAGACCGGAGGGCAATAATGATGGGGAGGGAAGACCGAGCTGCGCGAAGAGAAGGAAACTTCGTGACCCGGACAGAAGAGGAGGAATAAACTAAATTTCTTCCTCCATATCGGAAATGGAGAGAGGGTCGCCTAACCCTTGCCGGATGCGACATGCGGTTTCATTTGGTAATAATGCGGTCGGACACTTGGACGTGGAAAAAGAGAGAGATGACGAAAAGCTGATGATGCCCCCGCCCCCAGAGATTCTGTCTACGAGATCTGTAATAATAATAATAATAATAATAATAATAATAATAATAATAGAGAGAGAGACAGAGACAGAGACAGAGACAGAGACAGAGAGGGAAATTATAAAAACTGGAAAAAAATTTCGAAGAATTCAACGAAGAAATGAACGCAAAAAAAGGAACAGAACAGAGACTTACTTCAGTTCAGACGTCGGACATGCACAGAGGAATCCATGTGACCACACAAACGGCCACTCTGTAATCATCTCCGATGTAAACTTCCCCTCTTCCCAAGACTTTTCACTATTTTCGCTTTTCACCCAATTTTTTTTAAAACGATTTCTCCTCTTCTCGAATTTCGATCTTTCACCCTATTTCATTCATGCCCATTTCAATATTCTGAGGCCCCTCACGGTATGAAATTCGTACATCCCCCCGCTTAAAATAGGAAGACATTCCTTCTAGGGTTTCTTGCCGTGCCCCTTCGTTTCTCGGGCTCTACCTTGGAGGGAATATTACACCGCGAATTTACGATTCACGGCAGGGTATTATAATAATGATAAGCTTTGATGTTGTGTCATTCCGGTTGTAGCGGGGCTCCCCACGTTGTGATTCCTTTTCGCGCGTTAATTATACTATGTAATTGTGATTAAAGAAGTCGGCCGAAATCCGAAGACCCAACTGGCATTCCATCAGTCGCATCGCCCCGGGAAATCATTAGATTATGCGATTCGATGGCCGATTAAGTCTTCAAGGACGATAGCCCCCCAACTTGCCCCCCTAGCTTCATTTGTTTACACTTGTCCGATCGAGTTAGCTTGCTCCGTGGGATTTTTGTTTGAATTATGTGTACATAACTCGGATTAGAGTATGGTCAACTTCCACCAAACCATAGGCAAATTTTATTTTATTTAGTTATATTCACTGGCTTTAGCCGTAGTCACTGTAGGTAGTATCGCGTTACGATAGCACATCCTCTAGTTTGGCACTTCCTCTCCGGAGCTTATTATCGCGTGGAATTTGATAGTATGTTCCGTCTTTTTTATAATCGATTGCACGTTACTAAAGTATGATCATCGGAAATATTCCTTTCCTACTGTCCAATTGCCTTAGTTTGGCAGTGCTCGTTGATGTGACGCAAAAAGCAATTATCGGCTCGATCATTTCCCTACCAAGTCGCTAATAATTCACTTGTGAATTGACGTGCACCAATGTGGACGTAATCAAGGGTCGCTAGTATTTTTGTTCTTATTATATCATTTGGTCTGATTGTAATTTAAGTAATGGAGTGCTTGCTTCTCCATTTAGGGCGCAAATGATAACCATTCTAGCTAGAAATTGATTTCTGAAAGAGAAATAGAAAAATCTATTTCTATTTCTAGATGAGTTTCTAAGCAAATATAACTGTTTGATAACGACACAAAATTTCTACTCTAAAAATAGAAATTCGTTTGATAACGACATAAAATTTCTTTCTTTCGGACGGAGGTGACCGGCGGACGGCGGACGATGGTCGGCGGCGACGGATGGACAACCGGTTCATAGGGACGAACGATGAGAAGGATTTTTATTTCTCATTTCTGTTCCAGATTTTTACTTCTGATTTATATTCCAAATCTATTTCAGAAATAGAAAAATAAAATAATTTTATCAAATGGATTTCTATTCTAAAAACAAGTCGGAATAGAAAAATTGTATTTGGAACAGAAATTTTGATTTTTCATGCACCCCCTTAGTATTAGGTCAGGCAGAATTTCTAGTGCTTTAAGTTCTTCCTCACACTCGATCGGTTTTTTAGGTTCTCTGAAAAAGCATGACATGAAGTTTACATAATAATCACCGGTAGATGCGTGTCCATAAGGGTATATTGTCACATGACAAGATCGGATTCCCACATGCACATCACCTATTTAATGATGATAGTGTAGATTTTCTTTCATATGCTAACACGTGTCCTGATAAAACTACTTGTTTAAAAACTTCACTGCCCAACATGTATTATACGAAAAAATAACATGGTTTAGTAGAAATGCTTCCATTTCAAATTAGTGATTACACAAAAAAATAGCATGAGAAAGACAAAATATCGAAAACCATAAAATTTACATAATCCTTGCCTTAACAAGTACACTGAAGCTACTCGTTAACATAATTTATTGGATTTTATCATTCTATTAGTTTGAGGTGTGATATAAATTAACTTGCATGACAACGTATGTAAGACATGAAATATAAATGTTATAGTTCTCTAATGATTAGAAGTTTGGAATAACTCCATGGACAAGTCTTCCGTGAGAAATTTGTTCAAAAAGTTCTCAACCTAATGCGTTTTTACCAATTCAATTCTAACTTTTTACTTATATCAATTAAATCACAAACGTTTTCATGTTTTGCCAATTCGGTTCATTTGACCAATTGATCTGGGCAAGGGCCCAATGCCCTTGCTTGTGGGTGGCGAGAATCGCCACCTAGAGTTGTTAAAAAAAAATGTAAAAGAAAATTTTAATAAAAATTTTCAAAAAAAATATTATTAAAATTGTCTACATCAGTGATAGTCATACCGCATATCAATGTTAGTCATGCCGCATAGAATAGCTGGCATCCACGTCAACTATTTCCTGCTAAAATTAATTAGATTGACTCAATTGACAAAATATGAAAATATTTAGAACTCAATTGACATAATTAAAATGTTTAAAATTAAATTGGTAAAAGTGTAATAGTTTAAGATTTTTTGGACAATTTTCCCTATCTTTCATTAATGTCGTTAGAAATATTTTTAGGAGATTCTCCGTATCGTTCTTGATTCTCTATATCTCTGAGAACTGTGCATATCTTTAATGGATTCTAATTGATCATAATTAGTAATGTAATAAATTGTTACCTTTCTTTTTAGTCGTCAGTAAATATATTGTTTTTTTTTAGGTCGATGTCAGTAAATATATCGTTACCTTAGTAATCTTGTGAAAACTGTAAATGCCTTATGTACTCTCTTCCATATTTTTCTATATGATGTAATCACAGCAATAAATGTTTAGTACACCTTTCGGGAGAATGACGGGCCACGTTTCAAGCATTCAGATATGCGTCAGGTGTGGATACAAATTGGAATACAACATCAAAATTTTGGAGAGAAACTGAGTCAAAATTTGGTATATTTCGTTGGCGCATAAATGACTTCACCGTTTTTGAGAAGAGTCAGTTCAAAGGCTATATATGTATAATATATATCTCATTCTGAAGGCATTGCAGTTTTGTTGTGCAATCTAACGAGGGATATCAGAAGTCTCATGGATATAAGGGCCACTTCCTTTCGCCCTTTCAATTTTCTGGGCATCTTGATCCTGATGACATGCTGACAACTCGCTTTATGCATGGTTGAGACGGCTCAAGACTTCTGCAATCTCGTACTATACGACCTGTGTATGGGGCTATCTAGTCGATGGACTTTGCTCCTTAATGAATCATGTCGAATATACTTTCTGTTTAAGGAAATGATCTCCTAAGACTGTAAATGAGTTCTTGAACCAGCCAGCGGACTATATCTAAGTAGGAGTATTGCATAGCATGGCTTCCGGAATGAATTTTGCAAACTAGTTTTTCCTTTTAGTCGCTAACATTTTCATTTCAATTTGGGTCATTGGCCATTTGGAATTTGGACCGTTAGAGATATATCAAGAGAGATACTAGTAGGAATATGCAGAATAGAGAATTGTGTAATTTCTATTTTATGTACTCCATAATGAACAGTGCATGACTATATATGGTAGCAAGATATTGAAATATCGATTATTAATAATCAAGGATGTGGACAATCGAAGTATATATGTGTATGAAAGCTCGTGCATGCACAGTCTTGAGAGATATGAAGAATCAAAGAGATATGGGGAATCTCCTAAAAAGATACTAACATCCTCTTATTAGACCTACTAAAATAGGTCATATACCCATTTCTTAACCCATAAATAATGGGCGAGTTGTTATATGAGTTAGATATATCTAATAAATGGGTTTAGAATGATAAAACCTAACATAATATGGGTCATAAATAGGTTTACAACTTACTTAAACATAACTCACCTTTATGGCTTATCTCTTCATTTTCTCTCGTGCTCACCCACTCCCCACTTTTTTCTCAGTTTGCATATGAGTTTTCCTAAATTTGGCTAACTATAAAAGTATTTTACCAATATGAGTCGAGTCGAATATAAATTACTAGATTTTGCATTACATAGAAATGAGTTTATTTGAGTCAACCCATTTTCGACCCGATTTGACTCACCGGGTTGACAAGGGGAAAAGTACCAAAAAAGCCATGAACTTATTGCATTGGCATTAATTTAGTCATAAACTTTTCAATCAAACCAATTTAGTCAATCTGGCTAATTTTGGTTGGCCGGCATTGACGTGGACGTCAATCAGTGACTAGACATTGACGTGGTAGTTTTTAATTTTTTTAATTTTCTATTAATTTTTTTCTTATCTTTTCTTTTTTTCCTTTTTCTTTTCTTTTTCCTTTTCTTTTCTCTCTCTTCTTCCTCCTTTGATTGTCCCATGTGCGTCGGTCGGCCAAAATTAGCTGGATCAACTGAATTAGTATCAACATGAAAAAGTTTACGATTGAATTAGTTTAATTGAAAAGTTTATGACTGAATTGGTACCAATGCAACATGTTTATGACTTTTTTTTTTTTTTTTTATACTTTTCCTATTTGACAAGTCTTCCCTCGGTAGAAAAAGCCAATTGGAATGAAAATGTTTAGAATAATTATCCTGCGGACGCTTTTTTGCTTTGTACGTTTAGCCCATGCGGACACTAATCTCCCATCCCCTTTTCTCGTCAACATGATTACTTAGACGAACGAAATCCAGAAAACAGTCACTTTAATAGATACACAACAAAGACTTGAAATCCGCGGCTTAAAGATAAGCAGGATATCTAATCAAACTTGTCGTGTTGCTATCCAGGCAAACTACGAAGGAAGCCCGCGGCGTATGATAGAGATCTGAACTGAATTAATTAAGCCCCGTTTGTTCACCAACGTGGGAACACCAGCTAGTGCCCTAATCTCTCTCGCGCGTCCCCGCCCTCGTTCGTCTCATGTGGAATCCAGTTTGCACCTAAAGAGGGTCCATGCTCGACCCAACTCATCGACCCAGAAAAGGCCAAAACCAGGTCCATGATTAAGATATTAATTAAGCAAGGGTAAATCAAGATCAATCGGACTCTCTTTCTTCATAAGCATGTGCATGCTTAGAGCGCAAAGTACGGTACCAGAAAACCCTAACACCTACCCACTCATGGTGGCCCCCAAGAGCAGGTTGGTCCGTAAATTAATGGCAAATTGAAAGGGGTTGAGATTAGGAACTCCAAAGCCTAGACCATCCGAATATAATCACAGGTTCTTGGATTAGGGGTTGTTCCTTGTGTGCTAAAACGCGGTATTTTGAAACTTTTTAAAGTATGCGAATAATTATTTCACGGGGTGATCTCGCTTTCTCAACCTTATATTAGGATAATAAGCGGAACATCGTGCTCAGGTGGAAACCCTATTGCGAAAAAGTAAAGTTGTGATGAGTTGAACTCAGGATGAGGAATAGGAACGAGCTTAAGTACCATTTCAGATGGCACAAGCATGGTGGAGCTCGACCAGAAAGTACGTCTGAAGAAAAATGAATCCATGAGAAAGCTCGAACTTACTAGTAATCCTTGAAGCCTTAAGTGAGGATCAATAACATTTATTAACACCAAATCTTGGGTTTGTTCCCTTTTAGCTTTATTTATGGTTGAATGTCTGCCTGAAATAAAGAAAAGGAAACGCAGGATTTTGTTGACCTCGTTCAGGAAACGAGGGATTGTTGGACCTCTAGTTCTGGGGGAGCCATCCTCTTGTGAAGTCCTTTTGTATTTTACTTGCAGTTGAGATTCGCTGGTCGGTTCCCAATTCCAATGGGGTCACTGTTCAATTTTGGCACAATCTTTCCAGTCGGCCCCTTCGACTAATTCGAGCGTTCGGGCACATTTTAAAGTGAAAAAGAGTTCACCTTCCCTGCATGGAAAGTCTCGATCGTCATGATGGAGGGGTCCAATTGAGTCGTGCCGATGACAGTGCGGACATAAAGCATGCTGAATTGGAAAATTATTGATTCCCTAAAGTGAGGCTTGTCTTATTCCCGGGCGTAAATTAGGTTAAGGGAAGGACTTTAGGATTTGGAGCGATTTTAGGTTATGGAAAGTACTACCCATCTAGATGTTCGACGTGAAAGACGATCTGAACTCTGTTGTTGAGCTGGATGTAATCTATACGCGACTACACGCTAAGGGAATTATCATAGTCAAAGCATTCTTGAATATGTAAATGGACATGATCTTGGAGAACTTTTTAGATGCTCTCAGAGCATAAAATAATTGCATCCAATGAAATTCGCCTCAATTATTGCGGACTCCCGTGTTTCCGTCCGAAACGGTAATCCTTCGCGCACGATGACTGACTTAACGAGAGGACCAGGACACGGTACCCCATCAGAAGCACCTCTATATCCTGTCGATGGGGCATGCAAGACAAACATACCATGCGCTGATCATCGAACCCCTCATGCATCCGCTAAAAGTTTAGGCTCTCGAGACAAGGTGATCTCGGGAAAAGCCATTGTACTGCTGCACAAACAGTCTCGAATCGTGACAGGTCATTGTCCTGCGTAAACAGTCTCGAACGTAAGGTGGAAAGGGCAGGACCAGTGACGCTGTTAGGGTTTTCTGTTAAGAGCCCCTCGGAAGTAGATGGACTTTTAATGGGATGAAAGCGGTAAAGCTAAACCTCGACAAGACCGGTCTCTTCTGCGGCCCCATATCTGCGTAGGGTTGAGGGATACCTTCGAGTCTTCACGTAACAAGCGAGGCCATACAACATACTAAAAGCTGAAGTTCCTTTGCTTATGCGTGAGAGAGAGAGAGAGAGAGAGAGAGAGAGAGAGAGCAATGGTACGTAATAACAGAGAAACGATGACGTGGGACTCTGAGAACTTGCGAAGAAGAATGAACGAAGCATGCACGGCGATTCTTCGAAACGGCTTTCCTTGTCTAAGGGAGAAAAGTGAATTAGCAGCTTCCACGCCATGGAAAGGTGTTTCGTCTTTGGATTCAAGGAGGGTTCGTGTGGTGATCTCACCGGGGGAGGTGAGGTCATTTACTTGAGGTAAATAGATCGAAAGTCTATATTTTTAGTACTTCTTTTTTATTTTCTAAAAGGAAAATCAGATTCTCTGTATGATAAAGTGTACTTCTTAGCTATAACTTCTCTATCCTGTGGTATAAGCACATTCATCGAGAGTAAATTTCTGTTCGTACAAATTATTTGTTCATAGTAAATCTTTTTATTATTTTTTGGTAATAACTAAAATACTGAAGAACAGTTGATAATAAACTTAAAAAAAGAAAAGGCTTTGGCCGAGCAATGGCACAGCCACTACCCTCCAACGTCAATGGCTCCCACGGGGACCCTCGCTCGAGCAATGTCCACAATCACTGAACCTCGCCCGCCCATAGGAGAGGGCGGCGCAACCCTCTCCAGTTGCAGGCAAGGTCACAGTCGAATCTTGCCATAACCAAAATCAAGCGAGCGTCATGTGATCCTTATTTATCACTTGTCACCTGTTTTTTAGGTTTTTAATATTCAATTTTAAACCTTCTCTTCTTTCTGATTTTTTATTTATTTATCTTGTTTTTAGCTCTTTTTTAATTTATTAATTACCCATTATCCAGTTCAGTTGATTAATTTTTGTTTCTATTACTCTCCCGAAAAGGAGATCTTACTAGAAACTAGACACAATATATTCTACCATGAATGAGTGTTTTTACCGCAAATGAAATATTTTACCACAAATTAGAATAGTTTTGTAGATATGTTTACTAGGTATGAGGTATGAGTGGCTTTTACTAAAAATAATGGGCAACTTGATCAGCAAGTTAAAAAATGAACGGTCCAAATTGACTGTAACATTTTTAACGGCGAGGAATGTAACCTTTTGATCAGGTCACTTGACCATAGAAGCCCCCATAAAAGAAATCCCACCGCCT
This sequence comes from Eucalyptus tenuipes, assembly GCA_014182365.1. Lineage (NCBI taxonomy): Eukaryota > Viridiplantae > Streptophyta > Magnoliopsida > Myrtales > Myrtaceae > Eucalyptus > Eucalyptus tenuipes. The sequence continues at coordinate 42,953,091 of CM024542.1, forward strand.
TTTTTCAATGTTCATCGTCCTTTTTTAAATTGCGCCTCATATGGTGCATTCCCGACTCATCCTAACTTAGAACATACAACCAATATCACATGCAATAAATGCAGTGAAACCAATTTTACAGTCCAAGAATATAGTGTGAGCGCCGTTAATTTTGTGCTTAAGGAGAGTGTATTTTCTAGAGCTCTCCACATTTTCTGCAATTTTATAGGAAAACGTATCAAAAATATCAACTGGACTCTTTTTTCATCCTCATCAAGCATAGTGTCCGATAGTTCATTTGCCCTGCTCTCGAATCTATCATACACGCACAAGTTTCAAGTTTTTGAAATCCCAAAGCTATCCCATAAGCTCTTTTAAAGATAAAGACCTCTTCTTCCACAAACTACTCCTGTCAGTGTGCCTCGATAAATCACAACCACTAATAACATTCACATTTCTATAAATCAATGGTTGAGATTTATTGAGGTATCGACGAGAGCACTATGCAAGATAGAGAATCTATGTCAATCTTGAAAATAAAGATCATATGGGGTAGGCCCGAGCCGGGCTTGAACATCAAGTAACTTTTTGCCCAAGCTCACCCACCATAGATACTCTACATTTAACTCTTTAACCCAGGCCAGGTTGGTCATTTATCACTGAATCCCCTTATCCAATCTCATTAAAAAAAAATTGTCTTCTAGAGTTTGTGACTTAGGAGAGGCATGACTATTCATTGGCCACTAAACCCATGATCAGATCTATTATGTCTTCGAGAATCACTATAGAATTGAAACCTGTTGGTTCCACAAGATCTGGGGATCTTATATTACCTGATACTTTTTAATTTTTTTTTTTGTTAAACCAAAAGCCACTTTTCTAAATTCAGCATTCAACTTAAAAACACAAATGGAGTACATAAGAAAAATACTGGTTTATGGCTCACAGTAACATAATTCTAAGACACAATAACATGAAAAGTTAAGTACAAATAAAAATCTACTTCTTCCCATCATTTCACAAATTAAAATGTGAAATATCACAAAGAAAAGGAAAGAATGATTAAAGCTTAGAAACCTTAGAACCTATCTTGTATTCACTGGTTCTAAAATTTTGAAACCCGAAATCTATCTTTTGACTTCTAATAGCTAAGTTGAAACTTGCCCAACTATGCCTATTTTCTAGGTTACACATATTCATGTAAGATTTTGTAGGACCACTGTCAATTATTCTAAAAATTTAAGCTATTAGATGAAGGCATGGTTTATTATTTAAATATTCTAACACTTCTCTTCACACTTAGCCTAGTCTTTTGTCTAGTACTAAGTATGGAAATTCAATTGGAGAGGCAATGGGGCCTGACCTCTAGCTCTGATACCAAGTTAAGAAGAATGCGGAAGAGACAAATAGAGATTTTTCTTTTTATATATTTTGGTAATATTCATAATGAAGAAAATAAAAAGATTATCAACCTATTTTTGGGCTTTATGAATGACTAAATAAGATAACATATCAATCAAATACGCAAATCATAGAAGATATTCACATAATTTTGAGAGATACAAAAGCCACCGTAATTTTCCTAAATAACTCTAACATCCCCTCAAACTCAAGTTGTATTGAAGATGTCTTCTTGAGTTTGAACGCAAGTCTGAACAATGTCCAACTAATGAGACATGGCGGATGAGGCGGTGTCCGGCAGCTATTAATGATGAAACTTCCAAATTTAGTTAGTCTGAGAGCAGTGAGTCTAGTGATGGTGTAGCTTCTCAAAATGATATGCAAAACGTTGAGAATCGGAGGTATTGAAGCTGAGTAGCATGCAACCTTTGCGGTCGACTTTGCTGTCGAGATAGTAACTTTAACATGACCGATACGGTTGGCGTGGTTATAGCAAGCAGATAAGCTAGGCACTAGAAAAGTTACTGTGCAAGATGCATTTTCACAGCGTCGAAGAATACCTCCGCGGAAAAGAAAAGCTCGACTTCGCGATGCATCAAAGACGTCCTAAGACAACCATTGTGGCGCTTACTCAGATGGGAATGATGCACTTGGGTGAATATTGTCGAGCGGCAAGGATGGATTTATTTGCTTGGGATGCATGGGTGCACCGTTGAGAATGATAAAGTAGAAAAAAGCACCCGATGCAGTAGGTTTGCAAAAAAGGCTCTAGTACCAAGTTAAGAAGAATACGGAAGAGAGAAATAGAGAATTTTCTATATATTTTGATTCCATGTAAGTTTTTGTGAGATTATTATCAACTATTCTAAAAGTTTAAACTGTTATGTATGCATGATTTAATATTTAATTACTTTAACAATTCTTTTGCAATTTTTTTTTTTTATGATTTAAAAGTTATGATTTTGTCCATTATAAAATGTGATGCATCTATAACGCTTCCTGATATCAGTAATATCATAAGCCTCCACTTAGTTTTCTTTACGTGGAGTTTGAGATGTTTTCAAGACAAGTTAATAGGAACTTTTAAAAAAGGAAATTACATATTTATCCTGGCTCCGTGAAAATTTTGCAATTTCTTTAAATTCCAAAGTTTAAGCAAATGCTAATAGGAACTTTTAACCAAAAAAATAAAATAAAATCCTTCCAATTTAAGGGCTATATTTTGCAACAATCATTCTTCTAATTGTGAAAAATCGGGAATCATAAGTTATGATGTCCAAACTTGAGCAAGAATGCTCTCGTGTAGATGGAATGATTGAACTTTACTATTAACTTTATCTCTATTTTGGTAACATTTACGCACTATCGGCAAATTATGAGAGACTCTTTAGAAAGTATTATAATATATCAATAACGTAAAGGTCGAGAACCAGTGATGTAAGGGAAAAAAATCTGAGAAATATTGTCCTTATTCAAAAGATTATTAGGTTAGCGAGAATTTTATTAAAAACAAATAAATATCGTATTTTATTTATTTTGTGGAAATACATCATCTTTTTAAAATGTAAAAAAATAAATTTTCTAACACGATACATGTTAATGATTGAAAAGAATGGACCTCAATTTTGTTAACAACATGCAATATCACACTTTTGCTGAATAAATTATTTATTTGGAGACCATATTTGGCCCACAAAAACGGCCTGACCTTTGGAGAACGATGGAACCAACAAATCTATCTGCTTTTATACGCACGGGAAGGTATCAAAATTTCGTGGCGCATCATAACGAGTAATATCAGAGCCTGTGATTAACTAGTGGCCCATTTTTAATAGAGAAAAGTACCAAAAAAGTTTTAAATCTATTGCATTGGTACCAATTCAGTCCTAAACTTTACAATTGAACCAATTCAGTCCTAAACCTTTTAATATTAGTACCAATTCAGTCCATCCGGCCAATTTTGGCTGGCCGACGCCGACGTAGACGTTGGCCGGTGGCCGGATGCGACGTGGCAAATTTTATGATTTTTTAATTATTTTTTATTAATTTTTTTCTCTTTCCTTTTTTTTTTTTCTGTCTTCTTCCTAGCGGTGGCCGGCAAGCCTTTGGTGAGGTTCGCCGGCCACCGGGCGAGGGCCACAAAGCCCTCGCCCGCCACCGGCGAGGGTCGCGGCCCTTGTCCGGCCTCCCCGGGCCGTCGGCGAGGCGGCTTCGCCCGAATCTAGGCGAGGCCAGCCTCGCCCGTGGCCCCGGGCGAGGCCGAGCGGCCCTCGCCGCCGCCGCAAGGGTCGCGGCCCTCGCTCGGCCTCCCCCTGTGGCCTCGGGCGAGGCGGCTTAGCCTGGATCCGGGCGAGGCCAAAACGTGACCCTCGTCGGCCGCGGGCGAGGCCACCTTCGCCCGCGGTAAGGCCGGGCGAGGCTAGCCTCGCCTAGATATGGGCTAAGCCGCCTCGCCGCGGCCCTCGACCCTCGCCGGTGGTTGGCGAGGGCCGCTCGGCATCGCCCGTGGCCGCGGGCAAGGCTAGCCTCGCCTAGATCCGGGCGAAGTTGCCTCACCCAATGGCCGACGAACCTCACCGGAGGCTCGTCGGCCACCGCCAGGAAGAAGACAGAAAAAAAAAAAGGAAAAAGAAAAGAAAAAGAAAAATTAATAAAAAATTAATAAAAAATTCAAAAAAATAATTAAAAATCATAAAAATTACCACGTCGGCGTCGGCCGGCCAAAATTGGCCGGATGGACTGAATTGGTACTAATATTAAAAGGTTTAGAACTGAATTGGTCCAATTAAAAAGTTTAGGACTGAATTGGTACCAATGTAGTAGGTTTAGGACTTTTTTGGTACTTTTCGCAAAAAATATGTATAAATACTTCGTGAATTTCTTAAGAAATAAATTTCTTGAACAACGTGTTTTCTAAGAATCCTTCATGATTTGGCCGGGTGGAAGAGACTAAGGGTGAAGGTGGGAGTTGTGGTGTGGTCACATGGCCTGAAGGGAAGCTTTCGAGAAGTCATTCTATTAGAAGAGGTCAGGGGAGATGACGGGCATTGTGGTTGTGTTAGTTTTGACACGATAAGATGGAGATTCAAGTTGATACGTGTCATGCACAAGAATGCCCGATAAAGGGAGCACACCCACATTAGATGCCCGGTAAAGGGAGCATACCCACATTAGAAGCTCATACGTGTAAGGATATTGTCGATCATCATGCGTGAGCTGCATTAGAGGAATCGGCCCGAATTGGAGATTTCTCATGGCGTGGAGCAAGTATCACATGCTTATTGCCCCGTTCTTATTAGCTTTAAACTTGTGAGCGAAGGACGTCCAATAAAACATTTCGTCCACCGATCTTTTGGCCTCTTTCATGCAAAGATGAAGGCGCATCTAGTAGGGATTCGGTGAAACATCATTTAATAATGCAATGCGTGGTTCATTTCGGACCGGCAAAAAAAAGGGGGATTACGATACCACCCCAAGTGCGAAACATCTTTTAGTGCGATGCACTGCATACGGTGAGAATCAGCATCCGAGAGAGAGAGATAGAGAGAGAAAGAGAGGAGGGAACACAGGCTCGAACGGACATGGCGGGCTTTCGTCGGAATCGAACGGAACAAGCAACAGGTTGGAAGGCCTCGTCCATCAGGTGCTGTGCGCCTTTGTACTTTTGCGCCCGGGTGACGACGCGCGCTCGCCAAAACCAGGTTTTCCTGCCTGGGAAAAGAAAAAACCAGGGGCTTCAGCTCGAGCAAGTTTTCCTGTTCCTTTTCCCCTTCTACGGTTTTAGAAATAAGTTGATGCATGAATAAAATAATTCTTGGCTTAATGCGCACCTGAAGAAAGGAGGGGAGGAAAACTCCACCGTCGAAACAAATGATGTCACGTCCTTATTAGGACAAGTGGCCGCGAAATTCTGCCGAATAGGACCAAAATCATGTTTCCATGAATTAGATTTCAGATTTGAACGGCTTTAGGCTTGATCTACCTAATAACTATTGCGGTGGATGCGGGGGCAATTTGAAGAACTAAGAAGTTAGGTTTGCTTCATTACAAGCCTCGTTGACCCCGTGAACTGTGTGCCTCTTCTTTGATATTCGATATAGGAAATAAATTTTTTGGTTTGATGAAATTGAAGTAATAAAGTTGGGGAAAAGATCTATGTTGTTCATCAGGTAGTACCATCGTATAAATTCATGATTGAAAGTTATTACTAGATATAGAAAATCTAGGGTATTACCTTGCGTTCGGAAAACGATCCCTAATTATGAATTGGAGCCCGCTTAACTGAAGCCCCGTATGGGTTAATATGAAAATTAATGATGGGATGTCTTTGTGATACTTATTAAGTAATTAAATAAAATGGTTTTATGCTGTTTTTCTCACTTGAATGTATTGAAAATCTAAACATTGTTCATCATCACTCTAAAGTAGTGTTTTGGAGACATTCAGTAACAAGATTTCTTTATATATTAGGGATTATTTTTATTGGGGAGCATTGGAATGTTAAACCTATAAATGGAGGAATAATTATGGCATGAGGACAACTAATTCAAAGATTATATAACATGATAGCAGTCTCTCTTTCTTTTTCTTTCTCTTTCTTATTTAGCAAGTTGTGGAATAATCTTTTATTATACACAACAAGCGATTCATATCACTAGGGGTGTTAAAATGGGTCCGTGATCCATTTTTTGATTCATATTTTTTTTATAAGAGGGTCATATGATATAACAATTTGAAATTACATGGAATGTTTATATTCCCACAAAGACATTAACAAAACCTAATTAATTAAGAATCCAATAATGGAGACAAATCGTGAAGCATCAAGGCATTAAAACCGGTCCAAAACTTATCAAAGAAAAAGAGCTGCACACAAAAATAATTTCTCTTGAATTCGCCCACTGTAATGATTCTGTATCCTTGATCAGTCTCACTTTAACTCGCCGAGAATTCCATAACCCTTGTCCTTTGAGCATAGGCCGACCTCACTATCACATGTGTCCCTTGGCCCAAAGATTGACGCTGGTTCGCGGTTGGTACTGAAACGACGGCACATCGCCAAGCCCGTGTACCCAATCAAGACCGTCGAGAGTGTTGTCATGGTGTGATGGTACTAAAGTTTGCAAATGAACAGTGCGATGGGGCTCGTCCGCCCAAAAGCGATCTGCTCTCGGGTCCGGTCCTGTCCGGTCCGGTCCATGCTCAAAAAGGGAGCAAGCGACGGAAGCCCATTCCCGGGTCACGGAGCTCAGGGTTTCGGGCCCGGCCCATCAGGTGGGTAGTGGGCCCCTTTGTCACGTCCGGTCCCACAATCCCCACGGTCGATGATTGATCCCGACAACAAAAGCCGACGTTAAAGAAGCTTTGGGTCCGAAAAGAGGGCCCGAGAGCAACTAGCCGTTGGCTGGTGAGATCAGTGGAGTGGCCGCCCCCACCGAGGGCCACCGCAAAAGTTAGGAATCCGATAAATTAAAAGTTGTGGTCCTCCTCCTCCACTTTTTCCGTGCGTTAACTTTCACGAATTGCGAGGATGGCCGCCGGAGATTGCGGGCACTGAAAAAGTACGAGATATTCTCCGGCGATTGATTTACGAGATGGAGCATTCTTTTTTTTTTTTTTTCCCGAGGAGGAGAGGAAGGTGCTGCTATGTTTTTGACCCGAGACATGTAACCAAATCATGAATAGCTTGTGCACAAAACAAATTCCTCCCGAAAAACTCTATGAGGCTCGGTACTTTTATGGTAATTTTTGTTTATGATAGTATATATGGTCTTTAAACTTTGATTTAATGTGCAATAGAAATTCCGAACCTTTAATTTGTGTAATGTGATCCTTGTAATTTTGTTCAATTTGAAATATAATTCCTACAATTTAATTTGTTTAATGCGACCATTGAACTTAGCTTTATTAAGATGTGATACTTCATAGAGCCAACGACACAGTTCTTAGATTATATGAAAATGTTGAAAAGTTTCACAGACTATAACGACATTGCATATAGAACCAAAGTTTAAGGACGATTTTAGTCATTTTTCCAGTTTCTTTTTGTCAAAAATACTTCATGGTAAATTGAGTGAGTGCTATCATTGAATTTTTAGTAAGCCCACTGTCAATGGTGATTGTGACATTTATCTAATAATGATGCTCATCATTTTGTTTTTTAGCCAACTCGTTGGTAGTTATAGAAATGTTATGGTGTAAAATCTCTTTCTGCTAGTATATACTATACAGGGAGTAAAACAGTTGACATACTCTGTTCTTTCGTTGAGCCTATAATTCACTTATATTAGCCACTGTACCGACAGTGGGAGGAATGTATTTTTTGATAGTTGTAAACAAAATTGGAGGGGGCTACTTTCAACCCCATGAGACTAAATCCACTCCATTTTCAATAGATAGATATAATAACCTTTAATTGTTGTCATATCTACCTTGTTTGATAGTTCCTTCGTTAAGCTAATTTCCTGGTTATGAATTTCCTTGGAATTCAAATTGATTGTTGCTAAGAAAATAAAAATTAATCTCTTTTTCATCACTGCTCTTATCGCAACTTGTCCATCGTTCGTCTCTCCTACCTCAAATACTCACTTTATAGCGAATTTGTTATGTGATTGGTTTCTGAAAAAAATTATCAAGTTGCTTTATTCACAATTCCAAATTGTTGGTGAAATTTTCTTGTACAAAACATATGGGAAAACATAGGAGTATCTAAAAATGCATTAAGATAGTAAATAAAAAAAATGATGCACATTGAATAACTTTGATATTATTTTTGTAGAACTATCTGTATAATATTATCTTTATCAATAAAAAATGAATGAAATTTATATTTCATTTTAAAATTTATCCATAATTTATGCAAAGCTTTGATTTAATTAAATTTCTTATGTTAAAGTTTCTCAATGGAGAATGCACTTGCAGCTTTATTTTGGCAAATCTAAAAAATGGAATTTCTTTTTAATCAAGTCATTGCATTAATTCAAAAGAGAGTAGACAAGAAAGAATTTGGTGGGGACATGCACAACAAAGTTTTGTTAAGAAGCTGTTTATGTTAAGATTTTTTAGGATTTTACTGGATAGTTAATTAATAAGTTTGTTCAAGAACTAGGTTTCTTTGAAAATTTTCTCCTACAAATATTAAAAGAGAACATAGTGCTTTTAATATCCTTGGTAATACCTACTTAAAAATTAGCGAAAGCAAGCACATACAATATTTTTATTTATGCATCTACATTTTTATAGAACTAGAAAAACTGAAAAAAGAAGTGAAGTGAACAAATTTAGGCTCTATAATTTAAAATTCAATCGGATGATTTAGGGAAACGGCGTCTCTTTGACGAGCATGAGGTGGATTAAGTAATAAGGGGCAAAAATAGTCCCACCCAAAAGAATTATTGAAACATCTAGAAAATAAAATCATGAATTAGTTTGAATATATCCGTCCAATTGCGATTTGGTGAATTTCCATCGAACCAATCGAGGAAAAAACGGAACAACAAGATCTTACTCAACAAGGAAATCAATAAACATCTGGGGACAGAAAATTGATAAGACGGTTGAACTTACCAAAGAAGCAATTTCGTATTTTTAAATGCACGTTCCCTAAAATTAGCAAAGAAGCTTCGTCTCCGTTGTTTCTTTCTATTTTCATAAGTCCTACCAGAAAATGAATAGTAAATTCTAGAAAAAGACATCTCCAAAAAGAAAAAAAAAAAGAGAGAGAGAAAAAAACCGTATATGAAAAATCCCCGTATTTCCGGCCTCCCTCCGGCGGCCAAACGAGAAATGGCAAAAATTGGTCGGGTTGACCCGTTGACCGTAGAGTACGCACCGCACACGTGTGTCGCTCTGTTCTGCGTGCGGTTCCGTCCTGAATATTTTCCCTTTTTCTTTTGCCGTATTTCTTTTCTTTTCTTTTTTTTTTGCCGACCAAAAAAATAAAAATAAAAATAAAAGCATTCGCCCTCCTCTCTTCAACGTCTCTTTCCCTCTCTTCTCCATCAATGGCGCAGAAGCGCAAGCTCCGAGTCCTCATGAGCATCCTCCGGGACAAGGTCGCCATCATCAAGGCCACCCTCTCCCTCCGCCGCACCGCCGCCTCCTCCGTCCGCCTCTCCGTCCTCCGCGCCACCACCGCGTCCCCCTCCGACGCCACCCCCGCCGGAGGACCACCTCGCCGCCGTCCTCCTGCTCGGCCGCGGGTCCCTCCTCACCGCGAGCACCTGCGTCGCGGCCCTCGTGGACCGCCTCCACGGCGCCGCCGACGCCGCCGTCGCCCTCAGGTGCCTCGTCGCGCTCCACCGCGTCCTCACGCAGGGCACCTCCGTCCTCCGCGACCAGCCGTCCTTCTTCCCCGGCGACGGCGGCCGCAATTACCTGAACCTCTCCAAGTTCCGGGACGACTCGGGCCCGGAGGCCTGGGAATTGTCGTCGTGGGCTCGATGGTACGCGGCGTTCTTGGAGCAGACCCTGATCGCCTCGCGGCGGGTCGGGTTCTACCTGTGCGGCTCGACCAGGGACCGGGGCTAGAAGGTCTCGGCGTCGTCGAGCTCGGAGCTGTTGATTGAACTCGACGTGTTGTCGAGCGTTCTCGAGCGGGTCGTGGAGGCACCCAAGAACTCGGAGCAGCTCCGGGCGAACGATCTCGTGCACGAGGTGGTCAGGCTGGTGCGCGAGGACTACGGCGCGACCCGGTCCGAGATCTCGCTCCGGCTCGCGGGGCTCGGGGAGAGGGTGGACGGCATGAGCTCCGCCGAGTTGGCCCAGCTCGCGGGCGTGCTGACCCGGCTGGACGGTTGCGAGGACAGGCTGATTTCGCTGTTCGGGAACAGGAAGAACAACGATGGGCTGTGGGATTCCGTCGCGGAGCTGAAGACCAAGGCGGCGGCGGAGGAGGAGAGGAGAGAAGGGTGGCGGTTGGTGAAGAAGGAGACCAAGGTGGACGCGGCGGAGTTGGCTCGGCTCGTCGGGCGATTCACCGAGTCGAGAAAGCTGTACGCGGCGGCGGGGAGCGGCGCCGGATTCAGGGGGCTGGACTTGGTTCCTGTAACGGTCCCGACCGTAGGGTGATGACGTGTATGCCATGGAGGACAAGTGGATGCTGAGCTGGAGATTTGCCCATCTGGACATTTGGTAATTCTTTTATTACATAAAAAGACCGGAAGTGTTATATAGCAAAAATACCCAGGGAGCTAATTTTTGTAGTTAATACAATTTTACAGGTAATTTCTCGAGATCGAACTTAGATTTGTTTTTACAACAGCAACTGTAATTTTTCCATTTCTTTATGCTCTTTTTGGATTGGGTCCTTCATAGTTCCTATGTGGAATCATTGTGTACCTTATTCATTAGCTTAATTTGCAATATGATGTATCGTGAAATTTGGTTTCCTAGACTTTACTAATAGAGGAATTTGTCTCCCGACCCGAAAAGTCCGTCCGGGCCACGGCAGTTTAGGCATTTTCAAGCTTTCGGCCCAATCTTGACCAACCTAATGGTTGTAGGCGCTACTGAACTGCTGATTCACCCTTATCAACATGGGGACTTTGACCACTTCCTTGCTTGCACTTTAGCTTTCCTTTGCCTGCATTATTGTTACCAACCATAAAATAAGGAAAATTGTCATAATTGTGAACTCGATTTATCGATATTTAAGGGCATATGCCTAATCAGAAAATAATTACTATGGAAGTTCTAAATGTTTAGTCATTGCATAATTGAGCCCTCATGATATTAATTTCGATCAACTGAATCGTATGCCCAAAATGTTTGGGATTCAGGCCCGAATTCAACGTTCAGGACTAAATTGCACAATGTGTAAACGTTAATAACGTACTTATTTGCTATTATAATAAGGATGCCCACCGCATCGTTATTATGGCAAGTATTATCATTTGAGCAACGGTCTTGCCAATCACTCCACTCCAAATATCCTGTTACCAAATCCAAACTCAATAATCATTTACAAAAATCAAGAGCTTATATCACCCATCATGCATGAAAATTTGGAGGGAATAGCAGTGGCATGATGCTCATACGTAGCTCATTATTTGAACTTCAATCATCTTAACTTTCAATCGTTATTTTGACCAAAAAATTTAGTGACTCAAGCTAAATTAAGGGTTTTTTTGTTTTGTGGAAAACATTTTCTTATTTTTCGATACTTGGTTCACTTAAGAAAATGAGTTAATAGATAATAATTTTTTATTTAACAGAAAATGCTTTCTTATTGAAATTTAAATTCACCAAAATGATTTCCTATTTGAATCAACTGAAAAACATATCATTTTCCAAAATATGACTAGTTATTGGCATTTGAACTCGAAACTCTATCATGGCGTTCAAGACTAGGTCTCCCATAGTTGGGCCTAGGCCCCAAAAGCATGCCCAAGTCCATCAAAATTGGCCTCAAACCCCTAGTGCCCACACCCAATGCTTCACCACTTTAGCTCGGGTCCATAAAGGCTATGCTTGGGTCCCTGATACACGATCTTTAGTTCCATTCTCAATAGGGGTGTCAAAAACTAAACCTAAAACCTAACCGAACTAAAAAATTTGATTTTTTTTTTTTCAGTTTGGTTCTTATTCACTTTAGTTTTCATTAAAAACCAAAATTTTTTTAATCGTTTCGGCCTTCGGGTTCGGTTAACTGAACCAAATCGATAAGATCTAAAATTTTTACTTTTTTATTTTATTTTTTAAAAAACATTTTAAAAATTATTCTTTTCTTTTTCTTCTTCTTCTTCATTGAAGGACGAGGATGAAGAAAGAAGGAAAAAGAAAGAGAAAGAAAAGAAAAAAAGAAAGAAAAAAGGAAATAAAAAGAATAAAAAATGATTTTTAAAATAAAAATATTTTATAGAAAGGGATGTATGTAGGGAAAAAAATACAAAAATAAAAATCAAAAAACCAAACCGAACCGGGATTTTGGTTCGAAATGGATTGGTTTGGTTCAATAAATTTCCTTATTGGCTTGGTTTGGTTCGGTTTTTAAAAAACCGAAACCGAACCCATTTACATCCCTAATCCTTAGGCCCAAGTCCACAAAGGCCGTGCATGGATCTCATTTCTTGGGCTTAGGTCCTTGATTAATGAAATGTTCATTCTTACAAAAATATATAAAAAATCGAATTTTTATTTTTATTTATTTTTATATATTCTTTTCTTTTTCTTTTTGCTTTTTCCTTGGTCAGTCAGGGGCCACAGCGATGGCCAAAGAGTAGCCACATGTGAGCTTAAGCCTTGTCAAAACGACAAGCTTTGAGCTTGCCACATGCCGTTATAAAGGAGGTCGTTTATCGTCTATAATACAAGCATTGGGTGATTTCTCTCTTGTTTTTTTTTTTTTTCGTTTCGACCATCTCTCTCCATTGCCTTATCTACGTCTTTACTTCTCATGATATAGGTATCTAATCTTAGACTTCACTAATTCAAAATACACATCCTATGTCTAAGGCTCCATCTATAAGATGGCAGACATAGTCCATAAAGATTGATCGGAATAAGAGATGCTGTGAATACGATCTGTCCATCATCTATCGCGTTTGAATCAAGCATTTGACCAATTTAAAATCTATAGCATTTTTTTCGTAATTTACATGAAGAGAGGTGGCATGCACGACCAACGCTAGCGATTCGACTTCATCGACTTGACTATGGGGGAAAAGAACCCTTTGTCTTGATTGCTCCTGCTTCAAATTGGAGCTGCACAGAGATTTATCTGAATAACTGCAGCCAAGTTTTGGAGTAGATTTAAAAGCATCAGAAAACTCAACTGCGCATACAAATTAGAGGCTAATCCGACATTGAAGATGAGAGTCCTAACCATCGGCCGAAGCAAGCGGCTCAGGATCTGGAGTAGACCACTTTGCCACCCGTGCCTTAGCTTTCTCAGCCTGCATTGCATTGAGTAAGTCGATTAGATTCATAGAGATACACCGCCAAAGCCAATAACCTAATACTAAGTGAAAAATTTCGCTATGTACCGGATCATCCTTCTAGTTCTTATTCATTTGGATTTTCTATGATCGATACGATTGAATGTATAAAGCCCACACACGTATCCAGAGAAGCTCACAAACTTTTCCTGTGAACACAGCAACCCAAGCAAACTGTCACAGCAGTTCTCGTTTGTTGTTGTGCTCGATACCACGAACCAGCACATCCTAGGGACGCTTGAACCATTGCTACCTAGTTCAGACTTTGGCCGCTTCGTTTGTACTCATTCTTCGCAGGTTTCGCCGAGGTCCAACAAGGCCACCATCTCCCATCCAGCATGAATACCACATCATGTTTTTGCGGCCACCACTTGCGAGCTTGAAGTCCACGGTCAAAAAGAGTTATTATAATCTCGCTTGGATAATTCTGAGTGGTGGATTTGTCTTCCTTTTAAGTTTTGTCCAGATTTTACTATAATATTGTGGGCTTTGTGAATTTGTTTCATGCAAGCAAAAGAACGGTTTTTTTGGCAATGAGGTCGCGAAGAATTCGGAACGCCAAGCTCGAGCCAGCGTTGATTTTCTCTTCAAGTCAATTTGTTGAAGTTTCTATTTTTTCGCAGGTTCATTGGCTGTGACCCACCCGCATCGAGCTTGCCGCGGCCTTATCGAGCCACGCCAAGTCGCCACCACAGCCACCGTCTTCGAGCCGTGCCGCACCGAGCGCCCATCAATTTGATTTGTTTGAGTCTCGACGGAAGTGCAACATATTCCCTTGCAACACCGTGAGCTATCCCACGATCTGTTGTTCGCCTAAACTCTGAAACGTCATCCACGCTATACTAAGAATTAGGTAAGAATATTGATTAATTCGATATTGTTGCCTAATTCGTAAAATTATGATGTTGTTTGAGCATTTAATCGATATTGCCATATCCAAGAGATCTCTGGATTCTTCATGAATTAGGAAATTTTCCTAATTTCGCAACGTGCATACGATTGATAGTCCGATTTCACGCTCGAAATACGACTCGCAATCGCACGGAAAAATCGCCAATCCGATCTCACGCTCGAGATACGATTCGTGATTTTATTTAAAAATTGGCCAATCCGATCTCATGCGCGAGATACGATTCGTCAATTTATTTCCCAAAATTAAATGGACATGGATGATATCTTCCTTGATTTGGTGCCGTGCTGTTCTTGAAGCCTTTATTTGTTTGCTCCCGTAAAAGGAAAAAAAAAAACATTTGAGTTAGATTAGGTTCATGTTAGAATATTATTTGTTTTAGGGTTATTTTGCATGATTAGAATAGGAAATTTATTTATTTCTAATTCCTTAAATAAAAAAAATAAAAAGATGCATTCATTTAGGATGCTAGTTTATTTTTTTCAATTTAGATTGCACGTTTAATTATGTGTCAATTCTTAATTTCAAATTTCACAAAAAGAAAAAAGAAAAAGTAGCATTCTTTGCACGTCATTGCATATTAGGATAGATTGTATGCTCATTAAGAAAATAAAAAATCATGTGCACGTCATATAGAATTAGGTTCATGAAATGCACGTCATTTAGTGATTGCTAGGTTCATTTAATTAGAACTTCCTTGTCATTAGAGTTAGGTTATTTGATTATTTTATATTGCATATTTAATTATTGCATGTTCATTAAGAAATCACAAATTTTTTACTCATTCATATTGTTTAGGACATGCTGCCATGCCATATCATTTCATATTAGATTGGAAGCATTGCATTGCATATTGCATGATTTTCATTAAATAAGTGAAAACAAAAAAAAGAAATTGCGTGTTAATTAGAAATAATATCTAGGACTGTTGATGTGAATTCTGATCTAACAACACAGAGGCTTTCGTTGCTACGAGGTAAGTCCTGCAATTTATTTACTGCTTTACTTGGGTGTTGCATTGGTGGTTTGTGCACCCGCATGATCACCTCACATGTTAGGGAATTAGATCTAAAATCAATTTGAGCCGCCCGCCAAAAACATTTTTCAAAATAAAAGAGAAAGGTATCGAAAGGGCGTTAGAGAAATCTAGCGTAATCAAGTCCCCCGTATCCAAAATCTCTGTTCGTAGAAGTAAAATAATTCTCCCATATTTTACTTAGGTGTCTAATCGACCTACCATAAACCGATTAGTGGCGACTTCGATTGAAAATCTTTTGCATGCTAGATATTTGAACCTAAGTCGTGAATTGGTATGGGCTTGGGAGAGCCCGAGCTAAGTTTAGGCTTAGTAATCCATTAGCCAAACTCTAGGTGGTTCGGCACCCGAAATTTTGGTTGCGACACTTGAGCCTCGCCGCTTCCGGCGGGGCGAGCTTCGAGCTCGCCCGACGCCGAGCTTCGAGCTCGCCCCTAACGCTGGCGAGCTTCGAGCTCGCTGGATCTGCGAGACTCGAGCTCGTCGGCGTCGGGTGCGACGTAGGCGAGCTCGAGTCTCGCATGTGGCCTGGTCGCCGGCCATTGTCGTGGTCGGCGGCCGACCAAAGAAGAAGGAGAAGGAGAAGGAGAAGAAAAAAGAAAAAGAAAAAGAAAAGAGAAAAAAGAAAAATAAAAAGAAAATTATATTTAAAAATGAAATAAAATAATTAAAAATTTAATTTTTTAAAAATAAAAAATAATTAAAATTCAATTTTTAAAATAATTATTTTAAAATTTATAAAAATTGTCCATTAAATTTGTGTTGTATAAAACTATTTTAGCAATACAATTTTTTTAAAAAAATAATATATATATATATATATATATATAAGAAATAAGCTTGAAAGTATTTTAATAATATAATCTTTAGAAAAAAACGTAGGAATAAGTTTTTCTAAATTTGGTTAAATATGAAAATATTTTATTAATATGAGTTGGGTCGGGTTGGGTATGGGTTGGGTATGAGTCGGGTCGGGTATGGGTCGAAAAATTTACATTAAGTATAAATGGGTCATAAATGGGTTAATGGGTCAATTTGGGTCGGACCATTAATGACCCGACCCAAACCCGACCCGACCCACCCGTTTAACGGCTCTACTAGTTACTAAAGACCGTTCTCTTTGGCTGCATAGGTATGGCGGGCGATGACGGGCAACCGGCGATTGGCCATCCCTATTGATCATTAGGGACAGGCTTTTGGGCTTCTAGGGATGGATATGCCTCCAGCCATCAAATTTTTATATTTATTTATTTATTTATTTTTGTGACAGTTGATAGGAAAGAAGCATTATAGAGTTCGAATATGCCAAATAGGAAAGTCTTGAGGACAATCTGCTATGTGGAGCCAGAGTGAAACGCTGCGCACACCGAGCTGATTTAGGAATTTAGACTTTGTCATTTGTACCTCTGGGCTTTATGTGCTTAGTCTTACCAATGATTCAAAAAAATATTTTCTATGAAATTTATTATTAAAGAAAATTCTTTAATGGTTTAAGGAAAATAATTTGCATTTCCTTTGAAGAGGAAGTCATTTCTTCCAATCTAAATTTGTTGGTTATAGTTTATGGAAAATTTTTTTCATCATCCAAAACTTAGAAGTAGAAAAATAATTTTCCCAAAATAGTTTTTCTTCAAACAAACAGATAATTTATGATGCTTTATCTGGGGTTAGACTCATGTACCTCCTTCGCCCAATCACAGTTGATTGTTATTAGGGCAAGTATCAATGTTTGAATCGCAGTCCCACCGAATACCATGCCACCCCATAGGCCCTAGCATGTTTCCAAACCATGATTACTACAATTGAGAAACAAGTTATCATCTAATGGAAAGCAAATGATCGGAGGCTTTGGATACGTACCAGGACACCAAAGTGAAACACCCATCCCATGAGCAATCCAACAGGAAGCCCGACGAGGTAATAGCATCCCAAATTTATGTATGCAACATACACTTGCCATCCCGATCCGACGGCAACTCCTGATAAAATCGGTTGAACACTGTTGAGGAGGATCGTAACCCCTAAAAGATAAGATAGCCTTTCCACTTCTTCGAGAACAGGGGCGGATGATGTGAAAATGTAGGCAAACTTGTCGTGCAAGATCATTACGAGCGCACAGAAGAAGAGGCCGATCATAGTCGATTGAACCACCGACACGACGGTTGCAAACTTTGCAGCCCCAGAGTTTCCAGCCCCGAGTTCATTTGCCACCCTCACTCTGCAAAAATCGTAGTGCGATGAAAACACATTGCTAGCCGAAGTGTAAGGTGAGATAGTTATGAATTCAAAATTGTGCAAAAGCGATGCATTAGAGAGAGAGAGAGAGAGAGAACCCGATGGCAGCCAGGAAGGCGAAAGGGATCATCATCTCCCATCCGTTGATGCTCATGCTACAACAAGAATGAAGTAAACAGAACATCAAAAGTCTCAACGCAAGAAAGAAACATTCGCAGTGTAATAAGCAGGCAGTGCTCATAAATATCGCCTACGTTCGAGGGAAAATTGCACGTACCAGATCGACAAGGCGTCCACCGCAACTGTAGCATTCCACAGGTAACCAGTCAGAAGTATCATTATCGTGTAGTACCAAAACTCTAGGCTGATCGCGTGCCAAGAAAGAGGAAACCACATCATTGAAAATAAAAAGCAATCGTCGACCTCCGTTTGTCTACATAGAAGCATTTCAAATTGTTCTAGGTAACTTTCCTTCTACGACATCCTCATAGGTTATTTGTTCTTGGGAGTTCAAAAACATTCTGCTCTGTTCGATTTAGACTCTAAGAGAAGGCGCATATTTAATACCAGACGTTTACTCGCTTATTGCACGGATTGTCATGCAAAGTATAATTAAGATGAAGTGTGGAAAATGTAAGCATAAATTCAACTTAACTTTAGCATATCATTAATCATAAAAGGTATGCATAGTATCGGATTATGAAAGTTCAAAGCAACTAATATATCTAAAATAACTTCGAAAAATAATATCACGTAATTTTTTTTCCTGTATTATATATTCTATGACTCAAATGCATATATGATGAAGCTTTATCTACTAACTAATATAGGGAACACTATTACGTTATTATGTTAAAATCATTGAATACAGATAAGTCACAATTGCTAATAAATAATGATAATGAAGAGAAAGAGGATGGAGAAGGGGCAATAAATAAGTGGCTTTATGGGTTAGAGGAGCTTTCGTGTTTCCAACTAACCAAAATTAGTAAAAAAATTAGAACTAAGCTCTAAGGTCTCGATCTATTTGCAATTGCTTGCATATTATGTACGAGTCAATATGCGCACAAAGTTGCATGCGTGCAAGAAATTGCCATTTTAAAAAAAAAGGTTGTTACATAAAATATTTATCTCTATATATTGAAGAAAATTTATTGATAAAATACACAATAAAAATAAATTGTACGTACGAAAGGATAAAATCTTTTGAGAATTAAATCTTTTTCAATAAGTTATTAATTACAGGATGGAAAAACTGCAAATTCTAATATTGAAAGCTCCGAGAGACAAAATAAAATTATGAATTCACATATTCGTCCATGGACGCAATATTTATAAAATAAGTAGTAGATGGTATTTACGGGAAAAAAAAATATTGAGATCTCTGAAAAGTAAGAGTTCCTTTTGTTTTATATGACAGTAAAGATAGATAGGATGTATGCCAAATATTACTTAATTTAGGGGAGAATTGTCAATTTAGGGAAGAATTGTCTAAAAAGTCATAAACTTATTGCACATTTAATAATTTAGTCCTAAACTTTTTTAACATATCGTTAACTGAGTCCATTCAACCAATTTTGGCCAGAAATCGCTAACGTAGATGTTGGCCATTCTACGTGGCATGATCAGTGTTTAAAACTTTGGCCAAAATTAGCTCAATGGATTCAATTGGCAAAATATGAAAATATTTAGGACATAATTAGCAAAATTGAAAAGTTTAAGACTGAATTGACAAAAATATAATATGTTTAGAACTTTTTAGACAAATTTCCCCTCAAGTTAGCGATGTAGAACGTAATTAGTAGATATGAAAAAGAATTGCGTGGCGGCACAAATAGTTGTCTTTAAGAATTCATGTCATAAACTACTATGATAATATGCTTACCTAAAAATTGGTCACGGCTAGAGGTGTTAAATGGGTTGAACCCATTTACAGTGAGTTGGTCATATATGGGTTAGTTAAGTTTAATTAAATGGGTTGTTAATGAATTTGGATTGTATGTAAGTATAATGATTTATGAGTTGTAAATGGGTTTGTCTTTTAACCCATTTACAACCCACTTAAATTGTAAAGATGAGTCGATTCATTACTGAGATATCATCATCTTGAGCAATTTTTTATAATTTTTATTTTTATTTTTAATTTAATTTAATTTTTCTTTTTCTTTCTTTTTTACTTCCCTACCCATGAAGTCTGTTGGCTAACCCTTGCTGATTGCGGGCGAGGGTGGCGAAGCCCTTGCCTAGTCACCAATCGCATTGATGAGCCTCAAGCTCACCAACCTCGACACTAGCAAGACTCCAGCCTCCTTGATTTGGCAAGCCTTTAGCTCATTGGATTTGATGAGGTGGAGACTTGCCTGAGGTTGGCATGACTTGAGCTTGCCGTGGCTGGCGATAGGGAGAAGGAGGAAAAAGAAAAAGAAAAAAAAAAAAAAAATTCAATTTCAAAAAATAAAAATAAAAATACTTTGAAAGGAGTGCACGCAAAGTTAAATTAGATATTATATATTAAGTGAAAAATATTTTCTAATTTTTTTCAAGTTTCAATCAAAAACAAAAAAATGATTGTCATTTTCAAAAATACCATATTTTTCGTGAAATAAATGAAGCCTCAATTTTTTTTTTTAATTATAAAATTTATCCATTAAATTTGTAATTGTATGGAAATGTTTTAACAATATATATATAAATATATATATATATATATATTTAAAAAAATCAGGGAAGTGTTTTACAATATGGATCAAGTCGGTATGAGTTAAGTATGGATTGGTATAGGTTAATAAATTTACATTGCTAATAAATGGGTGAAAAGTAGGTTAACGGATCAATTTGGGTCGAATTATTTATGAATTTCCTTGAACTTAATCTGATTCACCTATTTAACAAGTCTAGTCATTACGATGAAAATGAAAGATTGAATTGTAACAGCCTTAAACTAAGCCATAGGAATCTCTCATGATTTTCAAAATGGAAGATACGTACCAGATCATGACTCCCGAAGCGAGAGATAATTTGAAGAACTCCCACAGCCCCGAGAACGCCTCCACGGACCAACCAGTCCATGTCGTCGGACAACCCCCACAAGCCGAGTACAAGTACATCCCCAAGAAAATGAGCCACCAAGAGAGATCCAGCACGACGCACAGGCCCACCACGCCGAAGCCGAAGACGTACACGCACAGCCAGCTCCCCACCACGTTCACGGCAAGGCCTGCCAGCGAGACCCAGGCCGTGAATGCGGTCTTCAGCTGGCTCTGCAAGAACTTGTCCAGCGGGAGCGCAAGGGCGAAGCTGAAGTGAAGAGGGATAAACCACAGGGCCAATGAGCCTGACATCTTGGCGACATCATCGGCTTGGCCTAGGAGCTTTAGGAGCGGCGGCGTGAAAATGTAGATTGGCAGCAGCAAGAAGCAACACAGGAAGAGCACGATCCACGATCTCTGCATGTAGATGCCGAGCATGTGGTATCTCTTTGCGCCGAAGGCTTGGCCACAGAGCGTCTCTAGCGCGCTCGCCATGCCTATCTAATTAATTTTCGCCATGCCCAAAGAGGAAGTCCGTTAACAAGTTTAGTCCTTTGAAGTAGAATTAACAAGAGAAATACGTTTTTTTACCAGCAAATGTTGCCACTGAGACGAAACTATTCTCGTCAAGCAAGACAAGCATGAAAATTAAAGAGTCCGATGAATTACCAGGAGGCCGAGGTTGAAGCCCAATATGACGGTGTTGGCAATGGACATGGCGGCGAGCTCGACTTCCCCGAGGTGGCCGGAGAAGGCTTGGGTAACGACATTCATGGAGTACGTTGCCACCCGAGTGAAGATAGCGGGGCCTGCTATCTGCCATAGCTTCTTCGTCTCAATGCACACTCTAGTCGATAGCTTCTCTTCCTCCTCCTTTTCATCCCGATGATCAATGCCTTTCTGGCGTCCATCTGCCGATTGCGCCAAATCACCATTGGCGGCGACACTCGCCATATAAGAGAGAGAGAGAGGAGAGAGAGAGAGAGAGAGAGTGGAGAAGGATCGTATATCAAGAACTGAAGTTCTGTGAAACGTGCAAGGCTTGGGATCTGGAGGATCGGACTCGAGAGTGAGCGGGCTATTATTAAATAGAGTCAAGCATTGTATAAGATATCTACATAACCTAATCGTGCATTAGCGTTTAGATCTATCACTTGATTCAGAAGGAGATTATGTTTCTTGATTAGAGCGCAGATACGGTCGAATCTTATTTCGTATGAGACTTGTTCGCTCCCCCTGCTTTTTTTTTTTTTTTTTCAAAAAAAATTTATATGCTACTTTAATTCAAACGGAGGAAGTATAATTGAATGAAGTCCCTCGTGTTTCCCGCTGAGCTCTCCCCTTTACCCGTCGGCCTTTTTGAAATCTATACGATTGCGTCCGTATCTTAGGGAAATCGACTTACTACAACAATGTTTTTTGATGTCTGTTTGTTAAATCGTTCGCACGATATATTATTGGTTTTGAACTGGTCAGTACCTCCACTTTTCAAAGAAGTTGGAGAGAGCTATGGTAGAGAAGGGAGTGCCCGAAAAACCCAGACCGAATTGACTCATTGGTACCCTTAGTAGAGATCATGCTTGTCCAATAAATTGGAATAATTGTCCAAAAAGTCCTAAGCAGGCCCAAAATTCGCATGGGCTGTGGCAATCCACATAGTTTTAAGCTCTCGGCCCATCTTGAAAAACCATAGGTCGGTTTTGGGATCAACCTTTGGTTGTAATTGGCTGGTCCGGCGACGTCTTTACAGCGAAGCGATAGCCGTGACATACATGTGTGGATCTTGATACGTGAATTCATCCGACAATATCTCTGTATCAAATTTGTGCTACACATTAAAAAAAGTGTTCTGTTGATTTTCTATAATTTACTAACATTTATGCCAAGTAAACATCTGTGATGAGATCGCATCTAAGAATCAAATTAACATTTTTCAATTCTTGGAGGTTGTTTATTGCGGATAAAACAGGAATAGGGTGAACTTTTTTTGCCCTTACAACCAAGTCTCTCCCAATTGCTTGATCTAGGTTTTACTTTTCATAATATGGACATCCTATCTTAGACTTTGCTAATTCAAAAGATCCATCCTATGCTAGGGCTCTGTCCATAAGATGGCAGACGTAGTCTATAAAATCGAGCGGAATAAGAGATGCTATGAGTATGATCTGAAAATACTTCATCCCATCGCATTCGAACCAAGTGCTTGACCAATTAATCTTTAGTACTAGTAGCATTTTGCTAGTAATTTACATAAGGAGGGAGGGGATCATCTGTCTTGATTGCTCCTACTTCAAAATTGGACCTACACAGAGAGACTGTGCATGTAAAATAGAGGCTGAGCCAGCACTGAAGATGGGAATTCTAGCCAGCGGCTGAAGCAAGCGACTCAGGATTTGGAGTAGTCCACTTTGCTACACGTGCCTTAGCTTTCTCAGCCTGCATCGATCAAGTCAATTAGATTCACAGAGATGCACATACCAGGTGAAAAATCAACAATGTGCCGAATCAAAACTTCTTCTAGTGCTTATTTATTTATATTTACTATGGTTGTCAAGATGGAAAATACAAAACCCTCACGCGCGACCAGTTATTAAGGAACGGCCAGCATTAACGGTCTGCATGTATTACTTAGCGACCGGCTCGCTACCGGTCCCGAAAGATGTTATCAGAGGAAACTTTCACCGAACAACTGCCGGTTCTCTTTGGCAGCAACCGTAAATGTGTCAACGGGGCAATGGCCACTTAGCCGTCCCCAATGATCGTTAGGAACAATCCTTTGGACTTCTAGATACGGGTTTGCCCGTCGTCTGATATCCATGTTTTTCGTTTATGCGGAACCGGAGTTACTCGGTGGGTACACTTGGCCGATCTGGGACTTTAGACTTTGTCACTGATAGGCTCTAGGGTTTTATGTTGATAACCACATTTTTTTCTGGTGCTCTATTTGGCGTTAAAGTCACGTACCTCCTTCGCCCAATCGCAGTTGATTGTTGTTACGGCAAGTATCAATGTTTGGACTGCAGTCCCACCAAGTACCATGCCACCCCATATGCCCTTCGATGTTTCCAAATCATGTTTCACATATATTGAGAGAAACAAGTTATCATCGAATGGAAAACAGATGATTGGAGACTAAGGATACGTACCATGACACCAAAGTGAAACACCCGTCCCATGAGCAATCCAAGAGGAAGCCCAACGACGTAATAGCATCCCAAATTTATGTATGCAACATATGCTTGCCATCCCGATCCGACGGCAACTCCTGAGAATAAACAATACACAAAAGTCCTCATCAACGAATGTCCATGAGCACTTATCAACTATAATTAATGATAAAATGTTTTTGTTGTGTATGCATGAATTACACATAACACTAGCTAGAAAGAAGGGCACTAAAACTTTTGTTAACGGAATCGATACATGAACTCACCAGACAAAATTGGTTGAACGCTGTTGAGGAGAATCGTGACGCCTAGAAGATAAGATAGCTCGTCCACTTCTTCGAGAACATCGGTGGATGATGTGTAAATGTAGGCAAATTTGTTGTGCAAGATCATTATGAGCGCACAGAACAAGAGGCCAATCGTAGTAGACTGAACCACCGACACAGTGGTCGCAAATTTGGCGGCATCGGCATTTCCAGCTCCAAGTTCATTCGCCACTCTCACTCTGTAAAAATCGCAATGAGATGATGAGCACATTTTCCAGAAGTAGCGACGAACTGAAAACAATCAAAAAGCATTATACTAGAGAGAGAGAGAGAGAGAGAGAGAGAGAGAGAGAGAGAGAGAGAGAGAGAGAGAACCCGATGGCAGCAAGGAAGCCCAAAGGGATCATCATCTCCCATCCATTGATGCTCATGCTACAACGACAATGAAATGGATAGTTTATCAGAAGCCTCAGACAAGAAGAAACATTTGCAAGGAGGCGATTGCAGATAAATCTCTTCACGTTTCAAAGAATATCGCACGTACCAGATCGATAAGGCGTCCACCGCAACCGTAGTGTCTGGCAGATATCCGGTCATCACTAACAATATCCTATAGTACCAGCTCTCTAGGCTGATCGCGTGCCAAGATACAAGGAACCAAATTATTGAAAATAAAAGCAATCAATCACCGATATTTGCACTATATAGAGAAACATTCAAAGTGCAATCAAAGAGATATTTCTTAATCTTTTTTCATATAACTTTCCTTCAATGAATTCCTCATAGGTAATAATCTTTAAGAGTTTAGAGACATTCTACTTTCTTAAATTTAGATTTTACGAGAGGCGCATATTTAACACTAGATGTTTACCCTCTCATTGTGAGGATTGTCATACCAAGTATACTTAATATGGAGCACGGGAAAATATAAGCACAATTACAACACTATTTTAACATATCATCAATTGTAAAAGGTACGCATAGGATTCAATAATGAAAATTCAAAGCAACTAATTAGTATAAGAAAATCATGCAAATAATATGACGGGTTATTTTTCGTAAATTATATACTCTCTCTCAAATGCATACAGAACAATTTTTTTTTTTGTCTACGAATTATTATAGAAAAAACTATAATGTTATTATGTCTAAATAAACAAATCATTATCATTAAATACATTTCTTAATTAACAGTAAAACTAATCAAGAGAAAGGATGGGCGATAAATAAGTGGCTTTATGGGGGAGAAGAGCCTTCATGTTTCTAGCTAAGCAACAAAGGACACCGAAGCTCTAAGATTTTATCCATCTATTTGCAATAGCTTGCATATAATATGCCAGCCAATATACACAGCGTGTGTGCAATAAATTGGCATTTGAAAAATTAAATCTGTCACGATATAGTCAAACATTAAAAAAAATGAAAAAAATTATCGATAAAGTACGCTATACAAAGAAATTGTACTTATGGAAAGATGAGACTTTTCAAGATTTAAAATCCTTCTAAGAAAGTTGTTGGAGAATGGAAAATTTCCAAATTCTAATATAAAAAAAATGAGAAATTGAATGAAATTATAATTTGCACATCCGTCTATTGACACAATATTTGTACTACAAAATAATTAAGGATATTTAGGGAAGTGAAAATGATTGAGGGGACTTAGTTGATAGATTAAAGAAGAAATCGCGTGCGATATAGACGATTATCTTGTATAATCAAATTGAAAAATTTCAATGATGATACCGCTTTCCTCAAAGATGGTGGGCTACGACGGAAATGAAGAGACTGAACTGCGAAAGCCTTTACCTACTAAGGTATCGGAGACTCTCATCACTTTCTGAAAGGAAGATACGTACCAGATCATGACTCCAGAAGCAAGAGATAGTTTGAAGAACTCCCACAGCCCCGAGAACGCCTCCACCGACCAACCAGTCCATGTCAAAGGACAACCCCCGCTAGCCGAGTACCAATACAACCCCAGAACCATGAGCCACCACGAGAGATCTAGCGCGACGCACAGGCCCACCATGCCGAAGCCGAAGATGTACACGCACAGCCAGCTCGCGACGACATTCATGACAAAGCCCGCCAACGACGCCCAGGCCGTGACCGAGTTCTTGAGCTGGCTCAGGAGGAACTTGTTCAGCGGGAACATGAACGCAAAGCTGAAGTGGAGAGGGATGAACCATAGGGCCAACACGCCCGACATCTCCGCGACGTCGTCGTCTTGGCCTAGGAGCTTTAGGAGCGGTGTCGTGAAAATGTAGATGGGCAGCAACAGGAAGCAACACAGGAAGAGCACGATCCACGACCTCTGCATGTAGATGCCGAGCATGTGGTATCTCTTCGCGCCGAAGGCTTGACCGCAGAGCGTCTCGAGTGCGCTCGCCATGCCTAGCTAATCGATTTTGCCACGCCCAAAAAAGGAAGTCCGTTAGATTTGCGACATACAAGTTGAGATATAGTATTTTCGCATTTTCGTCACTTGCCCACATCAATTGTAGGAGGATTTTATATAGCTTGAGTACTTAAAATTCAATTCATTTATAAATCCGACCGATACTAATAACTGTAAGCAAGTCATGTTTTCCTCAGCCACGAGGACAGCAGGTCAACCATTAGCCACGAGGCACCGGCGTTCGACCTCCAAAGTCCGATTGTTGGAGAATTGGGTTTAGCCACTAAGGACCTGAATTCAACCGGGGACCATCTCGGATTGGCTTCCGGTGACTCGAGTTCGATAGTTGGTGAAGGTCATCCATACTTGAGTTTGGTCATGAGAACACCCGCAGTACAATTGCCCACGATGTAAGTATTGACCGTGCTTTAGTGAAGAATTCTTGTATCTATTCAAAACATGTAAACACAATCTATTTCGGCCATTACATGTAGGTTCACGTGAAATCCACGTGATCTAGTTGTTATGATGAAGTGACTCATATATAACAAATGCACAATACTTGCTTAAGTTCGATAATAGGCCGGCTTGCATCCAAAATAGGTTGACTAACTTTGGTTCTCGGCCACCTAAGGTCGACTGCCAGTGGCTCAATTCCTATTATTAGGAAGCCCCAACCCCAATTTTTAGTCGCGGAAGAGGTTCAAGTCCCAAAAGACTACTCGATCTTTTGAAATTCCTAGTCACTATTCGAAATTTAAGTGAAAGCTTTTCATACACGAACATGTTTTGATTGGCTAATTTATCTATATCGTGATAGTTGTAACAAAAAGTAAAATATTTTCTCACGATGAAAAAATAAACCTGAAAATGTTCGTTGCGAATCATTCACTTTTCATGAAGTTGCTGTTTTACAATAAATAAGAAAATTACTTTACGTACAGATTCTATGTCAAAGCATGTTGTGTGGCCATCATACAAAGGCACTTTTTGGATTTTTAGTTTCCGAAACAAATTAAAACGTTAGCCACAGAAGCCGAATTAGAATATTAACCCACTAGGCTCTAAATTCCGCACATTCATAAATGGACATTGGATGCCGCAGGCTCCCCCCACAAAAGAAAAGAAAAGAAAAGAAAAAGTTATACCTGAAAAATAGGTTCAGCCTCTCCTTCCAGTCTGACTTCTCTGAAAGTTAAATCACACGCCTTTCTTTTTCTTTTCTTTTCTCGCCCTTTGTCAAACGAGCACACGATGGACTTCCGTGATCTACTTAGATCTCTGTGTTCTATCATCTTCATTTTACTCATCAAAAGAAAGCCACGCCGAAGGGTGAAGCTATGGAGAGAATTGCACGGATACGCGACTGGTCGAGGAGAATCGCGATCTTGTATTGAACAGTATGAACGAGTTAGAGTGGCTTATTACCTACTTCTACTGTCCGTCGTTACAAGTTAGTTCTTTCACAACCAGGTGCTAAGCTCTATGAGCTTTTGATCCATCCTATGTGTTGGAGTGAATTTTCGCCGCTGAGCTTATTTACGCATTTGTCCTCTTTCGTATCTACATATAATTATTTTAGTTTATATGGACCAACAAGGCAGATTACCTTACATTTCTAGTGGAGTTTTCTCAGGTGTATAAACGATTGAATCTTTTCATTGTAAGAAAGATCGAGTGAGAGGTGTTTTTGTACCCACCAAAACAGTATCAACAATTCAAAAACTATTCTCATCAAGCAAGACAAGCACCAAAATAAAAGAGTCCCATGGAATTACCAGGAGGCCAAAGTTGAAGCCCAGAATGACGGTGTTGGCGATGGACATGGCGGCGAGCTCGACTTCCCCGAGGTGGCCGGAGAAAAGTTGGGTGATGACATTCATGGAGTACATCGCCACCCGAGTGAAGATGGCGGGCCCCGCCACCTGCCATATCTTCTTCGTCTCGACCCAAGCTCTAGTCGCGAGCTTCGTCTTCTCCTTCACCTTCTCATCCCACTGATCTACTCCGTTTTGTCGGCCCTTCGCCGGATGCGCCAACAGGGACTGGTTAACATCACCGTTGCTGGCGACACTCGCCATGAGAGAGAGAGAGAGAGAGAGAGAGAGAGTTAATGCGGGGAAGAATACGATGAGATATTACCGGTGTGGTGGAGGAGGAGGATATGATATTATATGAATTGAAGTTCTGTGAAAGGTGCAAAGGCATGAGATGTGGGGATCAGATTCAAGGGCGAGCACACTTAGCGTCAATTCATCCATAAGTACTTCCATTTTCGATATACATTAAAAAAAAAAATTCGCTTGGAACGTGATTCTTAAGATAGTATCAAATAAAAGGGGTAAAATATTGTCGTCCTAACAGACATTTCCGCCTCGCTCACAAGCAATGTCGGAATGTATCCGCTTTCTTTGATTCTTGTCCATATCAAATCCAATCCGCTTTCTTTGATTCTTGTCCATTTCAAATCCAAACCTCTCTCTCTCTCTCTCTCTCTGACTTTCTATTACGTTCATTTTCCGCTGATTCTGCGGCAATTCCAAACAGGGGTTTTATTAATGGAGCTCGAGGAACATATATGCTTCAATGGAATTTAGTGAATAATGAAGTGCGGTGACATAAAAAGCTTTATCGGAATTTAATCAAGATAAAGTACAATGGCAAAAAGAGATGCGGACGGAATTTATTCAATGACAAAGATTTGAAAGCTAGAATTAGGATACAAGTTTAAATTTAATTGATGAAAAAATATCTAGAAATTATAGCTAAGGTACATGAATTGCAAGATAAATGAAAAATTAATCGAAAGATAATAGGTTTTTTGTTGTTTGTTCGAGGGGTCTACAATACATAAAACACTAGTATTTATAATATTTACAACATAGCTGCTCATAGACAGTTCTTCAGTGGTTTAAATCACATTTTTGTGTCTCCATGGCTTTTGGTTCCACATCTTCACGTAGACATGCCATCTTATTTCTAGATAGTTGGTGCGTTTGGTTTAGTATTCCTAAGAGGCTTTTGGCCTCCAAAACCCCTTGGAAAAATGTTGGACCGTTTGACAATCATTTTGAAATAGCATTCAAGTGAAAGCCAACATTGAGAAAGCTGAAAACTTAATGCTAGTAAGGATTAGCTTTGACCTAACTCATTTTTTTTTTTACTTCAAAAACTACCCTCACCCAATCTTCAAATTTCTGATTTTGCCCTCGTTATTATTTTTTTAATGGTAAAAAAAAAATCAAATATATAAAAATGCTAAAAAAAAAATCAAACATATATCATTTTTTTTTTTTTTTTTTTTTTTTTTTTTAAAAAAAAGACTAACCCTTTGTCAGTCTTGCAAAGGGCTACGATTGCCTGCGAGCCAGATTTGGTGCTAGCAGCCGTTGATTGAGATTGCTTGAGGTCGGGCAACCCTAGGCAAGGGTCGCATGACTTGGGTGACTACCGCCTAGGTCTCGTGGGAGGGTCGCTCGACCGACGGCCATCGGTGCTAGATGTGGCTCGCCGATGATCGTAGCTCTAAGCTAGATGGACGAAGGGTTTGTTTTTTTTTTTTTTTTTTTTAATTATATATATTCAATTTTTTTAGCATTTATATATATACATACTTGATTTTTTTAGCATTATTGTCAAATTTTATATTTAAAAAGTTGCATATATATTTTTTTCAATTTAAAACAAATAAAAATTAAAAAAACCAATATTACTCATTCAAAGAGTTT
This sequence comes from Eucalyptus tenuipes, assembly GCA_014182365.1. Lineage (NCBI taxonomy): Eukaryota > Viridiplantae > Streptophyta > Magnoliopsida > Myrtales > Myrtaceae > Eucalyptus > Eucalyptus tenuipes. The sequence continues at coordinate 42,983,176 of CM024542.1, forward strand.
TTCAAATGTGTTTTTACTATATATCATTTCTCTCAAAGTTGATTTTCAAAGTATAGTTTACTTGAATATGCTAAACCTTCTCACTATCATCTCTTGAAATGTAGAGTCGTTTCTCTACCTCTATGGTAGTTTTCAAACCCTAAACCCTAATTTCACCTTCCTGTTCCATTCCCATCTACGTGTCATCCCCTGTTTTTCTTCCCGGTGCTTCCTTTTTTCTTTTCTTCGACAATTGCTGTTCTCAGCTTCCTTGAGATGACGGGTATCTTATACCTTCGAGTAGTTCTATGTTCCGCACCCTAAAAACTCTTTTTCTTTTCTACCGCTTGAAGTGGGTTGGATTGCGCTCGGCCCTTCAATTCGCAGACTTCCACAAGAATCAGTCATCTGGGGTCGGCTCAAACCCCTGGCTATCTTCCGCATCTACTCGGTTTGTTTGCTGCATGTCCTTGATTTTTCCATTTGCAATTATATCGCAGTTTCACAACCTATCGCTGGCCAGGAATTGCCAAGTTTCTACTTTTGAGTTTCAATCTGAATAGGAAACTTCGGATTAGGGTGCATCTTGATACAAATTGCTGCTTGTGGACAATTGGCTGGAATCGGTGGACCTTACCTTGTCTTCTACTATGAATTTATTCTGGATTGAGGCCTCTACGACATTATATCTGCTTTGCCTCTTATCGAACTCGTCCCTGTATTAAACTCTGTTCTGGACAACTGAATGGCATCGGAAGTCCATGTCCACTCTTTGCGTTTGGCTGCTCTTTGCAATAGGTTAGGCCGCCTTACAACGGAACAGATCATAGAAGATTGGGATGATGAACCTCCACCTGACAAGTTGGAAGAATGCTGATTAACTTTAATAGGACACATCCTATCCAATCCTTCCATAAACTTCCCAGCTTTCCAAGCACATTAAAGCGAGTCTGGCACATTGAACAAGTTGAAATATCACAGCAAGAGGCAGGCATCTATGTAGAAAATTCCATTCTCAAGCAGAGAAACAGAAAGTTCTTGAAGGGGGACCTTGGCTATTCTCCGGCCATTTGGTCATATTTAAACCATGGATCCCTAACACTCCTTTACACTGTTATGACTTTTCTACTTGTGCCTTCTGGGTTCAGGTGGTTGGTTCACCTTTAGAATGGTGTACAGAATCGATGATTAGTAGAGCGGTGCAACATTTGGGTCGAGTCTTAGAAGTCAGAATCGATACAAAGGAAGGGACATCATCTAGACCTGGGCGAGCTAGGGTAGAACTGAACTTACAAGAATCTCTAAAGACAGGGAAGCTAATTCGAATTGAGGGTAAGCATCTATGGCTAGATTTCTGCTATGAACATCTATCACATTTCTGCTACTCGTGTGGAAAGTTGGGACATTATGCGACGTACTGTAGGGATAAACCCTTTGATGAAGCAAAATCAGAAGGCCAAGGAAAAATGGCCTATGGCCAATGGCTTCGGGCTGAGGTTAGAGAGCATAGCCCATTTTGGCACACTTTCTATACGACACAAGACAATCTAGATCAACCTGAAGAAGCTGTACCTGAAACTCCGCCATCACACCTCCAGCACGTCCCTTTATTGCCCCAACCATCAAATGTTGATCCTGCGCATCTGTCCTGTGTAGTCGACACAGAACCCATGGAGTGGCCTCTGACACGCAGCACCTTTAGTAGACAGTTATGCAAGGAACCCCTCTTAACACAGCAATCATACCTGCAGCAGCTAAGTTAAAAGGAATTCAGACTTAACCCATGGAAGCAAAGGCGTAAAAGAAGCTAAAAAACGCGAGACTGACACCAAAACTAGGGGTGGCCAAAAAGTTGAAGAGATACAACCCCTACGAACCAAAAAGTTTGATGATCGAGGACCATGATGAGACAAATCTCATGGATACACCTATCTATGCGGTTGAGGAAGCGGGAGCATGGGCTGTGGCGGCTGGCCCTAAACAACCACCCACCAACAAATGAAGATAATTAGTTGGAACTGTCAGGGTTTGGGCAATCCCCTGACAGTTCAGGCTCTAAAGGCCATGACGGCCAAAGAAAAGCCTGATGTTGTCTTTTTAATGGAAACGAAGAACTCTGAAGCAAAGCTTCAACAAATTCAGCGCTACTTATATTTTCTGAACTCATATATTCTCAACCCAGTTGGTATAGCCGGTGGATTAACAATGTTATGGAATGATTAGGTATCTATACAAGTGCTTCGCTCTTCACAAAACATGTTTGATATGATTTGTAGGATGGTGCAGGAAGATAGAACCATTCGACTAACCTGTATCCATGCTCCTTACAACTATCACCAACGATAGATTTTGTAGGATGAGCTACGGGAAATCAGCAGTGTGAATAACTTGCCTTGGATATGTGCTCCCTTGGATATGTGCTGGAGACTTTAATGAAATTCTTTACCCTTGGGAAAAGCTTGGAAAGAGACCTGCGGACCTTACATGAATGCTGTCTTTTTGTGTTGTCCTAAATGATTATGCACTTGTGGAGATAGAAAGTAAAGGTTGTAAATACACATGGATGAATAATAGAGAAGGTGAAGAGTTGGTGAAGGAAAGATTGGATTGAGTATTGTGTTCAATGGATTGGCGCCTCATGTTTCCAGGGGCAGAAGTGTTTGCGCTACCTGCTGTGGGATCCGACCACAATCCATTGATCATACAAACTTCAGCACACTTTAAACGACAAAAGAAGCCTTTTCTTTATGAAGCTTATTGGAATGATGATGCTGAATGTAGAGAGGTTATCTCTACCGCATGGAATTCGATCTATCCTCAACATCGGCTTTCCTTACGAAGTTAAAGACTGTCACCACAGCTCTATCTAAGTGGAGTCGTGAAAAGTTCTCAAATGGACATGCTAGAGTGATTGCCTTACAACATCAGTTATAGGATCTAATGAACCAGCAACACTTAAATTATAATAGAGTGGAAGCATCGAAAATCAGAGAGGAAATTACACGGACTTGGCAACAGGGAGAGCAATATTGGACCCTACGCTCCAAAATACATTGGTTGAAATGGGGTGACAAGAATACGAGGTTTTTTCATGCCTCCACGCTTCAACGAAGACAAAGAAATCGTATTACCATGTTGCAAGACGATGATCAGAATTGGGTTCATGATCCACAAATAGTACGAGGTATGACGACCAATTTCTTTTCAAAGTTATATACATCCGAGCGGTCTAGGGATTATGGGCCTATCATTGACCAATGCCAACAGGTTGTAACTTCTGAAATGAATGAACACTTGGTTGCTACGGTCACTATTGAGGAGGTTAGGCAGGCCACTTTTCAGCTGGGGACTACCAAAGCCCCTGGCCCTGATGGATTAAATGGCTTATTTTATTAGAAACACTGGGAAATTATTAAAGATGATCTATTTCTCCTAGTACCTCATTTCTTTATGTCAGGGGAGATGCCTCCAAGTCTCAATCGAACCTATCTTGCATTGATTCCTAAGACACCTCACCCAGAGAAATTGGAGCAATATCGCCCAAACAGCCTATGCAACTTCGCCTACAAAATTATCTCAAAGGTACTTGCCAATCGTCTCAAACCTTGGCTGAATGACCTAATCTCTATGGAACAATCGGCTTTCGTGAGTGGATGACAGATTCAAGATAATATTTTAATCGTTCAAGAGGTTCTTCATCAATTTAAGACCAGGAAGAGAACGAGAAAATTCAATGCAATCTTAAAGACGGACATGCAAAAGGCGTATGACAGAGTTGAGTGGGATTTCCTCCATGACTACCTTCTTAAATTGGGATTTCATCCTAGATGGGTTCAGTGGATTATGCAATGCGTGTCGACAACATCTTTTACTGTGAAATTTAATGGCAAGCATCTTCCTTCCTTTTCCCCTACTCGGGGCCTCCGACAGGATGATCCTTTATCTCCATATCTATTTATTTTGTTGGCAGATGTTTTATCAAGCCTAATAAATCAAGCTGTCAGTGTGGGACACATTAAAGGTATTAAGTTTAATAGGTGGTGTCCAACTTTGTCCCATCTATTTTTTGCTGATGATGCAATTTTCTTCCTAGATGGGACTATTAAGGAATATCAGAATTTTGCTGCTATCTTAAATCAGTATTGTATGGTGACTGGTCAGGTAGTGAATCACAATAAGTCTGGCATGATTTTTAGTAAACACTGCCCTTCTAGCTTGCAAGATAATATGTCGTCGGAGCTTAGAATGCCTGTGTTGGCAAGATATGGCAAGTATTTGGGAATACCATCTGTCTGGGGACGATCAAAGAGGGAGATGTTCTCTTGGATACTAGCACGAGTAAATGCCAAGTTGGAGGGATGGAAAGGGAATTTAATATCAAAAGGAGGTAAGGAAATTCTCATTAAATCTATTGTACAGGCACTACCACATTACGCTATGTCTATCTTTAAGATTCCTCTGTCTATTTGCAAATCTATAGAGAAAAGCATTGCTAGATTCTGGTGGAGAAATGATCAGAATAAGGCGAGTGTCCATTGGCAAAGATGGGAACTTCTTAAAGAAAGCAAAGATAACGGAGGGTTAGGGTTCCGTGACCTTATAGCTTTTAATAAAGCCATGCTTGGAAAACAGGCTTGGAGATTATTACAATAGCCTCGGGCTTTATGGAGTCAACTTTTTAAAGGTTTGCATTTTCCTACGAAAGACCTCCTCTCGGTAACTACAGGAACTCAGTCATCTTGGGGATGGCAGAGTCTTCTATTGGGCAGAGATGCTATTCTTCCTCATCTTCGCTGGTTAGTGGGTAATGGTCAAAATATCAGAATTGGAGGCGATTGTTGGTTACCAATGGGAATTCTGTATGGACCTAAGACTAATGAGGAACCATTGCTGGTGGCAGATCTTATTGATCTGATCCACTAGAATTGGAACCAATCATTGTTCCTCAGTATATTCGGAGAACAGATTACAGAAGAAGTCCTAACTATCCCAGTAAGACCTCTAGCCACTGAAGATCAAGTGGTGTGGACAGCTACGAAAGATGGCTTATATACAGTTAAAAGTAGCTACTACAACATACTTCAGACAGCAAGCAATCACAATAGCAACAGAGTGTCAACATCTTATCAGAATCCCAGATTTCTATGGCGACGAATATGGGCAATGAAAACAGCACCAAAAATCAGAACATTCACTTGGGCGGTTTGTCAAAATGCACTCGCTACTAGAGCAAATTTATTTCATAGACACATAGTTTCGGATCCATGGTGCAATCTATGTCAGCAGAATACTCCTGAAACCATCAAGCATCTCTTTCTCTACTGCTCTTGGACTCGAGCTGTATGGGCAAACCCTCAGATCAATATTCACAATTTGCCTAGTTCGATCCATCGGCTTGATACATGGTTATCAAAAAGGGCATCAACACCAAAAAACTTACCTAGGCTAGAGATCACTGCAAATGTCCTCTGGCAAATCTGGCGGATGTGCAACAACTTTGTGTTCCGCAATCAGAAACCAGATCCACATCTTGTAGTTGAAGCGGCTGTAGCTCGGACCGAGCATTCAACGTACTGCGTCACCCGATCGAGATCAGGGCTTGAAACCATGAGTCCAGAGCAGCTGTGGCGACCTCCAGACTTGGGAACCCTAAAGTATAACATAGATGGTGCCTATCAACCAAGAAGCACAGAGGGATCGATCGCATGTATTTGCAGAGATTTTCGAGGCAGGCTTACAGACTACTTTTCAAGAACAGTTCAAGCGAAATCAGCTTTTGAAAAAGAGATCCAAGCACTTACCTTCACCCTTCACCATCTAATGCGGCAAGAACTACAACATACTAAACTGGTGATTGAATCTGACTGCCTTTCTCTTATCGAAGCTATGCGGGATGAAAGATCGCTGATGTGGGAGCTTCGGCCTTTGGTTGCGGAGGCTGTCCTTCTGATTTCCCATTTCTCTGACCTAACACTGAAGCACTGTCGGCGAGAGGCAAACCGGGTAGCCGACTGGGCCACGAAGGCCCAGCGCACTGTTCCTCCGGCCCAAAACTGGTTCCTTCACCCTCCTGTTGTATTTCTTGATCTTCTATCTGTGGATGCTTTAGCTTCAGGGTGTATGTTTCCGTTAATATAAATACAAGTGTTTATTTTGACCAAAAAAAAAGTATAGTTTACTAAACGGTCTTTACATTGACCCAAAGTTCTTTAGGCTAAATTATTTTGCATTTTCCCAATGAGCTTTCAAAATGCTGAAGCAAATGCACCCGAACTTTATGCTTGATCTTACCTTCAAACGATCATAATCATCTTGCCTTCAAATGATCACAGTTACAAGGTGGATTGCCACTGCACTCTAACTTCATGCTCATTAATACGGTTACATTCCTTGAACCTCATCCTGCTTAATCGATATCTTCTAATCCATGTTTTCACTTCATCTAATACTTATCCAAATTCGCTGCGATTATCGTCAACCAATCATTATTACATATTGAGGACTATAGTCATGGTCATCGATGTGTATGGCTTCGGCAAGAATTTCCATAATCGGTAAGTCGTCGATATTCATACCATACCTAATCTCAAATTATCTGCTCACTTGAATCAATATTACATCGATTATAAAGACTTGGTTATTTTTTGTTCTAAACACTGACATTCTCCAGTCATATATCATCAAGTCTCAATTCCACTATAAACTTATTTATTGCCCCATCAAAAACTTCAAATTTTAAATTTAGTCCCAGTTTACTCTAAACTTTTTTCTTGTCTCATAAAAAAACTACCAACTTTACTTGAGTCCTAGATTTACGCTCGTTAACTCTTTGGTCTAAAATTTCGCTTGATAATCGAGAAATGAAAAACTCCTTAGTGCAAGGTGTACGAGCATCCCAAGAGCGAGAGATTGAATAATGAGTGCAAAATTGAAGTTCTTTGAGTGAAATGGAAGGAAGACTCTCTTAAGAGTAAGAGCAATTGAAAAAGGTCAATCCTAATTGCTCTAATTTTACCGAAATTTCAGATCCAAGACGATGCTGTTTCGGCTAACGTGATAATATTTCTCCAAAAGGCATCTTCTTGGGTCTTAGATTTGGGTGAAAACTAGATGTGGAAATGCCACATCACTAAGGGCAATGTTGGACGGAGTGTTAACGGGGGTCGATATGGAACTCAAGTAAAATTTGGTTGTCTTTTACAAAACAAAAAAAAGTTTAAATTATAATTGAAGCTGGTCTTAAAATTGGTGAAATTTTATACGGACAAAAAATATGAGACGAAAAAAGTTTAGTATAGAGTTAGTAGAAGCTAAAATTGAGGATTGTTTGAGATATTAGGCTATGTCGCTTAGTAAAAGAATCATTCGTTCCCCTGCTGATTTCAATGCAAGTTTAATTCAAGTGGAAGAAAGTTAATTGACTAAAATGAAGTCCCTCGTGTTTCATGTTGAGCTCTTCCCTGTTTTGGTCATCCTCGTTGATATCTATATCTATGATTTCGTCGATATCATAGGGATCAATTAACTAGAAAACGTTTTTCATTTGTTTGTTTGTTGGATTGTCCACATCATTTATTAATGGTTTTGAACTGGTCATTACAGTTTCAATTTTTGAGGAAGATAGAGTGAGCTACGGTGCCACTGCCTTCGCCGCCCCGCCTCTATGGCCGCCGCCCTCTGTGGCTGCTGTCATGGTCCGTCTTCACTGCCACAAATGGACTGAGCTTCAACGAATCTTTCTTGTTGATTAAGACGGTGTGGAACTGCCGGCAACATCGCCGGACTTGTCCTTATTAGATAAGCGAGAGAGTTTGTCTCTATGCTTTGCGGTTTCTATGTGTTTGCGAGTTTTTCGCGAGATCATTAGAGGTTTCCACTACATCGCAGCTACTGCAAGAAACGCTTGAGCGAAACCCTCCCTAGGAATGTCAGAATGTATCTGATTACCAAAGGCACAGTGAAGAAGATGCACAATGAGCCTAGGCTTGCTGGATCGACCATTACAGTCGAAAAATTATCAATGCCTGTCGATGAATTTATCTTATGGACAATGACGATAGTCATAGATCTATATAATATCTTTTGGACTAAGTTCCCAGGGATATAATCATTGACATATATTGATTTTTTATAGGGGAGCACTAGGATGCATTAATCGTGACCCCACCGACTGAGAACTAGGCTCAAAATCTTCATTGAAATTAAGGCGACAAGATCATTTCCCTTTTTGTTTTTTGTTTTTTTAATTTTTGCGTATGAACATTGAGTATTTTGTTTGCAATTATAATAAATAACTTGAAATTCTTTTGAAATTTCTTTTACATATTACATTTTTTATTGCTTACCTTGGAGCGCACATTATACCTACTATTCCGTCTAGTTTTTGGTTTCGAGTCTTATTTTATTAGTTTCCAAGATTTAGGCTATTGTATTGACTATCCATAGGATTATTAAGGTGAAAAGACGGTATATGAAATGCTATTGCTTTTAAGAGGAGCACAGCGAGGACGACGACATTGGTTGTACAAACAATCAGGTCCCCCAACTTTTAGGGTCTACTTTAACAATTGTTCTCTCATGCATGCAGTCAAAATGTCTGGAAGTTTGTCTTGCACGAGAAATGAAAGACCCAGAAATAACAGAGAATCAACACACGAAATGAATTAGTTCACTGGGGACAAAACTTTGTTGAACAAAGTTTGCTGGATCCAAGTCAAGGATGGAAGTTGACATGACCCTCAACTGGGCAAGAAAGATGCAGATTGAGTTTGATATCATGTTAGATAGTTCAATAAAGAAACTTTGAGTTATTAAGTGGAGGAAAACTATTTGTATGGAAAAGCAAGTACAAAGTACATAAATGAAATGAGGTGAGATATACTTCAGTATAATTTTAGTGACTCGTTTTCTGGTGTTTGCTGGATGGCTGGGGTATTCTCTCATCAACTAATGATATACTTATTCATGGATTGATGAACACCTTGGTTAAGTTGGAGTTCACAACCAAATTTAGTAAATCACACGTGACTCAATAAGTAATAGATGCAGTGCATATGATATAAGGACGATGATTTAGCTAAAGTCTTATATTGACCTAATACATTTGTTAAAGCTGAATTGGATTGTCAGAATTATTAAAATTTACGGGAGATCCATCATTTTTAATGATTCTGATCCAATCTAGTACGCATTAGATTTTCATTAGAATCATTGTTATTATTATATGCACCATGTGCAACGTGCAAGTATTTAAGATGGATTTTGATCATTTGATCTAGGGTAGCCGATTTGATTTTCATGTGAATTCCATCTGATTCTTTTTATTTATATGTTTGGATATCAAAAATGTTAGATCAATTTCCGAGGACGCAAGCATGTTGGCCTATTCATGCATAACGAGTATGGGCCCATTCATAGCAAGAGGGCCGGGGCTTCCGAGTCTTCGGAGACATAATAACTCAAGCACGATGCTCTTGTGTGCCCACCAAAAAATTTTAACCACTTAACCAATCTAGAGGGAAGTGCACTTAAAATTCTAAATCTTATCATAACTTCATAAGAATATAACCGAATCTTAAAACTTTCAAAATTTTCAAATTGGTACAATCAACTTATTTCATTAACTTCGTCCAACATGGCTTACTGAAAATACTAATGTGGCTTTTTCTAGGGTTGATACCACAAATTTAAATTATGTCTTTTGTAATAAAAAATCCCAAACTTTGTTTTGTGTCACTAAAAACCCTAAAGTTGTCAATCTTTGTTGACTTTAATTGCACGGAAAATTTAGGGGTCGGTCCCTATCCTAAAAAAAATATTAGATACGTGTATGTAGATATTGGGAGCATTTACATTAATAGTAAGAAGCCCATTGGTTTGCATTCTAATTGAACTGGTGCAAGGAGGCTCTAAACTTAGCCTTCCTCCGTTCATTTTGTGGAAAATGTGGTGTTTTCGAAAAATGTTTTTTCAAGAAGCCATTTTTTAGGAAAATGATAATAGTTTTTAGTGTTTGTCTGAAATTGAAAATGAATTGGAAAATATTTTCATATTTTCATATTTATTATTTTTTTCTTCTTCTTTCTCGACCAATTGTCAACCACAATGATAGCCACATGTGAACTCCAACCTCGCTACAGGCCAATGAGACTCCAACTTGCCAGATACCGACGAGGTCGAGCTCGCCTTAGACAGGCGAACTTCAGCCTCGCCTAAGGTTGTCGGACCTTTGGTGATCTTAGGCAAAGCTGGCCTCGCCTAGCTAGCTGCTCTAGTGAGGCTTGAGCTCGCTTGACGGCCTCAAGCGAGCTCTTGTGGGGCCTCGAGTGAGCTCGTGTGGGGTGAGACTCGAGCTTGCCTGTGGTCGATCATTGGCTATTGTCGTGGGCGGCTACCGGTTGAAGAAAAAGGAAAAGAAAAAGAAAGAAAAAGAAAAAATTTAAAATAATTAAATATTTGATTTTTTAGAAAAAGAAAAAAGAAAAGCAAAAGGTGTTTAGTTAAAAAAGTGCTAACTTTAGATTTGAAAGAAGGAGGGTGGAAGTGTTTTCCACTTTTTAAAAAGTGAAAAACATATTTCCCTATTTTAAAAGATTTTTTTTTTTTTTTGGTTGATGGAAAATGGTTTCTATAACAAGTTCATTTTCAATGAAACGAATTCAGAAAGTCTGAAAAACTTTTCTAAAAAATTGTTTTCTATGAAACTAAAGGAGCCTTAATTGGATTGATCGATGGAAAACTGATTTGTAGATTTATTATAATAAAACTTGGAAAATAAGTAAGCCCTTTCTTTCCCCTATTTTTAAGTGGGAAGATTTTGATAGGAAATAAATATGGGCAAGAAACCCCATTGGATTCTTATGAATAGAGGCTTTAGGGTGTGGCATAGAAAAGAGACTACAGAAAAGGAGATGGCGAGGAGGCGATACAAATCAGAGAGAGATTGAGTTTTGCTGAAACACCTCCCGGTTTTTTTTTTCCAGCACTAAGCAACTTCAAGTTGCAACGAGATCAGTGAAGCCGCTCCTCATCTTTGGTTCGTGTTGTGAAGTTTTTGCAGGTTTACGGTGACTGTCCAAATATACCGGCACGTTGCTTTGCCGGACGTTGCTCTGCCCCGCCATCGATGGCGATCACCGCCCTGCAGTTCCATCAGGACGCAATTGCACCGCTGCTCTGTTTCTCTTGGCGTCCCACCGACCTGGAGTTGCCCCTGCAGTCCTGGTCTGCCCCGTGGTGTGCAGTGAAGTGACTCTCTTACTGCTGCCCTCTTGAACCTTTTCGGTGCAGGTTATGACTCTGGACTTGCTACATCCCCAATATTAAGTAATCCAATCAAATTCAAAATTCTATGAACTCTAAATTGCCAGCTACTAGAAAGCTGCGGCCAGAACTCGTAGGAAACAAGCAAATCCTATAAAATTCGAAATTCTCGAGTCTTTCGAAGGCTTACTAAATCAACAAACAATCATCTCTCTCGTGTGTATTCCATTTACGGTCCTTTTGGTAGCTCAAAGATCGATTGCAGATGCAGCTAAAGAGAGTTGTCGGAGGGTTGCCTGAAGAGGAGGAAATAGTCTAGGATACTACTGGTTTAATACCTCCTCATCCTTCCTATTGCACCGAACCTACATAAGAGAAGTATCTATAGTAAAGTCAGTTAGACAGATTCAGCCAATCACGTTTAAGAATTATATTAAGAAAAGGATGAGTAATTGTAGTATAAATAACTTTGCACTATGATCAAATGTTGGCAACTGATCAATAGATTAATTATGTTGAATATGATAAATCATATGAGCTATTGCAATACTCACCTATATAATATATTTATGTAATACCGATTGATTTGGATAGTGCTGATTCATCATCGTCAAGAGAAGGGATCACTCGTTGCCAGATCGTTTGAACATAGCTCAAGTCTGTTGTGTTTGTGTTTCTGTTTGTAAGTAAAACTAGTATTGCATTTAAGTACGCAGAAGAGAAAAGAGAATTGGAATACAATGATGAAACAACCATTCAATTTATCACCTAAATTTGACTTATATAGTAGTTCTTCAATAAATTTATAATGCTCTATGCATTTTGGGGATCACATCAGATAAAACTGCAGATCACTAACGACTAGGAAGCTGTGATCTTAAACTCGTAGAGAACAAGCAAGCCTTCTGAAAATCCAATACTCTAGAGTCTCTTGAAAGCATAATAAATCAACAAATAATCATCTTCTCTCTGTTATGTTTATGGTCCTTTCTCCAGCTCGACGATCAACTATAGATGCAACCAAAGAGGATTGTTAGAAGGTTGCATGAAGAGGAGCAAATAGCCATGGATGCTACTGGTTTGAAACATCCTCATCCTTGCTGTTACACCGAACCTACATAAGCAGAGACATTTATAGCAAAGTTAACTGAAAATTTCGGCCAAGCGCATTCAAGAATTATTGAAAAAAAGGGTAATTAATAAGAAGCAACTTTTGACCAAAAAAAATTAACAAGCAACTTCGCATCTATGATCATCTGCATTAAGTTGACAACTGCTTATAATAGATTGGTTGTGTTAGATATGACTAATCAGATGAACTATACAGAACTTGCCTGTGTTTTTGTAACCCTAGTTGACTTAATGGCTAGTTCAGATAATGTGTTTCAGCTGGCCGCTGATTCATCGTCATCAAGGGTTGGAGTTGACCATTTGGCAACCCGCACTTTAGCTTTCTCCGCCTACGTTAAGGTATCGCAGAAATATATTACATGGAATGCTTAATACTTTTATTTGTTTGATCAGAAGAAAATTGAAATAATCTTGAAGTTTACCTTTCTCCCAATCACATCGAACTGTTATTATGGCTAATATCACAGTTTGAACAGCAGTGCCACCAAAAATCATTCCACCCCAGATACCCTACAATTATTATTCAAAGTTACCCTTAATATTTATCAAACCATCTGCTTATTGAACTTAAGTAACTAAGCATATGAAAAAACATGAAGTGATAAGCTACATGAAGGATCCAAAATCTTACCATAACATCTAAGTCGAAAACCCATCCCATGAGAAATCGAAGAGGTAGACCAACGACATAGTAGCATCCCAAATTGATGTATGCAACATACGCTTGCCATCCCGATCCAACAGCAACGCCTGCAGCATTGATGGAACTCAGGCGTATGATGTATATTCTAACTGACCCTAAATCTCATGTAGCTAGTTTCAGTTATAGCAACAGAAGCTCAAAATAGAGTCAAAGTTGTATTATGCATACTTTGAGTGAATTCTAGATGATATCAAACAATTTGTTTGCGATGAAGTATTGTGCTTTGTTTTTTAAAGCTCTAGTTTAAGGATTGTATTGAATTCTAGTAGCAATTCACCTGTTGATCAATTGAGTCAATTTTGTGCACATGAACATTTCACATAGTCAAACTTGACGGTACGAGGGCACAAGAAAGCTCAACCGAACTCAAGCAAACCTCCATTCGTTATAATGCTGCTTTATTTGATCCTTATTCTACAACTTTGGTCGAACATGTTATTTGCAAAGATAATGTCGGATTGATCACACTTGTACTAAACAAACCACCTCATCTTATCTGAAGGTACACTTATGATCAACCGCACATCAATACCATGAAAATTTATTTTTCATTATTAAATCATGTGACCTTCCACGGAAGGATATATGGAAAGGAAGAGTTACTTGCAGAAAACCTATACATTAATGGATGGATATGGAGATCTACCTGATAGAATGGGCTGAACACTATTGAGAAGTATGGTGACACCTAGGAGATAAGAAAGCGTGTCCACTTTTTCAAGAACATCAGCGGAAGAAGTGAAAATGTATGCGAATTTGTCATGCAAAACCATGATGAGAGCACAGAAGAAGAAGCCGATTATTGTGGATTACACCACAGATACAGCAGTCGCAAATTTTGCGGCCTTGCCATTCCCAGCTCCAAGCTCATTTGCCACCCTCACCCTGAAATTTAAGTGAACTAGATATCAAAGACTGAATGAATGAAAAATAAACAGATTTCTCTATTTTGGAAGCTTATATTCTGTAGACGGCCAAAGAGAAGACAATACATTCAAATTCTGATTTAGAAACTGACATGAAGTTTAGCTTTCTGTCAGTTATCTCCGTTAAATCATCATCCTGTTCCTCAGTTTTCGATGTTATATCAGAAGTTATCCTGCGGTCATGATCCAACTGTTGGGACTCGCACCCAGGACTAGCAAAGATATAAAGCAAAATCCATACGGTACAGACACACTTTGCGCTTGGATTTTCTTTACTTTGATTTTAACAGTTTGGACTTCTACTAGGGACTTTGCTTGAATTGCTCCAAAAAAGGGTCAATGTGGCATCCATCATTGGGTTTTACGGCATTGATTTATATAAAAATGGTTAGACTCAACATGCACGAAATCATTAGAAATTCATACTAAAACAATCTCGTCTTTATCATATATAACCAAGTGCTGTTGATGAACCGGTTTCATATAAATGCAAAACACACTAGCAGAGGACACTCCCCTTCAATCAACTACTTATAGTATGATCGATTGATACAATTGCCAATAACGAATCTAAGTTTAAATAAATGCTATACTTGGTTTCGCTCTTGGCTATGTGTGTGTGTGTGTGAGAGAGAGAGAGAGAGAGAGAGTACCCGGTTGCAGCAAAGAAGGCAAAAGGGATCATCATCTCCCAACCGTTGATGGTCATGCTGCCATAGACATAAAACCATAAACTTATAAGTGACGTACGGGGGGACACTTCACTGAATAATCCTTCTAACGATTAAATTACCAAAATGGAGATAAATCCTTTAATACCAGACGGACAAGGCATCTACAGCAACCATGGCATTTTGCAGATATCCAGTCATCAGTATCAGTATCCTGTAGTACCAGTTCTCCAAACTGTTCGAAAAGCGCCAAGAAAATGTGATGATCAAGTTCTAATGGCCACGAAAAAATCTGGACAAGGGAAGCGCTATAAGTGATGGTCTAAGTTTTCAAGATCAACAAGTTTCAAGTTGCATGTGAATAATTTCACTGCAATTACGACAGAGTCTCCATAGTCTTTAGAGTAAAATTTGCTTAGAAGAACTTGTAAAGTAGAAAACAAGAGGCAAGAAGGCTAAATATATCGCTACCCATGCAAAGTGTAACTTGGATATGGAGAATAAGAACACGGATTTTTACCAAAGCATAACTCCAGAAGCAGCGGACAATTTGACGAACTCCCATAACCCCGTGAAAGCCTCCATGGAGAAGCCGGTCCACGTCAGCGGGCAATTGCCACAAGCGGTGTATGCGAACAACGCGAGCACCAAGAACAACCAAGAGAGATCCAAGCTGACGGACAGCCCCACCACGCCAAAGTCAAACACGTAGACGCAGAGCCAGCTCGTGAGCACGTTGATCGCTAGGCCGGCCAGCGAGACCCACGCCAAGACCTGGGTCTTAAGCTGGCTCTGCAAGAACCTCGTCAAGGGGCATTGGAAGGCGTAGCTGAAGTGCAGCGGGATGAGCCACAGAGCTACCGTGCCCGACATCTCCGCCACGTCGTCCGGCTGCCCCAGGAGCCTCAGGAGCGGCGTGGCAAACACGTAGAACGGGAGCAGCAAGAAGCAACACAGGAAGAGCACGATCCACGACCTTTGCATGTAGATGCCAAGCATGTGGTATCTCTTCGCGCCGAAGGCTTGGCCACATAACGTCTCCAGCGCACTTGCCATGCCTAACTAATAACCACAATCCAAACTCAAAAATCAATATTAAACTCTCAATTTCTCTTCCTTTTGTCATGTCAAACTGAATGTATAGCTCGCTAAAATTACTATGAGCACCTGATTAATCTGTAAAGTGATGTGTAAAAATAATATCTTTTTTTTTTTTTATAATAAGTAGTACCGTACATACATAAGCAAATGCTACTGCTTCTGTAATTTACATAATCAGTACAAAGGATTCGAGGTTTGAGATTGCCTTGACCCCTTTCACGGTTAAATTTCTTTCAATGAGAGTCAAAATTGATTTTGATCCCTTACCGTTGATAGATATATCGCCCAGCCCGCTTTTGGAAGCTAATTAGAAGCTAGAACATCTGGAACACATATTGCACCTTACACACCATTTCATATATATGTACATATAGATAGACGATGGTGACTGGTTACAATCTTTCATATCTTATATGAGAGCGCAAAAACCAGAGAGAACGGACAAATACATGCCTAGTTTGAATGAACCTCCACGTGCCCAATTAGTGTTGGACGACATTGAAGAGTGTAATGAGAGAGAAGAGACATAAAAGGAAAACCATGTTGACAGAGAGTCTATAAAAATCATGTCGTCCAAGATTAGAAGTTGACCGTGAGAGGCCACAAAGTGAGTCCTCACTATGGCTAAGATGGCACAACTTGTTATCTAATATGGTGTCCAATCAAGGCGCATCGATTCACTATAGTTATAATTTAACTTAATCATACTACAGTGACTTCAAATGATTCTGAATTCCAGGATCCTGTAATGTATGGTAACCGGTGAAAAACACTCGCATTTCTGTAATGTTATTTCAATCCCATATTTTCGTTTAATGGAACATGACGGTATGCGGCAATATAATTAAAGTCTATCGAAACTTTGCATTGTCTAAGTTCTGTTGGGTCCTCATTGCCTTAGTTAATGACTTTTACTTTAGGAGTACTATCTAAAACATATCGAATCAAAGAATTAGTGGGTGAAGATTTCTTTCCTTTTCTGTACTTACCAAGAGGCCGAAATTGAAGCCAACGATGACGGTGTTGGCGATGGACATGGCTGCGAGTTCGACCTCCCCGAGGTGCCCCGCGAACGCCTGCGTGACAACGTTCATGGTATATAAGGCCACGCGGCTAAAGATGGCAGGGCCGACTATGTGCCACAGCTTCTTCGTCTCGGCGAACACCCTCACGCTCAAGCTCTTCTCCTTCTCGTTTTCATGATCTTTGCCATTGCGGTCGCCATCCACCGCAGATTCTCGCAGCAGAGGCCACTGGGCGTCGCTGCCGTCACGGTCAACGATGGCCATGAAAGGAATAGCTCTTTCTTTGCCTCTAGAGAGAATAGGGTATGATGATGAGAGCAAAAGGAATTAAAAATTATTAGAAGGCAATGAAATGCTCAGGGAGACATAAAAGGGTGAGATTATAGTGACGCGGAGAGATGATGCGCCTCTGATTGGACAGCGATGAAATGATTAGTGAGACGAAACGGGTGGGTTTATAGCCGTAAGGGGAGATGACGCGCCTCCGGATATGCCAATTTGGACCAGAACCGAAGGAGTTTTGATTTGATTTTCTTTTCCTTTTCCGGGAAAAGATTGACAAATGACGTAAAGTGGGAACATGTAAGAACGTTGAATTCTCGTTCATATTGAAATGAATCAAAATTAATAAGGAGCTGGTCAATGATACTTGTCAGATCAAGAATCGAGGGCTGGTCGCTGAATTTTGATTAAGAATTTTTGACCTATTCCGAGACTCTCTCTCTCGGTTTGGTGGTGTGAAATTGTTCTAATGGTGCAAATGCCGAGGCTACTTCAACAAGCAGACGTATGAAACTTCCAACCAAGGTGGTTGCTTATGGCTGGTGCATTCTTCTTTACCTGACAATAATAATAGTAATAATAATAATAATAATAATAATAATAATAATAATAATAATAATAATAATAATAACAATATATGATGAACATGAGTAAAGTGTTCTCAACCAATTTCAATGAATCGGGCGGGGATTTATCGAGTCAAATACATTCCATGTTTGCATGAGATAGAGGTGATGATGAACATGAGTAAAGTGTTCTCAACCAATTTCAATGAATCGGGCGGGGATTTATCAAGTCAGATACATTCCATGTTTACATGAGATAGAGGTGATGACGCATGCAATGAGATCATCCTTCCAGTTCCTTTCAAAGAGAATAAATCGATTGGGATTTCGTTTATGCCAAATTAATCAAATATTAACACGAAAGGATGGTAGGGCTTGCTCCACAAGTCTCATTGCATAGGAAATCCTTTGACAAAGTCGAATTTGATTTTCTCTGACGATTGCATTATATATTTTATTGTTTTTCATCGAAAAGCAAGAAAATCGACCAGCATTAATGGTGTAATGATATTTGCTCATTTAAGACGTTCAACGGCATTTCAATGATTATAGATATACATATACTGACTCACATAGATATGGAATTTTGTGAAAGCGAGATAATAGAGAAACTCATCCAACTTTTTCTTTAAGATTCCATTTGTTTTACAGAAAATGAATGATTTAGAAAATATTTTTTTAAGAGTTATTAATTGCATTGCTTACAAAAATAAATGTATGAAAAATATTTTCATTATTCACAAAAATATTTAGACATAAACTGTTGTAGATAATGAAAATATCTTTTATTAACTAATTATTTTAAGAGAGAAAAATAATAATTTGTTTGGAAAATATTCAAATTATTTATTTTTCGAAAGATAAATGGAGTCTGAATGAATATTCGACTTCCGTTTTGGATTAGCTTTCGCTCTCAAGACATGACCAGAACATACTAAAATAATTAGAGACATGCAGTGGCATGAGGATCGCGGGAAGGACGGAAGGAAGGAAATTAATGGGACGTGTGGAATGGTTGGTTGGACAGCTAGTCGCCGAAACCAAAAGGGCATGTATGAATTTGGTGGTGATTTGCTATATATTCCAAAAACAAGTGCAATTGGGACGTACAACTCTAAATCCACATCATTTTATATAATTAGGAACTTCAATTTGGGTTGATAGACCTCAAATTGATCGAAATGCAATTAATGTCATGAATTAGGTGCAATCCATGTTGAAATCTAAATAGGCAGGCTAGTCAAACGTACTTCATGGTATAGGAAATGCACCACGCGCCTTGCACTGACAGATCTATTCCTTAACAACTAAGTTTACAGTCAAGTAGACAGAAGTTTCTCTCCTTGTCCAGGTCAATCTCTCTGGAATCATTTATCTTACCTTCTCGACGTTAGGATAAATTGGAGTTCTAGTCCTAGCCAGCGAATCCTTCATGAGTGCTTACGGTTGAGTGTCTCACTTGCTACTGTATATCCAGTTCAAACCCACTTCTAATACCACAACCTCAGAAATTGAGTCTGTTGCTGCAGCAACAACGCCGAAAATGTTAGCGGAATAAATGACGTATGATTCACAATGACCGCCCCCTTAAGCGACATTGAATTCTCTATGCAAGCTGGTTCAAACTCGACATGCCACTGAGGAAGCGAGGCCATTTCTGCCTCGTCCTTTATTCAATTAGGCCAATCGTTTTTGGTGATGGGAAAAGATTTTGGTTGGTAGGGCGCGTCTAGTTCCCACCCTCAGAGCATGTGAACTAAACACTTGGTTTCACAAGGAGACTATCTGGTGGGGGTTTCATTTTCATGGAAACTCGGTTTTGTTCACATCCAATAACGCATAGGACAAAGCATTCGAGATGACGCCTGCCTCTAACATGAGGGGAAAAAGCTCAAAAACGTTTTCCAGCGGAGTCGTCTTGTCCTGGCAATATATCCAGATCAGCATGATCTGGCTAGCATGCTTGGAATGAAGATCATTGGCTTTGGTGGCGTTGAGGATTCGCATGATCTTACCTACACATTGTTTTTTATGCATACACGTGATTGTTCTGCAAACGACAGATCGCCGACCACGAAGTATACACGTCTTGCCGTTTCATCTGTCAATTTAACTGGAACATTAGATCAAGGGCGCAATTATAGATAGTGTGAGATCGCCTAATTTTCTTATAATGCTCAACCTACGGTACACAAATATTTATACAACGTAATGCTTAATAAAAAAGGGAAACAGAAGATCAACCAAAGATCTCTAACTAATTATAAAAGATATACCAAATATTATGCTAACTAAAAACAAAAACTAAGTCCTAACTAATTTTCTTATATAATATTAGAAAAACTGAATATAAAATCTTTAGCAAATCTTTCATAATACTCTCCCTCACGTTGGAGCATGGGGGTCACGAATGCCTAGCTGAATATAAATGCAAATCGATTTCGATCAATGCCTTGTAAAAATATTTGCTAGTTGAAGTCTAGTGGGTACGTGTTCAGTTCTAATGACGCTTGACTGTACATGTTCACGAACAAAGTGGAAGTCAATCTTGATGTGCTTTGTTTCTTCATGGAATACCAAGTTTGCTGCGATGTGTAAAGTAACTTGTGTTAAATTAATGTCTCAAGTTTAAATTCGGAAAACGATTTGTTAAATTGAATTTGTCTAAAAAGATTTTCGCGGATAGATTTAAATCTTATGCGTGGAAGACATCTTCAAAGAAGGTGAAATATTGCATGCTAGAAGGCAAAAGATTTGGACTCCTTAAAGTTGCACAAAAGTGGAAATAAATAAAAAGAAAAAGCAAGGCTTTCTATCTTTCATTTGCAGAAGACGATTCACCTTTGGAGGATGTACACGGTGGGGCCTGGAGTCAAATTGTTGACTCTTGGTAAAATGAGGTTTCTTTCTTGACAAGCGCCGCACGGGAAAATAAAGAAGAAAAGAGAAGCCATGCGTCTAGTTGAAGCCGCACGCCGTACAAGGCTTGAGCGATTTCAAGAAGCCGTCGTGTGCACAAAAGGACGAAGGTGCTGAGTTTCTTCTTGGACGTATGTGGAGGGCTTAAGCGCTTGATAGTTTTATGTTATGTGTTTACATTATTTATTGGTAAACATTTTGAGTGCGGGATTAAATTTAGGTGTGGGAAATACTCAAGTATATGAACGATTGTAAATTCTGATTTTTCGATTATAGTTGATTATTTGTTGTTGATTAAATCTCGTGGATGTAGGTACTGGTATTTGGATCGAACCATATAAAACTTTGGCATTTTTATTATTTCTTGCTTATTTCTCTTGTTATTTTGCATCGACAGCAAAATCCTGTCGTTTCCGCGTATTATAATATAACAATTGGTATCAAAGCTTGGGATTTGACTTTTTGATTGTGATTTGGAGCTTTTTCTTGTTTGATTATTATCTGGAAATTTTCTTATTGCAATTATGCTTGAGAGGACAGCTGAAATTGTGAGATTTAATGAGAGGAACAACTTTGGGTTATGAAGCATCAAGATGCTAGCGTTATTGACAACCTAAGATTTGGCCAAGACAATGGATGGTGAAGATGAGTTACTGATTATAATAAAAGTCTATGAGTAAAAGGAGATAATGGAAAGAGCAAAGAGTACAATCCTATCGATTTGTCGGATGGGGTTTTAATACATGTGACCGAGGAGAAGGATGCCGCAACATTATGGGCAAAACTTCAGGCAGTTTGAACAATCGCTTGTATACATTGAAGATGATGTTTCAATTTAGATATACTGAAGGTACGTCTATCAGAACCCATCTAGATGAATTTAATAAACTCATGATGAATTTGAAGAAAGTTAGTAAGATACTTACTGATGAAGAACATGGTATGATATTGTTAGCTTTTTTACTAGAGTCATAGGAGCACTTTACTAATACATTGTTGTAGGGACGTACCACGATTACTTCAAAGGAGGAGACTCCAACTCACCATATACTGGTGAGGTCAAGCTTGCCTTAGGTCGGCGAACTCCAGCCTCGCCTAAGGTCATCGGAGCCTTGCTGACCTCTGGCGACCTTGGGTGAAGCTAGCCTCGCCTAGCTCGCTACTCTAGTGAGGTCTGAGCTTGCTTGATGGCCTCGAGCAAGCTTGTGTGGGGCGAGACTTGAGCTTGCTTGTGGTCGATCGTTGGCTATTGTTGTGGGCGGCTACTAGCTGAAGAAAAAGGAAATGAAAAAGAAAGAAAAAGAAAATTATAAATAATTAATATTTGCTTTATTTAAAAAGAAAAAAAAAAAAAAAAGGAAAGGTGTTTAGTTAAAAAAAAGTGCTAACTTTAGAGTTGAAGGAAAGACATTGGAAGTGTTTTCCGCTTTTTATAAAGTGAAAAACATCTTTCCTTATTTTAAAAGATATTTTTGGTTGATGAAAAATGTTTTCTATAACAAGTTTATTGTTCGTGAAACGAACTCAAAAGATACTGAAAATGTTTTCCTAAAAATTGTTTTCTATGAAATGAAAGGAGTCTTAATTGGATTGATTGATGGAAAATTGATTTGTAGATTTATTAAAATAAAACTTGGAGAATAATTAAGCCCTCTTTTCCCCCTATTTTTGATAGGAAATAAATATGGGCAAGAAACCTTATTCGATTCTTATGAATAGAGGCTTTAGGGTGATGCACAGAAAAGAGACTACAGAAAAGGAGATGGCGAGGAGGCAATGCACATTAGAGAGAGATTGATTTTTGCTGAAACACCTCCCCGTTGTTTTTCCAGCACTAAGCAACTTCAAGTTGCAACAAGATGAGTGAAGCCGCTCCTCATCTTTGGTTCGCGTTGTGAAGTTTTTGCAGGTTTACGGTGACAGTCCAAATATACCGGCACGTTGCTTTGCCTGACGTTGCTCTGCCTTGCCATCGATGGCGATCACCGCCCTGCAGTTCCATCAGGACGCAATTGCACCGCTGCTCTGTTTCTCTTGGCGTCCCACTGACCTGGAGTTGCCCCTGCAGTCCTGGTCTGCCCCGTGGTGTGCAGTGAAATGACTCCCTTACTGCTGCCCTCTTGAACCTTTTCGGCGCAGGTTATGATTCTGGACTTGCTACATCCCCAAAGTCAAGTAATCCGATCAAATTCAAAATTCTTTGAACTCTAAATCGCCAGCTACAAGAAAGCTGCAGCCAGAACTTGTAGGAAACAAGCAAATCCTATAAGATTCAAAATTCTCGAGTCTTTTGAAGGCTTACTACATCAACAAAACAATCATCTCTTTCGTGTGTATTCCATTTATGGTCCTTTTGGTAGCTCGAAGATCGATTGCAGATGCATCTAAAGAGAGTCGTCCGAAGGGTTGTCTGAAGAGGAGGAAATAGTGTAGGATACTACTGGTTTAGTACCTCCTCATCCTTCCTATTGCACCGAACCTACATAAGAGAAGTATTTATAGTAAAGTCAGTTTCACAGATTCAGCCAATCACGTTTAAGAATTATATTAAGAAAAGGATGAGTAATTGTAGTATAAATAACTTTGCACTATGATCAAATGTTGGCAACTGATCAATAGATTAATTATGTTGAATATGATAAATCATATGAGCTATTGCAATACTCACCTATATAATATATTTATGTAATACCGATTGATTTGGATAGTGCTGATTCATCATCGTCAAGAGAAGGGATCACTCGTTGCCAGATCGTTTGAACAAAGCTTGAGTCTGTTGTGTTTGTGTTTTTGTTTGTAAATTAAACTAGTATTGCATTTAAGTACGTAGAAGAGAGGAGAATTGGAATACAATGATGAAACAACCATTCAATTTATCACCTAAATTTGACTTATTTAGTAGTTCTTCAATAAATTGATAATGCTCAATGCATTTTGGGGATCACATCAGATAAAACTGCAGATCACTAACGACTAGGAAGCTGCGATCTTCAACTCGTAGAGAACAAGCAAGCCTTCTAATAATACAATATTCTAGAGTCTCTTGAAAGCATAATAAATCAACAAATAATCATCTTCTCTCTGTTATGTTTATGGTCCTTTCTCAACTATAGATGCGATTGTTAGAAGGTTGCATGATGAGGAGCAAATAGCCATGGATGCTACTGGTTTGATACATCCTCATCCTTTCTGTACCTACATAAGCAGAGACATTTATAGTAAAGTTAGCTGAAAATTTCGGCCAAGCACATTCAAGAATTATTGAAAAAAAGGGTAATATTTTTTTTGGTGGAAAAAAAAGGGTAATAAAAAACAAGCAATTTTTGACCAAAAAAAAAAATTACCAAGCAACTTCGCATCTATGATCATCTGCATTAAGTTGGCAACTGCTTATAATAGATTGGTTGTGTTAGATATGAATAATCAGATGAACAATACAGAACTCGCCTGTGTTTTTGCAACCCCAGTTGAGTTAATGGCTAGTTCAAATAATGTATTTCAGCTGGCCGCTGATTCATCGTCATCAAGGGTTGGAGTTGACCATTTGGCAACCCGCACTTTAGCTTTCTCCGCCTACGTTAAGGTATCACAAAAATATATTAGATGGAATGCTTAATACTTTTATTTGTTTGGTCAGAAGAAAATTGAAATAATCTTGAAGTTTACCTCTTTCTCCCAATCACATCGAACTGTTATTATGGCTAATATCACAGTTTGAACAGCAGTGCCACCAAAAATCATTCCACCCCAGATACCCTACAATTATTATTCAAAGTTACGCTCAATATTTATCAAACCATCTGCTTATTGAACTTAAGTAACTAAGCATATGAAAAAACATGAAGTGATAAGCTACATGAAGGATCCAAAATTTTACCATAACACCTAATTGGAAAACCCATCCCATGAGAAATCCAAGAGGTAGACCAACGACATAGTAGCACCCCAAATTGATGTATGCAACATACGCTTGCCATCCTGATCCAACAGCAACTCCTGCAGCATTGGTGGAACTCTGGCGTATGATCTATATTCTGACCTAAGTCTCATGTAGCTAGTTTGAGTTGTAGCAAGAGGAGCTCAAAATAGAGTCGAAGTTGTATTATGCATACTTTGAGTGAATTCTAGATGATTTCAAACAATTTGTTTGTGATGAAGTATTGTGCTTTGTTTTTTAAAGCTCTAGTTTAAGGTTGTATTGAATTCTAGTAGCAATTCACCAGTTGATCAATTGAGTCAATTTTGTGCACATCAACATCTCACTTAGTCAAACTTGACCGTACGAGGGCACAAGAGAGCTCAACCGAACTCAAGCAAACCTCCATTCGTTATAATGCTGCTTTAATTGATCCTTATTCTACAAGTTTAATTGAACATGTTATCTGCAAAGACAATGTCGGATTGATCACACTCGTACTAAACAAACCACCTCATCATGTGTGAAAGTACACTTGTGATCAACCGCACATCAATACCATGAAAGTTTCTTTTTCACCGTTAAATCATGTGACCTTCCACGGAAGGATATATGGAAAGGAAGAGTTACTTGCAGAAAACCGATGCATTAATGGATGGATATGGAGATCTACCTGATAGAATGGGCTGAACACTATTGAGAAGTATGGTGACACCTAGGAGATAAGAAAGCGTGTCCACTTCTTCAAGAACATCAGTGGAAGAAGTGAAAATGTATGCGAATTTGTCATGCAAAACCATGATGAGAGCACAGAAGAAGAAGCCAATTATTGTGGATTGCACCACGGATACAGAAGTTGCAAATTTTGCGGCCTTGCCATTCCCGGCTCCAAGCTCATTTGCCACCCTCACCCTGAAATATAAGTGAACTAGAGATTAAAGACTGAAAGAATGAAAACTTAACAGATTTCTTGGTTTTGGAAGCTTATATTCTGTAGACGGCCAAAGAGAGCTTTTTTTGCAGATTGAGTGCAGAACTAATTCAAGAAATAGATCTGTTTATGAACTGACGCTTATTTGACTTTATTTAAACCATTCACAAGGGTCCAAGCTTTGGAAGAGAAGACAATACATTCAAATTCTGATTTAGAAACTAACATGAAGTTTAGCTTTCTGTCAGTTATCTCCGTTAAATCATCATCCTGTTCCTCAGTTTTTGTCCATGTTATATCTATACACTTGCACAGTTATTCCAAAACCATGCTTCCGCAGGTCATTTTTTTTTAACATGATCCAACTGGTTGGGACTCACACCCAGGACTAGCATAGATATCAAAGCAAAATCCATATTTTGATGGCCCGAGACATATGGTACAGACAAGCATGTTCAAAGGCAAGTGCAAATTTGACGCTTGGGGATTTTCTATACTTTATGATTTTAAAATGGATCAGTGTTGGGTGATCCATTTTCTACTAGGGACTTTGATGAATTTTCTAGAAGAAAGAAGAAAAGTGAATTGAAAAGTCTCCAAACTCACGAGGGTCAATTTGAGTGTGGCATCCATCCCTCCATTGGGTTTTACAGCATTGATTTATATCAAAATGGTTCCTATATCCTCCAACTATCACATATTGTCCATTGTCCATCCTCTACAAACTAATACCATACACTTGCACTCAACATCACTAACATGTACCAAAACCATGAAATCAAAATTTTTTTTTATCAGTTCCTCAGTTTTCGAAATTTATTCCACTCAAAACTGTTGGGACTCCCATCAAAATCCATACGTACAGACACACTTTGCTTTTTCTATACTTTAATTTTAACAGTTTGGACTTCTACTAGGGACTTTGCTTGAATTGCTCCAAAAAAGGGTCAATGTGGCATCCATCATTGTTTTACGCATTGATTTATATAAAAATGGTTAGACTCAACATGCAACATACTAAAACAATCTCGTCTTTATCATATATAACCAAGTGCTGTTGCTGAACCGGTTTCATATAAATGCAAAACACACTAGCAGAGGATACTTCCCTTCAATCAACTACTTATAGTATGATCGATTGATACAATTGCCAAAAACGAATCTAAGTTTAAATAAATGCTATACTTGGTTTTGCTCTTGGCTGTGTGTGTGTGTGTGTGTGTGTGTGAGAGAGAGAGAGAGAGAGAGAGAGAGAGAGTACCCGGTTGCAGCAAAGAAGGCAAGAGGGATCATCATCTCCCAACCATTGATGGTCATGCTGCCATAGACATATAACCATAAACTTATAAGTGACGTACCAGGCGACACTTCAGTGAATAATCCTTCTAACGATTAAATTACCAAAATGGAGATAGATCCTTTAATACCAGACGGACAAGGCATCCACAGCCACCGTGGCATTTTGCAGATATCCAGTCATCAGTATCAGTATCCTGTAGTACCAGTTCTCCAAACTGTTCGAAAAGCACCAAGAATGTGATGATCACTAATGGCCACGAAAAAATCTAGACAAGGGACAGAGCTCTAAGTGATGGTCTAAGTTTTCAAGATCAACAAGTTTCAAGTTGCATGTGAATAATTTCATTGCAATTACGACAGTCTCCAGAGTCTCTAGAGTATAATTATTTGAGAAGAACTTGTAAAGTAGAACACAAGAGGCAAGACAGTTAAATATATCGCTACCCATGCAGAGTGTAATTTGGAGATGGAGAATAGGAATACGGATTTTTACCAAAGCATAACTCCAGAAGCAGCGGACAGTTTGACGAACTCCCATAACCCCGCGAAAGCCTCCATGGAGAAGCCGGTCCACGTCACCGGGCAATTGCCACACGCGGTGTATGCGAACAACGCGAGCACCAAGAACCACCAAGAGAGATCCAAGCCGACGGACAGCCCCACCACGCCGAAGTCAAACACGTAGACGCAGAGCCAGCTCGTGAGCACGTTGATCGCTAGGCCAGCCAGCGAGACCCACGCCAAGACCTGGGTCTTGAGCTGGCTCTGCAAGAACCTCGTCAAGGGGAATTGGAAGGCGAAGCTGAAGTGCAGGGGGATAAGCCACAGAGCCACCGTGCCCGACATCTCCGCTACGTCGTCCGGCTGCCCCAGGAGCCTCAGGAGCGGCGCGGCAAACACGTAGAACGGGAGCAGCAAGAAGCAACACAGGAAGAGCACGATCCACGACCTTTGCATGTAGATGCCGAGCATATGGTATCTCTTCGCGCCGAAGGCTTGGCCACATAACGTCTCCAGCGCACTTGCCATGCCTAACTAATAACCACAATCCAAACTCAAAAATCGATATTAAACTCTCAATTTCTCTTTCTTTTGTCATGTCAAATTGAATGTATAGCTCGCTAAAATCACTATGAGCACCTGATTAATCTGTAAAGTGATGTGGACAAATAATATCTTTTTTTTTCTAATAAGAAGTAATACCGTACATACATAAGCAAATGTTACTGCTTCCGTAATTTACATAATCAATACAAAGGATTCGAGGCTTAAGATTGCCTTGACCCCTTTCGCGTTTAAATTTCTTTCAATGAGAGTCAAAATTGATTTTGATCCCTTACCGTTGATAGATATATCACCCAAACCGCTCTTGGAAGCTAATTAGAAGCTAGAACATGTGGAACACATAATGCACCTTACACACCATTTCGTATATATGTACATATAGATAGACGATGGTGACTGGTTACATTCTTTCATGCCATATATGAGAGCGTAAAAATAAAAAATAATGGACAAAGACACGCCTAGTTTGAATGAACTTCCACGTGCCCAATTAGTGTTGGACGACATTGAAGACCGTAACGAAAGAGAAGAGACATAAAAGGAAAACCATGTTGACAGAGAGTCTATACAAATCATGTCTTCGAAGATTAGAAGTCGACCGTGAGAGGCCACGAAGTGAGTCCTCGCTATGAATTTTCATCGGCAAATACCGAACATATTCTGTGGCTAAGATGGCACAAATTGTTATCTAATATGGTATCCAATCAAGGCGCATTGATTCATTATAGTTATAATTTAACTTAATCTTACTACGGTGACTTCAAATGATTCTGAAATTCCAGGATCCTGCAATGTATGGTAACCGTTGAAAAACACTCGCATTTCTGTGATGTTATTTCAATCCCATATTTTCATTTAATGGAACATGACGGTATGCTGCAATATAATTAAAGTCTATTGAAACTTTACATTGTCTAAGTTCTGTTGGGTCCTCAATGCCTTATTGAATGACTTTTACTTTAGGAGTACTATCTTAAACATATCGAATCAAAGAATTAGTGGGTGAAGATTTCTTTCCTTTTCTGTACTTACCAAGAGGCCGAAATTGAAGCCAACGATGACGGTGTTGGCGATGGACATGGCTGCGAGTTCGACCTCCCCGAGGTGCCCCGCGAAGGCCTGCGTGACAACGTTCATGGTGTACGCGGCCACGCGGCTAAAGATGGCAGGGCCGACTATGTGCCACAGCTTCTTCGTCTCAGCCCACACCCTCACGCTCAAGCTCTTCTCCTCCTCGTTTTCATGATCCCCGCCATTGCGGTCGCCATCCACCGCAGATTCTCGCAGCAGAGGCCATTGGGCGTCGCTGCCGTCGCGGTCAACGATGGCCATGAAAGGAACAGCTCTTTCTTTGCCTCTGGAGAGGGTTGGGATATGATGATAAGAGCAAAAGGAATTAAAAATTATTAGAAGGCAATGAAATGCTCAGGGAGACATAAAAGGGTGAGATTATAGTGACGCGGAGAGATGATTCGCCTCTGATTGGACGGCGATGAAATGATTAGTGAGACGAAAAGGGTAGGTTTATAGCCGTAAGGGGAGATGACGCGCCTCCGGATATTCCAATTTGGACGAGAACCGAAGGAGTTATTGATTTGATTTTCTTTTCCTTTTCCGGGAAAAGTTTGACAAATGAGGTAAAGTGGGAACATGTAAGATTTTCAGATCAAGAGTCGAGGGCTGGTCGCTGAATTTTGATTTTGAATTTTTGACCTATTCCGAGATTCTCTCTCTCGGTTTGGTGGTCTGAAATTGTTCTAATGGTGTAAATGCCGAGGGTACTTCAACAAGCAGACGTATGAAACTTCCAACCAAGGTGGTCGCTGATGGCTGGCGCATTCTTCTATACCTGACAATAATAATAATAATAATATATGATGAACATGAGTAAAGTGTTCTCAACCAATTTTAGTGAATTAGGCGGGGATTTATCGAGTCAGATACATTTCATGTTTGCATGAGATAGAGATGATGACGCATGCAATGAGATCATCCTTCCGGTTCCTTTCAAAGGGAATAAATTGATTTGGATTTCGTTTATGCCAAATTAATCAAATGTTAACAAGAAAAGATGGTAGGGCTTGCTCCGCAGGTCTCATTACATAGGAAATCCTTTGACGAATTCGAATTTTGATTTTCTCTGACGATGGCATTATATATTTTACTGTTTTTCATCGAAAAGCAAGAAAATCGACCAGCATTAATGATGTAATGATATTTGCCCATTTAAGACATTCAGCGGCATTTCAATGATTATAGATATACATATACTGACTCACATAGATATGGAATTTTGTGAAAGCGAGATATTAGAGAGACTCATCTAAGTTTTTCTTAAGATTCTATTTGTTTTACAGAAAATGAATGATTTGGAAAATATTTTCTTAAGAGTTATTGATTGTATTGCTTACAAAAATGAATGTATGAAAAATATTTTCATTATTCACAAAAATATTTAGACATAAACTATTGTAGATAATGAAAATATCTTTTATTAACTAATTATTTTAAGAGAGAAAATAATTATATGTTTGGAAAATATTCAAGTTATTTATTTTTTGAAAGATAAATGGAGTCTGAATGAATCTTCGACTTCCGTTTTGGATTAGCTTTCGCTCTCAAGACATGATCAGAACAATTAAAATAATTAGGGACATGAATTGGCATGAGGATCGCGGGAAGGACGGAAGGAAGGAAATTGATGGGACTTGTGGAATGGTTGGTTGGACAACTAGTCGCCGAAACCAGAAGGGCATGTATGAATTTGGTGGGGATTTGCTATATATTCCAAAAACAAGTGCAATTGGGACGTACAACTCTAAATCCTCATCATTTTATATAATTAGGAACTTCAATTTGGGCTGATAGACCTCAAATTGATCGAAATGCAATTAATGTCATGAATTAGGTGCAATCCACGTTGAAATCTAAATGGGCAGGCTAGTCAAACGTACTTCATGGTATAGGAAATGCACCACGCGCCTTGCACTGACAGATCTATTCCTTAACAACTAAGTTTACAATTAAGTAGACAGAAGTTTCTCTTCTTGTCCAGGTCAATCTCTCTGGAATCATTTATCTTACCTTCTCGACGTTAGGATAAATTGGAGTTCTAGTCCTAGCCTGCGAATTCTTCACGAGTGCTTACGGTTGAGTGTCTCACTTGCCACGGTATATCCGGTTCAAACCCACTTCTAATACCACAAGCTCAGAAATTGAGTCTGTTGCTGCAGCAACAACGCCGAAATTGTTAGTGGAATAAATGACGTATGATTCACAATGACCACCCCTTAAGCGACATTGAATTCTCTATGCAAGCTGGTTCAAACTCGACATGCCACCGAAGAAACGCGGCCAGCCTCGTCCTTTAATCAATTAGGCCAATCGTTTTTGGTGATGGGAAAAGATTTTGGTTGGTACGGCCCGTCTAGTTCCCACCCTCAGAGCATGTGAACTCAAAACTTGGTTTCACAAGGAGACTATCTGGTGGGGGGTCATTTTCATGTAAACTCGGTTTCCTGTTCACATCCAATAACGCATAAGACAGAGCATTCGAGGTGATGCCTGCCTCTAACATGAGGGGAAAAAGCTCAAAAACGTTTTCCAGATGAGTCGTCTTGTCCTGGCAATATATCTAGATCAGCATGATCTGCTAGCGTGCTTGGAATGAAGGTCGTTGGCTTTGGTGGCGTTAAGGATTCGCACGATCTTTACCTAAATATTGTTCTTTATGCATACACGTGACTGTTCCGCAAGCAACAGATCGCCGACCACGAAGTACACGTCTTGCCGTTTCATTTGTCAATTTAACTGGAACATTAGATCGAGGGCGCAGTTATAGATAGTGTGAGATCGCCTAATCTTCTTATATTGCTCAACATACGGTACACATATATTTATACAACATAATGCTTAATAAAAAAGGTAAACAGAAGATCTACCAAAGATCTCTAACTAATTATAAAAGATATACTAAATATTATGGTAACCAAAAACAAAAACCAAGTCCTAACTAATTTTCTTATATAATATTTGAAAAACTGAATATAAAATATTTAGCAAATCTTCAGTGGTACTCTCCCTCATGTTGGAGCATGGAGGTCACGAATGCCTAACTGAAGAGAAATGCAAATCAATTTTGATCCAATGCCTTGGTAAAAATGTTTGCTAGTTGAAGTCTAGTGGGTACATGTTCGGTTCTAATGGCACCCGACTATACATGTTCGTGAACAAAGTGGTAGTCAATCTTGATGTGCTTTGTTTCTTCATGGAATACCGGGTTTGCTGTGATGTGTAAGGTAACTTGTGTTAAATTAAGGTCTTGAGTTTGAATTCGGATAACGATTTGTTAAACCAAATTTGTTGAGAAAGATTTTCGCAGATAGATTTAAATCTAATTTGTGGAAGACATCTTCAAAAGAGGTGAAATATTGCATGTTAGAAAACAAAAGATTTGGACTCCTTAAAGCTGCACAAAAGAGGAAATAAATAAAAAGAAAAAGCAAGGTTTTCTATCTTTTACCTGCAGAAGACGATTCACATTTGGAGGATGTACATGGTGGGGCCTTGAGTCAAATTGTTGACTCTTGGCATAATATAAAAGGCAAAATGAGGGTTTATTTCTTGACAAGTGACGCATGGGAAAATAAAGAAGAAAAGAGAAGCCACACGTCTAGTTGAAGCCGCATGCCGCACAAGCCTTGAGTGAGATCAGGAAGCCGCCATGCGCACAAAAGGACGAAGGTGGTAAGTTTCTTCTTGGACGTATGTGGAGGGCTTGAGCACTTGAAACTTTTGTGCTGTGAGTTTACATTATTTATTTATATTTTGAGTTTGGGATTAAATTTAGATGTGGGAAACACTTAAGTGTGTGAGCGATTGTAAACTTTGATTATCCGATTATAGTGAATTATTTTCTATTGACTCTCCTCGTGGATGTAGGTACTGATACTTGGACCGAACCACGTAAATCTTTGGTGTATTTTTATTCTTTGTTTATTTTTCTTGTTATTTCGCGTTGACATAAATTACAAGATTTTGTCGTTTTCGCATATTATATTCTAACAATTGGCATCGGAGTTTGGGATCGGATTTCTTGATTGTGATTTGGAGCTTTTACCTTTCTGATTATTATCTAGAAATTCTATTATGGCAATTATGTCTGATAGGAAAGCTGTAATTGAGAAGTTTAACGGGAGGAACAACTTTGGATTATGGAGCATCAAGATGCGGGCGTTATTGACAACCAAAGGTTTGGTCAAGGCACTGGATGGTGAAGATGAGTTGTCAACTATAATAAAAGCTTTTGAGAGAGTAGAGCTAATGGAAAGAGTAAAGAGCACAATCCTATTGAACTTATTGGATGAGATTTTAATAGAGGTGGCCGAAGAGAAGGATGCCACAACATTATAGGCAAAATTTCAAACACTCTATGTAATGAAAGATTTGAATAATCGCTTGTACATGCTAAAGAGAATATTTCAATTTACATATAGTGAAGATACGTCTATCAAAACCCACCTAGATGAATTTAATAAACTCATGATCGATTTGAAGAACGTCGATAAGATACTTGATGATAAAGAATAGGGTATGATGTTGTTAGCTCCTTTACTAGAATCATGGGAGCACTTTACTAATTCACTGTTGCAGGGGCATACCACGATTACCTCGAAAGAGGTAAAATCCACTTTGTTATTTAAGGAGTGATAGAGAAAGTTGCAAGATGATGGTCTGACTCAAGAGGTAGCGCAAGCACTAACAATTCGAGGTACGGAACAACATTGTGGGCCTAATGGCAACAAAGGTAAAAGCATATCGAAATCATGCCATAGAAAGTTCTAAGGGACGCATGAAGCACTTTGAGTGTCACAAGGAGGGGCACATTAGGAGAGATTGTCCGAAGTAGATGAATAAATGTGATAGGTAGAATGCCACAAGCAGTGTGGCAAACGTTTTCAAGAGGAGCACTAGTGATGTAGAAACTATTTTATGTGTGAAAACTACTTCGTTAGAAGATGAATGGGTGCTAGATTTGGGTTGTTCTTATCATATGACTCTCCATAAGAACTAGTTTACTACTTATCAAACTGCATATGGTGGTAGTGTTCTTTTGGGAAATAATGTAGCTTGCAAGGCCGTGGGGATAATGACAATTTGGATACAAATGCACAATAGAGGTGGTGCGCACATTGATAGACATGAGGCATTTACCGAAGATCAAGAAGAATCTTATTTATCTAGGGACACTCAATGACATCGGGTGTAGGTACATCGCTGAAGATGGAGTATTGAAGATCTCTTGAGGTGCCATGGTAGTGATGAAGGAGAAGAAAGTGTATACTCTCCATCATCTGTTGGGAAAGACTGTGATCGGAATTGGTGTAGTTTCATCAGGTGAGTCAAAGTTTGACTTGACTCAATTATGACATATGCATTTAGGGCACATGAGTGAGGCAAGTATGACGATGCTAAATGAAAGGGGGTTATTGAAAGGTGAGAAGATAGGGAAGCTGGACTTATGTGAACACTGCATCTTTGGGAAGTAGCGCCGAATCAACTTTACTACAGTTATTCATTCGACCAAGCAACCGGTTGAATACATTCATTCAAACGTTCGAGGCTTGTCTTCAGTTTCTTCAAAAGGAGGTGCTTCATATATGCTGACATTTATTGATGATAATTCGAGGAAGGTATGGGTATACTTTTTGAAGCACAAATATGATGTGTTCGATTGTTTCAAGAAATTTAAGGAATTGATTGAGAAACAGTAAGATAAACAGATCAAGTGCTTGAGAATCAATAGTAACATGGAGTTCTATGGTAAAGATTTTACTGAGTTGTGTGAGAAAGAAGGGATTGTGAGACACCGCACAGTACCTGGGACACTATAGCAGAATGGCGTGGCAGAATGAAAGAAGAGAACTTTGTTTGAGCTAGCTCGATGAATGCTTTCACATGTAGGACTTGACAAGGAATTTTGGGTCGAAGTAGTGAACATAGCATGTTACCTAGTTAATCGATCTCCATCATCTGCTATCGAGTGGAAAACTCTTGAGGAAGTATAGTTGGGGAAACCTATTGATTATTCCAGATTACGTATATTCGCATGTCTTGCATATGCTCATGTGAGTGATAGTAAGCTTGAGCAAAGAGGTTATGCACATGAGGTGAAGTGCATATTTCTAGGTTATGCACATGAGGTGAAAGACTACCAGCTGTGGTGTACCGATCTTAGACCACCTGATTTTCTAATCAGTAGAGACGTCATCTTCGACGAGCCTATAATGCTTCAATAGAGGAGTTCTAGACAAAACCAGCAGAGCAAACATATTATGGTGTCATTAGTGAGGTGGAACTTTAGGTGGAGACTTCGGAGATCTCGAAGGTAATAGAAGTTGAGATTGTAGATGAGGCCGTAGTTCCTGAAGTCGGTGATAGTGAACAATTAGCAAAGCCACAACACACTATAGCCGCAGACAGATAGAAAAGACAAATTAAATCACCGGTATGTTATGGTTGTATAGATATTACTTATGCATTAACTATAAGTGATGATGTGGAGACGGATGAGCCTTCATTTTACTCTGAGGCGATGGCTAGTTCGGAGTCATCGTAGTGGCTAGGGGCTATAAGTGAAGATATGAAATCACTCCATTAGAATTAGACATGGGAGCTAGTCAAAGTACCCAAGAGTTAGAAGATTGTTAGAAGTAAATGGGTCTTTAAATGGAAGGAAGGCATTTCCGATGTTGGGGCAACAAGGCATAATGTGAGACTTGTGGCGAAGGGATATACACAGTGTGAGGGCGATGATTACGATGAGGTGTTCTCTCTTGAGGTAAAGCATACTTCTATTCGTGTTTTACTTACCTTAGTTGTTTCGCAGGATCTCGAGTTAGAGGAGCTAGTTGTGAAAACTGCGTTTTTTCATGGTGAGTTAGAGGAGTGGATTTACATGAGGTAGTTAGAGGGATTTGCTATTTTGGGTAAGGAAGATCCTATTTGCTTGTTAAAGAAATCTTTGTATGGGTTGAAATAGTCTCCTAGGCAGTGGTTGTGACAGCCTGAATTTTCAGATTTCATTTTCGATTAAATAAATCGGGCATTTCGTCGACGCGCTGATAGTGCTATCTAGGGAAGCAATTAAGGAATATAAATGTAATGGACTTGAGAATTCGACCATAAATCGACTGCTCGATCGTGTCTATCTACAAGGGTTATTACGACACTGTTAGAAATCGATTAGAGACCGGAGATAGGTCAATTTGACTGAGATATTTGATCAGAGTGTGGATGATTCCACCTGATTTCAAAATACTTGTCGATCGGCACTAGACCGATTTTTCTATCGTTTTGGTACTCGGTGCCCACACTTGAAACCTTGAGATTTTCATGACAACCGAGAATCGCCAATGTCTCAAAGATGCACTATGTGACTCGAGATAAATCGATCACGGGTCAATTGCACAAGAAATTCCTAAAAACTACCCGATAGACTAGGTCACTCTAAAATCGCATCGGATTGAAATTAACCGCGAATTTGAATCCGATTTTAGAAATTGAAAGTTTTGTGGGGTTACGATCTATTTTAGGAACGTCGACTCATCCTCCAAGAAATTTTCAGAGATTCCGAGATTTTTTCGGAAAATCGATTGGGACGTCGTGGAAAATGAGCGGAAATTCGTACGGGCCGAATTTAAGCGAGTTTTGACTTCCAAGCCAAGCCTTTGGATATTAAGGCCTTATAGAAAATTGTTCGGGATTTTTCCCCATCGAAATTGGACCTCAATTTGGGAAATAGAGTGATGAAATTAAAGACCAAAATGTGAAATTCGGATTTGGAAAAGGGCAGCAATTTTTGGGCTTCAAAATTTGGTTTATTTGTGAAGATAATGCAAAAAAATTATTAGGAGACCAAGAGGATAGGTTTGTGGGCTTTTGGGGGACCAAGGTATGATGAAGTTGGAGATATTTTACATTGACTTGTAGGAGTTTGATTCCCCCTCTCTCTTATCCATTCTTTTCTTCTCCCACCTTCAATCCTTCCATCACACGCCAACCCTTCTTGCTGCTTTGGCGTTCTTTCTTTTTTATTTGGCCTGCAACTTCAATTTTTTCCCCTTTTGTACTTCACTGAAGCCAGCCATCGTAGAAGAGCACGTTGCTGCTCCTCCATCATCTCCCCATGCTGACTCAACCCCCCGAATTGAAGCCCACACTGCTTTGCACGCCCATGTCTTCATTTGCGGGGTCAACTCCCTTCTACGTTGAAGCCCAACGTTGATCTCACTCCACTGATCCCTCTCCACGTTGAAGCCCCACCGATTCTTTCATTTCCTTCGCCCACAGCCAACCTCTTTCGCCAGCAACAAAGACAGCAGCTCCTTTCGTCTATGCTCGGCCATTTCGTGGACTTAGCCCACGCGATTCACCGAAGCTGCTCCATCTACGACCGCACGCCAATGCAGCACCATCATCGCCCAAGAAGCAGCTTCATCTTCGCGCGTGTGTTCAGTTTAGCTAGCCTGTTTTCGGCCCAGCATTTGCATGGATTAGCCCATGTGAATTTTTCATTCTAGCTGGGCCCATAAGCCCCACAGCAGCTGAGCAATTTAAAGTCCAAGAGACCAGCGAAGTCAGCATTTCGGCCTAGCAATTGGGCCTGTCTTCAGCCCATCTTCAGTCCAATTTTCAAGCCCAAGCAAATTGCAGTTCAGCTCAGTCCAACTCAAATACAAATCTCAATTTGGGCTGGGATTTATTGGGCCGGTTTTAGGCCCGGTCCAAGCTCTGTTGATGCCGTCGCAAACTCAAGTTTCGGCCGCCGTCGTGTCGTCGTCGCGGTGAATCGATTTCCGCAATGAACCGATGAGTTTATGCACTAAACTCTTCAAAGTAGGCTAATAACGCTTAAGGGGTGTTTGAATTTATTTAAGCTTAGATTAGTGTAGTTTTAGGCTATTTAATTAATTTAGATTAGTTATATTAGTTAAATAGGTGGTTAGAGACTATAGTTAGTTAAGTTAGTATATTGTTATTAGTTAGAATGGTTAGGATAATTTAATTAGCTCAATAGGTGGTTAGATTAGAATTATTTAGCCTAAGTTAGCATTTTTAATATTTAATGTATTTATTTAATTAATTTCAGTAATTATTTAATTATTAAATATTTTTCCGAAAATTAGGTTGGGATAGCCGGTGACTAGAATTTCGTGCTAATTGCAATGATGGGGTTAATTTCTGCAATCGAGTGTTAAATTATGCAAATTGAATGCTTTGATTGGATTTTTGGACATTTATTCCAAAAATTTATAAAATTCAATATTTATTCAGAAAATCCCGGGTGTTAGGTTTTAACACCGAAAAGGGTTTTATATACTATATAAACCAATGGGATTTTAAAGAAGGTCATGAATTTTCCGGGTCTGATCTGACTGTGTACCCACGCATGACTATTTTCACCAAGTGTTTTTAATACGAAGAAAATAGGCTAAGATCACTATTTTAATTGAGGCATTTGAGTGCAATGCACAGTGTCCTGAACTGAGATTGAGTGGTCGTGTTTTGGTTAAGAGAACCCGTTCCCGAACTGTATCGGATGGATGTTACCCATTTATTGGGATTCGGGACGCAGTAGATTTTGGACCTATGCTCCTTCGGGAAAGTTGTCTTGGAGAGACGTAACCATGCTCAATGGGGTGAGACAATATCTGGCTATGCCAGTAGACCACCGAACTTCGAGTAAGCCATACCCTAGAGTGGGTGAAATTATTAATTGGAACGCATGTTAAGTGGAACAGATGCGCCGGATTATAAGACAAAATTGTGTGCCATGGTGTGGGACGTGTCATAACAATTTGGTCCTATAATCTGGACCCTTGTGATTTATTGAGTTGAGTAATGCGTTTCAATTTTTGGGTGTATCGACTCTATACATAATGTATATGAACTGTGCTGACCTGCAGGATGGATCTGAGGCGAGATAAGTCCTTTGTGTCAATTGTATGATTGTGTGGTTAGGGCGCCTCTAGGTGTATTTCCCTTCTAATCGGGGTTTAATGGGTGAACTTGCTGAGACATTGTCTTACTAGTTAACCATTTTCAAGTTCGTCAAGTGGAGGATCTGGAGCTGAGAGAAGGTGATTTGAAGTGTAGGTCAGTTAGGACTTCTTCTTTTTGAAAAGCTAGTATTTTGTAGTCTTTTGACCATAGACCTTGTACATGACCCTATGTGAATATAAAAGCTTGGTTGTTTTGAATCTATGTCCTACTTCTCTATCCCAAGATGATTACTGTTAGGGGATTTATTTTGGCTTCCGCTTGTGCAATAAAATAAAAAGGGTCGGTGACTCGTCTTGGAAAATCGTAAAGTTTTATCAACCAGAGAGGGGTGGGCACACGCTCGGGGTTCGGGGCATGACATCCCCATTTAAGTGGTATTAGAGCAAAGTTTGTGTTTGGAGTGATAAGGTGCGATGAGTTCTTGGGATAGTTAGTAGGAATTACCTCTTAATTTCATGCTGATGTGTGTGTTTGGTAGTTGTTTGGTAAATTGTTTGTGGGATCACTCAGTTTCTAATTCTGTATGAAATTGGGAATAGGTTTTATAGAGAGCCTACAATGTGAGTGATCTGGAGCCGTGGACACCTAGGAAGAGGACCTTATCCTCAGTGACTCGACCTAGGATACCAACAAGGGTCCGGTGCCCGAGGTGGCTGAGGTAAAGTGTCGATTCAGGCTAGCGCAAGTAGAGTGGCACCACCTTCAGTTGGTGCTGGGGTAGCAGCCCCTGCTGATCCGAGAGTGGATGGGATCACGCAGGTGCTCGAAGCTATGGGAGCGCGGATGGAGCAGCAAGCTCAGAATCAAGCTGTCACCGCCACTACTTCAGCCACCGCTATAGCCGCCACTACCGCAGCCGCTACTACTGCCGCTAATGCCACTGCTAATGCTGCAGCCGCCACCGCCGCACCTACCGCCGCACTGCCGTCGCACCCGCCGTATGTTCCACCTGGGAACGTGGCCGCTAAGAGGCCAATGCATAAACTGGTAGAACATTTTCTAAGGTTAAACCCACCAAAGTTCATTGGCGTAGGAGATCCTGAGGCTGTAGCCCTTTGAATCCAAGAATTAGAGAATGCCTTTGCATTGCCGATGTGCACTGAGGCAGAGAAGGTCGTCCTTGTAGTTTACCAACTAAAGCGGATTACAAGCACATGGTGGAGAGCCACTAGAGGAACAGTATTTCCTGAAGGTGTGGTTCCGGAGTGGAATGCCTTCGTTGAGGTTTTCAATAACAAGTACTTCTCTGACAATGCCAGAGAAATGAAGATGGTAGAATTCCAGCGCCTCCGCCAAGGTGCAATGACAGTAGACCAGTATGAGGTGAAGTTTGCTGAACTATCGCAGTATGCTCTTGAACTGGTTGAGAATCCGGTGAATCAAGCTAGACGATTTAGAGACGGGCTCAGACCGGATGTGAAAAGCTTGCTGGTGCCATTCAACTTGAAGGACTACAATGATCTGTATGAACGGGCTCGGCTGATCAAAAGAGATCAAAATGAACAAGTCGCCGCATCTGGGTCGCGGTTCAGATCAAACAGGGATGGAAATCGATTTGGGAAAAGACCGATGGCTGGAAGGAGATATCCCGTTCCACCCAATAGGAAGGGTGGGATAGGGAAGTCAGCAAACCAGAATGAAGTGTGTCGTTCCTGCGGGAGACGACATGGATCAGCCCCGTGTCCTGCTAGGACGGGTGCTTGCTTTGTATGTGGCCAGTAGGGTCACTTGGCCAAGAGTTGTCCCAGGAGATAGATGGGACCGCAGCAGTTGCTACCACTGCCATAGATGAATCAGAACCAAGGACTTCTACCACCAAATGAACAGCAAGGTGGACTAGTCAGGCCTCCAGTTCAAGGAAGGACGTATGCTATCGCTAGAGGATAGGCAGAGGATGCGCTTCATATGATTACAGGGACCGTTTCACTAAATGACCATGCTGCTTATGCTTTATTTGACCCTGGTGCAACTCATTCATTTATCGCTGAGCAGTACATTAAGTTGGTAGGATTGGATCCTGAGTTATTGGAGTTAGTGGTTAGTATATCAATACCATTAAAGGATAAGGTGTTAGTTACTATGGGTTGTTCTAGTTGCACGTTAGTGATTGGTGAGCGAGAGGGGAAGATAGACTTGATAGTCCTAGCCATGTATGACTTTGACTTGATTATTGGCATGGACTGGCTCACCAAGCAACGAGCTAAGCTTGACTGTTATCGCAAGGCGATTCAGTTTAACCCGATAGAGGGTGAAAGTTTTGAGTTTGTTGGGAGTCGAGGAAGACCCTCGATTTCCCTAATCTCGTCACTAGAGGCATCTAGGTTGTTAGACGAGTGTTGTCAAGATTACTTGGCAACTATTGTGGATACGACAGTTGAGGAGTTGAAAATCGAGGACATTGCAATAGTCCAAGAATTTCCAAATGTATTCCCGAAAGAATTGCCAGGTCTGCCGCAAGAAAGAGAAATAGAGTTTGTGATTGAGTTAGCCCTCGGGACAGAGCCAATTTCTAAAGCTCCTTACTGGATGGCTTTATCTGAGTTGAAAGAATTGAAGGTGCAGATGCAGGAATTATTGGATAAAGGATTCATATGTCCCAGTGCATCACCTTAGGGAGCACCAGTTCTATTCGTAAAGAAGAAAGATGGTTCGTTGTGCCTGTACATCGACTATTGCCAACTTAATCAGGTGACAATCAAGAACAAGTAACCACTCCCGAGGATTGATGACTTGTTTGATCAATTGCAAGGAGCATCGATATTTTCTAAGATTGACCTAAGGACGGGATATCATCAGCTGAGGATCAGGAAGGAGGACATTCCGAAGTCAGCATTTCGTACTTGATACGGCCATTATGAGTTTACTGTAATGCCATTCGGATTGACAAACGCCCCAGCTACATTAATGGATCTGATGAACCGAGTTTTCAAAGAATACTTGGATTAATTTGTGATTGTGTTCATCGGTGATATCCTGGTGTACTCAAGAAGTCCAGAGGAACACGAAGGACATTTGAGATTGGTACTGCAGACTTTGAGGACTCATGAGCTGTATGCCAAATTTAGTAAGTGTGAGTTTTGGTTGACTCATGTTGCGTTTTGGGTCACGTAATTGCAGGAGAAGGAATCTCTATGGACCCGAGCAAGATTAAAGCAGTAATCAACTAGCCGAGACCGAATACAGTAACGGAGATTAGAAGTTTTCTAGGTTTAGCAGGGTATTATAGAAGGTTCGTAGAAGAGTTTTCAGCGTTAGCGTCGCCTTTAAATCAATTCTTAAAGAAGGAAGAGAAGTTCATATGGACAGACAAGTGTGAGCGTAGTTTCCAAGAGCTTAAGGAAAAGCTGACTACCGCACCAATGCTGACTATACCATCTGGTCCTAGAGGATACGAGTGATGCGTCATTTAAAGGACTAGGTTGTGTGTTGATGCAACTTGGTAGGGTTGTTGCGTACGCCTCCCGTCAGTTGAGACCTCATGAACTGAACTATCCGACGCATGACTTAGAACTCGCCACAATCATATTCGCTCTGAAGATGTGGAGACATTATTTGTACGGGGAAAGATTCCAAATCTTCACTAACCATTAAAGTCTTAAGTCTTTATTCTCTCAGAATGAGTTAAATATGAGACAACGTCGCTGGATGGAACTCCGAAGGATTATGATTGTGATATTCTATATCACCAAGGAAAGGCGAACAAGGTCGCAGATACACTGAGTAGGAAGTCTTCAGTTGCTCATATACTGATCAAGGAGTGGAACTTAATCGAGAGAGCTCGAGATTCAATTTTCAAATTTGAGGTAGGCCACCTTTCAAATCTTATGGCCACCTTTAGAATTGAGCCAGAAGTGCAAGTTAGAATCAAAGCACTTCGGCCAATAGATCCAGATGTTCAGAAGATCCTGCAAGAGGATGCCGATAAAAGAAAAGATGACTTTCAGATTTCTGAGGATGGAACACTGAGGTTCCGAGGACATTTGGTTGTACTTGACGATGTGGAGCTTAAAGAGGAGATTCTATCAGAAGCTCATAGTAGCAGTTACAACATTCATCCTAGCAGTACAAAGATGTATCAGAATCTGCGTCAACACTATTGGTGGTCCAGTATGAAGGCGGATATCGCCAAGCATGTCGCCAAGTGTCTGACATGTCAGCAAGTGAAGGCTCAGCATTGTAAGCCGGGAGGATTTCTGCAACCTCTCGAGATCCCATAATGGAAATGGGAACATATCACAATGGATTTTGTGATGGGCTTACCGAGGAGTTAGAGAGGTAATGACTATTTGGGTAGTGGTTGATAGACTGACAAAGTCGGCTCACTTCATTGTAGTTCGAAAGGACCTCAGTTTGGATAGACACGTAGATCTATATGTGCGTTAAGTAGTTCGTTTGCATGGAGTGCCGGTTACGATAACATCAGACCAAGACTCGAGGTTTACAGTTGCATTTTGGAAAAGTTTGCAGAGTGCATTGGGAACGAAGCTGCAGTACAGTACGGCCTATCATTCTCAGACGGATGGCCAGTCTGAGAGGACAATTCAAACCCTCGAAGACATTTTCCGAGCTTGTGTGTTAGATTTCAAGGGAAGCTGGGAGGACCAGCTTCACCTTGTTGAGTTTGCCTACAACAACAGTTACCAACAGAGCATTCAAATAGCTCCATTTGAAGCGTTGTATGGCAGGGCGTGCAGAATTCCAGTTTGTTGGGATGAAATCAAAGAGCGGAAAATCACAGGCCCAAAGTTAGTTCAGCAGTCAGTGGATGCAGTTGTCGTCATCATGGACGACCGCTCACAACCGTCAGAAAAGCTACGTAGATAAGCATTGAGGGCCATTGGAATTTCAAGTTGGTGATCACATTTTTCTGAAAGTGCCACCAATGAGAGGTACTTCGCGCTCTGGCAAGATAGGAAAAATGAGTCCGAGGTACGTAGGTTCATTTGAGATTCTGGAAAGAATCGAGATCCTAGCGTATCGTCTTGCATTACCGCCAAGGTTAGCGCAAGTGCATGACGTCTTTCACAAGTCGATGTTGAGGAAGTATGAGCCTGACCCGACCCACGTACTTAATTTTGAGGAATTGGACGTGGATGACAGAGTGTTGTATGTTGAAAGCCCGTTCAGATTGTGGATCACAAGGAGCAGGTCCTACGAACCAAGACCATCCCGATGGTCAAAGTGGTCTGGCAACACCACGGTACTGAAGGAGCAACATGGGAAATGGAAGAATCGATGAGACGACTATACCCCCACCTTTTTGTTTAAAGATTGTAATAGGTTTAAATTTCGAGGACGAAATTTTTATAAGAGGGGAAGACTTGTGACAGCCTGAATTTTTAGATTTCATTTTCGATTAAATAAATTAGGCATTTCGTCGACGCGTTGATAGTGCTATTCTATGAATTGATCACTCACGAGATAACTGGTCTATCCAGGGAAACAATTAGGGAATCCAAATGCAATG
The DNA here is from genome assembly GCA_014182365.1 of Eucalyptus tenuipes. Classification (NCBI taxonomy): domain Eukaryota; kingdom Viridiplantae; phylum Streptophyta; class Magnoliopsida; order Myrtales; family Myrtaceae; genus Eucalyptus; species Eucalyptus tenuipes. Next base: position 43,027,483 of record CM024542.1, read on the forward strand.
GACTTGAGAATTCGACCAGAAATCAACTGCTCGACCGTGTCGATTTGCAAAGGTCATTACAAAGATCAACGTCGAAATCGATCGAGACCGGAGATAGGTTGATTTGATTGAGATATGTGATCTGATTTCAAAATACTTGTCGATCGGCACTAGACCGATTTTTCTATTGTTTTGGTACCCGGTGCCCATATTTGAAACATTGAGATTTTCACGATAACCAAAAGTCGCCAATGTGTCTAAGATGCACTATGTGACTCGAGATAAATTGATCACGGGTCAATTGCACCAAAAATTCCTAAAAACTACCCGGTAGACTAGGTCATGCTAAAATCGCATCGGATTGAAATTAACCGTGAATTTGAACCCCATTTTAGAAATTGAAAGTCTGTGGGGTCACGATCTATTTTAGGAATGTCGACTCATCCTCCGAGAAATTTTCAGAGATTCCGAGATTTTTTCGGAAAATCGATTGGGAAGTCGTGGAAAATGAGCGGAAATTCGTACGGGCCGAATTTAAGCGAGTTTTGACTTCCAAGCCGAGCCTTTGGATATTAAGGACTTATAGAAATTGTTCAGGATTTTTCCCCATCGAAATTGGACCTCAATTTGGGAAAGTGAGTGATGAAATTAAAGACCAAAATGTGAAATTCGGATTTGGAAAAGGACAGCAATTTTTGGGCTTCAAAATTTGGTTTATTTGTGAAGATAATTGAAAAAAAATTATTAGGAGACCAAGAGGATAGGTTTGTGGGCTTTTGGGGGACCAAGGTATGATGAAGTTGGAGATATTTTACATTGACTTGTAGGAGTTTGATTCCCCCTCTCTCTTATCCATTCTTTTCTTCTCCCACCTTCAATCCTTCAATCACACGCCAACCCTTCTTGCTGCTTTGGCTTTCTTTCTTTTTTATTTGGCCTGCAACTTCAATTTTTTCCCCTTTTGTTCTTCACCGAAGTCATTGCCACCGTAGAAGACCACGTTGCTACTCCTCCATCATCACCCCACGCTGACTCAACCACCCGAATTGAAGCCCACACTTCTTTGCACGCCCATGTCTTCATTTGCGGGGTCAACTCCCTTCTATGTTGAAGCCCAGCGTTAACCTCACTCCACTAATCCCTCTCCACGTTGAAGCCTCCACCGATTCTTTCTTTTCCTTTGCCCACAGCCAACCTCTTCCGTCAGCAACAAAGACAGCAGCTCCTTCCATCTATGCTCGGCCATTTCATGGACTTAGCCCACGTGATTCATTGAAGCTGCTCTATCTACGACCGCACGCCAACGCAGCACCATCATCGTCCAAGAAGTAGCTTCATCTTCGCACGTGTCTTCAGTTCAGCCAGCCTGTTTTCGGCCCAATAACCCCAAAATAGCATATCCAAATTATAAGAAAGCCTATAGAAGCCACAATTGCACAATTTAAACTTTCCCAATTTTGATAATTTGCATGGATCAGCCCACGTGAATTTTTTAGTCCAGCTGGGCCCATAAGCCCTATAGCAGCCTAGCAATTTGAAGCCCAAGAGACCAGTGGAGTCAGCATTTCGGCCCAGCAGTTGGGCCCATCTTCAGCCCATCTTCAGTCTAGTTTTCAAGCCCAAGCAAATTGCAGTTCAGCTCATTCCAACTCAAAAACAAATCTCAATTTGGGTTGAGATTTATTGGGCTGGTTCTAGGCCCGGTTCGAGCTCCGTCGGCACCCATGTGTCATCGTCACAATGAACCGATTTCCGCAATTAATCGGTGAGTTTATGCACTAAACTCTTCTTAGTAGGCTAATAATGCTTAATGGGTGTTTCAATTTATTTAAGCTTAGATTAGTGTAGTTTTAGATTATTTAATTAATTTAGATTAGTTATATTAGTTAAATAGATGGTTAGAGACTATAGTTAGTTAAGTTAGTATATTGTTATTAGTTAGAATGGTTAGGATAATTTAATTAGCTCAATAGGTGGTTAGATTAGAATTATTTAGCCTAAGTTAGCATTTTTAATATTTAATGTATTTATTTAATTAATTTCAGTAATTATTTAATTATTAAATATTTTTTCGGAAATTAGGCCGGGGTAGCCGGTGACTGGAATTTCGTGCTGATTGCAATGATGTGGTTAATTTTTGCAATCGAGTGTTAAATTATGCAAATTGAATGCTAATTGGATTTTTGGACATTTATTCCAAAAATTTATAAAATCCAATATTTATTCAGAAAATCCAGGGTGTCGGGTTTTGACACCGAAAAGGGTTTATATGCTATATAAACCGATGGGATTTTAAAAGAAGGTCATGAATTTTCCGGGTCCGATCTGACCGTGTACCCACACACGACTATTTTCACCAGGTGTTTTTAATACGAAGAAAATAGGCTAGGATCACTATTTTAATTGAGGCATTTGAGTGCAATGCACAGTGTCCTGAGCCGAGATTGAGTGGTCGTGTGTTGGTTAAGAGAACCCGTCCCCGAACTGTATCGGATGGATGTTACCCATTTATTGGGATTTGGGTTGCAGTAGATTCTAGACCTATGCCACTTCGGGAAAGTTGTCTTGGAGAGACATAACCGTGCTCAATGGGGTGAGACGATGCCTGGCTACGCTAGTAGACCGCCAAACTTCGAGTAGGCCGTACCCTAGAGTGGGCGAAATTATCAATTGGAATGCATGTTGAGTGGAATAAATGCGTCGGATTGTGAGACAAAATTGTGTGACATGGTATGGGACATGTCATAATGATTTGGTCCTATAATCTAGACCCCTGTGATTTATTGAGTTGAGTAATGTGTTTCAATTGTTGGGTGTATCGACTCTATGCATAATGTATATGAATTGTGCTGACTTGCGGGGTGGATCTGAGGCGAGGTAAGTCCTCTGTGCCAATTGTATGATTGTGTGGTTAGGGTGCCTCTGGGCATATTTCCCTTCTAATCGAGGTTTAGTGGGTGAACTTGCTAAGACATTGTCTCACCAGTTATTGTATAATCATTTTCAGGTTCGTCGAGTGGAGGACCTGGAGCCGAGAGAAGGTGATCTGAAGTGTAGGTCAATTAGGACTGCTTCTTTTTGAAGGGCTATTATTTTGTAGTCTTTTGACCGTAGGCCTTGTACATGACTCTATGTGAATATAAAAGCTTGGTTGTTTTGAATCCGTGTCCTGCTTCTCTATCCCGAGATGATTACTGTCAAGGGATTTATTTTGGCTTCCGCATGTGCAAAAAATAAAAAGGGCCAGCGACTCGTCCTAGGAAGTCGCAAAATTTTATCGACCAGAAAGGGGTGGGCACGCGCTTGGGGTTTGGGGCGTGACAGTGGTATAAGCATTTTGATGCTTTCATGGCTAGTCAAGACTACTCAAAAAGTTAGATGGATAGCTATATTTACTTTAGGAGATTAAAGAATAGTTCGTTATTTTATCTACTCTTATATGTTGATATATGCTAATAGCAGCTAAAAATATGTCTGATATTGATGTGTTGAAGAGGCAGTTAAAATGCTGAATTTGAGATGAAAGATTTAGGTGCTGCAAAGAAAATATTAGGTGTGGAGATTTTGCATAACAAGGTTGCAGGACTTTTACATCTACCTCAAAAGAAATATATTGAGATGATTGTGCATGTTTTAATATGCAATTACGAAATCCGTAAATACACCTTTATCGAAGTACTTTAAACTTTCAGATAAATTATCACCGCAGATTGAGAAGGAGGAACATATATCCCATGTTCCTTATTCTAGTGTAGTGGGTAATATTATGTATGCTATAGTGTACACTAGGCTTGATATTTCACATGCTGTGAGCGTAGTTAGTCGTTATATGAAGCATCTTGGTAAAACTCATTAGGGAAGCTGTGAAGTGGATCCTCGTATATTTGAATGGGACAATAGACATGGGTATAGTATACCGGAGGGACAACAATGGCGATAAGACCACTGGTTTTGTGGACTCGAACAATGTTGGTGACTTGGATGATTGCATATCTTTAGTAGAGTACATGTTTACACTAGCAAGTGGTGAAATTAGTTGGAAAGCGACCTTACATGATCACATTGCCTTGTCTTTGGCTGAGGCAAAGTACATGGCACTAACCTTTGTAGCAAATGAGGCAACATGGTTATGAAGTTTACTCTCGAACTTTGAGTTAGATTAGAAAAGTGTTGATATACACTGTGATAACGAATGTACGATATATTTGGCTTATAATTCAGTTTATCACAAGTGAATGAAGCATATCAATATCAAGTACCACTTCATTCGAAATGTCTTAGCTAAGGGTGATGTTATTATGAAAAAGATCACTACAACAAATAACCCGTCAGGCATGATGACTAAGTTTGTCCCTTTGGTGAAGCTCAAGCCTTGCTTGAGCTCAATTGGCGCCTATGGAGAGTGAGCGTCTGTTGGGGTGTTGGGAGAGCAGCATGGATGATGAGCACTATAATTTGACTTCAAATATCGAGCTAAGGTGGAGAATTGTTAAATTAATGTTTCGAGTTTGAATTTGGATAACGATTTGTTAACCCAAATTTGTTGAGAAAGATTTCCCTAGATAGACTTAACTCTTATGTGTGGAAGACATCTTCAAAAGAGGTAAAATATTGCATGTTAGAAGACAAAATATTTAGACTCCTCACAAAAGAGGAAATAAATAAAAAGAAAAAGCAAGGTTTTCTATCTTTTTCTTGTAGAAGACGATTCACCTTTGGAGGATGTACACGGTGGGGCCTAGAGTTAAATTGTTGACTCTTGGCATAATATAAAAGGCAAAACGAGGGTTTCTTTCTTGACAAGCACCGCACGAGAAATAAAGAAGAAAAGAGAAGCCACACGTCTAGTTGAAGATGCACGCTGCACAAGCCTTGAGCGAGATCAAGAAGTCGCCATGCGCACAAAAGGATGAAGGTGTTGAGTTTCTTTTTGGACGTACGTGGAGGGCTTGAGCGCTTCAAAGTTTTTTGCTCTGAGTTTACATTATTTATTTATAAACACTTTAGATTCGAGATTAAATCTAGGTGTAGGAAACACTCGAGCGTATAATCGATCGTAAACTTTGATTCTCCTATTATAGTTGATTATTTACTGTTGGCTCTTCCCGTGGACGTAGGTACTGGCGCTCAGATTGAATCACGTAAATCTCTGGTGTCTTTATTATTTTTTATTTATTTCTTTATTTATTTCTCTGGTGATTTCGTGTTGACGTAAATTGCAAGATCTTGTCATTTTCACGTATTATATTCTAATAACTTGGTTGTCGTAGTAAAGACCCATTGGCTTGTTGTGCAATATCCTGAGAAAGGCAAGTAAAGTCACAACCAAATTAGTTCACTAGTGCCGGTTGCCATGGTGCAATATTTAACTTCAGCAGTAGATCAAGAAATTATGGTCTGCTTCTTTGTTCTCCAAGACACTGGACAATTAATGAGCATAACAAAGAAACCAATAACTGATTGCTGTGTATTAGGTGACTTGCCCACTTGGAGTCACAAAAGGTGGTCAAGGGAAGTGAAGTTGGGACTAATAATAAAATCCATTATCTTGAGTTATTTTTGAGATTTCAACTCATTAGGATTTGGTGAAGATTTATATTGTATTTTTTTCTAATATTTAGTGTATCTCTTATTATTAGTTAGGATTTATCTTTTGTTTTCAGTTTGCATAATATTTAGCATATTTTTTTTATTAATTAATTAGAGATATTTGGTAAATCTTCTCTTTCCCTTTTCCGGACAATTGATCGTTGGCGCTCCTCCTACGTGATCATAAAATAAACCCCATTGAGGGAACAAGAGTGTCTCGAAGTGAGAAGTTGAGAACGAACATTCCCACAAGTTTTAGCTTTAAGATCCATAGAAAAATTGATGGATCTTCTCCACCTCCTTTTTTGCAGACAACATGGTTGCAGCACAAGTACATTATGGGATGTCATCATAATCATCGAGTTCATCCCATAGACCTTCAATTTGGTGTAATATTTCACCAGTAAGAGTCTCCTTGCTTTAGGAGTCCAATCTCAGTATCTTGTGGATGCAAGGTCCATTACGTTGAGTGAATCACTCCTTCAACTTGTTCCGCATTATATTTGCTTCTTCTGCATAAGCCACACTTCCTTAAAAACTCTTGTCTAGGGAATTGAAAATCCATTAAACTATTATGGAATTACAAATGTCCTAGACATTAAATTCACATGCTATTGGATTCGGCTTCTCTAGTGATCCATCAATAAACCTGAGCTTATTTTCACTTGCAATGCATGTCTCGTCGCCTTCAACCATGTTGCATAGTTATCCTAGGTCAGCATGCATGAAACTAGTACGCTTCCAAGATTGTCGGAGGTGTTGAGATAATATGGTGAGGAAAGGTCAATCACCTTCTTTGTAGACACTTCCACAACCATATCGCAAATGATGTGGGTAGAATCATTTGCAATACCATGTGAGAGTGCATAATTTTCTCATATTGCTCAACGTACAATACAAATATTCGTACAACATAATACTTACCAAATATCTCTAACTAGTTATATAATATATACTAAATGTTATGCTAACTAGAAACAAATAGTAAATCTTAACTATTAATAGGAGATGCATTAAATATTAGAAAAAAAAAAAGATATAAATCTTTAGTAAATCTTTTGTAATAGAGAGTTCCTACACTAGCAATCCTTCTTCACTTTCTTCCATAAGCAAAATGGAAAATAGTCATTTGAGGGGGGACTTGCCAGAAGAAATTAATCAATTAATGTTAGCGATTCGCATTTCCATATCATAATTGTCATCAGCGAGGTTGGTGCACCTTAATCAAAGGCCAAGCAGAAGGTAGTCATTTAGTAGTTCAGGGCTATCATGTCATTGTGATCCAATGCCATTGAGAATGTGACATGTGTCAAGTAGGTCTTATGTGTTAGACTTATTCTATATAGGTTGTGAAAGGGGCTAGTGGTTGATTTATAAGTATGAGGAAAAGTCTTATCCTTTAAGTTAACTTTTGGACTTATCCCACATTAGTTGTGGGATGGGTTGATAGTCAGTTTATAAGTATGAGAGAAATTTTCATCCTTTTAGCTAGCTTTTGGGGTGAGAAAGATCCAAGACCACTCAATATCATGTTGAATTGAAAAGATTAACCTAGGCAATACTAAAGTTCACATTTTCTTATAGCTCTACAGCATAGAGATTTGTGAATTGTCATGACATTTTACAAAGTGAACCACAAAGAAAAAGCTAAGGGATTACTAAGTGAATACTTGGTGCATACTCTCCTAAATACATACCAATCATAACTTTGGGTTTTGATTTAATCATTCAAATACACATTTAATTTATTTAGGAGTCGCCATTTATCTATTTTGGGTCGATGATAAACTCAAGTAACATGTGAGAGAGAATTTTACTTCTATGAACAAGAGATTACATATACACATGATATTGCTTATGCTACATTAATCTAATATCATTTCGATACCTTTTTCTCTTTATTTAAAAAATAATTTGCAAGCAATTTTAGTTGATTTTTATTGAATCCACTGACATGCAATGTGTGATTATGTTGGTGCACGAACAAAAATTTAACACTCAATAAATCAAAAGTAATAAATAAATTTCTAGGAATAGTGCAAAAACCCCAATGCATTAAGCAAAATATGACTTATTATGATTATGATCCAAGTGTTATGCTACATTAATAACAAAACTAAAAATGTATGCATGATTTAAGACATGATTTCTAAATGCAACGTCAATTGATTTTATATGGTTTTTTTTTTTTTTTTTTATTAAACAATATGCACTATATGAAATGCAATTCTAATCTAAGTTTTGTCTATACAAATATTAATTTAAACTAATAACATGTGATATAAATTATTTAAATGCAATCTATATGTAAACTAATCCTAATGACAGGCAGGACAATCGTGAACTAATTTAAACCAAAGCCTCAAGGAAGAGAGTTGATGATGATGGCAGCAGGGGGATTTGGGTCAATTTGGGGGCTAGGGTTTGAGTCTTGGCCCTAATTTTCAGCCATTCATCAATTTGGGGCAAGAACAAAGCCCAGTGATGTTTTTTTGATAAAGAGAAATGATTGTGTGACAGTTTTTAATGTATTATGAGAATAATAGTCTATTCTAGACCACAAAAAATTAAATCACAAATAATTATAAATTGTTGTGGGACCTACTTCTTCAAAAAAATTTGGCTCACAATAGACTATTATTCTCACAATATCCCAAGGAGCGTTATGCTAACAAAGCACCAAATTACATTTCTCCGATACCACATCAATTGCAAGATTTTTCAACAAACGAAATTGTTAATGGCACTAAAGTGATTGATTTTTTTTTTACCAAAGTAGCACTCAAGTGATCACTTGAAAAATTTTGGTATTGAAGCGAGTACTATATAAAAATTATGGTATTTCTAGTTTTTTTTTTCCTAACAAGAGAAAAAGAATTGGAATACAATGATGAAACAAGTATTCCATTTATCGCCTCATTTGACTTATGGCAAAGGGATACATGAAAGCCCATGCATGGAATGAACATGATACATTCTAGGAATCACATTAAATTAGACAGCAGATCACTAACGGCTAGAAAGTTGTGACCTAAACTCTTAGAAAGCAAGCAAATCTTCTAAAATTCTAGAGACTCTCGAACAATAATTAGATCAACAAATATCCTCTCTCTCTTTGTGTGTTATATTGACGGTCCTTTTTCCAACTCTAAGATTGATTGCAGATGTAGAAGTGGCCGTTCAAAGGTTGCGTGAAAAGGAGCAGATAGTTGTAATTATTGTTGGGGAGAACTTGGGTACAACAATTCACCACGGCCAAACATAATCCAAGATCAATTTCTCCCCCGATACTAAATCAACTTAAAATCTCTTAACCCCCAGCAACAACCAACAATGTATAGCCTCACAAAATGCAAATTTAATGCCGAAATGATAAGTAGACAAAGCAAATAACAACACCAAGGATTTAACGTGGAAAACCCGATGCGGGAAAAACAACAGACCGCCCAAAAACATCCACTAATCACTAAGAATAGTAGGATACACAAAGTATTATTCTCTAGTGTCACACTAGAGGCTCAACATCAACATTACAATAATCTTTTTCTTACCACATAGGTAGATAAACAAGTTTGGAGCAAGAAAACCTTAACCGCAACTGGAGAATTCAGAGACTTTTCTCGACGAAGAAAAACCATCAACTCGTAGCTCTCGGTCTCACGAACAACATACTGAAATTTGAGCCGATTCCGTCAATATTTGGCCTTCGAATCGAAGCCACAAAGTTGCAGCCCTCTTCCTTTCTTCTCTTCTCCCTTGCTTGTGCAGTTTTTGTTTTCTCTCTCCTCTCTTCACTTTTTCGACGAACACACGCATTACCCACTTCCACTTCTTTTTGTTCTTTTTTTTTTTATTTTTATTTAATGCTAGCTGGGCCCCACATGAAGGTGGACCCAACCAACAAATCTTCCCCTGCACCTCATGTGGGAAGGTTCGTCATGCCCGCTTTTCTTCTACAAGCATCAAGCTTCACACGGGCAACGCTTTGGTCATCATGTCGGACTTATTGTTGTTGGTATGAACTTTCTCAAGTAGGAAGAGCTTCTCTTCTATCTTTTCTCGAATCCAATGATACTTCACATCAACATGCTTCGATCTTGAATGAAACACCGGATTCTTGCTAAGATGTATGGCACTCATGCTATCGCAATATAGAACAAACTTATCTTGCTTCAAGCCCAACTCTTGTAGGAATTTTTACATCCACAAAAGTTCTTTACCTCCTTTGGTAATAGCAATGTACTCCACTTCAGTTGTAGACAAAGCAGTACTTTTTTGCAATCTTGATTGCCATGAAACAGCTCCCCTTGCAAAGATTATTATAAAATCCGATGTGGATTTTCGGAATCAACATCACCAGCATAGTCCACATCCGAGTAGCCACTCAACTTAGGCTTCACATTTCCATAACACAAGCAAAGTGTAGAAGTGCCTCTAAGATATCTCAGAATCCATTTAACAGCAATCCAATGCTCCTTACCTGCATTAGAGAGAAATCTACTTACAACACCAACTACATGAGCAATATCGGGTCTTGTACAAATCATGGCGTACATCAAACTACCCACGGCCGATGCATAAGGAATTTTCTTCATCTCAACCTTCTCTTTCTCACTTGAAGGACATTCATTACTACTTAACTTGAAATGGCATGCAAGTGGAGTACTCACCGATTTACATGTGCTCATGTTGAATCTTTCAAGCACCTTCTCAATATACTTCTCTTGAGATAACTACAATTTCTTATTCTTCCTATCACGAGTAATTCTCATGCCTAAGATTTGCTTAGCCGGGCCTAGGTCTTTCATTGCAAAAGCTTTACTCCAATCATTTTTCAAGCTCTTGATTTTCTTGGCATCATGCCCAACAATCAACATATCATCCACATAAAGTAGGACAATAAGAAAATCATTATCTGAGAATCTTTTCATAAAGACACAAGAATCGGAGTTTGTCTTACCGTATCCTTGTTCTTTCATGGATAATTCAAACTTCATATACCATTGCCTTGGCGCTTGCTTGAGACCATATAAGCTTTTCCTCAATCTACATACAAGGTGCTCCTTGCCTTCAACTTCAAAACCCTCCGATTGCTCCATATATATCTCTTCTTCTAGGTCTCCATGAAGAAAAGCTGTCTTTACATTAAGTTGTTCAATTTCTAAATTCAAACTAGTTGCCAACCCAAGAACAACTCGAATAGAAGACATCTTTACAACCGATGAAAAAATTTCTTCAAAGTTTATGCCCTTCTTTTGACGAAAGCCCTTCACAATAAGTCTAGCCTTGTATTGTGGTCACAAACTATTTTCTTTTGTCTTCAACTTGTACACCCACTTATTTGTGAGTGCTCTCTTGCCCTTAGGCAACTTCACCAATTCAAACGTGTGGTTCTCATGCAAGGTTTTAAGCTCCTCTTGCATAGCTTCATGCCACTCATTCTTTCGTTCACATGATATAGCCTCTCCATAAGTTTCTGGCTCCCTTGCATCAGTGAGTAACACATACTCATGCGGCAAATATTTTTGAGAAGGCCTACGCTCTCTTTTAGATCTTCTAACTTGAGGTAGGATAGATTGCTCTTGCTCAACTATTTCACCTGTCTCAGCTAAAGAATCAACATCATGTGAGGATTCACTATCTTTATGATTTCCTTGCACTTCTCCCCCATGATTTCTATCAATATTTGAAGGATTTAGGCTGAAAATAACTGAACGTTGAGCTATATTCTTTGGTCTCTCCGTCTTGTCAATGTCTTCAATAGTTTGATACTCACAAAACACTACATCTCGACTTCTAATGACTTTCTTTGCAACCGGATCCCATAACTTGTCAAACTCTTCATGTCCATAACCTAAGAAGATACACTGTTTAGACTTATCATCAAGCTTTGATCTTTCATCTCTTGGAACATGCACAAATGCCCGACAACTGAACACTTTTAGATGGCCGTAGGAAACATCTTTGCCACTCCAGACTCTTTGCGGAACATCCCCCTTAAGAGGAACCGATGGAGATACATTTATCAAGTCCAATGCTGTTCTCATCGCTTCACCCCAAAATGACTTAGGCAACTTCGCATGAGAAAGCATACACCGAATCCGATCATTAATTGTCCGGTTCATTCTCTTTCCTACTCCATTATGCTGTGGTGTTTTTGGAATAGTCTTCTTAAACTTGATACCATAATCCCTGTAATAGTGTTCAAATGGGCCTCTATATTCACCACCGTTGTCAGCCCAAACACATTTAAGCTTCTTCCCGGTTTCTCTTTCCACATTGACATGGAATTACTTGAAAGCCGCAAGTACCTGATCTTTAGATTTCAAAGCAATAGCCCACACTCTTCTAGAATAGTCATCAATAAATGTCACAAAGTATAATGCACCTCCAAGAGTTCTAGCATCCACACAACAAACATCAGTGTGAACTAAATCAAGTACATTTCATTTCGTGTGTAAAGAGGAACTATGAAATGAGAATCTATGTTGCTTACCTGTAACACAATGAGTGCATTCCTTTAGATTTTCTCCTTCAAAGGTAAAAAGTTCTTTCTAGCAAGAGTTTCAAGTCCTTTCTTGCTAAGATGACCCAGCCTCATATGCCATAAATCAATTGAGGAATCCTCCACTGCATTTACCTCTTCTTTAATCAAGTCAGCTTGCATGGTGTAGAGAGAGCATGTCTTCTTACCCTTTGCCACTACCATAGAACCTTAAGTCAACTTCCATTTGCCATCAAGAAGGAATTACAATAACCATCATCATCTAAGGCACCCATAGAGATCAAGTGAAGTCGAATATTCGGAACATGTCTCACATTTTTCAAAAACAAATTACATCCGACATTGGTTTCTAAATACACATCTTCCATGCCAATAACTTTGGAAACACCACTATTTTCCATCCTAATGCAACCAAAGTCGCCGCTACGATAAGAAGCAAAGTAATCACGCCTTGAGGTGACATGAAAAGAAGCCGCGGAATCAACAACCCACGTAGAGTCTTGGCATGTAAAATTCACATATTCGTCATCACATACGAACACAATATCACCATCGGATGCAACCGCCGTTGTAGCTTGTTTCTCTTCTTTCTTTCGATCTCCATTTCTATCGTGGGATCTATCTCTCTTTGGCAACCGACACTCTTTTGCATAATGTCCCATTTTGCCGCAATTATAACACTTGACACTCCTCCTCGGTCTTGATTTCGACCTTCCTCTTGACTTGCCTCGGGTATCATTTCTTTGAAACCTTCTTGATTGACTTCTCGCCCTGTTTTCTATAACAAGGGCATCCGATGTAGAAGCATAATTCAAGCCTTTTCTTCTTTTTCCTTCATTGAACAAGTTTTCTTTAACCATGCTCATAGAGAGCACACCATAAGGAGCCAAGTTGTTTAATGCCACAACCAAGGTGTCCCAACTATCAGGAAGAGTACCAAGTAATAAGCATGCTTGCAATTCATCACCAAGATCAATCTCAAGATTTTTCAATTGATTTACAACATCTTCAAATTCACTCAAGTGTTCCGCCATATTACTCCCCTCCTTATATCTCAAATTCACAAGTCGCTTAACTAGAAGAGCTTTATTTTGTGGAGTTTTTCTCTCATAGGGATCTTGTAATTTCTTCCACAAAGTGTCCGCCTTCGTTTCTTGAGCAACATGATAAAACACACTATCATCAATCCATTGTCGGATAAACCCAACCATTTTCCGATTCATCCTCTCCCATTCTTTGTCTTCCTTATCTCCTTTGGCTTCATCACCCTCAATAGGATCAAATAAGTCTTTGCAATATAACATATCTTCCATCCGAGGCTTCCAAATAGAATAATTCGAGGCATTTAACTTAAACATGGTGCTGCTAGTTTCTTCCATTTAAAACTAGAATTTCAACCTTAGCTCTGATACCACTTGTTAGGGAGAACTCGGGTACAACAATTCACCACGGCCAAACACAATCCAGGATCAATTTCTCCCCCGATACTAAATCAACTTAAAATCTCTTAACCCCCAGCAACAATCAGCAATGTATAGCCTCACAAAATGCAAATTTAATGCTGAAATGATAAGTAGACAAAGCAAATAACGACACCAAGGATTTAACGTGAAAAACCCGATGCGGGAGAAACCATGGACCACCCAAAAACATTCATTAATCACCAAGAATAGTAGGATACACAAATTATTATTCTCTAGTCACACACTAGAGGCTCAACATCAACATTACAATAATCTTTTTCTCACCACATCGGTAGATAAACAAGTTTGGAGTAAGAAAATCTTAACCGCAACTAGAGAATTCAGAGACGCTTCTCGATGAACAAAAACCATCAACTCGTAGCCCTCGGTCTCACGAACAACATACTGAAATTTGAGCCAATTCCGTCAATATTTGGCCTTCGAATCGGAGCCACAAAGTTGCAGCCCTCTTCCTTTCTTCTCTTCTCCCTTGCTTGTGCAGTTTTTGTTCTCTCTCCTCTCTTCACTTTTTTGACGGACACACGCACGACCCACTTCCACTTCTTTTTGTTCTTTTCTTTGTTTTTTTTATTTAATGTTAGCTGGGCCCCACATGAAGGTGGACCCAGCCAACAATTGCTATTGGTCCAACAAATCCTCATCCTTGCTATTCTACTAAACCTATATAAGGGGAGATATTAATAATAAAGTTAGTTAAACAGATTCAGCCAATCACATTAAAGAAATATATGTGTGGGAAAAAGGATAATTAATAATAAAAAAACATTGCCAAATGATCAATCAGATTGAGTTGGCTACTGATTAATAAATTAGTTATGTTAATTATGAATAATCAAAGATACTATTGCCATACTCACCTATATTTAGGTGACACCGTTGGCTTCAAAAATTGAGTTTTATCTAGCAGCGGCTTCATCATCTTCAAGGGTTGGAGTAGACCATTTCGCAACCCGAACTTTAGCTTTCTCCGCCTACGGTTAGTTGTTATCATAGGAATACATATGAGATTTTCCTATTCGACATGGTAGAAAGAACTAGAACACAAGTTACCATGAAAGAAAGACAACCAAGTATATAATGCTTATATATATGTTTAGTTGATTAGAAGAAAATGAAATATACTTGAAGATTACCTCTTTCTCCCAATCACATCGAACTGTTATTATAGCCAATATCAAGGTTTGAACAGCAGTGCCTCCAAAAATCATTCCACCCCAAATACCCTGTGTTTATTCAGAGCTTCCCTTAATGATCAATTAAACCATTGGGTTAATGAACTAAAATGACAAAGCATGGGGGAATGAATAATGGCATTAAGGAAGAAAAAAAGTAATTAGCTATATGAAAGATCCAAAGTTTACCATAACACCTAAGTTAAAAACCCAACCCAAGAGAAATCCAAGAGGTAGTCCAATAACGTAGTAGCATCCCAGATTGATATATGCAACATACGCTTGCCATCCGGATCCAACAGCAACTCCTGTGGCATTGATGAAACTTGCGTGTATGATGTAAAGGGATGACAAATTACTAGTCAGATAAGAGAACTGCCTCAAAGTTTATCAACTGGCCCTAATTTACATGTTGCTATGCTGAGTTTTAGTGAGAGAAATTCAAATAGAGTCGCAGTTGTATTATGCTTACATTGAGTAAATTCTAGATGAAATCAAACAATTTGTTTTCTGAAATATCGTGCTTTGTTTTTAACGCTCTTGTTTAAGTTTATGTTGAGGCTAACAACAAATCACCAAACGATAGATTGAGTTAATGTTAAGCATATCAGGTATTCACTTGGTCGAACTTGACCGTACGTCATTACAGCACTCGTACCAAACGAACCATCTCATTTTCTTTGAATGGACACTTGTGATTAATCGGACATAAATACTGCGGAAATTTCTTTTTCACCATTACTTCATGTGACCTTCCACATATGGATCTATGGAGAAGAAGACTTACAAGTAGATCCATCAAACGGGCAGGTTGAGTCAAATTTGGGTCAGCCAAAAATGATATGACCCAAATAAACTCATTTAACCCATTTTAACACATTTCAATGTAATGCAAATCTAGTAACCCATACTCAACTTAGCCCATATTACTAAAACACTTCTATATTAAACTTAACCTAGGATAATTTATGGCAGAAGAACAGCCCAAGTGCCAAAACATGGCACGAAGGGACACTTAAGTGCCAAAACTTTGGAAAGGTACACTTAAGTGTCTTGTTTCGGAGTAAAGTGGAACACTTAAGTGCCACTCCGGCTAAAATCCAGCCAAATTGCTGACGTGTCAATTTTCTGGCAAGTTGGGTGCAAAACGGCGTTGTTTTGCTCGGCGTGGCGAGAAAATGCAAAAACGACATCATTTTGTGTCGATGTGTAAATAATTAATATAAAAATTAATTAAATTAAATTTAAACTTAATTTTATTTAAAATATTCTCAAAAATAAAAAAACTTAAAATTTAAAAACCTAAAATTAAAAAATTAAATTTAAACTTAATTTTACTTAAAATATTCTCAAAAATAAAAAACTTAAAATTTAAAAACCTAAAATTTAAAAACCTAAAATTAAAAAACCTAAAATTAAAAAAAAGGGGGCGACGGAGGGGGCTGGTCGGCCCTCGCCGCCGCCGCCCCCGCCGGCCGGCGATGAGGGCTCGCGGGCGACGGAGGGCGAGGGTCGGGCTCGCGGGCCCTCGCCGCCGATCGCCCGGCCGGCTAGGGCTCGGCGACCCCGGCCAATTCTCCCCTCACCGTCGCCGGCCCTTCCCGGGAGACGATGGTGGGGAGGGATGAGGGCTGCGAGCCCTCGCCCAGATCTGGGGCGAGGGTCGTGGCCCTCGTCGCGATCCGGTGAGGTCGCGACCCTCGTCGCTGTCGGCTGGGGGCCGGCGACCCCGACCGACCATCCCCCCTCCGTCGCCGGCCCTTCCTGGCGGTGGCGGGGAGGCGACGGCGGCGAGGGCTCAGCCTTCAGCCGCCCCCTTCGGCTACCCCTTTTTTTAAATTTTAGGTTTTTAAATTTTAAGTTTTTATTTTTGAGAATATTTTAAATAAAATTAAGTTTAAATTTAATTTAATTAATTTTTATATTAATTATTTACACATCGACACAAAACGACGTCGTTTTGCATTTTCTCGCCACGTCGCCGAGCAAAACGACGCCGTTTTGCACCCAACTCGCCAGAAAATTGCCACGTCAGCAATTTAGCCGGATTTTAGCCGGAGCGGCACTTAAGTGTTCCACTTTACTCCGAAACTAGCACTTAAGTGTACCTTTCCGAAGTTTTGGCACTTAAGTGTCCCTCCGTGCCAAGTTTTGGCACTCAGTGTCCCAACCTCGATAATTTATACCTAAACTGAGGTGAGATTGCGGAGCAAGAAAGGGCAGGATTGAGTGAGGGTGAGAGAAAATGATGAGTCATAGATGTGAGGTGAGTCTAAACAAGTCATAAACCCATTTAACATATATATATATGTTGGGCATTATAATTTGAAACCCATTTATGACCAATTTACTGAATATAATTAACCCATATAACAACTTAGCCGATCATATACGTGTTAAGAAATGGGTCTATTACCCATTTTGATAGATCCACTCATAAGTAAAAAAACATGTATATCAATAGATGGTTTTGAAGATTTACCTGATAGAACGGGCTGAACACTATTGAATAGTATGGTGATGGCAAGAAGATAAGAAAGCTTGTCCACTTCTTCAAGAACATCAACAGAAGAAGTGAAAATATACGCAAATTTGTCGTGCAAAACCATGATGAGAACACAAAAGAAGCAACCAATCATTATTGATTGCACAACGGACACCACGGTTGCAAATTTTGCGGCCCTGCCGTTCCCAGCCCCAAGCTCATTTGCCACCCGCACTCTGAATATTAAGTGAACTAGAGATTAAAGATTGAAGGGACGATAAATAAAATGATTTATTGATTTTGGAAGCTTACTCTACAGTAGACGAAAGAGAGTTTTGTCGCTCTTGGACAAGGAAATTGAGGTTGTGTAATAGTATAGATACTTCTTTTTCACAAGTTGAGTACACAATAAGTTCGAGAAGTAAATCTTATAATGAACTAATGCTTAGTTGATAATATTTAAACCATTCACAAGAATCAGAAGCTTTTGAAGGTATGGCAATATTTTCAGAAGCTAATGCAAAAAGCGAAGATAAGGTATTTCCGTAGTGTTCTACGTTATATGGGCACACTTTGTGCTTGCTTTGTCTATATTTTGATTATAACAGTTCGGACTTGTACTTGGAACTTTGCTTCCATTGCTCCAAAATAATGGATAAAGCGGCATACATAAAACTTGCTCTCATCTATTAATAATTTACATCATTGTCCGTCTAAATTGTTGCAGAAAATAAACGATTGAACGGTAAAATAAATAGTATAAGGAAATAAATTGAATACCCAATTCACATGGTTCGGTCAGTGTGACCTATGTCTATGAGGAAAACAATAGAGAATTCCACTATATATCACACTCGAGTTGCTTAAACAATTTTAGTGTTTTTCAGCTTATGATTACACCCAATAACCTCACATAGTGTTTAGTTTGACAAATTCTCATGAAATAATCTTTTAATCTTACAAAAATTCACAAATTTTATTCACAATATTTGATTGGCTTCAATACTAAAAGCTCTCAAGGTGTAATTCATGAAAAGGTTGCCTTTGGATCCTCATCACAAAAAGTCACACTTTACACATACCCATACACACGCACGCATGCACGCACACACAAGAATTGGATCCACAGTAGAAACATATTCATACTAATAAACCACTCAATTAGGAAACCAATTTCAATTAGGGAATTCATTCAAATTAGGAAAGTTTCATTTTTTGGATGAGACATACTTTCAACAATCTCCACCTTTATTTGAAGTTTGAGTCAAGTGACAATCGCTTTGCTGAAAATACAGGCTTTGTCGCCACTCTTCCACAGCCCCTCAAGGGTTCAACAACCATGAACATTTTCCTAGTCCAAGCGGTGGACTTGCTCAAAATCATGAACCTCTGTGGAATACTAATTCTATCTATACCTTTAACCACTCCACAAGGTTTTTCCAATACAACCTCCTTAATCATAAATAAAGTAAATTTATTGCATGTGACAAAATTTGGCACATGCGGACACTTAAGTTCCAAAAGTTCTAAAGGTACACTTAAGTATCATTTTTTTTAAATGGAACACTTGAGTACTAACTCTGGCCAGGATAGTCGGAAATCCAACGTGGCTTATTATAATAATAAATGCGGTCTACGTGGGTTGTTGGAGTTGTCTACTCAGCCATTAATGTGCAAAACGATGTCGTTTTATCTCAAAATTTGATTTTTCTTATAAATATTTATTAAATTAAATTAAAAACAAAATTAAAAAAACAAAAGGGGGTGTGGGCAGTGTTTAGCGAGCGCCTCTATGGCCCTCACCATCGCCACCGCCTTACCATTGCTGAAAAGGGCCAACAAGGATGGGGTGACGATCGGTTGACGATGGTGGGGCGACAACATCAGTGAAGGCTGTAGAGGTGCTAGCTAAATGCTATTAGCTCCCTTTAAAAAAATTAGTTTTTTAATTAAATTAAATTAATATTAATATCAAAAATCAATTTTTGGGGACAAAACGATGTCATTTTGAGATAAGTTAGCCACGTTAGTACCACGTGAATAATTTTTTTAAATAATTGCCATCTTAGCAAAAAAAGTTGTTGAAATATGCCACATTAGCATTTTGATCGGAATTTCTCACGGTTGGCACTTAAGGGCCTGCATGATAACATTTTTGTTCCTCCCGATTTCTGTTCTTTTGTTCCCCGGAACAAAAAAAGAACAGAAATCCGTTTGGTAACACCAAGTTTTTTTTCTGTTCCTCGAAATAGAAAGTTAGCCCGGGAATAGATTTGGAGCATAAATGAGAAACAAAAAAAAGTTGCTTCTTGTTCTCGGGAACAATGTCTAGAAATAAGTCAATTTTCTTTTTATTTTTCTTTTGTTCCTCTCTCTTACCGCGACCACCTCCAACCACCCGGAGCCACCGCCGATCGTCGCCCATCGGCTGCCACCGACTGCCCGCCGCCAACGACCGTCGGCCACCGCCGACCGCCGCCGACCCGTCGACGCCCCACCGATTGTAGATGCCGCCGCCGACGTCGCCGGCTGCGCTTGTCACCGCTTGTCACCGTTGCTGGCCGCTGCTGCACCGCCAGCTGCCGTGCCGCCGCCGAACCGCCACCAACCGTCCGCCGCCGCCACCGCCCCATCGGCGCACCTCCCGCGCCGCCCGTTTGCCGACGGTCATGCAACGGTGGCGGTGGCGGGTGGCAATGAGCGACGGCGGCCAATAGTCGGCGGTCGGCGATCCATGAGCAAGAATAAATAACGAATAAAAAAAATTGTTTCATACCAAACACATTTCTATTCTTTTTCTATTTCAAGAGTAGAAATTTTGTATAGTTACCAAACACCTTATTTTACTCAGAAATTGTTCCCCGGAATAGAAATAGAAAAGAACTATTTCTGAAAAAAAAAAAAAAAAAACTCTTCCCCAGCCAAGAAACGTTGTCATGCGCAGCCTAAGTGTCCATTTCTTCTCTGATTTTGGCATGTAAGTGTACATTTCGAAAGTTTTAGCGCTTAAGTGTCTACCCGTATTAAGTTTTGACACTTAAGGTGTTTGGCATTCCATATCGTCCAGCTCCATATGAACACTATGAATAACACTATTATCCAAAAGTTCTAGAGACTCATCAAATTTAACTTCTTTATTCATAACAGGTGAATATAATTTCAAGCACCACAACTGATAACCCATTCACTTCATGTATAGCCTAGGAATGTACACTTTCTTGCCATTCCATTAAGCTTGTCATCACTCACTTGAATATAATATAGGCAACCAAATATCCTAATAACAGAATAATCACCAACATTACCTAACCACATTTCTTCAAAAGTTTGATGTTCAACTATAGTCAATAAGGATCTATTTATTAGGTAATTCGCTGTATTAGGTGCATCCGCTAGGAATTCCTAGCTATACCAAAACTAGAGAGCATTTTATGGGCCATCTCTAGTGATGTTTTGCTTATCAACTTTACAATATGTTGTGATCCACTAGCAATAGTGCGATGTCTCATTATGTCTTCCTTTACGTTGAATCCTTTTAACAGTTATTAGCAGAAGTCCATGCTATTGTCAGTCTACACATGCTTAATCATCACATTGGTCTCCTTTTTTATTAAAGCTCTCAATTGCCCGATCCTAACAACATCACTAAACTTGTGTCTAAGCATAAACAACTAGGTCTTCCTTGAGCAATCGTCCACAACATTAGCATAAATCAGGCACTCTACCGTGAAAGAAATTGCAACAATGTGCAAACATCTAAGAGAATCAACTCTATGATTTTCGTGGTTTCTTTGGCAATCGAACTAAACTGCATTTTTTGCTTTTTGCTCATGTGATAGTACCTACATACATTAAAATCGTCATCCACATAACCACACAATATATTCTTTTCACTTAGAACCTTTAAGCTTTTCTCATCAATGTGCCCTTAATGCATATGTTACAATTCAAACTCTCAAACAAATGTATTTGAAGTCTTTGCAGCGAATTCTATCACTGTCTCACCTTAAAGTTCATACAAGCCATTAAGCTCAATTTCTTTCACTATCCAAGGCACCTCAAACAACCTTCAAAATTCTATCCTTTAAAGTATACTAACACCCAGTTAAATTCAAGGCACTCGAAGAAATTAGGTTCTTCTTCAACTTTGGAACATGTCTCATTTTAGTCAATGTCCTCACCATATCATCATGCATTTTGATTCTAACATCACCAATGCCTACATTATCACACAGTGCTCCCCAATTACACTTTACTACTTTCGTACACTAATGAGTAATAAACTATTCCCTCTTTTGTGTTGCATAAAATGAAGAACCGGAATCCATAACTAATTCATCAAATGATGAATCGTAGGTGATAAATAAGACATAATCAGCACTATATAGATTACAGTCAACTACATCCGCAACATCATCAAAAGACTTAAACTCTAATTTCTTTGCTCATCTCATTCGTTAGTTTAACGCAATTCCTTCTAAGATACCCCCTTTGGCCACAATTTCAGTAGACATCACCAGTAGTTCTAAACTGATTACATTTGTTCAGGTTTGTGCTATTTCTGTTAATAGGAGTACTAGTTCTTCCACTAGCTTCACCTACTAAAGTAGCAGGTACAAGTTCACCAAATTCTCTTCTACAGATTTCCTCACTCAAAAATTAAATTGTGAACCCCATCATACTTCAAATTTGTTGATCCGGAGAAATTACCAACAATACTAACATTAGCATTTAGAGTGCCATGTAACAAAGATAATAAAATCAAAGCATGTACCCCATCATCAAAGTCAATCTCAACTGAATTCAATTGACTAATGATCACATTGAGTTAATTTATATGATCAGCAATTGACACACCTTCACCATTTTTTAGTTAGACATACGTTGCATCAAGTAAATTTTATTAATCGTAGTGAGCTTCTCGTACATGTTCGATAGGGATTTCGTAAAATCCACAGTGTGGTATTCTATTTCATGATGTTAAACACAAATCGGCTTACTTTATTAAGTTAGGCTTCTCCCCAGAGAGGAGCAAGTGCGGATTTCTCTAGTACAGATGATTCTCCATTTACACTTTTAGAAATTAAAATCATTCCCATCAAATTTGTCGAGTTTTTACTTTTACTTCTTCTATTGCCATCGAATCGTTTCATTTTAGCCAAGCCTAGTTTTGATACCATCTGTTGGGATCCAACACCTTCATCTTGGGATATCGCCAAAAGGTAGTCAAAATCTTAGCCTGTTAACATATCCAGTTGAACTCATTTTCACTTAAAATTTAATTCAATGAGTTATGAGTCAACTAATATATATTGACCATTTCATACCACACCACTTATTTGATGTGGGACTTCTCTAACATTACTCACCTGTGCATCTTAACAATCTCATCCTCATGTATAAGCTTAGTTTTATGTTTGTTCCTCCTTAATTCAAGCATCTACACCAACATATCTTAACTTGAATCTCCATCATCGCCCATGTTCCTCCCTAGTCTCTTTCTCTAAACTAAACCATGAAGACTACCATTAAAATTGCTTTGCTAGACCATAATGCCCACTGCACAAAAGCTGTGTTGGTAACTAGATTCTTTTATTAAGATATTCACCAAATTTCCCCATAAATTTGGGGTGAAGCATCAATCAACCATAGGCTTGATACCATTTATTATGGAAACAAACAATTGAATAGTAATAAACACAATAAGGAAATAAATTGGACACCAAATTTACGTGGCTTGGTTAGTGTGACCTACATTCATGAGAAGAGCAGCAAAGAATATCATTATAGATCAAATGATACAATGAAAATTACAATCACAATCGAATCACTCAGGCCCTCTTAGTGTTTCCAATCCCAATTACACCCAATAACCTCACACAGTGTTAACTCCATAATTTCTCACGAAATAATCTTTCCATCCTATGAAGGAATTCATAAATCTTACTCACAAGATTTAATTGGCTTCATTACTAAAAACTCTTAGGGCGTAATTCATTCAGAAATTGCCTCTTGGACACTCTTCACAATAAATCACACTTCTTATCCAAAATAGGAAACATACTCATATTAGAAAATTAACTCCAATTAGGGAAATTATTCAAATTAGGAAAGTTTCATTTTTTAGCCCAAATCTGAAACATATTTTCAATAATGACTATTCTCAAAATATATAGAATCATTTGAATAGATTTATTTATAGTAAAACTCTCGTCTACATAATCAAGTGTCTTTGATGAACCGATTTCGTATAAATTTAACTCACTTGTAGATGATACCCCCCTTCAGTCAACTATTAATAATGTGATTGATTGATATGATTCCCGATGATGAATCTAGGTTCAAGTATTTGTTTTACTTGCTTTTGTTCTTGGCTGTGTGTGTGTGTGTGTGTGTGTGTGTGTGTGTGTGTGTGTGTGAGAGAGAGAGAGAGAGAGAGAGAGAGAGAGAACCCGGTTGCGGCAAAGAAGGAAAGAGGGATCATCATCTCCCAAGCGTTGATGCTCATGCTGCCATATACGTACAATTATAAACTTAGTAGTTGCGTCCTAGAAGACACTTGGTGAATAATTTTTCTGATGACAAATCATTAAAATATAGATAAACTATTACCATATTGACAAGGCATCTACAGCGACCGTGGCGTCTTTTAAATATCCAGGCATAAGTATCAATATCCTGTAGTACCAATTCTCCAAACTGCTCGAAAAGTACGAAGAAAATATGATCATCAAATTCTAACGGTCAAGAAAAAATCTAGACACAAGGGACAGAGTTATAGATGATGGTCTAACTTTTCAAGATTACTAGTTTCAATTTGCATGCGAAAATTCTCGGTGCAGTTACCGGAGTCACTAAATGGAGGAGGTTCCCTGCTTAGGTTTGCCGTGAAAATTTACCAGCTAGATCGATGTCGAAAACAGATTCAAGCATGCGCAGTGTAACCTGGTTACGGCGACTGAGAATAAGGTTTTTTACCAAAGCATAACTCCAGAAGCAGCGGACAATTTGACAAACTCCCACAACCCCGAGAAAGCCTCCATGGAGAAGCCAGTCCACGTCAGCGAGCATCTGCCGCACGCGGTGTACGCGAACAACGCCAGCACCAAGAACCACCAAGAGATATCGAAGCTGACGGACAGCCCCACCACACCGAAGTCGAACACGTAGACAGAGAGCCAGCTCGTGAGCACGTTGATCGCTAGGCTGGCCAGCGAGACCCATGCCAAGACCTGGTTCTTGAGCTGGCTCTGTAAGAACCTCCACAAGGGGAATTGAAAGGCAAAGCTGAAGTGCAACGGGATGAGCCACAGTGCGATCTTGCCCGTCATCTCCGCCACGTCGTCCTGTTGCCCTAGGATCTTCAGGAGCGGCGCGGCAAAAATGTAGAAGGGGAGCAGCAAGAAGCAGCAAAGAAAGAGCACGATCCAGGACCTTTGCATGTAGATGCCAAGCATGCGGTATCTCTTTGCACCGAAGGCTTGGCCACATAATGTCTCTAGCGCGCTTGCCATACCTAACTATTAACCACAATTTAAACACAAAATTTGACATGAAACTCTCAATTTCTCTTTATCTATCACGTCAAATTGAGTGATGAACTAGCTAAAATCATTTTGAGCACCTGATTTGTCCGTAAAGTGACATGTAAAAGTAACTTTTCTATATGTATAGGAAGTAATTAGATACATCCACAAACAAACGAAAATGCTCCCATAATTGACATAATCAATACAAAGGGTTGGAGGCTTGAGATTGCCACCCCCTTTCATGTTTAAATTTCTTTCAGTGAGAGTCAAAATTGATGTTGAAGCGAGAATAAATTGTCCAAGCTCGTTTTTCTTTGAAGCTGATTAAAGCTAGAACATAGTGGAACTCACATTGCACCTCTATATATACATATAGATTCAAACACACTCTAGCAAATCACATGCAATGTTGAGTGGTTACCATATATACATACACACTCTAGCGAGTCACATGCCATGTTGAGTGGTTACCATATTTCATGTCTTGTATTGG
Source organism: Eucalyptus tenuipes (assembly GCA_014182365.1). Taxonomy (NCBI): domain Eukaryota; kingdom Viridiplantae; phylum Streptophyta; class Magnoliopsida; order Myrtales; family Myrtaceae; genus Eucalyptus; species Eucalyptus tenuipes. The sequence continues at coordinate 43,052,719 of CM024542.1, forward strand.
CGTGAAGTCGTCCCTAGAGATCGCTTTCTCAATCAGTGCTATTCTTCTTGAGATAGATTAAAAGATTTGGTTTATTCTAGTGATTTTTGTGTTTAGGCATATTGGAAGCCAGCTAAGAGGATTCGCATTATCCTTTGCTTGGTGAACCCACTCAGAGAAATGTAAAAAGAAGAAAACGAGTTGCCATACATCATATCATCGAAAACTAAAGTTGGACCGTGGGAGGCCCAAGTGAATTACCCAAAATGAATTTTATTGGCAAATGCTGGACATTTTCTACGACTAAGGTGGTACACGTTGTCATTTATTATTTATACAGATTCATTCAGTCACTCTCCGGCCGACTTGCATCCACGACTCATCACGTTGTACAAAAACATGTTACAACCAAAACATTTAATGTGGAATCCAATCAAGCACACATCGATTTTCCACATCGATTTATTATAATATTATTTTACTTGATCTGCTCCAATGACTTCAAGCAGTTCTCAGACTGCAAGATTCAGCAGCGCACGATAACCGGGGAAGAAGACTCGACAGTCACCGAGATAAGAAAGTTGAAACCTCCATGGCGGCCGGCCGATACTCGCATTTCTGTGATGTTCCGTATTTTCTATTAATGCACCGTAATGGTATTTTATCTTTTTGGCGTCAACATAATTAAGTCTGTCAAAACTTTAAACTCTTCAAGTTTAATTTGTCATGTTGAATAACTTATATATTAGGAGTACTATCTAATGAATATCGAATCAGATAATTAGTGGGTGAAGAATTTTCTTTCCAGTGCTTACCAAGAGGCCGTAATTGAAGCCGATGATGACGTTGATGCCAATGGACATGGCAGCAAGCTCCACCTCCCCGAGGTGCCCTGCGAACCCCTGCGTGACGATCATCATGGTGTACTGGGCCACGCGGCCGAAGATGGCAGGGCCGATGATGTGCCACAGCTTCCTTGTCTCCGCCCACACTCTCATGCTCAAGCTTGTTTTCTCTTCGTCCTCGTGATCCCCGCCGTCGCGGTCGCCATCCGCCACTGGTTCTTGCAACAGAGGCTGATTGGCGTCGCCGTTGCGGTTGACGCTCGCCATGAAAGGAACAGCAGTTTCTTTGCCTCTAGAGAGGGGAGGTTGTGATAATGACAGGAGAGAGAAATACAGATGATCAGAAGGCAGTGAAGTGGTCAGGAATGGACAATTCCCTCGGGCTGCGGATCGAGAGGAGACAAGTTGAAGGTTTAAGAAATAGTGATTCTCTTTTCTTTTCGGGGAAAAGTTTTGTCAAATGAGGTTCGGTGGGAATAACGAGAATGTCAAGAATCGAGGGCTTGTCGCTGAATTTCGATTTTGATCGATTCTGACTCTCGTTTTGGAGGTGCCAAATTTGTTCTCATTCTTTCTATGCGCAGGCAGCCATTTGAAACTTCTAATCTTGGTGGTTGCTGTAGTAGGACCTACTGTAAAGACCTCACCACATATAATGCTTTCGGCGTAGTTGAATTTAGATTGCTTCTGTCCGTCACATTAGATCACCTACTGTTTCTTATCAAAAAGGAAGAAAATTGACCGGCGTCAATGGTGTAGTTCGATGATGCTTTGCCCATTTATGACGGCAACGCGCTTCAAGGTCTGCTTTCATTGATATACACCTTTTATTATAGGTGCAGGCCTTCATTAAAAGCGATAAGTCAGAGAGACTCGTCTAGGTTTTCTTTAAATAAATCTCTGACAAGTCAAGTGATAATTATCTCTCCCACGACGTGCTAGAACATACTAGAGACAGGCAATGGCAAGAGGGTCGCGAAAAGGACTAAAGGAAATAAATTGATAGTGCGCGTGGAATGGTAGGTTGGAGAACTAGTTACTTAAGCGAAAAGTGCGGGAATGAATTTGGTGGTGATTTGCTATCAATTTTAAAGCGGAAAAAAAAAAAAAAAAAGAGAAAAGAACGGGACAATCGAGATGAACAACTTCTGAAGCACAATTAATAGAACCAACCACCACGCAGTCTTGATGAGCCACCTGCACCATTATTATATGATTCGGAACTTCACTCTAGGCTGACATATCTCGAACAACATATACAAAAATGCAATTAGTGTTATGAATTAGGTACAATCCGAGTCGAAACCTAAATGGGCAGGCCACCTGTTTGTACCTTCTTTTTTTGGTTCAAAAACTGCATGTACTTCATGATATAGGACATGCACCATGTGCCTCACATCAAAATTTCCGTTCTTTAACAATTAAGTTTATAATCAAGTGAGAGATTTCTGTCATCTTCTATGTTAATCTCTTCCTTTGGAATCATTTTGCCTTTCTTGATGTTAGGAGAATTTGGGCTTCTAATACTAGCTAACAAATCCTTTATGGGAGTTCAAAGATGACTTCCATACTTGTTACGGAATATCTTATTCAGGCCCATTGCCTCCCAAAGCTTAGAAACTGAGTCTGTCACCGCAATAATAAAATTGAAACGTCGGAGGAATAGACGACATACGATTCACAAGGACTACCCCGACAAGCGGGACCTAATTCACTTAGCAAGGAGCTTCAAACTCGCACTTCCACTAAAGAAGCAAAGCGGTTTCCGTCACGTGCTCTAATCAATCAGTCTAACCATTTTTGTTTTGGGGAAAAGATTTTTTCTTACTACGTCAAATTTAGTTTCCACCTTTTAGAGTACGTGAATAGAAAACTCCGTTTCGCTAGGCTGACTATCTGGTGAGGGTCATATTCGTGGAAACTCGGTTTTCTTTTCACATCAACCCATGGAATCTTTGTCCATCCATAACGCATAAGACAAGTGCTTGAGGTTACACTTGCCTCTAAAAAGGCAAGCGAAAGCTGTAGGGGGTTTTCTGGTGGGGTCTTCATTACTTGTCCAGGCAATGAGAACAGCCTGATCTGCCAGCGGGCTTGAAACAAGTGGTGCTGGCATTAGTGGCGCTGAGGACTTGCGTGATCTAAACTAAGGTATCATTTATGTGACAGCCCAGGCAGCGGTGCACAGGAAGAAGGATGGCAGCACATCCATGCCTCGGTCCGCGAATGTGCGCAGGGAGAAAGCGCGTTTCTTGTTTCACATCACCTAGAGAGGGAGTTTTGGATTGACTTATAAGGTTTGGGTTCCTTTAACTATACATATCCATTTTTTTGGGATAGTATGAGTTGCTCCGGGAAGAACAAAACCATAAGAAATTAGTATCTAAAGTGGACAATATGTGTATATTGGAGATCCAGAGCGTTACAAGTGATATTAGAGCCGACTCTTGACCGCGTGTGGGGCCATAGCGAGAACGTTGTGCTCCAAAGGGGTAGATAGTGTGACGGCCCAAGTGGCGGTGCATGGGGAGGAGGGATGGTAGTGCGTCCGCACCTCGGTCCCCGGATGTGTGCAGAGAGGGGGCGCGTCTCTTGTTCCACATGGTCTAGGGAGGGAGTTCTAGGCTGACTCATAAGGTTTGGGTGCGTCTCTTGTTCCATATGGCCTAGGGAGGGAGTTACGAGGCGCTCATAAGGTTTGGGTCCTTCTAGCTATATATATGCGTTTTGTTGGGATAGTATGGGCTACCCCAAGAAGAACAAAATTGTGAGGACTTAGGGCTTCTTTGTTAAAAAGTGTTTATGTTCCCTGGAAAAAAAAAATTATTGTTCTTTTTTCTAGGGAACAAAAAAAAAACGTGTTTTGGTAAAACTTTTGTTCCCGAGAACAAAAACAAAAAATCTATTTTTTTTTTGTTCTGAAACGGTTTGGAACAAAAACAAGAAGTAGAAAAAAGTAATTTCTTATTCCCAGGAACAATTTTTAGAAACAATTTTTCCCTCTCCTCTTTTCTTCTTCTCATTTTTTCTTTTGGACGGTCGCCGGCTTTGGCCATGGCCGACGCTAGCGATCGGCCATAGACAAGGGCTAGCGACCTTCCGGAGGGTCGTCGGCCCCTAGAGACGCCGCGCCATGGTGAGGCTTGGCGTCGCCTAGTGGCCTTGCTAGGCCACCACCGGGCGATGCCATCCCGGCGATGACCCGGCCGCGAGGCCGAGCCTCGCTGGCCGGCGCGATGCTCAGCCTCGTCGGTGGCCTAGTGAGGCTTGCTTGGCCACTAAGGCCACCGGCCAGGCTTGGCCTCTCCGAGTGTCATGCCTCGATCCTCCGAGCACGTACCCATCCCTCCATGGTCAATTAAGTAGAGACATCCCAGGACGCATCGCCGACCCATTCTTTTTAAATGCGCATGCAGAAGCAGATATAAAAATCCCCAAACAATAATTCAATGGGATAAAAAAGCAGGACCACTACTTATCGAAACCAGAACATACCTTTATACATATCAGACTAATTCATTTACATCACTAGCCAATATTTACAAGACCTAACAAAAGTTGATTCCCAAAACTAGTTGTCCTAGGATTAACTATTCAGACCCGGTTGCTGAAACTTCATAGTCCACGGGATCCGGGTGAGACCACGGGTCCTCCACTTCACCCTCAAGTAGGTTTGCTTGATCCACATCCTGGGCAGCATCGATCACCTCGGCCGGGATATCAAAGCCTCTAAGGGGACCTATCCTAAGACAGTAGGGAGTGGTATGAAACCATGCTTTGAATTGATATGTTACTTCCTGGTGTGGGGTCTCTTTAGCCCAAACCATGGTCACCACCAATTCATGAGTCCAATCACTTTTGGGATCAAGGGAAAACATTGACCTACTCGGTCATTCTTGTAGGACGACCCTGTCGCCAAGGGGGAGTCGCCATTTGTGAACCTGAAAATATTATCCCACAATGGGGTGAGATAACGTTTCAACGAGTTCTACTCCCTAAGACTCGATTAGGAAACCAATACATTATGGGCTACCTAAGCACACACGGGTCAGAGGACTTACCTTGGCCTCAGATTCCACTTGCAAATTAACACAATTCGAATATGCACCCAATCAACCACCACAGATCGAAACATCGATCAATCGACTTAGTCGATTACATGTCAAACAAACCATTTCTTGGTGATTTCAATCAATATTGTCTATTTTCCAAAATAACCTATCGGGATTCATTCTCGAAATGACATACTAAGTCACCGAGTATATTATATGATTCTCCATTCTCTCATGTCGTCCTTTCTCCAAATGACATACTAAGTCACTCAAAAATGAAATGTATATATTCATCATAACATCCATTCTTCAAAATGACATGTTGAGTCACCGAGCCGTTATGGCATGTCGTCCATTCTCCAAAATGACCTATAGAATCACCGAGCCGACATTATATACCGTCCATTCTCCAAAATGACCTATAGGGTCACCGAGCCAGCATTGCATACCGTCCTTTCTCCAAAATGACCTATGGGGTCACCGAGCCGGTATATAATATGTTGTTCCGATCGTACAATCAATTTGTCATTTTTATCATTTCCGATAAAAATAGATGTGTGTGGATACACGGTCGGCCTTAGCCAAAATACAATAATTTCACTTTTGATTCACCCACTCCTTTCAGCAGTCCAAAAATAGATTTTTGGCGTTGTAGACTGACGCCCGGTAATTTTCCCATTAATTACCAAAATTATTTAATTTAGGAAATAAATCCTAAAATCACCAATAATTTGATTATGCACAAAATAGCGCTCAAATAAATAAACCGACTACACCACGATAATCAGCATAAAGTTCCGGTCACCGGCCATCACGGTTGAATTTCTGGAAAATAAATAAATAATTAATTAATTTCGAAAATTATTAAATAAATACTAAGAATCCAACTTAGGCCCGTAATGCCTAATTGGAAGCTGAAACGGACCCGGAAAATTTCCGAGGTTTGTTCAATAATTACTCGAGTCTATCTACTCACTAATTACACTAACCATTTGCCTAATATTCATAGATAAATCCATAATTTAATTATTTTAATATAATCTATCCACCTAATTGCACTTAATTAAATCTAATAAATCTCTAAGCATCATTAGTCTACTAAGCGAGGATTAGTGAGTTAAACTCACCTGATTAATGATCCGCTCGGATCAAACTGACGGGAATGCCACGAGGCTCGATCCTCTCTAAAGCGGCCTAGCTTTTGGGGCGGAACGGGCCCAAAACGGGCTACGATGCCCACAAACCCTCGTTGTTTTGGCCACTGCTCAAGGCTGAACAAGCTGCAACGACGGCTGTTCGGGCACAGCTCGGGTTAAGTTCGGCAGTCATGGGTCGAAGTGTGGGCCGTGGCTTGGTCCGATTTTGGAACTCACGGATGGAGACACGGGCTAGTCTAAAGGGCTGACCAGGAAGAACACGGACGGGAGAGAGATAAGTTGAAGACACTACCGAGCTTGGGTGGTTGCTGGGCCGTTCGAAGAATCAGTTTCGTGGCCATTGGAGTTAACACCCAAGCAGGAACGTCGTTGGGTTGACTCGTGGAATCAAAGGGCTGAATTGATGGAGATTCAGTGGGGTTTCTGTGGGGTAGGATGTGTGGGGAGAATAAATAAACAAGTAAAAAATGAATAAAAACACGTTTGGTAAATTTATATTCTTTTTTTGTTTCTTTTAGTTTTTATTTTATTTTCCTTTTTCCTTTCTTTTTCTTTTTTTTTTTTTCTTCTTTTGGCCGGTCGCCGGCCTCCGTGGCGGACCGGCCGACGGGGGCCGCGGCCTCACCCAGCCATGGCAAGGCTCGCCGCCCCGAGGCCGAGCCTCGCGTGGTTGGGCGAGGCTCGGCCTCGCCTTGGCCGGGCGAGCTCGGGCTCGCCCGGTTCGGCGAGGCCGAGCCTCGCCGCCCGGCGGCCGCTCGGCCTCGCCGGGGGCCCGGCGGCACGCTCCGAGGGTCGCCGACCCTCGACGGCGTTGCCGGCCATGGCCGAGGCGGCCAGGCCAAAGAAAAAGAAGAAGAAAGAAGAAAAAAAAAAAAAGAGAAGAAAGAGAAAGAGAGAGAATTGTTCTGTTTAAGACGAGAAAAGTAACTTTTTTGTTTTTTTTTTTTGTTCCAATTTTGTTCCTAACAAAAACAGTTTTGAACGAAAACACAAACAAACGCGTTTACGTTTCTTTTTTTGTTAGGTGGAGCAGAAGGCTCGGTGGGGTAGGAAGCATGAAAGGGACTGGGCAGCAAAGAGGAACAAAAAGAGAGAGGTCGTCGTCTTCGTGGGCAGCAAACCAGTCAAAGAGGAAAAAAAAATACGTGTGGGGGCAAGAATAAAGGAAAGAGAGAGATAGTGTAGGGCAGCTAGCAGGCGAGAATGAAGCAGACGGAGAGAGAGACGTGGAGGGGTCGGATCCGCATAATTCATGGGAAAAAGAATGTCGGTTGAGGGGGAAAGCCATGTGCGGAATTAGAGAGATAGCTAGTGGGACGAGCACGCAAGGATAAGAAGAAAATGGGGCCCATCGGTCAAAATTTCAACACCATTGAAAGACCAAAGCAAGGGGCCGTCGACTGAGGAAGATAGAGACCGAAAAGAAAAGGGAAAACATGCGGTTACCAAGAGAGAGAAAGAAAGAGACCGAAAGGGGGTGTGTGTGCGTGAAGAGTGTGGGGTTAAAGAGAGAAAGAAGAACATAAAACCAAAATTATAATTTTGCTTAACTTCGATACAAGAATAATTGGTCATCCAAGGCCAATTTCTTTGACAAATGCACAATTTGAAGTCTAAACGAAGACCAAGATAAGACGGTCCTTTATCTCACGAATTTCTCTCAAATCCGAATTCCATTTCATTTTTCTCGGTATCCGATTTTCTGAACAAGCTTCTCTGATTAAGGTCCGATTTGTTATAGAAGAAGTCTACGAAATTCCCTGTCACCCATTCACTCGCACTAGATGTCAAAAATCCCTTCAAATCGGCCAATCCGAATTTCCGTTAGTTTTCCGAATCGTCCATTCGATTTTCCATATAAAAAAAATCCCGAACTCGCCGGAATTTCCTCAAATGGTGAGTCAACGTTCTTAGAATGACTCACGACACGACAGAACTTTCAATTTCTGAAATTGAATTCAAATTCGCAGTTATTTTCAATCAAACGCGCTTTTAGCGTGACCTAACCTACCGGATAGCTTTTAGGAATTTTTGGTGCAATTGACCTGTGGTCGATTTTCTTCGAACAACACGTACCTCTTCGACACATTAGCGACTCTCGGTGGTCGTGAAAATCTCGAGGTTTCAAATACATACACAAGGTACCCAAAACAAAAGAAAATCGGTTTAGTGTCAATCTACGAGAATTTTGCAATCAGGTGGAATCACCCACACTTTGATCACCATCTCAGTCGAATCGACCGATCTCTGGTCTCCGATCAATTTTTAATTGTGCCGTAATGGCCCTTGCAAACTAGCACGATCGAGCGATCAATTTCTAGTCAAATTCTCAAATCTGTTGCATTTAAAATCCCTTGATGGCTTCACTTGATAAGTCAGTTATCCCATAAGTGACCAACTCAGAGAAAAACGCTATAGTCGCGTTGACGAAAAGCCCATCTTATCCAATTGAAATTAAAGCTTGAAAATCAGGATGTCACACCGAGCCTCGCGGTGCTCACCAGGCCACCAAGAGGCTCGACCTCGCCGATGGTCAGGCGAGGCTTCGACGAGCTTGCCAGACCTCGCCCTAGCCTGGCGAGACTTCGGCGAGCTCACCAAACCTCGCCCAGCCAGTCGTAGGAAGAAAGATAGAAAAGAAAAAAGAAAAAAAGAAAAAAGGAAGAAGAAAAAAAAGGAAAATATAATAAAAATATTAAAAAACTAAAAGAAACAACAAAATTATACAATTTTACCAAATGCATTTTTTTCTTGGGAGTAAAAATTTTGTGCAGTTACCAAGTACATTCTTATACTTAGAAATTGTTCCTGGGAATAGAAACAAAAAAACTACTTCTGTTCAAAAATTGTTCTCCGGACATAAACGTTACAAAATGTGCCCTTATTGTCCAAAGTGGACAATATGTGTACAATGGATATCCAGGATATTTAAGTTTAAGCTTTCAAATGATTGGTCCCCAAATGATTGATTAATGCCTCAAAGTGTACATGTGTTGCCATTTCATTTGTCGATTTAGCTAGAACTATCAATCTGGAGTGTAGTTAGAGAGAGTTCGTTGCACACTAAAATAGAGGATTTCCGAAAGATTGTAGAAAAGAGAGTATGTGTTGATGTCCTACTTGCATTTTCAGAAAGAAAGAAACATGTACTTACTTTGTCATGTATGCATCGGGATCAAATGAGAACATATACCCACTAGGTCGAAGCAACCTAAATGAATGGAGAATGAAGGGAGCATTGCAAAAGGGGAACGCAAGAACTGTCGGATGAAAAACTAAATAGATTTAGCCACTCACCATGGATTTGTTCAACACTTCATATCTATAAAGAATTCAGAAATAGAAAGAGGGGTGCCTAGAGTAGTATTACATTATAAACCCCTTAATTAAAAAGGTTATCTAGGAAACTAGATAATGCTAATATATTGCTAGTAGGTATCCAGTAACTAATAAAATCATTTCGCTCGATCATTTCACTTTCAATTTCTTGTGCACACCCCACCATATGCATATTTGATAGTAGTTGATTAATTTAAAGTCTTCATAAGAGAGTTATACTAAATTGGGTAATAATAAGAGCAAATTTACTTCTTCTTCTTTTGTCAATAATAAGAAAATAAAATGAACATGGGTAACTAACTTAAATAATGTTAGCGACTCAAACTTCATTGATAATCTAATCGCAGAAAAGGATTGGTAAGTAAGACAAATATAATGATAAATTTAGTGAAATTGAAAAAAAAAACCCAAAAAATGCCGTTAAAATACTTAAGCAAGAGATAAAAATCCAAAACTAATTTTATAAATTATTAAGGATAAGGTTGGTAAGTCACACAAAAAGGATTGGTAATTATATATATATATATATATATATATATAAGATAAAATAGAATTGGAATGAAATGATTAGACTACCATTGATTGTATCACCTAATTTGACTTATAGCAAGGACATACGTGAAGATCCATGCATTAATGAACATGATGCTAGTTCTTAAATGAGTTAAAAGTTATTAATGCTTTACACATCTTAGGGATCACATCAAATGAAACTTTAGATCACTAACGCCATAAAGCTGCCTCATTAACTCAGAGAACCAGCAAATCTTATAAAATATATACAAGATAAAAGAGAATTGGAATAAAATGATTAGACTACCATTGATTTTATCACCTAATTTGACTCATAGCAAGGATATACAAGAAGATCCATGCATTAATGAACATGATGCTAGTTCTTAAATGAGTTAAAGTTATTAATGTTTTACACATCTTAGGGATCACAACTGTAGATCACTAACGCCTAGAAAGCTGCCTCATTAACTCGGAGAACCAGCAAATCTTATAAAAATAAAAAATACTAGAGTCTCTCAAGGGCTTATTACATCACTAACAATCATATCTTTCTAGCAAATCTTATAAAGTTCAAAAATCATGAACATTCATTTCTCTCTCTAGTCTCTCAAAACTTATTAAATCATATCAACCAAATATAGCGCTATCGAATTTGGAAGAAGTAGAATCTTATCTTTGAAATGTATCTCTTTTCTTGTAGATAGATTTTTTTAGAATGTATTCTTAGGTATATAATTATCCACTTAAGCTTAATGGACATATACAACAATGTCTATCTTATCATAGTATCAAAGCCATCTAAGGCTAATGCCCTCTTTCAACTCTACCTTTCTTCTTCTGCTTTTTCCCCTACAAGTGTGGTCTTGGCCATGGAGAATCCCTCCGCCTCCACCACCATAACTTCCATTATAAACCCCTCTTCTACACTTACTCCATTCAGTTTGCTCACGACTTCCTTTCTCTTCGTCTCACAACACCCAGTTACTTCCTATGGAAAGCATAAGTTATCCCATTTCACAAGGGACAAAACCTTTATGGCCATGTCGATGGAACCACAACTTGTCCCTCTAATGTAGCCCAAACAACTCTCTAGCAATAGCAAGATGCTTCCATCGTGAGTCTTCTAATTGCATCCCTCTCAGAACCGATTTTACCTTTGATTATTGATAAACCAACTAGTAAAGCCATTTGAGATGCTCTCGATACCTCTTTTAGCTTAGCTTTCGCTCTGCGTATACTCTCTCTTCATCTCAATCTTCAACGTCTACAACAAAAACAGGACGAATCCGTTATTGATTTCCTCCAACGTGCTAAATCTATTGCCTATGAGATGGGTGCTGCAAGCAAGCCTATTGAACTGGAAGATTTCAATCTCCATATCTTCCGTGGTCTACGATCTGACATCCAAGACATTATTCCTACATTACTTGGTGGTTTTGAACTAATCTCGTTAAGGTCTTCTCCTTAGTTAGAGAGTATTCAGGCCTTTTTCAAAAGTTGTAGATCCCTGAGCCCTCCTCTCAGGCTAATCCTGTTATAGCCAACTCTACTCAACGAAATGTATCCACCCCTCCTAGTTCCCCTTTCTCGAGTCATGGTCAATCTAGAGGTCGTGGGGTCGCATGGTCACCTTGTCTATGGTCGTGGTGCCCATGGTTTTCAACAAGGTCAATTATGTTGTTCCATCTGTCAACATACAGATCATATTGCTGCTACATACTACTATGGTCCTCCAGGTATGCCTTATTACTCGCCACCTACATATACCCCTTCTACTGCTTCATCTTATCAACCATCTTACTCTCTCAATACCAACCTAAGTCATGCCCTTCCTCCTCTTTTACCTACACCTACCAACACCCTACCTTGGTACCTTGACATGCGTGCCTCCCACCATGTCACGCCTAATATACAATCCCTCTCTTCCTGCAAAACTTATAATGGATTGGATCAACTACACGTTGGAAATGGTCAAGGTCTCAAGATCACTAATATTGGTGCTTCTTCTATTCCCTCCTCTATTTTGAGTCTTTCTTTATGTTTAGATGATATTCTTCATGTCCCCGATATTTGCAAGCATTTACTTTCAGTTCAAAAATTGCGTCTAATAATAATGTCTTCTTTGAATTTTATCCTACCCACTAAATCATGAACAATCTTATCTCTCTCTAGTCTCTCTTATTAAATCATGAACAATCATATCTCTCAATCATCTCTCTCTCTCTCTCTCTCTCAAAGCTTATTAAATCATGAACAATAATATCTCCCGATATTTGCAAGCATTTACTTTTAGTTCAAAAATTTGCGTATGATAATAATGTCTTTGAATTTTATCCTACCCACTAAATCATGAACAATCATGTCTCTCTCTCTAGTCTCTCTTATTAAATCATGAAAAATCATATCTCTCAATCATCTCTCTCTCTCTCTCTCTCTCTCTCTCTCTCTCTCTCTCTCTCTCTCTCTCTCTCTCTCTCTCTCTCAAGCTTATTAAATCATGAACAATCATATGTCCCGATATTTGCAAGTATTTACTTGCAGTTCAAATGTTTTTGTCTGATAATAATGTCTTCTTTGAATTTTCTCCTTCCTGATAAATCATGAACAATCATATCTCTCTCTCTCTCTAGTCTCTCTTATTAAATCATGAACAATCATATCTCTCTCTCTCTAGTCTCTCTTATTAAATCATGAACAATCATATCTCTCAATCATATCTCTCAATCATATCTCTCTCTCTCTCTCTCTCTCTCTCTCTCTCTCTCTCTCTCTCTCTCTAGTCTCTCGAAAGCTTATTAAATCTTGAACAATCATATCTCCCGATATTTGCAAGCATTTACTTTCAATTCAAAAATTTGGGTCTGATAATAATGTCTTCTTTGAATTTTATCCTACCCACTAAATCATGAACAATCATCTCTCTCTCTCTCTCTATATATATATATATATATATATGCATGTATATATATACACATTCATATATATACATACATATATGCATACATATATATTATAATTATCGTCCTTTCTAGCCTCAAACATAAATTGTAGATGTTGCTTGAAGAAGAGAAGCAAATGGTTATGGACGTTAAAGGACTATTTGATAACATGTTAAACAGTGCATATTTCAATTTTTTTGTTCCTCGAAATAAACAAAAAAAAAAGAATAGAAATCCGTTTGGTAACATTTTTGTTCTTATAAACAAATTTGTTCATGGGAATAGATTTAAAATAAAATCATGAAGTAAAAAGAAAGTTACTCCTTTGTTTTAGGGAAGAATTCTAGAGCCAGCCATTTTCTTTTCTTTTCTTTTCTTTTCTTATTTTCTTCTTTTCCTCTAATTCTACTTCCTTTAGCCAGTCGCTAGTCTTGGGAAAAACAAAAGAGAAAATGTGATAAATTATTAAAAATTTAAAAATTCTAAATTACAAAATAAAAATAAAAATTGAGGGTCATACCAAATGCATTTCTATTTTGGAAATAAAAATTTTGTACAACTATCAAAAATCTTCGGATGTTCAGAAACTCATCCAAAGAGCAAAATTAGAAAAAAAAATTATTTTTAAACAAAAATTAATCCCGAGAGTAGAATGATTACTAAACACACTTTGATTGTTCAATACCTTAGCATCCTTGATCTTACACATAGCGCACATAAGGTGGGGAGATATTTATAATAAGGTCAGTCTAACAGATTCAGCTAGTCACATTTAAGAGTTGCATTAAGAAAGGATAATTAATAATAAATAGCTTTAGGAAAAAGTGTTAAAAAAATCTTGAACCCTTTGCATTGATACCAATTTATTCATAAACCTTTTGACTTGGTACTAATTTAGTCATTCCGACTAATTTTGACTGGATATTGCTAACGTAGATGCCAATCCAAGCTAGAGGGGACAATTTTTAATAATATTTAATAGTTTTTTGAGTTTATTTTTTCTTTCTTTTTGTTCCTTTTTTTTTCTTTTTTTCCTTATCTTGCTTCTTCCTTTAGCCAGTTGTTAGACCTCGGCAACTGACAGAGGTGAGGGCAACCTCGCACTGGGCTAGCGAGGGTCAAACCTCGCCAACCATGAGTCAGGTTGCACCTGCGAGGGCTCAAGCCCTTGCTAGTGGCTAGGCGAGGCTCGACCTCACTAGCCCTCACCTTTGGCCATTCCAACAACTAGCTAGAGGAAGGAGGAGGAAAAGGAAAAGAAAAGGAAAAGGAAAAATAAAATAGATTAATAAATAAAAATTAGAAAAAAATTAAAATTTTATTAAAATTTTTCCACATCAGCAAGGCTATACCACGTCAGCCAACCAACATCCATGTTAGCAATATTTAACCAAAACTAGCTAGAATGACTAAATTAATATTAAGTCAAAATGTTTGTTATTAAATTTGCATCAATAAAAGGTTTTGGACTAAATTGGTACCAATGTAAAAGGTTTATGACTTTTCTAACACTTTTTCCAATAGCTTATGATCAATTGTATCAAGTTGGCGACTGATGAATAGATAAATAATGTTAAATATAGAAAATCAAATGAACTATTACAGAGCTCACCCATATTTGTGTAACAGCAATTGATTTGGATACCTTTCAAATAAGGAGTTTTAGGGTGCGTTTGGTAACGTTTCTGTTCAAAAATTGTTCCAAGGAATAGAAATAGAAAATACTATTTCTGTTTCGGGGAACAATTTTTTACCAGAAGAATGCGTCTGGTAAACTTGTTCTGGAATAGAAAAAGAACAAAAACACATTTGGTAAACTTGTGTAATTTTTTTGTTTCTTTAAATTTTTTAATATTTTTATTTTTTTTTTTTCCTTTTTTCTTTCTTTTTCTTTTTTTTTTTCTTTCTTCCTTTTGGCTGGGTCGCCGGCCTCGGCCATGGCCGGCGACCGGCCAACGAGGGCCGGCGGCCTCGCCTAGCCACGGCAAGGCTCGCCGGCCCTCGGCGAGGCCGAGCCTCGCCGGCCGGCGCGAGGTCGGCCTTGCCGGGGCCGCGACACTTCCCGGTCGTCGGCCATGGCCATGGCCGAGGCTGGCCACCGGCCAAAGAATAAAGAAGAAGAAAAGAAGAAGAAAAGAAAGAGAAGAAAAAAATTAGGAGAGAGAAAAATTGTTTCTCGGAAGTGTTCCGGGAACAAGAAACAAGTTTTTTTGTTCTTGTTTCTATTCCAAATTTGTTCCAGGAACAAAAAATAGATTTGGAACAAAAACGTAAACTGTCACGCCCCGATTCTCGAGTACGCGCCCATCCCTCACCTGGTCGATTAATAGCGACATCTTAGGACGCATCGTCAACACATTCATTTTAATACACATGCGGAAGCATATAAATAATCCCCAAACAATAAACCAATGGAATAGGAAAGTATGATCAATTTTTCACAAAATTCCTTTTTATAAACACACAGGTCTATATACAAAGGTTCACAAAAGGAATCGGCTCCCTACAAAAGAGGATTGTTCTACGACTAGCTAGCTGGACAAGATCGCCGATTCTTCGGGTTTCACCTCTTAAACTCCGGGGCTTCTAGTCCTTTGCCAACACCACCTAAGGACCTGAAATGGTTATTCAATAACTAGTTAGACAATGTCTCAGTAAGTTCTACCCCTTAAGACTCGATTAGGAAGCCAATTACGCTCTAAAGGCTACCTAAGCACAACACGAGTCAGAGGACTTATCTCTAGCCTCAGTTCCTTCCTGCAAGTCAGTCAATTCATAAATACTAACAATCACATCATCTCATCAGACAGATCGACTCATCGATCAATTGACTTAGTCGATTACATGTCATCAAGACCATCACACGGTCATTTCGATTAATCAATTTCAACTCTTGATTTCGGCCCAACGGGCACAACCTAGATTAAATGGTAATCATGGCCCCACTGGCATCTTTTCTATATTTGGTGGTCATCATGGCCCCACCTGGCAATTTTCTAGGTTTAGTGGTAATCACGGCCCCACCAAACAATTTTTCTATATTTAGTAGCATCATGGCCCCACTTGGCAATTTTCGATATTTAGTGGCATCACAGCCCCACTCGGTAATTTTTTATATTAAGTGGCACCACGGCCTCACTCGGCAATTTTCGATATTCAGCTGGCATCACGGCCCCACTTGGTAATTCTTATATTTTGTGAGATTTAGTGATATCACGGCCCCGCTCGGCAATTTTCGATATTTAGTGGCATCACGGCCCCACTTGGAAATTCTTAGGTTTGGTGAGATTTAGTGGTATCACGGCCCCACTCGGCAATTCTTAGGTTTATACCCACATTATCCAATTTTTGGGATAAATCCTCATCATCACCAATTTCACTCAATTATCACAATCCAGTGTTTAATTAAATAAACAGAAAGCACCACTGAACTCAGCATAAAATTCCGGTCACTGGCCATCCCGGTTGAATTTCCGGAAAATAATTAATTAATTAAATAATTACGAAAAATATTAAAGAAATGCAATAAATCCAACTTAGGCCCGTTATAGCCTAATTGGAAGCCGAGCCAAGCCTGGAAAATTACCGAACTACTCTAGATAAATTCTAGAGCTTGTCACAAACCAACCATATATATTAGAGGTGCAATTTCCAGCAATCAAAGCCTCAAGAACCATTACAAACTCATAACCGACTCTAACCGGCAGAATAGGCCCACTCGCACGTCTCCAAGTTTAAATCCAGAAATCTAATCAAACAAGTTTGGAAAATTCCAAAATTTGAATATATTGTAATAGACACATAAAAAAACATTTTTTATGAAGATACCTTAATCCAGATCCTTCTATATTCAGCCCAGTAAATCATTCAATCCAGCACCAAAACTGGGTATGTTTCCAGAAAGCTTGTTTTCCGAAATCAGTTTGGTTCGAGATCCAAAACATGTCCATTTAATCTAAAATTTGACTATGTTAAACTAAAAGATATTACAAACAACTTTTGTGAATAAATTATTTTGAAATTCGAACCCTAAGAGTTGATAAAAACCCTTAGAATCCTAAAAGTTCACCAATTTTAGCAAAAACTGAGGTTCTGTTTGAAAATGATGGAGCTGATATCTCCTTCTTGTAAGTCCCTAAAATCTTGAAAAAAATATATGTTGTAGGTGAAGTTGTCTAAAACATTTCTCAAGAAGACATCAATCTCAAATTCGTAACCCATTTTGATCTACAAAAATGGCAAACGGAGAGGGTCCAGAAACCAAAACTGCAGGAACTCTACTGGATTCGACTAATTTATCATCAATTGTACACATCTCACTAATTAAGTTACATTAATCCATTCTAAGGCTAATCTAACCATCCTAGCTTATCACTAATCCATACTTAAGCTAACCTAAACAACCCTTAAGAATAATTAACCTACTAAGTGAGGTTTAGTGAGTTAAACTCACCCGTTTATTGAATTGCTCGGTTCAATTCGACCGGGACGCAACGGGGGACGATTCTTCTCATAGCGGGCCTAGATTTTGAGGCTTGGAACCACCTCAAAATGGGCTCGATGCACCGCTGGAAACCCATTGCTTTACCCTCTGTTTTGAGCTGCAAAAATAGAGAAACAAAGCTGGTCTCGGGGGCGGAATAGTGCGGGCGAGCGCGGACGGCGTTCCGGCGACGGTGGCAGCTTGCAAGTGGCTCCGGCAGCTGATGTTCCTTCTCTGGCTTGTTGGTGGTCGAAAATGGTTGGAAGGAGGGGAGGAAAGATGGTCGGTTGCTTGGTGAGGAAGAGAGGAAAGAGATGAGGTTGAAGGGGGCCTACCAAGCTTTATTTTTCACAAGTTTGTCCCCTTGACCCATTCTCCACCAAGGGTGTCTTCCTTGGCTGAAATTAGCCAACCATGCATCCATCTAGAAGGTTGAAGAGGTCCAAAAGTTGTGGGGTGGGGGAGCTACGAATTTCCAAGGCTTCTTCTTCAATTGGACTCTTGTTCAATCTCATTTGTCCCTCACAAATTCAATTGATACCTCCATTATCAAATTGGTATTTTCCTCACCAATTGATCCTACTTGCTTCCTAAATTTGCAATAAAAAACAACCCCAAGCTTTTTTCTGCACAAAAATGGCCCTAGGACAACTTTTTCCCAAAAAGTCTCGTGTTGCAGAAAAATCTTCTAAGAATAAGTCGACGCTCCTAGAATTTATTGTGACATGACAAAATCTTCAATTTCTGAAATCGAACTAGAATTCGCGGTTAATTTCCATTCGACGCGTTTTAAGCGTGACATAAACTACCGGGTAACTTTCAGAACTTTTTAGTGCAAATGACTCGTGGTCTATTTTCTTCGAGCCACAATGAACCCACTCGACACATTGGCGACTCTCGGTTGTCGTGAAAATCTCGA
The DNA here is from genome assembly GCA_014182365.1 of Eucalyptus tenuipes. Classification (NCBI taxonomy): domain Eukaryota; kingdom Viridiplantae; phylum Streptophyta; class Magnoliopsida; order Myrtales; family Myrtaceae; genus Eucalyptus; species Eucalyptus tenuipes. The sequence continues at coordinate 43,070,948 of CM024542.1, forward strand.
GAATTCAAATACGGACACGGGGTACCAAATCAATAGGAAAATTAGTCTAATGCTGGTGACGAGAATTTTCCAATTTAGTGGTGTCACGCATGATTAGCCACACATCTCAGTCGAACCGACCTATCTCTAAACTCAAATCGATTTTTAACTGTGCCGTAATGGCCTGTAAAGATGAGCACGGTCGAGTAGCCGATTTCTAGTCGAATTCTCAAGTCTATTACCTTAAAATTCCTTAATGGGTTCCCCAGATAATCTAGTTATCTCGAGAGTGATCAACTCTAAGAACAGCCCTATAGACGCGTCAATGAAAAGCCCGATTTATTCAGTAGAAAACAGGATCGAAAATCTGGAATGTCACATAAACAAACGTTTCTGTTCTTTTTTTGTTCCCCGAAACAAAAAAAACAGAAATTGTGTTCATAAACACACACAAGGAACACAAACGAACAAGGCCTTAGCTAGCCGCTGGTTCATCATCGTCAAGGGTTAGAGTTGACCATTTCGCAACCCGCCCTTTTACTTTCTCCTCCTACATTAAGTCATTATCATAGAATTACATATGGGATGTTATTAGGTACATTGTATGCGACATGATATATAGAACTAAAACACAAATTACCATGTAATAGGATGACCAAATATGGAATGCTTATATCTAGGAAGCCGGACAACTAGAGTGCCAAAATTTGATACAGGGAGGTAATTAAGTGCCAAAAGTTACGAAAGTGATACTTAAGTGCCACTTTTTTTTTAAAAAAAAAATGGCACATTTGAATGCTAAGTTCAGCGAAGGTAGCCGAAAATCTTACGTGATAATTTTTTAATAATATAACTTGCCTACGTGGCACGCCGGAGAGTTGAGTCAGTGACGAAGAATCAAAACGATGTCATTTTGTTTTATTTTGAATTTTAATATAAATATTAATTAAATTGAAATATTTATACATAAAAATAAAACAAATAAATAAAAAAAGAAAAAGGAGGAGGAGGCAAAAGGCGAGGGTTAAGCCCTTGGCGTTGGCTTCCCACCGTCGTTGGGAAGGGTCGACTAGGGGCCCTTGGCCCGGCGACCTGGGTCGATTGGCAACAAGGGCCTATGAGCCCTCCCCCAAAACCTGGGGTGAGGGTCACAGCCCTTTGCTAGCTAGGGCAACCCCCAGCAGGCGGTGGCTCTTGGTCCAGTGGGCCAAGGGCCAGCGACCCTTGCTGGATCTAGGGGAGGGCCGTGACCCTCACCCTAGATCTAACAAGGCTCATAAGCCTTCACCGTCGGTCGGCCGAGATCGTCGGCCCTTCCAACAATGACAGGGAGGCGGTAGCGAGGGCTGAGCCCTCGCCGCTTGCAATCTTCATCTTCTTCCTTTTAAAAATATATATAAATAAATTTAGTTTTAACTTTAATTTAATTTATATTTATATTAATTATCTAGCAACGTCAGCAAAACGACATCGCTTTTGCACTTGTCTAGCCATGTTAGGAGGTAAAAGGACATCGTTTTGCACTTGTCTCGTCAGAAAATTGCTGCATCAGCATTTTGACCGGATTTTTTTGCCGTTGACACTTAACTGATCTATTTTACTTCAATTTTGGTATTTACGTGTCACTTTCGTAACTTTTGGTACTTAAGTGTCCTCCCGTGCCGTGCCAAGTTTAGGCATTCCAAGTGTTTTTTTACCCTTATATCTATGTTCTTTGATCTGAACACAATGAAATATTGTTGAATAATACGTCTTTCTCCCAATCACATCGAATTGTTAGTACGGCCAATATCACGGTTTGAACAGCAGTGCCTCCAAAAATCATTCCACCCCAGATACCCTGTAAAGTTATTGGAAGTTTTCCTTAATATTAATTAAACCATTTGGTTGTTCAACTTAAGTAGCAAAGCATAGGAAAAAAGATGGGAGTTCGTGTTTCGATCATTAAGGAAGGTACAAAAACTAATTAGCAATATGAAGGATCCAAAAGTTTGCCATGACACCTAAGTCGAAAGCCATCCCATGAAGAATCCAAGAGGTAGACCAACAACATAGTAACATCCCAAATTGATAAATGCAACATAGGCTAGCCATCCCGATCCAACAGCAACCCCTGTCGCATGGATGAAACTCGCGTGCATGCTGTACAGTGAAAACAAATTACTGCGCAGAGATGAAAACTCCCTCTTAAGTATATCAACTTACCCTAATTCTCGTGTAGTTAGTTCACTTTGTAGTGAGAGAAATTCAAGTAGTGGCCCTAGTTATGCTTACTTTGAGTGAATTCTAGACAAACCCAAAGAATTTGTTTTCAACGAAATATCACGCTTTGTTTCTAAAGTTTCAAGGTTATATTGGAGCTAATTGAGTCAATTTCAAGCATATCAAGATTCTCACTTAGTCGAACTTGACCTTAAGTGGTTACAAGAGAGCTCGATCAAATTCATAGCAAGCTCCACGCAGTATCATGCTCTTTTTAATTGATTCGTAATCCTATGAAGTTTGGTTGAACATATTATTTCCACAGGCAATGTCGGGTTGATCATACTCGTTCCAAACGAACCACCTTGTCTTCTTTGAATGTAAACTTTGTTGATCAATTGGACATTACTACCCCGATGATTTCCTTTTCACCAATTCATCACGTAACTTTCTGCAGATGCATACATGGAAAAGAAGAGTCGCAAGCGGGAAACCTATTTATTGATAAAGGAATATGAAGATTTGCCTTTTATTGAGAAGTATGGTGACACCTAGGAGATAAGAGAGCATGTCCACTTCTTCAAGAACATTGACGGAAGGTAAAAATGTAGGCAACTTTTTCGTCAAATCCATGAGGAGTGCACAGAAGAAGCAACCAATTACTGTTGATTGCACCACGGATGCGACGCTCTCAAATTTCGCGGCCCTACCTATCCTAGCTCCAAGCTCATTCGCCACCCTCACTCTGAAAATTAAGTGAACTAGAGATTAACAAACTTGCTTTCCTTCGGTGATATTTAAAATATATTACACTTTTGTCTCTCGTCTCTCTTATTTCTTGACCGAATTTCCCCAAAATCTACGGAATAGATATAACTACATGTGCCCCCAAGATTTTGGTGATCTTTAAATCTGGCATGTAACCAAAAATCTTGATAGTATAATATCTTTTACTGAGATTTTGATCAAGAAAATCAACTTTTCATTCATAATTTCGGTCAGTATGTACTTAGTCTAACTAAGCTCGGCACTCATTCATTTACTTCCATTAGCAGCCAGTCCAATGAAAATATATCTAAGTTTCATTAAAATGCTTCTATAATATATATATATATATATGCAATTTAACTTCTATTTTGTTTAGGGGCTGAGGTCGATTCTAAATTTCCTATGCGATGAATGCTTAAATGAATCATCAAAATTCCATTGTATAGAAAATGCACCATGTGCCTCTAGTACCACTAGAGAAGCCAAGGCGATTCCTTCTTGTGCTGGGAAAAGATTTTGCTTAGTGAAGCGCATCTAGTTCCCACGTCTGGTATATGTCAAAAAAAAAAAAAAACTTGCTTCACAAGCTATTTGGTGATGGTCAATTTCAGGGAAACTCAGGTTCCTATTCACATCATCTCCATGCAGTCTTGTAAAAATCCAATAACGCGTGAGACAAGCATTTGCGGTTACACAATGAGAGTTCCTGTACTAGCCTTCCCTCCTTACCTTGTTAGTTTAGCAAAATAAGGATAAAAAATAAGTTATTTGACGAGGGAGTCGCCAAAAGAAAGTTATCGATATAATCAATTCAGATTAGCAATTCGTATTTCCTGTCATGATCATCGCCGGTAAGGCCTCCAGTCAGCGTTCATTAGAGGCCAAGCGAAAAGGTTGTCGTTCCATGCTTGTGTTCGGCCTCGTTTGGGGGCAATGGCCGATAGAACCAAGCACGAGCAGTATAGAGAGCTAAATACCACAAATTTAGTTAGAGAACCTAATCAACATGGTGTAATGCTAAGATTTACTCCATCCGTCATGAACTAGGTCTGAACAAGTATATTCCCTGGAAAGTATAACTAACCCAAAGGAAATTAAGATTTACTCTGAATGATAATTCATGGGCATAATAGTTTTAGACCTTTCTTCCATTGTAAGTGATCTGTCAGAAGGGTACTATAGGCGCAGCAAAGAATATAGTAATTTACTTATATTACAACATAATAGGGTAAATAGTATGGTGGAAAAAGTAAGATTGCCATAATTGCTGTGGGACCAATCTAGTCAAGGTTGTTACTTAAACAATTGTTTTTTTTTCTTTTTCAAAAGAAAATTTCATTCACTACCAAAATGATACATGAACGATGTATAAAATATCTCAAAAGTCATTACTATAAAGTAAGTCTTGGAGTTCCAAAACAAACAAAAAATTAGAAATCAAGGTATATCATTAGAGGATGGTTGGCAAAGATAATTTTATGATTGTGAAAATGCTAGTATTACCACCTAGAGGGGGGTGAATAGATGTAAAAAAAAAAAATAAGCAAATAAATGCATAATAAGTTATACTGCAAGCAAAGTGTTGACACCTAAATTTTGGCGACCTGTTTAGTCATTTATCGCATTAAAAATCAGGGATTGATTTTAACCCCTAAAAAAATAGAATTAAAATCGCATAGCATATAATTTTAGTTGCATTTATCTATTTAGTTATCACTTTTGCATTTGATCGGCGACGGAACTTCTAATAGTAGGCCCTAATTTTGGTATCATTTTCACCGCTACTGATGAGTAATGCTTTTATCGAGAATCATCTTCGTAGAATGCTTTGGATCAATCTTTTTGAGCCACGCGCATAGAAGAGCTCCATTCTTGAAAGTATAGTAATTGGAAATACCGCCCTGAAGCTGTAACGTGAAGGATTCAACGAAGAACATTTTGTTAGCACAAGTCGATCTATAATACACCGACGGTTCCTTGTCTCGGTGTATGCTGGCTATGAAGGCCGTGTCGTGCAGTGAAGGGGAGGAGCAACGAAGGCCGTGTTAGAAGCTCGAGAGACCCCGAAGGCCCCGGAGAGTGGACTGGAGGGGAAGCGGCTCTTTGGAGCTCATTGCACCGCTCACGACGAGACCGCACTTCACCGGCAAAGTGAAGAACGATCAATCCGATGCGCTCAAGAAGTTGTCGAAGATGGAGATGCAGATGACCTTGTACGATGACGATGGGAACACAATCTCACAGCTGGCTGCGGCTTCAAACATCTCCAGTCCGGTGGACGGCAAAACGGGGTCAAGCTCATTGAAAGGTTATGATGATCGCACCCTTTTAATGCCAAAATTTTAATTCTGTTAAGCCAAAGTTTTGACCCATTGAGCCATGCAAAAATTCTTTCAATTTTGTGTGGGCACGCGACTTTCAGTAATTAAGGAAAGGAAGGATGCGGTGGAGACGTCTTTGAGGAAACGAAAGCTGGTAGAGAATAGGAAAGAAAAGGGATACGAGCGAGAAAGTTGAAAGAATCAATATATTGGTATTTCTTGTTTTAAAACAAGAAAGAGTGCACCATCAAAGAAATCGCACGCATCCATAAGGGAAACGAATTCTCTGCATCAACTCAAGGACAAAGAAAGAAATATTGTTGGATATACCCATGGATCTATTCACGGCAAGAAAGGGGAGAAATCGACAAAACTTGCAAGCTGATATTCAATTTGAAGAAATAACATCAAAAAGGGAATATTCAGCACGTATTCAATCGACTTGGAGCTGCCATATTATAAATAGAGCAGTAAATTGAGAGAGAGGGGAGAGGATTCCGAATTATACAGAGAATACACGAGAGAGAGAGTTGCGGTTTTCTTCCTTGAGAGTGAGTCTTCGTAGCCGCGATTGGGGTCTACCAGCTTCATGATTCATCGTTGCTAAGGCCGCTGCTGACTTTTACTGGCGTCGCCCTCCATTGATCCGAGTGGTGCCGAGACTCATCCTTTTGAGCCATCATCTCCAGTTTCATCCGTGACGCCGAAGCTTCTGTCCCGACGTTGTTGCTGACTTCGTTGCGACGTTGAGGCCAACTAGCGTCGCCCTCCATTGATCCGAGTGGTGCCGAGACTCATCCTTTTGAGCCAACATCTCTTGCTTTCGTGACGCAAGTTGGGCTAGCGTACAAATAGCAAGCAACGGTCGCTATTCGCATCTTGCAGTCTGTGATGCCCCGGCTACTGTTCAGAACTGTTCCTTAGTCGAAGCAACCGCCACAGCAAGCTGTCCTTGCGCCATCACGTCAAGCCTCTATCGTGATTCACGAGCCGCCGTTCGAAGGTCAAATTTGGAAGCAAATATTTGGGATAGGTAAGAATTCTGTCTATGTTAATTTTCGAAAATTTTGTTTCCTTATTTGATATACTCATCGGTGCACGTGATGGAAATTCCCAATATACCATGATATTTGCAACACGATTAGCCTTTTAAATTGGGAAATCTTCCTAATTTCACAACGTACATATGATTGACGGTCCGATTTCACGCTCGAAATACGACCCGCAATCGTACGGAAAAATCACCAATCCGATCTCACGCTCGAGATACGATTCGTGATTTTATTTAAAAATTGACCAATCCGATCTCATGCGCGAGATACGATTCATCAATTTATTTCCCAAAATTAAATGGATGTGAATGATGTCTTGCTTGATTTGGTGCCGTGTTGGTCTTGATGCCTTATTTGTTTGCTCCCGTAAAAAAATTTGAGTTAGATTAGATGCATGTTAGGATGTTACTTGTTTTAGGTTATTTTGCATGTCTAGAATAGGAAATTTATTTATTTCGAATTTCTTAAATAAAAATACCAAAAAAAAAAAAACATAAATTTAGGATGTTAGATTTTTGTTTCACTAGTTTAAATTGCATGTTTAATTATTTGGCAATTATTAATTTCGAAATTAAAAAAGGAAAAACAACAAAAAAAAAAATCAGCATGCATGTCATGTAGAGTTAGGGTATATTTTGCACGTCATTGCATATTAGGATAAAAATTGCGTTTAGTTTAATTCTAGATAATATTTTTCTTAATTTATTATAAGTTTAGATATTAGATAGATTGCATTTTAGGATTATTTGGATTAAGGTAATACTTTAGTTTAAATTAGAATTTGGCTTAACCTAATTCCTAATGCAAACTGAATAGTTACTTAATCTAGTTAGATAATTTTCACATTTTTCCTAATTCCGAATTTCATGAAAAATACAAAAAAAATGTCTTGGAATAAATTGGTTCCATTCTCTAGGATAGATTGCATTCTTTTAGGAAATAGAAAAGAAAAAGAAAAAGAAAAATGTCATGCACGACATTAGGATTAGATTCATTGAAATGCACGTCATTTAGAGATTGTTGCTAGGTCCATTTAATTAGAAGTTGTATGACATTAGAATTAGGTCATTTAGTAGTATTACATTGCATATTGCATGATTTCCATTAATTAAGTGAAAACACAAAAAAAAAAAGATAAATTGCGTGTTAATTAGAAATCATATCTAGGGTTGTTGATGTGAATTCTGATCTAACAACGCAGATGCTTTCGTTGCTATGAGGTAAGTTCTGCAATTTATTTACTGATTTATTTGGGTGTTAAATTGGTGGTTTGCGCACCCGCATGATCGCCTCACATGTTAGGGAATTAAATTTAAAATCAATTCAAGCTGCCTGCAAAAACATTTTTGAAAATAAAAGAATGGTACCGAAAGGGCATTAGAGAGATCTAGTGTAACCAAGTCCCCGTACCCATGATCTCTGGTTCGTAGGAGTAAAGTAAACCTCCCGTTGCTTTACTTGGGTTTCTAATCGACCCACCAAAAATATATTAGTGGCGACTCCTAATTAAAATCCATTTGCATGTTAAGAACTCGAACATTAAGTCGCGAATTGGTATGGGCTTGGGAGAGCCCGAGTTAAGTCTAGGCTTAACAATCCATTAGCCAAACCCTAGGTGATTCACACCCGAAAATTTGGTCGCGACAGCTTGGCGACTCCACTGGGGACTTAAGTTAAAACTCTTAGTGGACTTAGGCCGATTTTCTCTTTTATTTGAAAAAATATTTTTGTTTGGCAGCGAGGATTCCAGTACGCCCTAACATTTAAGGTGTTAAATGTTTTTGTAGGATGGGAGGTATAAGGGGAAGTGTTTGCTAACCTTTGTTTTGTAGGGAGGTGTAGGAATGTATGGTTTATTTTCATATATGAAGTGTTGCTTGATATAAACTGTTGTGCATGCCTTGCATCTAGCACTACACTATTGCACACATAACCTGCCGCCGGACCTGGGCTGCATAGGATCATCTATGATGGTATTGAGATGTTTGTCACTCCGACCGCATGCTCGCGGTACGAGTCGCCCATCTCAATCCCGAAGTTTCTTTCATGGTGTCAAGAGTACCCACCTCGGTCCGCATGCTCGCGACCCGGGTCGGCTCTTTGACTAAGCCGGAGTCATGAGGACCCAACATAGTCCACAAGCCCGTGGCTAGTCTGATCATCCTTGTGACTCCACCTTGATAAGCCTTATAGATTAGAAATCGAGCCACTTACCATGCGCATGTCTATGTGATTGCCCATCATTGGTAAAGTAAGTTCTCCAAATTTTTGGCCTTTGCAATTTACTTACTTTATCGCATTATTTTGTCGGTCCATGGCATTAGGATTATCCTGAGTCTTGATCAATATACAATGGGGACACCGGACATTCGAATTATTCTCCCTCCAAGGGAAGAGCTTAGCACTTGGTGGGACAAATTAAATCAAGATGGTCGTCAGTTTGTAGAGTCACATATTGGTCGACTGCTTCCACTGCTGCGTATCAACATCCATGTCGGCCTCATCCAAGCACTCGCCCACTGTTGGTGCCCCGAGACTTCTACCTTTATCTTCGGCGGTAAGCATGAGCTCACTCCCACCTTGGAAGAGTATAGCATTGCCATAGGAAAATCCTTGAAAGCTGAATTGATTAGTCCGCCTATCGGAATAGATCCTGTTATGGCTTTATCTGATTTTTTGAGAATTAAGGAAGATGATATAAGAAAGGTTTTAAAGGCTTACCGCAATACATGTCCTTTATCCTTCCTAAAAGAATGTTTTGAGAAAGGCACTTCATCTCAAATGCGAAGGGTTTTCCTTTTAGCTTTCTTTGGGTTTATAGTTTTTCCTTACTGCAAAAATGCTATTAACCCTTCTATCACTCAATTAGTTAAACAAGTGTTGGAAGGAAAGAATTTTGTAAACACTGTTCTAACTGAAACTTTCCTTTCCCTCACTCGATTTAAAGGAGGTGGTGATAAGACTTTCCATTCCTCTCCCGAACTTTTGCAAATTTGGTTTCTTTCACATATAAAAGGGTTTGGTGGTCTAATGACTATACATGATGTTAATGACTCTAATCACCCCATTAGGAGATTTGAGAACAACCAAAAAAATGCACTAGATTATCATTATTCTAGGTGGCTAGCTTTCATGAAAAAACCAACTTCCAAGGGTTTCCTATGGCATGCTAAATGGTTCCAAGTTCGGGTAGCGAGACTCTCGTGTGGAGGAGTTGTCCCAATCCCTCTATTGGGATTCATTGGAGCATTGGAGTACTATCCAACTAGAGTGACCCGTCAGTATCAAGTCGTGCAAGAGCTTCCCCTGGTGTTACAAGCGGATCCGCTCCAAGTTAGCTTCGTTGATGGAAGCCGAGGTCATGAAGATTCCATTCTCACTATCAAATCGATGTGGGACATGTGCCATCCATGAAAACTCAAATGGCCTGAGGAAGAGTTGAAGGGTAAAGAAAGGAAGTACTATGCCTCGACTAAGTACATTCAACAACACAAGATTCCTGAGGAGCTGCTTCCGAAGATGCCAGAGGTGCCATTGAAGATCACCAATCGTGCTGAGAATAAACGCCTCAAAAGAGTTGCTGAAAAGGCTCAAGAGGAGAATAAACGATTGCACCGAATGGTGTCCCGAGTGTATATTGATCAAGCCAAATGAAATGCTTGAATCAATCTTGCTATTTTCATTTTTGATTAATGTTTAGGAAGTTGAGTCATTTACTTTCCTAGTTCATTTGTTTAGAACATTTCGAGTTTCTATTTTGATAGGCTTGTCAAAAGCTCCATTGATGAATAAAAGTTCTAGAATATTGCCATGGATCGGCGTATTTTTATATGAGATACTTATTTTTGTTCATTTCTAAATATTAGGTGATAACGGATCCTTCACGCTCTCCCATCATCACGCGATTAAGAGCTAGAATGGCCGATCAAACTGAAATGCGTGATCGCATCTCCACTATGGAAGAACAACTTCAACAGGTTAACCGCCTCTATGCAGCTTATAACGACTCAAATCCAATCCCTCCGAGTGAATCCGGCTCCCGCACCCTCTCTCCCCGAGATAGTTGTCCCGAAGCAAACAAACAAGGCCCAAATGGGTGAGGATGACATGCCTGAGCTAGAAGATGATCCATTCCCGATCAATGTGGAAAAGGCTAAACTTGTCAACATCCCTAAGACGGAGCAGGATGAACGTTTTGCGAAATTGGAAGAAAAGTTGAAACAATTGCGGGAGTCGCGAGTTCACTCCCGTTCGACTTGTCCGTGTACGAGAAAGTCAAGATGCCAAAGAAGTTCAAAATGCCGGATTTTGAGAAATACGATGGTACTTCCTGCCCAAAAGCTCATCTCGCAAATGTACCACGTGCATATGGCCCAATATGTCAAGAACGAGCCCCTCATGATCCAATCATTCCATGCGAGTTTGACTGGGCTCGCACCGAATTGGTATGTCATGAAGAATGTGAACCTTCTCGACACACCGGAATGAAGTGGCCGACGTATTTCTCAAGCGTACAAGTTCAACATGGATATTGCACCTTCCCGAGAGGATTTGGAGAGGATGGAGAAAAAGAGGAGCGAGTCGTTCAAAGAGTATGCCGTGAGATGGCGAAATCTGGCAGCTCAAATCACTCCCGAGCCTACCGACAAGGAGCTGATGAAGTTGTTTATCAAAACCCTCCCGTCTGAGTTCCGTAACCGGATGGCCAGCACATATGTTGAAAACTTCAATCAGCTTATTCCCGTGGGAGAACAAATCGAGATGGGGATAAGGGAAGGATGGTTTACTGAACCATCGATTAAAAAATTCTCTGCCAAGAAGGAGAAAGAAGCTGCTGTAGATGTGAATGTGACTTATGGCCAAGAAAGTACCAATCGTGCCCCTGGCTATCCGGACAAATCAAAGGCAACAACAAACCGCGCCGGCCGTCAACCATTTGCCCAAGCAAGAAGACAGTTCACCCCTCTCCCTGGATCTCCATCCCAAGTGTTGGCAATCCTAAGAAAGAAAGGTTTGCTTACTAGTGAACCAAAGCGTCCTAACCGTGAAAGCATTCGAGGCTACGACCCGATGAAGAAGTGTGATTACCATAGCGGCGAACTGGGGCATTCAACTGATGAATGTTTCACTCTCAAGCATAAGATCCAAAACCTCTTGGACACGAAGGCCTTTTCATTTCAAACTGCTCGGCCGAACGTCCAAAAGAATCCACTACCGGAGCATGAAGGTACGATCAATGCTATCTTGGAGCCTGAGTTCGGTCGGATCAAGAACTCAAAGGTGCATGTGGCAGATGCTTACAACGGGCTGGTGAGAGCTGGATATTATCCGATCGGGAGGATGTTCCTCTATCACCGATGAAGGAAAGAGTCACCGGGATGGTGGATGACGGCATCATCGTATATGCCGACCATAACCGCATAGTTTCCACTATTTCCCACATCATTATCGATTGGGAAAAGGAGCAGGCTGCGCTCGATACTGGTGAGGAAGAAGTTGATTCATCCCTCGTGGATATGCCCCCACTTGAAGATGCATCTGATGATGAGATAGTAATTGAAATGCCTCAACCGTATGAATATGTCAACAATAAGGCGGTACCTTGGTCCTATGATCTAGATGTTGACCTCGTTACAAGGTCAGTCGGACTTATCCTCAAAACAATGCTCAACCCGCGAAACCCGTCGCCGATGAAGAGGTTAAGGAATTTCGGCCGTAATCAAAGCAAGCGAGTCTAATGTGGTCGAGCGATTCACGAAAGATGCCCGCCCGATTTCTTTGCTCGAACTCCTGCTTACATCCCTTGTGCATCAAAAGTCATTGATGAAGGTGCTGAGTGAAATTCGTGTACCCGAGACGGTCGAGGCGGACAAGCTGGAAGATTTTGTAGGATCGATCCTTCTCAAGGACATGATTGCCTTTTCTGATGAGGAATTCCCTCTTGAGGGTAGAGGGCATAACAAGGCACTCTATATATCTGTCAAGCATAAGGCTTCTCATGTGTCCCGAGTACTCATTGATAATGGGTCTGCTCTAAACATATGTCCACTGGCCACTCTTCATCGCCTCAAGGTGGACCCGTCCAAGATACATGCTTTGCAAGGACTTCGTCCGAGCTTTTGATGGTACGAAGAAAGAGGTGCTTGGGGAGATTCACCTCGATGTGCAAATAGGGCCGGTGGTTTTTAATATTCCCTTCCGGGTGATGGATATCCCTACTTTGCCTTTAATTTTCTGGGGGGACGACCCTGGATTCATACTTTGGAGCTGTACCGTCAAGTTTGCATCAAGCTGTGAAGTTTGTGATTAAAGGGAAGTTGGTCACTATCTATGGCGAAGAGGATCGCGAATTTATCATGAGACGGCTATCCCCTATGTAGAGCCGTACTTCGAGTTCGAGTCGAGTTAGCACTCATTTGAGTTGGTATCCACCATACATGCTTCTCGAGGTTCATCACCGCCTACTCCTGAGGTTTCAGATGCCGCCCTCATGGTGGGAAGAGTAATGGTTGGAAATGGTTTTGTTCCTGGCAATGGTCTTGGAAGAAATGGTCAGGGCATTCGAAGTCCTGTTGAAGCCCCTCAGAGGTCCCGTTCTGTTGGATTAGGGTACCATGGAAGAGGTGGGGAAAATTCTGGAGAGAGAAGACAAGAAAGGCAGAACTCGCCGCCTAACCAAGGGCGAGGGAGGCAAAACTCACCACCCCCAAACATTCGCGAGACATTCCCTGGTCCTCCGATAATGATGCAGGATGAAGCAGAAATAATGGACACCCTGGGGCAGCCAAGCGGAAAATTCGACTATCTGGTGAAGTATTCGGCTCCTCCCAGTTTCTACATCGATCCCCGCGACATCGTCCCGGATGGATGGGGAGGCATGGATGATCCGACACCCCGGAGGCGAAAACCCCAAAAATATACTTGGAAGGAATCACTAGTCTCTTCGATGATGTCTTCATAGGAACCATTGACGAAGGACTTTCGGAGGAGATGGGCTCGGCCCACAAGAGTAACTTATTTACTTGCTTTCTCACATCCCCCTGCGTGGGAATTTTCATCGCTTTCTAGGGTTTGTTTTCGGTTTCTTCTTTTTTGCTTTCTTTTTAGGGCTTGAAAATTGCATTTCCATTAAATAAATGTAATTGATTGATGAATATCAATAAAATTACAAGTTTTATTTTGAGGGCATGATGAGGTACACCAAACCAGCCCGGTGATGATATCCAGCCGATAAAAGAAAAAAGAAAATCCCAGGAGAATTCTGAGGCCTGGACTTCATCATGCTTTCTCATGTCAAAATATTTCCAAAAATCTTTTTGCCAAAATTCTTTTAAAAAGAAATAAAAAACAAAAAAAAAAAAAAACAAAAAAAAAACAAAAACAAAAACAAAATGTAGATTATTTTGTTTGTCTTTTTGATTTATCTACTTCATGTTTCAGGAACAATCTTATGGCATGCAAAGGTGTGGAAATGGTCCAATCAAATGCAACAAGTGCTAATAATGATGATCTAGAAGACTTAATCGAAGATCCCATTGAGGTGCAACGAAGCTGGGAACAACATGAAAAGGCCAAGACTCTCACATCTGAGCAGACCGTCACTATTAATTTAAGTGACACCGAAGAAGCCAAGGAGGTGAAAATTGGGGCGAATCTCCCCAAAGACGAGGCTGAACGCCTCATTCAGTTACTGAAGGAATATCAAGACATCTTTGCATGGACCTACGCCGACATGCCCGGCTAGACCCGTCAATTGTGGAGCATTGCCTACCTACTAACCCGGACGTACCACCTAAGAAGCAAAGACTGCGGAGAACTAAGCCCGAGCTCTCGAAAAAGATAGAGGAAGAGGTGATGAAACTTTTGAAAGTGGGATTTATTGAAGTCTCACAGTACCCCGAATGGGTGGCTAATATCGTACCGGTGATGAAGAAGGACGGTCGAGTTCGAGTTTGTGTTGACTATCGGGATCTGAACAAGGCTAGCCCGAAGGATGATTTCCCTTACCACACATAGATGTACTTGTGGATAGTACCGCTGGTTTTGAACTATTCTCATTTATGGATGGTTTCTCCGGATACAATCGATAAGGATGAAGGAGGAAGACAAGGAGAAGACTGCATTTATCACCCCGTGGGGAACTTTCCATTATAAGGTCATGCCCTTTGGACTCAAGAATGCGGGGGCAACCTACCGGCGAGCCATGGTTGCGTTATTTCATGACATGATGCACCGGGAGGTTGAAGTCTATGTTGATGATATGATTGCAAAGACTCGACACGAAGAAGCCATGTTGAAACCCCGAAGAAGTTGTTTGATCGACTTCGTGAATTCAAGCTCCGGCTAAACCCCGCTAAATGCGTGTTTGGGGCAACATCCGGTAAATTACTCGGATTCATTGCAAGCGAAAGGGGGATTGAGATCGACCCTTCCAAGGCTAAGGCTATATGTGAGTTGCAACCTCCATCAACAGTGAAAGAAGTCCGAAGCCTTTTGGGGAGACTGAATTACATAGCTCGATTCATTTCCCAACTCTCTGAAACCGCCAAGCCGTTCTTCAAGCTCCTAAAGAAGAATGCACGAGTCAATCGGGATGATGAGTGTCGAGAAGCATTCGACAAGTTAAAGCGTGCACTGATGAATCCACCGGTTCTTGTCCCACCATCACCGGGGATCCCTTAATTCTCTACCTCACCATCCATAGTGAATCGTTGGGTGCGATATTGGCTCGGGGAAAGTCCCGTCGATAAAAAAGAACGAGCCATTTATTATCGAGTAAGAAGTTCACTGTATCAGAGCTTAAGTATTCTGATGTTGAAAAGACTTGTGCCGCATTGGTGTGGGTATTGCATAGATTGCGACAATACACACTGCATTTCCAGACGTTCCTCGTGACTGAGAACGACCCCATCAAGTACCTACTTGATCGGCCAGCTTTGGTAGGTAAGTTGGCCAAATGGCAAATTTTGATCTCTGAATTTGATGTTCGATTCTTGCAACAAAAGTCGGTCAAAGGACGAGCGATCGCTGATCTATTGGCCGAGAATTCAAGAGTCTCTAATGACGATGACAGTTTCCTTGATGACCGTGTCTTGAGTGTAAATGAAGACTCATGGAAGATGTTCTTTGATGGAGCTGTAAACTTGTCTGGTTCTGGTACTGGGGCAGTTATGATATCCCCAGATGGACAACACCATCCAGTGGCTGCAAAATTGATATTCCCATGCACTAACAATGTGGCCGAGTATGAAGCTTGCATCCTCGGGCTTCAGGCCGCAATTGAGATGGGTGTGGCTAAGTTAAAAGTGTTCGGAGATTCCACACTAATCATACTGCAGACTGTAGGCGAGTGGAAGACCAAGGATGCCAAATTGCTCCCATACCACAAGTATTTAGAAGGTCTCATGAAAAAATTCAAAGAAATTTCGTTTGAATACTTGCTGAGGTCTCATAATCAATTTGCAGATGCACTTGCGACATTGTCTTCTATGCTGCAAGTCACTAATGGGTTAGAGGTCAAGCCTATAAAAATAGAAGTCTTGCCGAAACCGGCTTATTGTATGAAGATGGCCTCAAAATTCTTCGTTAGTGGTGAGAATTTGTACAAGAGATCTTATGATTCATCTTGTTGCGGTGTGTGAATGCAACCGAAGCCACTCAAATCATGCAAGAAGTGCACGAAGGAATATGTGGCCCTCATATGAATGGGCACATGATGGCTAAGAAGATTATGAGATTAGGTTACTATTGGCTCACACTAGAAAGTGACTCGCATCAAGCATGTACGAAGCTGCCACCGTTGCCGATTCATGGTGATAAGATAAATGTTCCTCCAACCGAGTTGCACCAGCTTTTCCGAGCCATGGCCCTTCTCAATGTGGGGCATTGATGTGATTGGCCCAATAAATCCCAAAGCCTCAAATGGGCATCGATTCATCTTGGTGGCGATAGACTATTTCTCCAAATGGATCGAAGCTACGTCCTTTGCAAATGTCATCGCCCGCAATGTTGTGAAGTTCATCAAACGTGACATAATTGCTCATTATGGCGTCCCTGAAGCAATCATCACCGACAATGGAACGAACTTGAACAACAAACTTATTGATGAGTTGTTCAGTGAGTTCAAGATCAAGCATTTGAATTCATCCCCTTACCGCCCTCAAATGAACGGGGCTGTTGATGCGGCCAATAAGAACATTAAGAAAATCTTGGCCAAGACGGCCGAGAATTATCGAGATTGGCATGACAGGGTTACCTTTTGCACTAATGGCATATCGGACATCGATCCGCACGTCTACCGGGGCAACTCCTTTTGCTCGGTATACGGCATGGAAGCGCTTCGCCCGTGGAGGTGGAGATTCCTTCTCTCGAGAGTTTTATCCCAAGTGGACTTGTCGAGGCCGAATGGATGCAGCAAAAATTTGAGCAGCTTAAACTTAATAGATGAGAAAAGGCTGAAGGCTCTTTGCCATGGCCAAACTTATCGGCAGAGAGTTGCTAGATCCTTCAACAGAAAGGTACGACCAAGACATTTTGAGGTAAATGATCTTGTTCTGAGGAAGCTGTTGCCAATTTTTCCAGATCTTGGGGGCAAGTTCGCTCCAAATTACCGCGGCCCGTATGTGGTGAAGAAGGTACTTCCTGGAGGTGCCCTGATCTTGGCAGAGATGGATGGTCGTGAGTTTTCTACTCAGTCAATGCTGATGCTGTCAAGAAGTATTATCCGTGATAGAATTTGCCATGTCTTGTCTCGAACTGCAAGTATTTTATAATGAATAAGATGCCTCAATAAGTTGAATTGTTCAAATTTGTCATAAATCTTGCATTTTTCTTCCTTGATGAATTGTGTGAGATAAATTGAATGTGTCAAATGGGGTATCTTGGAATGATGAAAGGCAAGCCTTATTCCATACACTATCCCATACACTGATCATCGGTGAGTTGTGTGGAGAAATTCCATGCTCGCAAGGAAAAGGGTGATCTCGCAGGGGGTACGCTAGCCGAGGTGATGAGAGGCAGTTTCTTCTTCTACCAAAAACACTACAGGTATACCCATTGTTTAGCCCTTTGAGCCCATACACGTGAAGAGTTTTTAAATCATCCCTGTCAAGGTTCATCCCACATTGGGACAATATTTGAGATGAATGATAGAATTTTTCTTACTCACACTTGCATCAATCTTCGAGTATTGCTTTTGCATTGTAACTCGTACGATAATTCAAAGTGCCATAGGATGATGAAGAGCAGTCATTTCTTTATCCTATACACTTTTATCCATTGCGTAGCCCACTTGAGCTTATGAATTCATTTCATATTAAACCCAGTTGGTGATCATCCCCGCACCGGGCAAGACAAAAACATTCAAGTAGCATGAACTAGAATACTGACAAAATGGAGACTCTGTTCAAGGAAAATAAGTGCAAAAAATGGGGCATGAAAAAGCAGTGTGCCTGGTAAAAGCAAGGCCAATGCCCAGAAGAAAAAAAAATCAAACTCTTGATATAATGAGTCGTATCCCCAACAAGGCGGTACTAAAACTCAAATGCTATTGCAATCAATGGAGATTTGATAAGAAAAAAAAAAGCTTCGACATTGGAGAAGGAAAGTGGTGGAAATGTCAAGATGATCACCAACTTTAACCCCTAAACACCTTTTTGAGCCTAATGATCCATTCGTTTCATAACCCATGAACCAAGCCTATGTTACGTCCCTTGCAAAGTCTCTTCGGATTAGGGCACTTGAATTGACGTAAGAGTTCATATGAAAACATCGCTTGAAGAAGTGCGAGTAAGATAATTTCTGTCTCATTTCGTGTGTTTCTTGACTTGTAAATCCCAAGACAATTGCGAAATGTTATTTTTCAATAGCCTCGACTCAAAGAGTCCCATTTGTTAAACCATTGACCAAGCCCACATTATGGTCCCTGTTAAAGACCTCTCATATTGATGAGGTCGTACCACTTGCGAGATTGCTCAAATCCTTGTTTGGCATGACGATGGTGAGATAGAATGATTGACAAGCTCCTGCATCAAAGGTCAGGATAAAACAGCCCCCTTTAAAGAGGATGAGTGAAAAGTCCTTTCAGACTGAAGGATCCCTCATTTGACACATCCATGACACTCATACATTCAAATAAGAATCATCTTTCGAAATCATTGGAATAAGGATGATGCATAGTTGATAGAAATCATTACGCATGAACCTTCTGGAATTAATGCATATCTGTGATTACAAATGCATGTTGCCTCTCCTACGATCATGTTTTGCGGGAGACATATTCCCAAGGAACGAGATGTCGCCGAGGTAAGTATATCCCTATCCATATCTTAAATACTTGTCGTTGCACGGGTATTCCCCTTTTGAATACATTGACACTCAATTGAGTTGTCTTCAAAGATTTTTCTCCGTAGATTCGCCCGATTAAAGCGACCGAAGAACGGTTCGGGTCCCGATCAGATGATCCGTATTGCAACGCTGGGCAACCGAAGAATGGTTCGGGTCGTAGCCAAGCAAAATCTCTGTTTAGGCGACCGTAGAATGGTACGATTCCTAAACAACATTTATTGCTCTAACAGGCGACCGTAGAATGGTACGGGTCCTGGAAAAGCAATTTCCCCATTCAGGCGACCGTAGAATGGTACGGGTCCTGAAAAATCAATTTTTTCTCGTCAAGGCGACTGTAGAATGGTACGGGTCCTCGACAACATATATTCCTTATTCAGGCGACCGTAGAATGGTACGGGTCCTGGAAAGTGAATCCCCGTTTAAGCGACTGTAGAATGGTACGGGTCCTAGACAACACCTATTTCCTCATTCAGGCGACCGTAGAATGGTACGGGTCCTAGACACAACCAAACACTGTCATACTGGGCGACCGTAGAATGGTACGGGTCCTGGGAAAGCAGTCTCTTTGCAAAGCCATGTTACTATTCTGGGCGACCGTAGAATGGTACGGGTCCCGGACGTGTAACACCAACTATCTCGAATTACTCTATCCTCCTTGAAGGTAGGTTATTCCGTAGGTTCATTTATCATTTGCATTTCCATGCATCATATAAAATGCATTCAAAAATGGAATTCATTTTCCAACAAAAATCATTCATTGCATGTGCATGACCAAAATTTAGCTCTCAATTTATCTTTGAAGGCAACCTCTACGAGCTCACCTTCAAAGAGGGGCAGCTGTTGACACCTAAATTTTGGCGACCTGTTTAGTCATTTATCGCATTAAAAATCAAGGATTGATTTTAACCCCTAAAAAAATAGAATTAAAATTGCATAGCATATAATTTTAGTTGCATTTATCTATTTAGTTATCACTTTTGCATTTGATCGGCGACGGAACTTCTAATAGTAGGCCCTAATTTTGGTATCATTTTCACCGCTACCGATGAGTAATGCTTTTATCGAGAATCATCTTCGTAGAATGCTTTGGATCAATCTTTTTGAGCCACGCGCATAGAAGAGCTCCATTCTTGAAAGTATAGTAATTGGAAATACCGCCCTGAAGCTGTAACGTGAAGGATTCAACGAAGAACATTTTGTTAGCCTACAAGTCGATCTATAATACACGGACGGTTCCTTGTCTCGGTGTATGCTGGCTATGAAGGCCGTGTCGTGCAGTGAAGGGGAGGAGCAACAGAAGGCCGTGTTAGAAGCTCGAGAGACCTTGAAGGCCCTGGAGAGTGGACTGGAGGGGAAGCGGCTCTTTGGAGCTCATTGCACCGCTCACGACGAGACCGCACTTCACTCGGGCAAAGGAAGAACGATCAATCCGATGCGCTCAAGAAGTTGTCGAAGATGGAGATGCAGATGACCTTGTACGATGACGATGGGAACACAATCTCACAGCTGGCTGCGGCTTCGAAACATCTCCAGTCCAGTGGACGGCAAAACGGGGTCAAGCTCATTGAAAGGTTATGATGATCGCACCCTTTTAATGCCAAAATTTTAATTCTGTTAAGCCAAAGTTTTGACCCATTGAGCCATGCAAAAATTCTTTCAATTTTGTGTGGGCACGCGACTTTCAGTAATTAAGGAAAGGAAGGATGCGGTGGAGACGTCTTTGAGGAAACGAAAGCTGGTAGAGAATAGGAAAGAAAAGGGATACGAGCGAGAAAGTTGAAAGAATCAATATATTGGTATTTCTTGTTTTAAAACAAGAAAGAGTGCACCATCAAAGAAATCGCATGCATCCATAAGGGAAACGAATTCTCTGCATCAACTCAAGGACAAAGAAAGAAATATTGTTGGATATACCCATGGATCTATTCACGGCAAGAAAGGGGAGAAATCGACAAAACTTGCAAGCTGATATTCAATTTGAAGAAATAACATCAAAAAGGGAATATTCAGCACGTATTCAATCGACTTGGAGCTGCCATATTATAAATAGAGCAGTAAATTGAGAGAGAGGGGAGAGGATTCCGAATTATACGAGAGAATACACGAGAGAGAGAGAGTTGCGGTTTTCTTCCTTGAGAGTGAGTCTTCGTAGCCGCGATTGGGGTCTACCAGCTTCATGATTCATCGTTGCTAAGGCCGCTGCTGACTTTTACTGGCGTCGCCCTCCATTGATCCGAGTGGTGCCGAGACTCATCCTTTTGAGCCATCATCTCCGCCATCGTGACGCCGAAGCTTCTGTCCCGACGTTGTTGCTGACTTCGTTGCGGCGTTGAGGCCAACTAGCGTCGCCCTCCATTGATCCGAGTGGTGCCGAGACTCATCCTTTTGAGCCAACATCTCTTGCTTTCGTGACGCAAGTTGGGCTAGCGTACAAATAGCAAGCAACGGTCGCTATTCGCATCTTGCAGTCCGTGACGCCTCGGCTACTGTTCAGAACCGTTCCTTAGTCGAAGCAACCGCCACAGCAAGCTGTCCTTGCGCCATCATGTCAAGCCTCTATCGTGATTCACGAGCCGCCGTTCGAAGGTCAAATTTGGAAGCAAATATTTGGGATAGGTAAGAATTCTGTCTATGTTAATTTCCGAAAATTTTGTTTCCTTATTTGATATACTCATCGGTGCACGTGATGGAAATTCCCAATATACCATGATATTTGCAACACAATTAGCCTTTTTAAATTGGGAAATCTTCCTAATTTCACAACGTACATATGATTGACGGTCCGATTTCACGCTCGAAATACGACCCGCAATCGTACGGAAAATCAACAATCCGATCTCACGCTCGAGATACGATTCGTGATTTTATTTAAAAATTGACCAATCCGATCTCATGCGCGAGATACGATTCGTCAATTTATTTCCCAAAATTAAATGGATGTGAATGATGTCTTGCTTGATTTGGTGCCGTGTTGGTCTTGATGCCTTATTTGTTTGCTCCCGTAAAAAAATTTGAGTTAGATTAGATGCATGTTAGGATGTTACTTGTTTTAGGTTATTTTGCATGTCTAGAATAGGAAATTTATTTATTTCGAATTTCTTAAATAAAAATACCAAAAAAAAAAAAAAAAAACATAAATTTTGGATGTTAGATTTTTGTTTCACTAGTTTAAATTGCATGTTCAATTATTTGGCAATTATTAATTTCGAAATTAAAAAAGGAAAAACAACAAAAAAATCATCATGCATGTCATGTAGAGTTAGGGTATATTTTGCACGTCATTGCATATTAGGATAAAAATTGCGCTTAGTTTAATTCTAGATAATGTTTTTCTTAATTTATTATAAGTTTAGATATTAGATAGATTGCATTTTAGGATTATTTGGATTAAGATAATACTTTAGTTTAAATTAGAATTTGGCTTAACCTAATTCCTAATGCAAACTGAATAGTTACTTAATCTAGTTAGATAATTTTCACATTTTTCCTAATTCCGAATTTCATGAAAAATACAAAAAAAAATGTCTTGGAATAAATTGGTTCCATTCTCTAGGATAGATTGTATTCTTTTAGGAAAAAGAAAAGAAAAAGAAAAAGAAAAATGTCATGCACGTCATTAGGATTAGATTCATTGAAATGCACGTCATTTAGAGATTGTTGCTAGGTCCATTTAATTAGAAGTTGTATGACATTAGATTAGGTCATTTAGTAGTATTACATTGCATATTGCATGATTTCCATTAATTAAATGAAAACACAAAAAAAAAAGAGAGAAATTGCGTGTTAATTAGAAATCATATCTAGGGTTGTTGATGTGAATTCTGATCTAACAACGCAGATGCTTTCGTTGCTATGAGGTAAGTTATGCAATTTATTTACTGATTTATTTGGGTGTTAAATTGGTGGTTTGCGCACCCGCATGATTGCCTCACATGTTAGGGAATTAAATTTAAAATCAATTCAAGCTGCCTGCAAAAACATTTTTGAAAATAAAAGAATGGTACCGAAAGGGCATTAGAGAGATCTAGTGTAACCAAGTCCCCGTACCCATGATCTCTCGGTTCGTAGGAGTAAAGTAAACCTCCCGTTGCTTTACTTGGGTTTCTAATCGACCCACCAAAAATAGATTAGTGGCAACTCCTAATTAAAAATCATTTGCATGTTAAGAACTCGAACATTAAGTCGCGAATTGGTATGGGCTTGGGAGAGCCCGAATTAAGTCTAGGCTTAACAATCCATTAGCCAAACTCTAGGTGATTCACACCCGAAAATTTGGTCGCGACACAAAGTCTGAGTAAAAGTGCCACCAAACTTCTAAAGTAACTTCATATTCAATTAGAAATGGTTTAGAAATTTGAAAAGATCAGAAAAAGATTGCAACGAAGAAATCAAAAAAAGTTAAGGAAATCAAAAAAATTGAACACGAGATTTATAGTGATTTGGTTTAGATCAAGCCTATGTCCACTCTCCCACGTTGATAGCCTTTCGGCTGAAATTCACTAAAGTATCGATAGAGAAATACAATGATTTGAGTACGAACACTCAGTGGAGGATTTCTTTTTCTCTCACTAAGTCACCTTCTTATGTTTTTCTCTCTTGAATACAATTTGTAAGAACTGCCGATGAAGAACAAGTGGTTAGAAAGGCCTCAAATTTTGGAATTTCAATTTTTACGCACTATCTCAAATGGATTGAATGACCACCTTAAATACTTCTCTACACCTTTCTGACTGTTGCCATTCTCTAGACGAATTTTTTCCAATAAATCCATTGGACATAATCAATTAAGGAAATCTTGTAACCGTTTAAAGATTGAGATGAAAATCTAATGATTCTAGTCACCCATATAATTAGAATCTAGGTTTCCATAAGTAGATGATTCCCAAAAAGGAACTTGTCTTTAAGATTGATTTCATCAATTCATGATTGATTGCATTAATATATTTATAAAAAGTAAGTGAGATTCTTCGCCTGATTGCCAGATATTAAGGATAAATCTCTATAATGTCCGTACTGAATTCTTGTTGAAAGATCAATAATCCTAAGTCTGTTATATCTTCATTCTGGACTTGGTTTCAGTCTTGATCTCGTCAGAGTCGGAAAGACTTATGGAGTAAATAGACTTTGACAAAATTTCACGATATAACACAGAAGTCTAGTATTTCTTAGAATAAGAACAATAATAAGAAAGTTTTGTCAATTTCAAAATCTGATAGGAGTTTTCTCAACAATCTCCTCCTTTTTGATGGTGACAAAAATTTCATGCAGATTTAACCATAATATGAAAAATTATCCTGCAAAACAACACTTTAGCATCACATGATAATTGATAGAGAAAACAGACAGTAAACATAATAAATACACACAGTCTACATATAGTATGCATCCACAAAACACATCAATTTAAAGTCTGCAAACCACACCAGAAAAGTCCAACAAAAGTCAAACACAATCAAAAGTTAAAGATTCAATCTACATAATCTCTTCCCCTTTTTGTCAACAGCAAAAAGATAAAATTAGTTAAGCATATATAAAAGGAAGTTGGGTAGAAAAAAGATTAGGGTTGTTTTGGAACACAAACAAATCGGAACTCCTCCAAGGTTTGCATGGTCTCCTCAAGCTTAGTCAAGCATTGATGATAAACAATCTCAACTTTTGCCAGATTCTGCAATGCCTATTGATTCAAAGTCTGGACTTGATCATCAAGAGATTGTACCTTTCTTGTGAGAGACTCTGAGGTAGTACCGAGAGTAGCATGCAACTTTCTCGATTTCAAACTCCATTGCACATTATTGTGCCTTAATCTCCAAGAGAAGTTCTACTATCCGAGGATAGTTGGATTTTGGTTCTGTTTGGGCACTAGCTTCAGCAAATTATACCAGTGGAGTATCTAGAGGTGAAGAAACATCAACCTGAACTTATGAAATTCATTGTTCCCCCGAACATTAGCTTCTTTGTCCTCACCCTCAGGTGAGACTTCAGGGAAATGAGATGCATAAATATCTTCAGCATCCGGAGGAGATTGACTAATGCCATCATTAGTAGTTGGTTCAGTAAGAGGAGTTTTCTCACCTACTCCCCCCTCGTCTTAATGGCTTCAGTCTAAGAAGTAACTTCTCCTTCTTGAACCCCTCCTCTGCTAGCACGGGTTTATCTACCTGTTCCCGTCCCCTCAACATGTTGGGCATCAATTTCCCTTGTATCTTCTCCTTCATTGTCAATGTCCTCCTATTCCTTGTTCACATTGGCATCTCCTTATGAGTCATCATTCTCAGTCTCTTTCACTTCAGTTTCTTTACCATCACTCTCTTCTTTTGGTTCTTTCTCGCTTTCATCCTTTTCTTCTTCCTCAAAATCAGCTATACCTCTAAGATCATGCAAGGCAATAGTAGAGATGGTCTCATCATCATCATCTTCCTCTTCTTGATCTTGGAGAAGAATCAGATGTTTCCTTTTTGGTGTTTTTGAGGCAACGCTTTTCCCTTTGCGTTTCTTCTTAACAGTAGATCCTAGCTTGACTTTGCTAACAGATTCCTTCTTCAAAAGTGTCAGAGCTCTAGAGAGATCCTTTAATATCATCTTTGAGATCATTTTCAATCCATTTTGCATGGGGACAATGGTTCTGGAACGAAGCTTGGATGGCGGTTGAATATGAAAGTATGTGAAGAGTCTGGTTACCAATGTCATGTATGGTAGTTGTCCATTCCCCTTAATAACAGTTCTATACATGTGCAGTGGGATTGTGTGAGGAAGTGTGTCACACCCCGATCCTCGAGCGCATGCCCATCCCTCAGTGGTCAATAAAATTTTGTGACTTCCCAGGACGAGTCACCGACCCTTTCATTTTATTGCACATGCGGAAGCGAATAACAAATCCCCTAACAGTAACCATCTCGGGATAGAAAAGCAGGGCATCAGATTTTCAAACAAAACATGCTTTTAAATACACACCGAGTCAAATACAAAAGTCGACAGTCACAAGACTTCAAATGATTGACTCTAAAAAAGAAACTGTCCTATCTGACCTACACTTCAGATCCCATCAACTTGGCTCCAAGTCTTCCACCCTACAGTTCTGAAAAATGAAGCCTACGACGGGGTGAGATATAAATCTCAACGAGTTCACACTTTAAACCCCGATTAGGAGGGTAATACACCTAAGAAGTCTTAATCGCACAATTATACAATCACATAGGCTTACCTTGGCCTCAGTTCCTTCCTACAAGTCAGCACAGTTCTTATCATAACCATGTGTATATAGCAAATTCACACACCAATTTGGAACGTCCAAACCAATCATTACTCACACGAGCAAGAATCACAATTTAATCATTGCTCACACGAGCAAGAACTACTGATACACATCAAAGCGAGAATTATAATTAAATCACTGCTCACACGAGCAAGAACTACCAATACACAACAAAGCAAGAATTACCGACACAAGCCGATCCATCAATTCAACTCAACATGCATTCCAATTAATTAACTATTACTACCCACACGAGCAATTTTATCTGACACACGCCGAGGAAGACTAATAATTACCGACACACGCCGGGGAAGACTATAACTACCAACACACGTCGGGAAAGTGTAAAATCCACCAACACACGCCGAGGAAGAGTAATAGCTACCGACACACGCCAGGAAGGAATAATAACTACCGACACACGCCGGGAAAAAGAAAAATCCACCGACACACGCCGGGGAAGAATAATAATTACTAACGTCCACCAACACACGTTAGGGATGGGTTTTCTTAACTATTAGTGATTCTTTGAACTATTAACGTCCACCAACACACGCTGGGGACGGATTCTCTTAACTATTAACATCCACCAACACATGCTGGGGACGGGTTCTCTTAACTATCACACGATCATCAAGAATAAACTCTAGGCATGTCACCAACCAACCATATATCATCAAAGGTGCAATTTCCAGCAATCAAAGCCTCAAGAATCATCACAAACTCATAACCGGCCTTAACCGGCAGAATAGGTCCACTCGCACGTCTCCAAGTGTAAATCCAGAAATCTAATAAACAGAGTTCAGAAAATTCACAAATTTGAATATATTGTAAAAGACACATAAACGAACAGTTTTCATGAAGACATCTTAACCCAGATCCTTCTATATTCGGCCCAGTAAATCGCTCAATCCAGCACCAAAACTGGGTCTGTTTCCCGAAAGTCTATTTTCCGAAATCAGTTTGGTTTGAGGTCCAAAACATGTCCATTTGATCTGAAATTTGAATATGTTAAACTAGAATATATGAAAAACAACTTTTGTGAAGAAATCATTTTGAAATTCGAACCCTAAGAGTTGATAAAAACCCTTAGAATCCTAAAAAGTCACCAATTCCAGCAAAAACTGAGGTTCTATTTGGAAATGACGGAGCTGATATCTCTATTTAAGTCCTTAAAAATCTTGAGAAAAATATATGTTGTAGCTGAGGATGTCTAAAACATTTCTCAAGAAAATATCAACCTCAGATTCATAACCCATTTCAATTTACAAAAATGGCAAACGGCGAGAGTCCAGAAACCAGAACTGCAAGAATTCCACTGGATTCGACTAATCCATCATCAACGGTGTAAATCTCACTAATTAGCTTACACTAATCCATTCTAAAGCTAAT
Organism: Eucalyptus tenuipes; assembly: GCA_014182365.1. Classification (NCBI taxonomy): domain Eukaryota; kingdom Viridiplantae; phylum Streptophyta; class Magnoliopsida; order Myrtales; family Myrtaceae; genus Eucalyptus; species Eucalyptus tenuipes. The sequence continues at coordinate 43,098,259 of CM024542.1, forward strand.
CTAATCATTCTAGCTTATCACTAATCCATCCTTAAGTTAATCTAAACAATCCTTAAGCATAATTAACCTACTAAGTAAGGTTTAGTGAGCAAACTTACCGGATTTGCACGCCAATGAGTTCACTGCAACGAGGACGCGAAGGCGAGCGATAAACTAGCCCACGGCGATACCAAGCGAGATCCGGAAAGGCCCGAAAATGCTCCACGAAGCCTCACGGCTTGCTAGTTCCTTGGCTTCTATTCTGGAACTGCAAAGGCTGAACTGGTGGCTCGGCTTGCTGGAAACGGAGAGACACGGCCAGACAGGTGGCTCTGGGGCTCGGCGACGGTGGATGGCAGCTGAACGGCGACCAAGGGAGCTGCTATGGCAGCGGGGAGGCGAACTCGAGTGGAGATGATGGTGGAGGCCCGCGGGGATGCGCGGACAGCGCGTAACGGTGACAGCGAGCGGACGGTCTCCGGCTGGCTTGCGATGGCTCCGACGGGGCTACTCAATCGCTTGGGGCTGCTGGCTGCTCTCTTATACAATTATGGGTTTTGTTGAACTTCAAACAGCAAAGGTAGCACGAGAGAAAGGTGGTGGTCGACGGTGCCTAAGGGGGAAGGATGAAGGAGATAAGGGGGGACCACTTGGCTTTCTTTCTTATCCCTTTATCCCCTCCCTTTGGTCCCCACCACCAGCTGTCTTCCACAGCCCATTTTCAGCTAAAAATACCCTCTTCTAGAAGCTTGAAGTGGTCCAATTGTTGGGCCTAAGGGGGTGCTACGAATTTTAGTTGAGGTTGGTTCAATTTGGACTTGAATGGCTCTTGAATCAACCCAATTTGGCCTCTATAAATTCCAATATCAAGTCCTCGATGAAATTGGTATTTTTCCTCACCAATTGAACCCACTTGCATCCCAATTGCGCGATAAAAAATGATCTTCTGAATTTTCTAGACGAAAAAAGGCCCTACCTCGACTTTTTCCCAAAAAGTCTCCATTTGTAGAAAAATCTTCGGAGCCTGAGTTGATGTTCCTAAAATGATTTGTGACATGACAGAACTTTCAATTTCTGAAATCAGATTCAAATTAGTGGTTTATTTCAATCTGACGCGATTTTAGCGTGACCTAGGCTACCGGGTAACTTTCAGAAATTTTTAGTGCAAATGACCCGTGGTCAATTTTCTTCCAGCCACAATGTACCACTTCGACACATCGGCAACTCTCGGTGATCGTGAAAATCTCAAGGTTTCAATTACGAGCACAAGGTACCCAAAACGACATAAAATTTGTCTAGTGCCAATCGATGAGAATTTTGCAATCAGGTGGAATCACCCACACTTTGATCACACATCTCAGTCGAATCGACCTATCCCTGATCTCTTATCAATTTTCACAATGCCGTAATGACCCTTGCAGACTAGCACGGTCGAACAGTCGATTTCTGGTCGAATTCTCAAGTCCATTGCATCAAAATCTCTTAATGACTTCCCTAGATAGTCTAGTTATCTCACGAGTGATCAGCTCTGGGAATAGCGCTTTAGGCACGTCAATGAAAGGCCCAATTTATTCAATTGAAAACATGACTGAAAATCCAGGATGTCACGGAGTGAGAAAGCAACACCATTGCAGATGGCCTTCATCATTTTTACTTCGAATCTGGAAACATTGGTTTTTAAAGCAACCTTGGGTCTGATGCAGTTGATGACGATCTTGTGCAGCAAGATATGAGAAGTAAACATCCGAGAGTAAGTAATGCTCCCCCTTAGGAATCCTGTCCCTTACTAGAAACTTGGTGACCTGTTCGTTAAACACATTAATAGGCAAGAATCCACTCCTCTCTACCCTCAGAATGTCACCAACAAATTAACATCAACATTAAACACTCTATCACACACAATAAATTGAATGAGAGTGGGATCCAAGACAAACAAGTTGGAATAAAAGTACGCTAACAATTTGGGGTAAGCATCTGATGTCTCCACACAGAACTTCTCCATCTGAAGCTTGGCAAACTTTTCTCTCAAGTTCACCTTGATGGAATCCAGAAAGTCAAAATCCACGGTACGAGGGTTGATGACTCCTCTATTCAGCATATGAGAGAAAACTTTCTTATGGTCTTTTAAATGAAACAACTTCCATTTTTCTCCAACGATTTCAATAGTAACACCTATTTTTGGTTGAAAATTTTTTAAAACCCTCTCATCATCTTCTTCCTTTTTGCTCTCAATCTGACCCTTCGTCCCAAAGCGAGGATCAGCAGGAAAGTTCGTGTGGAGAAGTAGAAAGCGAGGATCGCTCTTCCAACCTCTACCAGCCCTAGGTTCTCCATAGCTCTCAAAAATAGGGTTTCATTTCCATAGCCATTTTCTTTCAGGAAAGAACTCAAGAAATCCATCAGACTTCCTCCATTTTTCAAAAATTTATAATGCTTAAGAAGTACCTCAGGCATTCTTACCGAAATAAGAGTTGCTTCCTGAGTAACTTCCTCTTCTACTGAATAGCGAGGAGAGCTTCGAGGCGAATCGTCCCCGGTGAGATCAAAATGCATTGTACCTTCAAGGAAAAACCGAGGCCCGCAACTAGCAATACGAGAAGATTTCCTCTAATAGGACATCAAAGCAGACTTAGAGGAATTCGATGGCATGTTTGTGTGAGATCAGGTGAGAAATTTTGCAGAGGATTTTGAGAGAAGATCAAGAGAAGCAAGGGTGTGAAAGTAAGATTAGGGTTTAAAGATAGTCTGGTTATCAAAAATAAAAAAGTTGAAGCTTTTAAAGAAAATGAAGTACGGCAACCGGTCAGAAAAAGAAACTTCCATTTTTAAAAATTCAAAAAATATAATTGTCGATAATTTTCGAAATAAATTCTGAAAAATCAGAAGAGATGTTACAATTTCCAAAACTATAAAAAGCAAGCAATAATTCGAGAATAATCGTACCTGTTCAAGAAGGAAAAAGCCAAAATTTAAAATAAAACTACCTGAGTCTGGAAAGCTTTTAGAAGGATGTACTTTCCAAATGAGTCTGCTCAACCATAGACTTTAGCCAGATGCAAGAGTGATATTTAGCTTTTCACGGATGGACTCGAATAAGCCTTTCTCCAATGGCTTGGTAAAGATATCTGCCAGTTGATTCTTCGATTCAATGAATTAAACATCGATTTTGCCATTTTGCACATGGTCTCTTATGAAGTGATGGTGAATTTCGATATGCTTTGCCCTTGAATGAAGAATAGGATTTCTAATAAGATTAATCGCACTTGTGTTGTCACATTTGATTTCGGTGCAAGGTTCTTCTATTCCAAAGTCCCTTAGTTGTTGCTTGATCTAGAGAATCTATGAACAGCAACTTCCAAGAGCAATAAATTATGCTTCTATTGTTGAGAGTGCCACGATGTTTTACTTCCTTAAGAAATAGGACACTAACATTTGTCCTAACAGTTGACATGTTCCTAAAGTACTTTTTCAATCAACTTTACAACCAGCCAAATCAACATAAGAGTAACCAAGTAATGTAAAGTCTCCTCCTTTTGGATATCACATACCTAACTTTAGATAAATCGCAATATATTTGATAACACGTTTGACAGCACTAAGATGAGACTCTCTTAGGTCAGCTTGGAATCTAACACACATGCACACATTGAATAGAATATCAGGTCGAGAGGCAGTGAGATAGAGAAGAGAACCAATCATGCTTCTGTATGTCTTTTGGTCAACTTTCTTTCCACCTTCATCCTTGTCAAGTTTGAAAGAACTTGACATAAAGTCTTAGTCTTCTTGCAGTTTTCCATCCCAAATTTCTTGATAACATCTATGGCATATTTCTCTTGATAGATGAATGTTCCTTTCTTTGATTGTCTGACTTGCAGACCCAGAAAGAAGGTTAATTCACTCATCATGCTCATTTCGAATTCTTCGTGCATAGACTTTGAGAATTTCTTGCACAGATTTTCGTTAGAAGATCCAAAGTTTATATCATTTACATATATTTAGACAAGTAGAAAACCGTTTCCTCTTTTTTGATAAATAGTGTTGTGTCAACCACTCCTTTTAAAAACCATTGCTTACTAAGAACTTACTTAGTCTCTCATACCAAGCTTGAGAGGCCTGTTTCAAACCATACAACGCATTTTTCAATCTATAGACAAAATCTAATTTTTTGGGATCTTCAAATCCTGGTGATTGTTCCACATAGAGTTCTTCTTGTATGAATCCATTTATGAAAGCACTCTTGACATCCATCTGAAATAACCTGAAATTATGAAAACACGCAAATGCAAGCAGTAGTTTAATGGCTTCTAACCTGGCTACAGGTGTATATGTCTTATTATAGTCTATTCCTTCCTCTTATGTGTAACTTTTTGCAATAAGCCTTACTTTGTTCCTAGTTACTTTGCCCTTTTCATTCATCTTATTTCTGAACATCCACTTTGTTCCAATCACAGATTTCCTTTTCAGTTTTGGAACTAGCTCCCAAACATCATTAATACTAAATTGTTTGAGTTCTTCCTATATTGGTTCTATCAAGCTTTTGTTAGATAATGCTTCTTCTTCTCCTTTTGGTTCTATTTTTTAAATAAGTGCTACTGCACTTGAATCTCCTTTTACTTTGGATCGGGTGCAGATTCCTTCTTCTATATTGGCAATGATAAGTTCTTTAGGATGGCTAAATTTGTGCTTCCAGTTGCTGTTAGATTTGTCGTTTCCTGTAAGGATTTGCTAATCATTAGTTTTCTTCAATTCTTCTAACTTTTGTTCTATTTGAATTTGATCAACAGAAGACTGAAGTTCCTCGGGGAAATTAGACTTTATTAAGTCTGAAACTAGTTCAAATTCTTCAAGTTGAGTCTGATCTTGTTGGTTCTGAATACTTTCCTGAAATCTGACATTCATGGATTGTTCGACAGTTTGTATATTCTTGTTGAAGACCTTGTAAGCTTTGCTTGAAGTAGAGCAACCAAGAAATATTCCTTTATCCGATCTTTCTTCAAATTTTCTAAGCCGATCATTTACATTCTTTAAAATAAAACACTTGCAACCAAACACATGAAAATAAGAGATATTTGGCTTCTTCCCTTTGTATACTTCATAGGGGGTTATTCTCTAGGATGGGCCTTAAAAATACCCTGTTAATTATATAACAGACAGTAGAAATTGCTTCTACCCAAAAACGAGAAGAGATTTTACTTTCTATCAGCAGAGTTATGGCCATCTCCTCTAATGATCTATTTTTCCTTTCTACAACTCCATTTTGTTCTGGGGTATATGGAGAGGAGAAAACATGTTGAAGACCACTCTCGTCACAGATATTTGGAAAGTCTTGACTTTCAAATTGTGACATCCTGAATTTCAGGTTCTGGTTTCCATTGAATAAGTTGGGCTTTTCATTGACACACCTATAGTTCTTTTCTCTGAACTGATCACTCACAGGATAACTAGTCTATCAGGTAAAGCTGTTAAGGGATTTTAACGCAATAGACTTGAGAATTCGACCAAAAATCGACTGCTCGACCGTGCTAATCTGCAACGGTCATTGCGGCACTGTCAAAATCAATCAGAGATCAGAGATAGCCAATTCAACTGAGATATGTGATCATTGTGTGGGTGATTCCACCTGACTTCAAAATTCTCGTCGAACGACACTAGACTAATTATTCTGTCTTTTCTGTACCCTATGTCCGTATTTGAAACCTCGAGATTTTCACGATAACCGAGAGTCACCAATGAGTCGAAGATGTACATTGTGGCTCAAAAATAACCGACCACAGGTCAAATGCGCTAAAAATTCCTAAAAGCTACCCTGTAGATTAAGACGCGCTAAAATTGCGCCAGATTGAAATTAACTGGGAAATTGAACCCGATTTCAGAAATTGGAAGTTCTGTCATCTCACAAGTCATTTTAGAAACGTCGACTCATCCTCAGAAGATTTTTCTGCAAATCGATATTTTCGGCGAAAAATCCAAAGTAAGGATATTTTGAATCGGGAAATTCATAGACCCGTTTTTTATCGCGTTTTTGGGAGTCAAGTTGGACTATATGGTGAGGAAAAATGTTGATTGGGATAATGGCACCTTGGTTGGATTTATAGACATCAAATTGAGTCCAATTGGAGAAGAATTGAAGGGAAATTGAATGTATTTGAAGACCAAATGTGAAAAATTCGTAAGCCAAGGGGTGTGCAACATTTCAGCCATGGTGGGAGGCTTGTTGGGGAAGTTTTATGAGGGAAAAGAGGTAGAGGATAGGGCTGAGTGGTGGGGGCAAGTGTGATGAGTGATTGAGGATGAGATTGTGGACTTTGAAGGCTTATGGTGGTCCTCCTTCAGTAGCCAACTTCTTCTTCCTCTTCAACCTTGCTTTCTCCATTGTAGAGGCTTTGAGAGAGCTTGAGAAAACTAGGAAACTGAGCTCAGCCTTCCCCTAGCCAGTCGCACGCCCGTCCAAGCCGCCGAACCCCATTTTCCCCCTATTTTCTCCTTCTGCCTGTTTTTGCTCCAGCTGACCTTTTGTCAAAACTCGAGTTAAAAATTGTCTTCCCTTGAAAATCAGCCAACACTCCACCCACCATCTTCTTCAACACGTCCAGTCCGTACGGAAGAGCCGGGCCTCTCGCCGGAACGATCCTCCGGCCGTCCCGTCCGCCGGCGAGAAGGAACCAGCCGCCGGACCGCCTTGCTCCTCCCGGTTTCACCCAGTTCAGTGTTTTCTCCATTTTTCTCCCATTCCAACCATTCCTTTGCCCGTACCAACCACCAGCAAGATCCCCTTGACCCTTGAGAGCCGACGGAGCTCCGATCAGCCCGTTCTTCGTTGTTTCGGCCCCAACCAGCCACTGGTTCTCCTTTCTCGGTTCAACAAACAGAAGCCCAAAAACCAGAAAGGCTTTAAGACTTCGTGGCCCATTTCCGAGCCCTTCCTAGCCTTGGTTGGTGATGCCACTAGGAGGATTGTCGCCATCGCCGTGGACTCACCGGAATGCTAAACCGGTGAGTTTACTCACTAAACCTTGCTTAAGAGGTTAATTATGCTTAAGTGGTGTTTAGATTAAGCTAAGTATAGTTAGGAGGTTAGATTAGTTTAGTTAATTGTTGATTAGATTAAGAGATGTGATTAGTTTAGTGGATAATTAATTAAGGCTAATTAGGGGATTAAATTAGTGTAATCTTGATTAAGTCCTTAATTAATTATTTCGAATTTATAAATATTATTTTATTAAATCATATTAATATAATATGTGGCATCCGAAATTTTGTAACGATCCTTAGATATACGACGGTCCACGACTAAGTGACGAGAGTGTCGTCGGATTTTGACATTGGCTTGTATCATCGTTGGATCGATGAGTCACATATGGAAATAGTTTGATCGTCGAATAAACTATAGATTTATCAAAGTCTCCTTAAGGTCATTAGTGAGACCCATCTCAGTCACGTCTAGCCGACCAAGGAAAGGAAGTACCGATGTCACGGATTGACGAAGTGTTATCCGATTTCATCATCGACACCAAGGATTGAATTTTGTTACACCATCATCATCATCGGCACTACCTTGAACCCCGCCGATTTGTGTATATTTTTCTTTTGGAGATACTATGCGGCTTTATCACCTAAGTGTCTATGGAACAAGAAAAGAATTTGAGTCATGAAAGAGTACATTTGATAAATTGTTAAACCATGAAACCATAGGACCGAAAATGCCCTAGGAATGTACAAGATTGAGGATCAAATTGTGAGAAATTGGGCCACTAATTATCGGCCCACAATAGCCCAAAACAACCCCATATTAGTCGACACTTAAGTCAACTAATGGAGGAGGGATTGACCAAGGCTTGGCCGAATGAGGTCACCTCCATGCATGTAATTTAACAAGTGGCAAAGGGACTCCTCATGAGAAGACACGGCTGCATGAGGTGTCGCTGTCTCTTGCTGCCACCAGAAATTATTCATGCAAATCTCATGATTACTAGCTAATTAAGAAAACAAAAGAAAGAGAAGGGGGCAGAGTGAACGAGAGAGTGATCGAGAGAGAGTCCGAGAGAAAGAGAGAGTTCGTGAGGGTGCATCGGTGAGGGAAAGGAGGAGACCAGCCCCACCGTGAGCACGCCTGATGCCGCTGTCGATGCCGCCTAGCTTCGCCGTCGATTGAGCCACGCCCGAAGTCCGTAAGTTGCCATTTTGCTTGCTGTGGTCGCATAGGACTTAAGGCAAGTGAAAGTCCATTGATCTACATTATGTTGTGTTGTGGTTGTCTAGTAAAGTGCAATAGATTTGGAGATGCTTGAATTTTGATGCTGGATGCTGGAATTCGAAAGAATAGAAGTAGTTCTCTAGGACTAGCAAACTGTTTCATGGAAAAACAGCTTGACCTTTGGCGACTCCGTGAATTTTATGCAATCATCTAGTTGAAATTTGGCTTCGTGTCCTTGATGAAAGTTGTAGATGACATCTTGAGGAGTAACATACTAAAATTTGAGAAGAAAAGACAAGTATTGGTCGGTGAAACAGTTTTTCTTTGAAAATGTTAAACCTGAAAACTGTTACAAAGGGTTAGGGAGAATTATAGTGATTATAGCTCTTGATCTACAATGATTCTGACTTAGAATTCTCACGAAAATTTTACCTCTAGGTCTTATCTATAACATATCAAAATTTCAAAATTTATCAAGATCGTTTACTGATTTTTCCAGAATTTCAATTAGTGGAGTGCATTCTGTTTTGTTCAAAAACTGTTTTATTTCAAGACCGATTGATTTGCTCTATGAGTTGTGATGTCTTGAGTTGTTACTTATGCAATGGATGCGATGACATTTAGCATATCATATGACATCAAAAATTGATGAGGCTTTATAAACTCATTGAAACTTTTGACATTATTGCATCAAATGTTATTTTCAAAGTGAGACATATATGTATACATTAAGATGTTGATGATACCGTCGGACGGCTGAGTCGACGATGTCCCGGGAGTGTCGGGATGCCCATAGGGTCGAGTGAGTCGACGCCGATTGGATGCCCGAAGGTGTGTGCCGGAGGTCCTCGGGAGTTTTGAGATGCCTGGTTGTAAGTATTGTACGTAAATCCGGATGGAATGGGCAACCATTTTCATGGCGAGCCCTGGATGTACCTCATGATGCCAATTGGGTGCGAGATACCCAGAGGTGTGTGTTTGATGCCGGGAGGTGTGTGCTGGAGGTCTCGCGATGCCAGGTTGGGTGCGAAAGCCCGGAGGGATGCAAACACTGGTCCCCGGGAAAATGAGATTTTTCGAACATTAAAATGGGAAATAAATCATGTGCATGTGTGTGCATATGGCATGGTACATGAATTGTCTACAAATTGTGAGTTGGTATTATTTGGCATTAAAAAAATGTGGTTATCAGGGCATGGAATAGACTTTATGGATATATATGCATGATTGCATAGATGATATGTGCATTTCACATGAAATCTTGGTTGTCTTGCTTGTTGCATTGTGTAGCTTGGTGGATCTTTTTTGCTGCGAGTGGTTGTACTCACCCCGTTTAGGGACTAACATTTCAGACTAGAAAGAAAATGTCTCTGCTACCTCCGTCTCCTGGTACGTTTTATGGGCTCCTGATTGACCTGCAGTGGGAGATGTCAAAATACCATCATCATGGAGTGCATGGATTGGTGTTCGAACGTATGAGGATTTTGCTGACCTTTGATATAGGCCATTCTGCCTGCCCAGTTCATCAGGAGTTCATTTCGGTTCTCGTCCGCCTGGATGGCCGCTTGCTGAGGTTGCTGCTGCCACCACCGGCTGACAGATCGGATCGGATTTGATCATGGGTCAAGACAACAGATAACGCATTTTGGACCGCCGACACTAAATGATGGACCGATATACATGACTGTTGTGAAGTCGAGTACTTTTAGATATAGCCGAGCTTAGAAAAGCCTTGGCCTTTTGATGTACCGACTCATGATGTCCATCAAGTTATGTAAATAAAAGTGTTCGGCTCTAACTTATATAAATGTGTAGTTGGTGTGCATTGCATTATTTTGTTTGAGTATGGGATAGGAAGATTTTGAATATGCTTCCGCTATATAAGTTGCGCAGGGACCAGGCAAGAAAGTAGAAACCCCCAGAGTTATATGTTATATTAAAATCTATGGTATCAGGGTAGTAATTAGCCAGGAGGTAGTGACCGTGGTGACCCTAATGGATCGGGGTCATTAGGGGGTGCCACAAAATATATTTTTTTAATTATTTAATTTCGAAATATATTTAATTATTTATTATTTTCTGGAAATTATACCGAATAGCCGATGACCGGAATTTTGTGCTAACTCCAATGGTGTGTTCAGATTATGTATTTGATCGTTGGATTGTGCAAATTGAGTGATGATTGTGAAAATATGATATTTATACAGAAAATCATGGGTGTCGGGTTTTCACACCGAAAATGGATTTTAAGTATTATATCAAATAGTGGGGTTTGAAAAAGGAAGAGTATCAGTTTTCTGGTTCAAATTGACCGTGTACCCACACGCGAATATTTTCACAGAGTGTTTTATTACGAAGAAAACAGGCCAAGGTCGTTATCTTAAATTAGGACATGTGAGTGCAAAGCACAATATCCTTGGCCGCAATTGAATGAACGTGTGATGGTTAATAGAAACCGTCACCGATGTATGTTGGTGGACGTTACCTATCCCCGGCGTGTGTCGGTGGATATTAGCCATCCCCGGCGTGTGTCGATGGACGCCAGTCGCAGAGATTCTAGACCGATACTCTTTCGGAAAACGCCTTGAGGAATGCCGTCCTCGGCGTGTGTCGGAGGATGTAGCCGTGTTCAAAGGAGGGAGACGGAATCTGGCTATGCTAGAGAACCGGCGTGTGTTGGGTAAAACTACCCGTGTAAGTAGTAATAATCAATTGGAACGCATGTTGTGTGGCATGAAATTGATGCGCCGGATTATGGGACAAAATTGTGTGGCGTGTCATAATGATTTGGCTCTATAATTAGGACCCCTAGGATTGATTGAATTGATGGACTAGTGTGTGTCGGTATTTCTTGCTTGTGTGAGCAATAATTGATTTAGACGTTCCAATTGATGTGTGAAATTGCTATACGCATATGGTTGTGATATGAATTGTGCTAACGTGCAGAAGGAACTGAGGCAAGGTAAGTCCTTTGTTCTCATTGTGTGGTTGTGTGACTAGAGTGCCCTGAGGCGTATTTCCTTCCTAATAAGGGTTTAAGAGGTGGACTTGCTGAGACATTGTCTCACTGGTTATTATATAACCATTTTCAAGCCCTTAGAAGGTGGTCGTGGAGGACTAAAGTCCTGGAGTTTGTGGAGGTAGAGTCTGAAAGATTGGCGTTTGTGTTCGACTAGTATGTCGTAGGATAATTCCTTTTTAAGAGTTGACCTTCTTGTAGAGTTTTGACCAGACTCTTTTTGTATTTAAACTTGTTGTTTATAAAGTTGGCTTTTGTGAAATGTGTCCTGCTTTCCTATCCCATGTTGTTTGTTGTTAGGGGTATTTGTTTCGCTTCCGCATGTGCATTTAAAATGAATGGGTCAGCGATGCATCTTGGGAACGTCGCATTTGTATCGACCGCAGAGGGATGTGCGCGCGCTCGAGGTTCAGGGCGTGACACAAATTCTTCCCCACGATCAGTCTGAACTTTCTTAGCAAACTTTGAAAAGTATGAGAATATTTCGGTCTTATTTGCCTAGAAGAAAACCTAGGTGAATCTTAAATAATCATCCACAACTATCAAACAGTATTTCTTATTAGGGAAATCCCTTATGATGTTTTGAAAATGAAAAAATAAATCAAAGGCTACTAACATGTTTAATGGTTGAGTAACAGACTATGCGGACGATAGAATGTGTAAAGAATATTATCAAGGTTTATACTTGAAAGAACCAGAAGATAGACTCTATGCTGAAGCTGAACTTATTCGGACTGTGTCCAGACCTCAAGACTAAATATGTTTAGAAACAGAATATGTTCAGACTTACATTCAGATTGTAAAGTCTATTTCAAATGGAAGACACTCAGACTCTACTTCAGACAGAAGACATTCAAACTTTACTTCCAACAAAACACACTCAGACATTACATACAGAACGAGATACAAGTCTAGGACGTGATAAAGTCCAAAACGAGACACATGTTCATAACGAGACAACTTGACAGATGGTAACACAAGTCCTAACATATAATGGCTAGTGATCTAGTTTGGATTTTACATCAAGATAGATTTAATTGACTCAATCTAATTGATTGACAATTGAATCTTGAAGACAATAACTTTCTAAACGAATAAGCTTTATTTATGGAAACCAAGATTCTATTTGTATAGGCGAGCAGAATCAATTTGGGATTCTACTTCTGTCACTCAGCGGCTACTAAATCTTCTTGATACAAATCTGTTCAATGGGTAGATTGGAAGACGATCCTCTAGATACTAGCCAACGGCCAGTTTGGAAGTGGAGGAGTATTTAAGGAGACTAATGACCGATAAGCAAGTAAGAGACGGAGTGTAGAGTTTATAATTCTAAAATCTGAGTGAACTTTGATTATACACTTGTCTTCGTGAGTTTAAACGTTTGTGATCGTGAGAGAAATACTAAAAGAGTAACTTAGTGAGATAGTGTGATCTACCACTAAGTGTTTGCACTCAAAGTTATAATTTCTTGTTGATCATATAGTGGAATTCAGCCATAAAGCTGTTAGCATGGGAGAGTGGACATAGACTTGATCTAAGCCAAACCACCATAAATTTTGTGTGCAACCTTCTCTTCCCTTGACTCTTCTTATTTAAGTTTGTTACATACTTATAGGTTATTTCAGAAGTCTGTTCCATCGTATAACAGATTCTAAACATCTACCAGAATTCTTATGGCTCGTTTATCAAACTATGATCCTTATTCAGACTTTGCCTGCAACTTATTTTATTATGCATTTATTTGTCGAGATTTTTTTTGAACATCTATTCACCCCCCTCTATGTGTTAGTACTAGCATCATCATTTCTTTCCACCAATGCTCTGTGTTCTTGTTGTCCAAAAAGATTCATATGAAGAAGTTGCAAGACATGATTAGTAGAAACTTTATTTATAAGTTTAAATGAGCTTCTGACATGTTTTCCCAAGATACATGGAGTACACAACTTAGACTTCTGGTATACCATTTTGGGAAGACCTCGTACCAGTTTCTTAGATGAAAGTTTAGCAATCTGTTTCATATTCACATGTCCAAGCTTGCGATGCCAAAGATATACTTCATCTTGAATTGAAATAAGACATTGAGAGTTTTCAGAACTTATGTTTAAAAGATAAATATTGCCACGTCTTCGACCAATGAAGGATTGAGATAAGTCTCGACTAACTCCACAACAGACATCTTCTTGAAAATTGATTTTGAATCTTGTATCACATAGCTGGCTTATGCTCAGAAGATTGTACTTCAAACATTTTACCTGTAAAACATTGCTAATGATTAAACTTCCAATCCTCACTGTTACATGTCCAATAATTTTTCATTTGCTATTCCCACCAAAAGAAACATTTCTTCCTTTTTGTTTTTCTAGTTTTACGAAACTGATTGAATCTCCAGTCATATGCCTAGAATAACCACTGTCCAAGTATCATTTACTTTTCCTTTTAACAATGACCTACAGTCAAAAAGAAATCTTAAACTTTCTTTGGTAACCAAATTTTATTGGGTCCTAGCGAGTTAGTTTTAAAGACAAACTTTACCCAATCCTTTTTAACAGGTCTCCAAACTTTAAGATATTCATTCTCAAAATGTTCTGAGCTATTGCACTTGGAACATTTAAGAGCATTTCGGCCAACAGGTTTCACAAAAACTTTTTGAAAATGATTTTTGTAAGAAGATTTTAGAGGTCTTTATCTAAGTCTCTCCCCTTAACTTTAGGAAAATCGATAGAAGTACTTTCATTATTCAGACCTAAACCAGATTTGTTAAAATAGGGTATTTGAACAAAAAGGATTTTCTCTAAAGTTTTTGACCCTTTGGAAAATTTTATACAAATATCTAAAATCTCATTTTTCAAACATTCATTTTTTTTAAAGAGAATTAGCATTTTCTTTCAAACTTTCAAAATCATTTTTTAGACTCTCAAACTTTTCTTCTCAAGAATTATCCAAATCCGAGCTTTGAATTTTCCTTTTTTAGTTCGGAAATCCTTTTAAGAGAGGATTTGAAATTGAGACAAAGTTCATCTATATACTTAGAGACTTAATAGGAATTTGCAAATGACTTATCTCGATTTCCTTATCAGATTTTGAATCTGTATCTGAGTTTGACTCTAACTCTAAGTCTGATTATGAATGAGCCATCAGTTAGATATTTGCAAATTTCTCTTCACTTTCCTCACATTCTGTATCACTCCAGGTTTCTACTTTAAGAGATTTCTTGTATTTCTCATATTTTCCTTTCTTTTTCTTTAGCAAAGGACAGTTATATTTGATGTGTCATTTCTTCTTGTACTCAAAGTATATTACATCATTGCTTGTTTCAACATCTTCCATCGATCTCTTTTGGGAATTTTGCTTGCTTTGTTTTTTTCCAGTTCAATCTTCTTCCTTTCCTATTCAGTTTTCTGAATTTCTTTATCATAAGGGCTATCTCATCATCATCCATGTCATCGTCTATATCTGCATTATCAAAATCAACATTAGACTTAAGTGCAATTAACTTCTTACCTTTTGGATCTTCTTCATCATTGATCAGTTCCACTTCATAAGATTGAATAGTGCCTATCAACTCATCAATAGAAAGAGGCATGATCTTTTGTGTCTCCCGAATTGATGTCTTCACATGGTTCCAGTCCTTTGAAAGTCCTCGCAGTAGTTTGTTGACCTTCATTGGAGCATAAATTGGTTGACCTTGATATGCCAATCTATTTACAATTTCCGTAAGACGACTAAACATATCTCCAATAGACTTTCCAAGCTTCATTTTGAATGACTCATATTGGCCAAGTAAGATGTTTATTTTTGTCTCATTTACATGATATGTTCCTTCATAAGTGACATAAAGCCTATCTCATACTTCTTTAACTGTTTCATATGAAGAAATTCTGTTATATTCAACATGAGACAATGCACAGTATAAAGAATAAATAGCTTTAGCATCAATAGCCTATCTCTTGGTAATTTTTGCTTGGTTGGAATTCTTAGCATCTTTATCTATGATTTTTTTCCCTTGCCTGAAGCTGATGCTGCATTTGGGTTGATTCCTCTTTCCATAATATCCTATTCCAAAGGATCTCTGGATCTTAGGAATGCCTTCATTTTATTCTTTCACATATCTATTCTTTTCCATCAAAATAGGGTGGCCTAGTATTGCCCCATCCTTCAATCATCCCTGGTACCCAGATACTAGCCATAAAAGATCTTTCGCTTAGAAGTAAAAACACTTCAATAAAACGAGCACCAACACTCTGATATCAATTGAAAATGCTAGTATTACCACCTAAAGAGGGTGAATAGGTATAAAAGTAAATTAAGCAAATAAATACAAAATAAGTTATATTGCAAGAAAAGCCTAACTAAAAATGCCACTAGACTTCTAAAGTAAATTCAAACTCAATTAGAGTTGGTTTAGAAATTTGAAAAGATCAGAAAAAGATTGCAATGAACAAATTAAAAAGAGTTAAGGGAAGAGAAGATTGAACACAAGATTTATAGTGGTTCGGCTTAGATCAAGCCCACATCCACTCTTCCACGCTGACAGCCTTCTGGCTGAAATTTACTAAAGTATCAAGGGAGAAATACAATGATTTGAGTACAAATACTCAATGGAGGATTTCTTTTTCTCTCACTAAGTCACTCTTCTTGCATTTTTCTCTCTTGAATATAATTTGTAAGCACTGTCGATGAAGAACAAGTGGTTGGAAAGGCCTCAAACTTTGGAACTTCAATTTTCACGCAATATCTCAAATGGACTAAATGACCTCTTTAAATACTCCTCTACGCCTTTCTAATCGTTGGCATTCTCCTGAGGAATTTCTTCCAATCAATCCATTGGACAGAATCGATTAAGGAAATCTTGTAGCTGTTTGAAGATTGAGATGAAAATCCAATGATTCTTATCGCTCATACAATCATAATCTAGGTTTCTATTAGTAGATGCTTCCCAAAAAGAAACTTGTCTTCAAGATTGATTTCATCAATTTGTGATTGATTCCATTAATATATTTATAAAAGGTAAGTAAGGTTCTTTGCTAGAAAGCCAGATATTAAGGATAAATCTCTATAACATTCGTACTGAATCCTTATTCAAAGATCAATAATCCTGAGTCTGATTATATCTTCGTTCTAGACTTAGTTTTAGTCTAGATCTCGTTAGAGTGGGAAAGACTTTTGGAGTAAATAGACTTTGACAAAATTCCACAATATAGCACAGAAGTATAGTATGCCTTAGAATAAGAACAAGAACAAAAAGTTTTGTCAACTTCAAAACTTGATAGGAGTTTTCTCAACAGATTGTTCTTCCTAAACAAATTCATGACTACATCCAAGAGAAAGGAGTTGCCAATGAATCATACATCATCATTAATAAGCACATGTTTAGATCTCAATTTGTAGTTATGGCTTTACCTTTCGGCGGTGTTTGCCTAAATTTGATGTTCCCAACACTATCACTATACGGAGACAATATAAATATATTGAACAAGTTTAGATCTAACACTTATGATAGCGAGTCCTTCAACAAGTGTGAGACACCAAAGCTCTTAAAAGGAAGAAAATGAATATAACTGTCGGTCCAATGCATCAATTCTCGAGATTTAAGTCTTCAAAATGATAGTAAAACTATGAATTCTTGGGGGGCCACTTTTTGCACTCGCATATGACAAGTGTCCTCTATCCAATGGAGTAGTTGTCCCAAAAAAAAAGTAAAGAAAAAAAAAACCTTGGCCCTAACTTCCCTTAAACCGTAAACCCCCATGCACTGTTCACCAAGCTTGGGCTATCACTCTAGTCCCTTTCTCCTTTCTTCTTAGTATTCTCAAATTTCTTCCCATTGTTGGAGATATGCGAGTATTAGACCTAAGATTGTGATCAGATCGAAAATTGTGATTGATATCAATCCAAGATTGTAGGCGATTATAATTAATAGATTATATCAATTCGAGATTGGATTTGATTTACTGTATCTTCATCTATTTTTTCCACAAACATTTATTGCACTATAAATAGGAGCTTGTACAATGTAAAACATATGATTGAATATATAGAAATTATAAGTCGTTCTCACCTTCTTGGCCTATCCCTCAAACTTTGATATGGTATCAAAGCCATTCTTTTCAACCTAGCTTCCACAAAGTCCACAAATTGACTCTATTTCCTTATATTTTGCTACTACAACTCAAAGCCTACAAAGCAAATCAGTGAACAATAGGAATTTAACTCTATCTTGGCCAAGAATATTGAAGGAAATAGTTCAGCAGAGGAGAACCTGAATTCATCTCAAAATTTAGGTGAGGTTGATCCGATTGAAGATGTGCAATCTACAATTCAAATCACTTTAGATTCGATCCTTGCTGTAGGAAATATTTTCGATCTGATTTAGTGGCCATTAGTATAGTGGTTCCCGTTTTAAGGCCCATGGGCAGCTGGCTAAAGTCAACCTTAGGCTTCATACAGCACACCTAGAGAAGGATTCCCGAACCCTAGAGCCTAGCCCACTAAAGGAGGAAAAACATCCTTCAACACGGGATGGGTAGGGCGGGTTTGGGCCCAAGACCCGAACTCATGTCACACGGTCAAGGAGTAAATCCCTACCCGACCTTGGGGCACGACTTCCTACCGTATGTCATCCCGCTCAGTGGCAACCTACCAGAGCTCGGTGACCAACTCTATACACCATCGAGGGATGCCCCTAAACTAAAACTCATCTCCTCAAAACTCAGGGGACCCAAAAACTACAGTACCTAGGCTCAAGATCCCTGGTGAGCGTTGGTCACGAAAGATAAGGATGGAACCATGCCTTTTCCGACGAACGAACGCTCACGGCAGCACTAGCGAACATGTAACCAACTCGTGTGAATGCGAATCAATAATTGCTTAGCTCCCGAGGTGGCCACGAGACTTCTACCAATGAAGACTCAAAAATGATTTGGGATAACATCCATGAGATATACGAAAAGCTCGATCAAGCCAAAATCTTCTCCCTTACCCAAGCCATCTTGGAGCTAAAACAAGGAAATCAATCTGTGACAACATCCTTCCACCAACTCTCAGCTTTGTGGAACGAACTCAAGGATGCCGAAGAGTAGCTTAATGGGTTGGAGGAAATGCTTCGATAGTATCAAGCAATACGAAAAAGGGAAAAAACAACATGTTGTCTATTAATATTGAATGAAACCTACTCGCATTTCAAGTGCCAAATCCTTGCAATGGATTCGACATCGCCACTCGGAGGGATCTACCAATTGGCGGTCCACAAGAAGAGCCAAAGCACAACTGCGATTGAGCACACACGAACCGGAGCAGGGGTCGCTCTTTCTACCTTCGGATCTAGACCACCTTTGATTGGTGGCTTCTTGCCATGGCTCGCCGGTTATTGGATCTAGGCAACCACCGGCTGATGGCCTTTTGTTTGTCCTTAGTTCGACCAAGAAGCTTCCAGGTCTCCATGGAAAAGGGGGTTGTCGACCTCCTGCCGCAGCCAAAGGAGGAGAAGGAAGCCCTAATCTTTTTGGGATGGACAGCTATGATGTTCTCCAATGATCTGACGCTATTATTTAGCCATGGCTTAAGTTGAATCCAACAACTTCAACAAGGCACAATGGCACCTATTTTTAAAGTATTGCATGGCTCTCACAATGCCACATCATCCTTAAAAGGAAATATTAAAGGAAAAGGGAAATTATATTGTGATTATTGCAAGCGGCCACATCACACGGTGAAAACCTATTGGAAATTGTATAGTAAACTTGGGGAGAAAGGAAAGAAGCAATCATCAACTGATCAAGTCACTAAGCACAATCAGTCGATTACCCAAAATCAGTATCAACAAATCATGAAGGCACTAAGAAAGCTGGAAACTTTTCACAAGGGAGCAAGCTTCTCAAGTACTTCATATTGCCTCCACTCTATTTCTCATGATGCATGGATTATTGATTAAAGTGCTAATGATCACATCATTTGTGATGAAAATCTTTTTTCTCATACCCATAAATATCATTTCCATATAACTGTGAAGCTTCCAAATGGAAATACCATATATGTCACAAAGATAAGGACGGTAGATCTTAGTCCTTCAATTACCCTTCAAAGTGTCCTTTATGTTTATTAGTTTCAACTCAATATTATTTTAGTATCAAAGTCATATTCTTTTAAATTCTAACACTTGTCTCTTTCTGGCCCTTTCGACTAGCAAGCTGATGGGCTTGGATAGTCTTTCGTAAGGATAATATTCTTGGACCAGTTTCCAAAAGTTTCAATTTACCGCAATTTTCCATGAATAAAGAATCATTGTGTAATGTTACTGGCAATGATAAAGTTATCCTTTCCCATCAACGTTTGAGTCATATGTCCTTCTTCTCCACATCCCCAATGCAAATTTTGTCCTCTTGCTAAGCAATCATGTGCCTCCTTTCCCACAAGCAAATCTCGAGCTATGGATATTTTTTCTTTAATTCATGCAAACATTTGGGAAATCTATTCTTGTGCTACATGATTTTTCCTTATGCATCAAAGAGTTGAGCTCTTTCCCATCTAAAGAATTTCTTAACCATGTCAAAATATCAAATTGGGAAATCTATTCAACATATTCGAATAAATAATGGGAATGAATTTTGTAGTCACGATTGTCAATTACTTTTTTCTTCTCATGGAATTATGCATGAAAGCACATGCACTTACACACCTCAACAAAATGGGATCGTTGAGCATAAAAGCTGTCATCTTTTGGAAATTGCACATGCCCTTGAATTTGGGAGAAGTACACTATTAGTGCCATAAGTTGTGTACGGCGCTCACTTTGGTGCCAAAAGTTTCCGTCGGATCACTTAAGTGCTAAAGATTTTGAAAAACAATCACTTTGGTGCCATCGCCAATTTGTTGGCCGGAAATCCGACGTGGCAGTTTTTTATTAATTTTTACAAAGAACAAAATGACGCCATTTACCGTTTTCCCCCAAATAAGAAATCCTAAATCCCCAATTTCGACTAGAACCGGAAGTTAAAAACCCTAAATCGCCGACGTGGATCGTCGGAGAATACAATCAGCATACAAAGAAAAAAGAACATGACGCCGTTCCATGGGTGCGGCAAATATAGAGAAGGCTCGAAGTGCCAATATTTCAAAAAGTTTTCCCCAATCACAAAAAGTTCAGCACCCTCTTAAAACAAAAACAATGGCAATATGTAGGCAACAACTACCATCAATGATATAATATCCAGCACCCTCTTGGAATGCTAAAAAAATGTTTGTTTTGGTTAGTTTTTTGCTTCACATATAATGAAAACATGAAAAGAGACCATGTCCAGCACCACATAAAAATGAGACCATCGTGTTGATGCAACAAGATCCTCCCATATAACCAGTCCCCAATATTGACAACATTGCCAACATAACGATCTCCTTTTCCTCTTGAAGCTTTTAATTGATTCATAATATGCAGGAGCACTCTTTCCAGCACCCTCCTAAAAAAGAAAACATGAAAAGAGACCATGGATGTGCAAGTTCTTTAACTAGGCTTTATGTCACCTCCTTTTCCTTTTCCTTGTTTTTGACGGCGGCTATTTTTGTTCTAGCACGTGTCATGTGTTGGTCCATGTCATCACTACTGCTCCCAATCGTTGGTTGAGATGGAACTGGTGCTGGGTTCTTTTTGGATGGTTGTTTCGCAGCTAAACCCGCTGTCTTCTTTTTTTGGAGCACTCTTCTTTGATTGCGCCCTTGATTCTTGAGTTGGCCCACCTTGAGAAAGAAGTACCTCCGAAGTTCTCTCGGGCTACAAGAACATAGTGATATTGTCAACCAAATGAATTGAAGTACAACAAATTAAATGCATGAGGCCTATAAATCTTACATTCAAAATAGTCATTCCAGTACGTTCATCTGTGTAAATCCCATAACCATATTGCCTTAATCTTTTTCCAAGAGCCCCTCTTGTTCACTGTGGTGCATCATTTTCAACAGCAACAAATGGGGGAGCAACCTCTACAACTTGTGCAATTGCTCGTCTTCTCACCTGAGAAACATATAACAAATGTAAATTTCAGCCTATAAAAGACAAACACAGCGATGTACAACTTACATGATATTTTTTTCTTGTTTGCTCAACAGTGGACTCAGTTGTTGTTGTTGCTGTCTTGCCCATTCCAGTCCATGTCCCTACACTTGAGCCTACAACGGGCCTTTTTCTGGCCCTTTAGTAGGCCTTACAACAATGTACTATATTAGGATTATGACTAACTACAACGAATAATTAGACATTTGCTCATTTTCATGGTGGAAACAAATGGAGAAAAATTCTCAAATTACAAGTGCATGACAGAGGAAAAGCACAAGAGAAGCCAGTACACATGGTCAACCA
The DNA here is from genome assembly GCA_014182365.1 of Eucalyptus tenuipes. NCBI lineage: Eukaryota > Viridiplantae > Streptophyta > Magnoliopsida > Myrtales > Myrtaceae > Eucalyptus > Eucalyptus tenuipes. The sequence continues at coordinate 43,119,799 of CM024542.1, forward strand.
TCAAACTCTATCGAATAAGAACTGTAAAGTTAATGAGGCAAAGAGGATACTTACCTTACAGCATGGCTTTCTGTTTACCCTTCAGTAGGCATTACAGCAGGGCCTTCTGTCCTCCCTTCAATAGGCCCAACAAGAAGCTCTTCAGTAGGTCCTGTCCTTGGCACTGAATCAATCATTACATCTTGCTGTTGATGCTGCTTTTTCAGCTCACAACCTTTCTTATTATGCCCTTCCTTGCGGCAATAGGAGCATTTCATCTTTGACCCAGTCCTACTCATCCTCTGACTTGATGCCTCTTCCTGCTGCATTATTCGTCTCTTTTTTGGCCTTCCTATTTGCTTCTTCAGTGGTAAAGGTAGAGGGCTTTGATAATTTGTTGGCTCCCAAAATTTGCTACTTCTAATAGGCTGCATCATGAATTGGTATGAAGCAAGGTATGAGCTTTTTTTGTACCAATCATGAAGGTAATCATCTGGGTTTTCTTGCTTCATCTGAATAGCACAAATGGCATGGGCACAGGGAATTCCATTCAGTTGCCAAGCTCGGCATGAACACTTTCTTCTATCCAGGTTGACAACGTACTTATCCTGATTTTGAATAATCTCATATCCATTATCTCCATTCCAAACTGGATAGCAGAACCTACTAGTAGCAATGTTTGCATCTAATCTCTTCACAATCCTAGGGCCACAGTCTCTACTCCATTTCGTAGCCTCATCTCTTTGCCTATGCAGTCTAGTCATAACCATAACTCAAATATCATCAAGCATGCTGATGATTGGTTTGCACCTAGCCTTTAAAATTCTGCCATTGAAAGCTTCACTGAGGTTGTTATCAATGATATCGCATTTGAACTCTTCGCTGAAGAGGGCCCGACACCAATGCTTAGCTTCTGTCTGGAAGAGGGCATCAAAACCTTCCTTTGTCAGCTGTAACAATCCTTGTTTGGCTAATTTGAAATCAGCCATGTTCGTACTCTTTGCTATCTGCCAGAACGGCTTCTGCAACCTATCTCCTTTGAAGTTCCTTGACTAGTTTGCATATATGTGCCTCGCGTATATTCTATGCTCAACATGTGGCATCAACTCAGCCAATGCAAGAATAAGTCCCTACAAAAATTCAAACCAATAAATACAAGTCAGGAAAAATATGCAAGTGATTAATATTAAAAGGGAGTGAAATAATTGACAATGAAATTACCTTCTGTTGATCGCTCATGAATGCCCATCCTCCCCCATCGGTTATCTCAAGGTCAGCCATTAAATTTTTTAGGAACCAAGACCAAATATCCTTGTTCTCTATCTTCAGCACCGCCCAAGCTATCGGGAACATTTGATTATTGGCATCTCTCCCCACAGTAGCCAACAACTCCCCCTTGCATAAACCCTTTAGAAAGCATCCATCCAATCTTATAACTCTTCTACAACCAACCAAGAAGCCCCGTTTGCATGCATCAAAACAGACATAAAATCTATCAAATCTAGGCCCAAGATCAGAGAGTGGCCTCTCCACAACCTCTACATATACCCTACTAGATGGGTTTTGAAACATGTATTTGCCAACATAATCCCATACCTACGCATATTCTTCCTTATACCCACCCATCAATAGCTTCATCACCCTCATCTTAGCTCTCTTACATTGATTCCTCGACACATTAACCCCCACTTGCTCCTTCACTAACTGTTGAAATTGAGAACTCTTGATCTCGGGCATTGCTTTGATAGTATTAAAAAAATGCTTTGATAACCACACACTTGTTACCCTTTTATTGTTAAAGATAATTGGACAAGTATGCTCCTCTTGGAAGGACCTAATCTGAAATGACCCATTCTTACTCAGCGCGCCATAGAGAATCCACGAACAATTGGGTTGTGAGCACGTAGCTCTCACAAATTCCTTCGTGTTTCTAATGAATTGAACGCTCCTCTGTTCACCAATGGAGTTCTTCACAAAAGCTTCCTTGAAATGTTTGGCATCGTCAAATCTCATGCCCACCGACAAAACAGGTTTATCAACAATCGAATCATAGCAAGGGTACTTACTTTTTCTTCAACGAGCAGGTTCTTCATCATCATTGTCAAGCTCATTTTCCGAACCAGCAACTTCATCGCCGCAACTTTCTTCATCTTCACTTCTATTACCTTTAGTTGGATCTCCATCCCTATTTACTGGCTCGGGCCTCTTTGCTGAAGCTACAAGTTTTTTTCTCATAAATTCCCTTTGCTTTTGTCTTGATTATGTGAGTTCATCATCATCTTCATCACTTGGGAAATTTACTAAAGCCAAACATTCATTTTTCGATTCACTAGATAAAGCAATTTCCCATTCTAATCCAATGAAGTCTTCATTGCCCACATCTTCACCCAAATCTTCACCCAAGATTTCAGGACATTTCCATGTTTGTTCATCTCTATCAATATGACTTTTCTCCCTCTCATTTTGCCCTTCATCTAACCTAAACTCATCCCTGACCTGATTACTCGCTTGAACAGGATCCCTCACTTCTCCTCCTTCAATGGTGGTCTGCTCATCCCCATCCTCATCCTCATCCCCACCATCCTCATCCTCATCCTCATCCTCACTATAATACTCAACATATACCTTAGCTTCTTCATCGTGGAGATAATGGTAAATGATATCCTTAATACCATTATCGTCATTAAAAAATCTCAACCCATCCTTCAATTCCTTCCCAGAAACACAGTAATGTAGTTTTTGCACTTTGCATTGTAAAAAATACACCAAATCCCTCAGAAAATCAATATATGATGTCTTTCCGAACATTGACATAGATAGTACCTTCATTTTCACCACTATATTCTCAATCTTCAGTGCCAGTAACAAACTCTCCACCATAGCAAACAATGACGCCTACCTGATTCGTGTCCATGTCGATGCTGCACCCAATGAAAAAAAAAAAAAAGAGTCATTATTGTTTTGTTGGGACCACATGATAGAATCAGCAACTTCACATGCAGGTCCTTGTCGTTTTGTTGTCAAGAAACAAATGTGACTAAAATCTCCCCAATTCGGTGCATTTACAGAAACAAAAGAAACCGAATTAAATAAACAAAGTGAGGTCCCCACCACCCATTTTTCAATTCAATCACATTCGGTCCCCCACAGAAGCAATTCAATTAATTAAACAAACAAATTCGGTCCCACCACTGTTTTCCTCCGAGTCAAGCCCTTCCGCGCCCTATTTTTCTATTAGGCCCCCACAACAGAAAGCAAACGAACGATGGAACTCTCAATTTTTCTATTCCGTCCCCATAAAAGTGACATCCCCACCACTTTCCCCACTACTTTCCCCCTGAGCCGAGCCCTCAATTTGCCCTCCGTGCCTTAACTTGCCCGTCGGAATCCTAAATTTTTCACTAAATTGACACACGTAGAGAACATGACAAACATGAATGAGCGAGAGTTGGGGACGTAGTCAGCGAACGACCGTGAACAACGGCCCAACTAGAGCGGTGGCCGAGCGACGGCAAGCGAGCAACGGTGGATGAGCGAACGACGGTGGGTGAGCGAGCTACGGCCGGCATCGAGAACCATCTACGAACCCTATTTTACTCCCTCTTCAGCGACATCGTTTTTTTGCTATGGAGCAACGCGGCGTCGTTTCTTATGTGAATCCACGATGGATGGCAAGAAACGACATCGCTTCTTACAAAGAAAGGAAAACGGCGTCGGTTTATGCCATCCACCGTGGACAATCTTAAGCCACGTCGATTTTTTTTTTAAATATAAAAGCCATGTAATCATTTTGGCCGGAATTTCTCGCCAGTGGCACCAAAGTGATCGTTTTTCCTCTGATTTTGCACTTAAGTGATCCGACAGAAACTTTTGGCACCAAAGTGAGCGCCGTACACAACTTATGGCACTGATAGTGTACTTCTTCCCTTGAATTTTAAATGTCCATTCTTGAGACTTTCTAAGAAGATTTTGCAGTCACGGCAACTTACTTAATCAATTGCATGCTAACTCGGGTTCTTGACCGACGTACTCCTTTTGAAGTGCTATTTGGTAAGAAGCTTGAGGTTAATCACTTGAAGGTTTTTGGCTGCCTATGCTATGTTACTACCCTTGATCCTCACGACAAGATGAGTCCTTGGGCCAAACGATGCATCTTCATGGGATATCCAACTCTTTGAAGGGATATCGTGTTTTTGAGCCATCGATAGGGAACTTTTTTATAAGCAAGGATGTGGTTTTCCATGAAAGCATTTTTCCTTTTCAAGATGAAGTGTCTTTAAATGAGCCTTATAGCTTGAATCATCAAAACGAACATTTTCTATTTGAAGAAGATTCATCTCCTATTTCTTACTATATACATGTTCTGTCTCTAAACACTCTCACTTCTTCTCCAGTGATCAAGACCACTATGGATTTCCCATCTACTCCAAATCATTCAATTGCAGAATCTACGGTGCACATCAAAGCAAGTTCTAATTCATACCAATTACCTTCACAGTCCACTTTGAAGTTATCATCTCCTACACCTGATTGTATTCCTCCACGATGTTCAAAACAAATTACTCGCCCTCCTACGTAGACCAAGGACTATGTTTGTGCATCCCTCAACTCAACAAAACCTCATATCCTATCTCCTCTTATGTTTCGTTTAATCACATGTCTATGGGCATATGTACTGCATTAATCATATTTTCGAAGAGATAGAGCAATCATCCTACGATAAAGCAATTCATGATACACGGTGGCAAAAGGCCATGGAAGTAGAGCTGCATGCCTTAATAGAAAATCACACATAGGATGTAGTCTCATTATCTACTATTCATAAACCCATTGGCTGCAAATGGCTATATAAGATCAAGTACAAGGTTGATAGATTTGTTGAATGGTATAAGCCGCTTAGTGGCCAAAGGCTTTACACAACGTGACAGTTTTGATTACCGCGAAACATTCTCTCTAATCGTAAAGGACATTACTATTTGCTCCTTTCTTTTCATTGCTACTTCTCGAGATTATGACTTATATCAAATGGATGTTCACAATGCCTTCCTTCATGGGAATCTTGATGAAGAAATATATATGGCCCTTCCACCGAGATTAAGGCGACATGGGGAGCCTAGAGTATGTCATCTCAAAAATCTTTTATGGGCTCAAGTAAGCTCCTCGACAGTGGCATGCAAAGTTTACTACAACTCTTATAGCCATTAGTTTCAAGCAATCCGAGCACGACTATGCCCTTTTCACTTGGATAAATGGTACGTCATCAATCTACCTAATGACATATGTTGATGATATACTTAGGGAAACGATGGAATGGCCATCAAGAGTCTCAAAGAATATATGCATTCTACTTTTCGTATTAAGGGCTTGGGACCTCCCAAGTATTTTCTTAGTATTGAGAGTGCTCGCTCAAACTTGAGAATCTCTCTATGCCAATGAAAATTTGTGTTGGAAATCATATCTAAAGTAGGCTTATCATGATGTAAACCGGTTGTCATTCCTATCGATCAGAACATCAAGTTAACTACCATTGATTATGATGTCGAATCATCTTCTAAGATTGATGACCCATTACTCAAAGATCCATCTCGCTATCAAAGACATGTAGGGAAGCTTATATATCTCACCATGACCAGGTCAAAAATATGTTATGCAATGCAGACACTCAATTAATTTATGCATAATCCGAAGGAATTTTACATGAATGCAGCCTTGAAGGTTGTAAAATATTTAAAGAGATGTCCGGGATTTGGAATACTCCTCTCTCGACATTGCAACTTGGAGATGAATGCTTATTGTGATACAAACTATGCCACATGTCCCATGAGTCGAAGATCAATAACTAGTTTTCATACTAAATTGGGAAAGTCGTCACTTTCATGGAAGACGAAGAAGCAATTGACTATATCATTACTATCTGCTGAAGTTGAATATCGAGTCATGACCAAAACCGTTTATGAAATAGTTTGTTTATGAGGCTTGCTATGGGTCAAAGGACCAGCAAACCTATTACGTGACAGTGATGTAGCACTTAAACTTGTGGCAAATCCCATATTTCATGAGAGAATGAAACACATTGAAGTGGATTCTCACTGCAATCAAAATAAGATCCAAGAAGGAGTAATCAAGACACATGAAATTGGAACCACATAATAGCTTGCAGACATCTTTACCAAGATATTATGTCAAAGACAGCATGCATATATGCTAAACAAGCTTGGCGTCTTGAATATATATAAGCCACCAGCTTGAGAGAGAGTGTTGGAGATATGCAAGGATCGGACTGAAGATTGTGATTGGTATCAATCCAAGATTGCAAGCAATTATAATTGATAGATTATATCAATCTAAGATTGGATTTGATTTAATGTATATTCATTTATTTTTTCCACAGTTAGACATTCATTGTACTATAAATAGGAGCTTGTACAATGTAAAACATACAACTGAATATACAGAAATTATAAGTCATTCTCACCTTCTTGGCCTATTCCTCAAACTCTGACAGCCACTGCCACAGGATGGGTTAGTATGCTCGGCTGAGACTTGGCCCCACCCCCTTTCTCGTTGATCTACACATTTTCGGCCCTTTCCTGTCTTCAAACTATGGAGAGGAATGAGGCTCAGCGAATGGCTGCTCCCTTGTGGACGATTGGGCAATCTGTGTTCTGGAACAAAAGGAGCAATATTAGATGGTGCGATATCTCAGGATAAACTACGAGAATGCAAGGCAACCCCAGACGTTGACATTCAAGCCCTCCAATCTACAATGAGGAGAGCTTGGAAAACGAAGCTGGTGAATTTCGCTTATATGGACCCAGGTATGTCCGTCATTTCCTTTTCTTTTACCTAACTATGGGTTAGTGAGGTTACTGGCCGACCAGCCATGGGTGAGGGCATCGCCTATGCACATAGGTGAGGGCCTCCATACCCTTGCCAATATCCAATCAAGGTCATCAAGCTCTTGCCTAGATCCAGGTGAAGGCTGTGATTGTTGATTAGTGACCTCGCCAGCCCATAGTTGGGAAAAAAAAAAAAAAAAACGAAAAGGAAGGACAAAAAAGAAAAGAAAAAAGAGAAAAATAATAATAATAAATTTAGATTTTTTTTTAAATTGTCCATGTTAATGCTGATCATATCACGTAAGACAATTAGCGTCAATGTTAACGATTTGTAGCCAAGTTGGCAAGATAAATTCAATTGGCACAAATGTAAAAAGTTTAAGATTAAATTAGTCCAATTGAAAAGTTTATGAATTAGTACCAATGTAATAAGTTTAGGACTTTCTTAGTACTTTTCTGTATAGATAAATGTACACCATATACACAAGAAAAGAGGAATCTTTGAATTCAGGTCTTCTGAATTGCTTTAAAAATGAATGTCAAATGATCCCAAAGCAAAAAAAAAAATCAATTATTTACGTGTAGGGCTAGTCCAAGTTACTTCGAAACACTAATAAGGATCGAATCAAACATCTAAGTAGTTATATGTTTAAGAGAGTATAGGCATTATAAGTTCACTAGCTCTTCATTAGGAATTGTGGGATCCCCGTGTGATGGACCTATATATTTCTATTGCTATCTACATTTTACCGTTACATTTATGGATCCAAATGTCATGATAACACCAACAGTGAATATAGAAAATCTCAGGGTTAGACATGATTGAATGACCTCACCTTTAGCATTAATTTATAAAGTCTTTTACAAGGTCATGGCAACTATAATATATATCCAGGAACAGAGAAGACATATTTCGGTATAGGAGAAGCCATTTCGCTATATGCAATTGCAGAGAAAGCAAAAATAGTAGTACTAAACCCGCTTGGATGGAAGTAACATTCAACTTCCATAAAAACGTTGGAAGTTAAGTCTATAGAATATTTACCCATGAACTCTTTTTTGATATAATTATATAGAAAACATGCAATTCAGAATATTGACCAAACATCCGCCTTTTAGGCAAAATAAGATGATGTCATTGGATGCATTCGAGGAACTTTTTTGCATTCAAAGTAGTGATGGGAAGCATTTATGTTTTATCCAGGCTAGATGCAGGCAACAAAACCTTTACGTTATTTGCAACTACCGAAAGGTGTGTACTTTAGAAGAAGTCAGAAAATCATATTGAAAATTTGTAGATTTTCAAAACCATGCCAATTTCGCAGAACCAGAAAACTTCTTGTTCTGTTACAGCATATTGTACAAGTTCACGGGGATACTTAGATGGGGACCGATAGACATGTCCTCCGGAAATAGAAAATCCTCTCGTTCCTACAGGAAGTGATACTTCATAAAGTGGTGGACTTTTGCCCAATCTGATTAAGCATTTCAAGATTGAAGAAAAAGATTCTACATCAGCAGAAACACCTTCATCGCCTCAGATGAATTTTTTGAATTATGTCCTCGATAATTATACTCAGGTTGCTTCCCACCATTGGTTTTCTAAGTCAGATTTAGAGGAGAAATTATTGGAAGACCTGCAGAAGAAGATCAATGGTGAAACACAAGAATCCTCCTCGAGTGAAGGAAATGCTAATCAACAACTGCGAAAACAAAATGAGCAAGAATATCGAGAAGCAGGTTATTAGAGAACCCGTAGGAAAGTTTGATTATCATGTATAATAATTACACGGCACTAGCCAGCTTTGTCAAAGAAGCTAGCAGTGTGAAGGACATCCATCACATGAAGGATGACATATCGGATAGAGAAGAGACAACTTTAATAAAGAGACCCAGAATGGTAACAGCACTGATAGGAGTGTCGAGAGAACGAAACAAAAACGAGAAAGGCTGTCGAGGCAAAAGTAAATTAAAGATAGTGTGGAGTCAATAGTAGTCAGCACAAAAGCAACGAAATTCAGACAGAGAGAAGACAACAGGCACACTCAGAATAGAGCACTGAGAAGGAATCCAAGAAGTTCCCTGCCTTTAAAATCAAAAGCAACCTCAAAGAGAAGGCATGAACTACAATCCTCAAAAATAAGGTTACTTCAAAAGACTTTCCAGCATAAGCTCTCCATCTCCTGAAAGAACCATTCCTCTGTATTCCCCAAAATTTTCGTTATAGTAATGAGCGTGCGGAGCTTTCCCTTTGCAGTAGTCTTGTGATCTTTATAAGGTAACGACAATCATCTTGTCGGTCTATTTTTTTAAATTATGCCTCGAGTACATTTGCAATGACGTTTAGCATTTTTGTAGCCGTGTTGATATGCTTTAGATAAAAGGAGTGCGTTTTTCACGCTTAGCACTTTTGTAGTCACTGCAATAAATAATGATGAATCCAATGTAAGAACCTTCAAATAAAGCAAATATATTCCTGGGGTAATTTTATCTCTTCCACCACCACATTACATTAAACTACTTTCACGAGATTTAGATTCATTTCCATCAGTTGTAATTGTCTGAATACAATCAATCGAAAAATGCTCATTAGGCACTAGATTAGAAGATTGAAGAAAGTTAGGGCAATTGTGGAAATTTTTATTCTTGTAGGGAACAAATTAGTAAAAATGAAAAAAGAACCGAGGATAAAACTGGAAGTTTTGACAGAATATTCCTAAATTTGAGAATGAGTGGTCATAGAGCACGTTTCCCTCAAAGATATGAGATCGGGAGTATTTAAGGTGCATTAAAAAAGAACAATGATAAATTTGTTCAAATGGGCATAGTTTATGATTGAGCAAATATCATAAAAAACCCCAACTATATCCACTATCACACGAATATCCTAATATTTTTTTATTTCTCAGAAACCTTAGACTTGTTCACTATAACATAAAAACTTCTAAGCTTTTTATGTCACAAAAAAAACCAAAACTTACAGATGTATGAGATATATACATTCTATTTTGGTTTGAGTTTTTTTATGATACCAAAAAGTAAAAAAATTGGAACATCAGCATTTGTGTAACAACAGACAAGTTTGGGGTTTTTCAGTAACATAAAAGAAAAGTTTGTACTTCTTGTGTCCCATTAGATATAGTTGGCAGGCTTTTGTGGTATTAACCCTTTATGTTTTAACATAGTCTAAGCCCAAAATTGAAAGCTCAAAAATCCTACGACTCACAGACGTTTCTGCTGTTTGGCTAGATTCCAAAGACCACAATCTATTTTCCTATTCTTAGGCCCTGGGCAGGTATGCGGACCACATTAGCTCAAGCTCAAATACTTTAGGTTGACAAGCACCAGTGCAGTACACAATTCAGGCATTTCCAGTAGAATTTTCTCGATCGTTTTCCATGTATCTTCCAGGCCAACAATGGGTTTTTCTACAGTGAGGTATTGTGAGAGATCATTCTTATTCTTATTGCGACCTGTCCGAGATTTACATTCTGCAACAAACCTTTCAAGATCCCATGACAAGAGACAGAAGAAACGGATTTTTATGACTTCGCAAAGGCAGCAACCACAGCAACTTCTCTAAGATTGACGCAGTTCCTCCATGTACCGATTGATTATACAAGATTGCCTTGACCATTTAATTTGCTCGTCTCATACATGACAACTCTGGCACAAGCAGAATCAGATTAAGCTACAAAGAGAGGCTCTGGCTCAACTTTCCTCCTGATCCTGAAAATCGATCACCAAACTCTGAATCAGCAATTAGAGAAGCAAAAGCAGTCTTCAGTCATTCTAAATTTATTTATTTATTTATTTGGAGAAAAACAGACTGAGGGATGTGTTTATTTATCGCAGCTGAAACAGTTGAACTAAATCATTTTCAAGGTTTCTAAGCTTTTGATAAAGTTTAGAATCTACCAGAAATGAATTCAGAATTAGAGGATAGAAAACCAGACAGAGAGCAATTCTTATGTCCTCACCAATTTGATTGCGCCCATTTGCAACCATCAGTATCCACTACATGTAAGCTGTAGGCATGCCTCGACTTTGAGGACTGGTTCTCGAAGCTGCAGTCAACAAGTGGAAGGAAGTCGAGAATTAGCTTCTATTTAATTTTGAGCATATTGCACCATGTTGCTTTTAGAGTCAACAAGCTTCATAAAAATCTTCCAAACAATATTTTACAGCCAAACCAGACCGGAACTGAGTTTGTGACCACTCCAAGTATAACAGGTTCAGCAAAATAAGTGTAACCCACTCAAATTAGCAGCCAATCATTATTTAGGCATCCATAAAATTTAAAAAGAACCTGGAATAAATTAGGAACCATAGAAACTGAAGTCAACATTGAATTCTTTGATTTGATCATCATGGTGAAATAATTATATCGGCAGGTCCCCAAAAAGAAAAAAAAATAGAGACGCTTCTAAACTAACCTCTGATGAATAAGATCGCCATGAATTAGAACTAAAGACCCAGCTTTAACCTCAATTGCTACGAAATCTTTCTTGTCATAGGTTGGGGAAGGGTGATCAAAAGAAACTCCCCCTTCACCTCGAATAAACCTTCTGACAAGGCCATCTGGAAAACATGAAAGATCAGAGATAAGATATAATTTCAGAATGAAATATGCTTGCGAGGCAAATAATGAGTGACATAAAGGACGATGTTACTCTTGTGAGATCCAGGGATGGCCCAAAGACAGCCATTGGTTATTGTTGCATCTTCTAGAGCCAACCACAGCCCTGTGCAAGTAGGTGGCTCCGTGTAAAGAAATGAGTTATCCTGGTGTGGCACTACTTCACCTCCAATACCCGGTTGCTGCGCGCAAAATTTAATGTGAGGAGAACTAGGTAGACCACTAGAAAATAAAATGCCTTTGACAGAATAGTGAACAAAGGATTCATAAGAATATCAATCGCTACATCGGATACTGTGGCTTAGCCAACATATGCAAGATAACTATCCTGGCAAACAACTGCCCACATGATCATATCTCAACTAGTCCAGACAAATGATCTCATAGAAAGCAAATATGAGAACAGCAAAAGCTATAATGAAATGTGGTGTACACCAATTTTTAGATCATCTTAGAATAGCATCTCTTCTAGACATCTTCACTTCATACAACAAGCACCTTCAACTGGTGACTTAGGACATAATACCCAGTACAATAGTACAACCCTACACATCTCTATATACTGGGATCAAGTAGCATTGATTGCACACCTATACAGGAAAAGCAGTTGTGCTTTGCCAGCCAGAGTCTAAGAGAAAATTTTTTATTTCCACACCCCAAACCAACTCTAAACCGATATTTTGGCAACCATCCACCAATTACATACATGTTAGATGTGTCAAGTATACAATTATAAGATACTGGGAAGGATAACTAAAAGAAAAAAAAAGAACCGCCAATGATTGGGCTAGCAAATGAAATATTGAAACATACTCTGATATATCTTATAAATTGCAAAAGAGCAGATTATCAATGGAGACGGATAATGTAGCCAAGACCTTGAAAAAATGGATGGTAGAACAACATAGGAATTTCCAATAACCACTGGCCTTATGCAGATCCTGCTCTAATCACCTATATCTTTGTTCTCTTTATAAAGGAGCCCAGAAAGAATATCCAAATTGATATTATCTATAGCAGGTTTTCTGTTGGACACATTACTTGTAATAAAATTCAGGCAACTATAAACAAGATATAGAATAATAGTGGGAATGACAGGATCAGAGGGTCAAATTGTGATTCTATAGTTGGCGTCACCAGTAGGTCAAAATTTGGTACAGATGTAAGCCTTGCCAGATCAGTATCTCTTCATAAACTTTGCAAGTAATTTCAATCTCTATTACATATAAGCTTAATTTCCATAGATATCACAGGATTTGAGGATAGTAGATTTGGGAGATATTGAAGTAGAAGGATTTGATAAATTTATTGACAATTGAAATCCCAAATAACAAAAAGATTTTGACTACAAAAAACAAATTAAGTGATGCATGACATTGAAAATTAACACTACAAACTGGAAACTACAAATTCAAATATGTCGAATGTAACCAACTTGGGATCACAGAATCTTTCCAGAGCCTAATAGTTGGATATTGTAAGGGAAAAAAGTGTTTACAACTGGGAATTTATTCTTCCCAAACTAGTAGTTTGTAAAGAAGAGCTCACCCTTCAGGGTTGAGGGATTTTCACATTACGATTGAGAATCATTCTCATTATTGTAAATTTTGAAGGAACATAACAATACTCAAATTAATCTGATGGTCACCTTGAACTGTCTGAAATAAAAATATGCGCCTGTGCAACACCCAGATTGGTCCGCTTAAATATCTGAAGAAGGTCTGGGCATATAACTAGTGCTTATTGAAGGGCAAGGACAAAATTGTGTGGTGATTCGACAAAAGCAAGCAACATCTATGCACAAGGTTGAGGGAACTATCATCAAATGGAAATCCCTGAAAATGATTCAGCATCCATTCACCTTCTAGTCACAGATACAAATTAAAAGGAAGATGGCCAACATTCTGCTCTTGCAGCAGATATTCGCAAATGAAGAATGGAAACTGTGCCGTCTAAATGCAGTAAACCACCAACCATCCAGCTGAACCCATGATAAGAGACTAGGCCATCGGCCAATGAAACTAGACTAAGATCAATAACTTGCCGTGGAAATGAATGCATCATATTATATACTCAGGTACCCACTGATCTGAAATATAATTGGCGAAGATAAGTACCTTGAATATGTACATTGACTGAATGATGATAGGCCTTCTGTAACCTAAGGATAACAGCATGCCACAGAATTTTTCTGAGCTAGAGAACGCCTTAAAGACTGGGTCAAGTTCGTGTAGCGCTGAAAGAAGGCACCATTGGAACCAATCTCAATAAATAAATTAAAAAAAAAAAATTGCACTTGAAGCCGTTCATTTGCAAAAGACAGCACCAGAAGCATATCATGTAGCAGTGATAGCATACCGTGACCAACTTTATTGATGGACAATTGCTTGGGTTGCTTCAAGTTCCCATCATCACCAAATGCTTTCTCTGTCAAAATTCACCAGAATTAGTAAAAGCGATACTCCGGCAATGATGTTGGTACGTGCACCAATGACAGAATATCACAATCCTATCCCATTAAAGTCCTATCCACGAACTCTCCAGAGGCAACAAGCACGGTGAGGGGCCACAATAATAAAAAACTAGTCTTGGTGACATTAAGAACTACCATGTACAGCAAAACCCAAAAAACAAAAGTTCAAGACAATGGTAATTGACAAATCAATCAATTAATATCATCATTTCTCGACCAAGATAAATAATTCACATCATATACACAGAAAAATGGAAGAAAGACTCGTACCCTCGAAGAAAAACGAGACATTCTCGGCGCTTTCGTAGAAATAATCGTCGGTGTGTTGCTGCTGCAAAGCCACAGATAAGAGATCCAACACTCCGAGCGAGGGAAAAAAAATGGGTACTTAATACGAAGCAAAAAGTTGGAAACTTTGGATGCGGGACCTGGTTCTTGGTAGAAAAGATGGAGGCGGTGGAGCAGTCGAACTCGTCGAGCAACTGTTCCATCCTCCTCATCATGGCATCGATCTCTTCGGGGCGAGCGAACGATTCGATCACCAAGTAACCTGCGGGAGAACAGAGCCGTCGCTCTTCAGCAAACTGCATCGTTCGATTCGCGAAAAGCAAGAAGAAATTCGTCCTCGAAGGGTGGTGGGCAACCTTGAGAGCTGAAGAACTCGAGCTGGTCCGGGCTGAGATACCCTTTGGCGCCCATGGTGGTCGGAGGAGACGGAGAGCTGAAAACGCTGCGGCTGAACCGGAGAGATGGATATGGCCGAACGGCGAGGAGACGTGGCGGAGCTTGGAGGAGACGGTGTCGTCATTATATAGAGAGGTCAACGTACTTTTCTCTCACCTTTTACTTTTTCACTGCGATTACGTTTCCCTGTTTCACGTTTCAGTATGTCAAGATTTTCTTTTCTAATCACGTGGTGTGTTTTGTTCAAAAAAAAAAAAATCACGTGGTGTGTTGACCTTTTAAAAGGGAATTTTGTGCCCCCTTAAGACTCTTTTTTCGCGAAAATGAGGATAAATATTATTAAAAATATATATTTTATAAATAATTCATTTTTCACGAATTAAATAGAGTCTAAATTGTGATGAAGACATGATTATTGTGCTAGAGTTATACAAATCGATTTTTGAAAATTATATCTATTTGCTTAGAAAACGAAGTTTTCTAAAATGGCACGGAGAGAATTTTGTGCATGGAAAGTCGATTGATCTCTGAGTGGAAATTTCACACATTTCGTGATGGAAGAGACCACAGTTGTGGCGGAAATGGCACTCCTATGGCGACGAGACCAACTCGCCAAGTGCCGAGAACCGGAAGGAAGATCAACGCCAAAGGATGGACGGGGCAGGCGGGTAAAGCTTATCTCGTACTTGACTTTTCCTTTTTAAGATTTTATCAAGTAGTTCTTCCAAAGGTACTTGTTAAGAATCTAAATATGAAGAAGATTGTAATTTTCGATTTTTTCTATATTTCTCATGTCTTGTATGATCAATACTCTAAAAATCAAAATATTTCTTATTAATGCACTCATTAGCAAAACTCTTCCACGTTAATTCTCTACTTCAACCGATCCATCCTTCTTTTTCAGAGCAAAAAACATATAAATCTTCAGCTCGATGGCAACTATTCTGACATGTTCTGGAAACTTGTGAGCCCCTCGATTTTGACAAATCGCGTGAGACCTGTACAATTCAGCTGCTAAAATCTTTGTGGGCTCAGATTTATTAATTAAGAGCACATGTATACATTTATATATATATATATATATATATATGTATGTATTACGTCTTTTCATGTTATAGTTGCGACTTAAAGAGACATTGTTTGAAAGAATTAGCAAAGAGGCTCATGAAATTATGCAGTTCTTATATGAATGAACATACGAATCCCCTAATAAATGCTTCTCCTAACAAAAATGATTTGTAAGCACAGTAATTCAACAATACGAAGTGCAACGTATAGAAGAAAATGGCTTAAACGGCTCAGAAACATTGTATGTCGTGGTCATGACCTCTAGGCAAGGATCAATTATGAAATGCCCAAAAAAGATTAGGAACACCTCACACGTTTGTAAATGCTTAATTAATATTTGACATACTTTAAATCTCAAATGTCATTTCTGTACAACAGTTAAGGATAGGAATTGCTCCTATTTGCCACACATAATGTCTATTTCTAATTGCATAAATTACATTTGGATGAACCACCAAACTATATAAAGAGGCTCGTTGACGGTGGATAAAGAGCTCCTTCGCACATGCTCCCGAAACATGTGGGCCGCTTGACCTTCAATGACGTGAATATCATGCAAGACCAATATGCTTTTAGCGAATAAAATTGTACATCGGGATTTGGGAGTGGTATTCAACAAGCCATGGATGGAAACTAAGCTACACCAGTACCGCCATCCACCCACAATCAAACGGACAACCTTAGCAAGTTATACAAACATCATGGGATATGCCAATAGCTTGTTTCCTGATTTTCAAGGGAGTTGGGATGTACCCACCTCTGTATAGCTTGCCTATAATAATAGCTTTAAGACCCAACATTCGTTTGACTCTCTTTGGTTCTGCATGAATTACATCCATCCCTGAAAATCAATCGGCATGATACTCCATGGTTGTCCTCCTGAGATTTACAATGCCATGTAAACATGCACATCAGATATCTCCAATCAAACCCGCCTCATTCCTCACACGAGTCTTAGCTTTCCAAGCCTGCAAATGACATATATATCAGAAAACACGCTTGGGAACTGTGTGATAAACGGATGGGTATCTGTGCAAGTTCAAGCACAGATGGGCTAGTGGGCAGGGTTTTGGTTCTCTATCTCAATGCGCCAGAGAAAAAAGCATGTGTTGAAGGCTGAGTTCCGTGGTTTGGCGAGGTTAGCTGCGGTGCAAAAGCTAGTCGTGACATCTTACCCAGCCAAGCAAAGAAAGGAGTTCGAAAAAACAAGAAAGATCCTAGGCATGCTAAACTTATTTAAACCATTAGTGTACTACTTTTATCAAGCATCAAGTGTGATCGACTTGTTTAAAGGTTCAAATGCAATCCGCCGCACAAATTAGTAGACCAATTTTGCAGACCACTCTTTTTTTTATTTATTTTGTAAACCAGGGGCACAAACACAGACGCTCAGCTACCTAAAGACCCATGGAACACCAGTTAAGTTCAAGCCTTTGGCTTGTGCAAGTTATGCTAATGCAAAACAATTTGCACACAATTGGTGGGATTTGAATAGATAATGAGTTCCTGAGCCGCAAATTCCCTAACACACCAACCAAGTACCCCAATCTTATGGGCTTAGAATACTCAGCATTTCTCCATAAGGAAGGAACAAGAAGTGGAAACAAATTGAACTCTTCACTGTGACAAGCAAATCTGCAATGATTACCTCTCTCATCGCAACTTCATCAATTTTGCACTAGTCACCTCCAGTGAGAACAAGAAGGGCACTCTATTTCTTTCTTTCTTTCTCCATGTGCCTCGCTCTTCCAAAACTTTTTTTTTGTTTTTTGGCCAAAATCACCCTTTGTTGTGTTGATTTTGTTGATTATGTGCAAGGAAGGGGAGCTTAAATGGGTATTGATTATTGATCTTAGGAGTTTCTTCTTTTCTGGGTTTGAGACATGTTGTGAAAGATGACAGGAAGAAAGTGAGCTGGTTTCTCCATGAAAACTTTCCATATAGAATTGAAAGTTGTCAAAAAGGAAAAAGGAAATTGTTTTCATTTCTCCAACTTAAATCTGAAACTGAGTTCCACCACATTTTCGTTTGAAAACGTTTTCAAGAGTACACCAAACTCATTTTTATGGGAAATTTCATTCTCAAATTAGAACTAGAACAGAAAATGTGAACTTTCTAAGGAAACAAACAGGCCCTTAGTCTCTTACCTCCTCCTCCCATTCACATTTGACAGTGATAAGTGCTAATATCAATGTCTGGACCACAGTTCCACTAATCATCCCAGCCCATGTCCCCTGTGCAGTAAAAGATATTGAGCTGAATCAGGAGTTTGGACTGGAAATTGAGTAAAATGAAACCTCATGGGAACAATGCCTCATACTGTGTGGCCACCATGCACTTTGGAAAAATCGTAGGGAAGAATACCAAATAAGCTTGAGTTCAATCTTAAATACAGAGCCTCCTAACTATTTGGACACAAATTTGACAACGTGGCATGAAATGGAGCATATTCATGTGAAAAAACAACTGACCTCACTAGTAGGAGGAAGAATTCATTTTAATGGTTTACGTTAGGAGTTTAATTTGAAACAGGTATAAATTCCAAGATCGTACCGTGATACCAAAACTCAAAAACCAACCAAAGAGAACTCCAAAGGGAACCCCAATTAAGTAATAGCTACCGATGTTAACCACAGCTGCTAATGCTTGCCAACCAGATCCAACAGCTGCACCTGAAAATCACTGGGCCATGTAAGTATTTTGTGGTCACAAAATCTTAAGTCTCTACATAGCCCGCTGAATTACCTGACAGTACTGGTTGAATCGAATTGAACAGAATGGTGAATGCCAATAATACTGCTAACTCATTGACCATGTTTATAATAGCAACGCTCGAGGAAAAGATCATTGCAAGCTTCTTGTTGAAGGCAAGAACAATAGTGCAGAAGAGTATCCCCACCATCAGTGAGCTGAACAATGACACCAGCAGAGCAAATTTGGCACCCTTCGCATTGCCTGCACCTAGCTCATTTGCTACCCGGACTCTGAGTTGAGAAGTCAAATACATCTCAAAAAGAGAACAGACTAATAGACTAAAGTGAGTTGTATTTGCTTGCAGATATGATGTCTTTCATTTGAATGTGAAAATGGTCACAACTTGCACCAGAAAGCTATCTTGGATGTAATCAACTTAGAGACAGTAGAGGAAAGAGGCTTTTGTCCTATTGATGTCAAAAGTATCATGCCTAAACCCCGGAGACAAAAGGTCTTCTCAACAAGCGCTCTCAGATGACGTTATTGGGTAATCAAACAGAGGAATTTTTCAGATTTCAAGGCACTGATTTTCCATGTGATACCAGTAGCCAGTCCCTTCAAAATTGACTAGTTCCACATTAAGTATGCTAAAAGAAAATGCTCAAAGAGAACTCTATGTGAAATTATTTACACAGTAATGCTTTTATAAAAATGCACACCAGATGAAAATTGACAATTTTCACTCTTTTTTTCTTGCTTTTCTTTGACAATTTCTAAATAATATTCTAAATAATATTCTAAATCAGCCTATTTCTGCAGACAATTTCAGAATCTACGAAAGTCATATACACCCTGATTGCAATTTTGTGGTTCCATGGCAGGGAAGCTGTCTCAGCAGAAGGGTATCCACAAAAATAACATGATCATCCAGAGGACTTTCCAGCTTATTTTTGGAAGATTTTAAGCGCAGAAAAAAAACACAATCAAGTCACTAGGAGTTTAGCGAAACAAAGAAAGTCACTAGAAAGAGCATTCTAGATGATTGGTCCATGCAATTTCTAAAGAATTACTGAAATAAGTATGTATGAGTCAATCCCATCTTGCAAACATAAGAAATATATACTATAGATGCAAAATAATTGTAAACTCAACCTGTGCTCATTGCAGAAAAAGTTTCTGCTTAACTTTCACTGTAAATTCATAATGGACAATAGTTTTTACTCATCGTTCTCATAACTTATTTTTCTTACCTAGAGCAGTACGAAAAAGCAATGCATATTTTATGTTTAAAGTCTTTCATGTAACCCAACTCACATGAAAGATACGGAGAAGATATCGCTATGCGAAAAAGGTTCCAAACAGTCCGCACACAGGTTCGGCATGATGAGAAGGTTATATTTTTCTCACGGTTGAGCAAGAATACAAGAGGTACCGAAAGAAGGAAAAGCACATGGCTCCCTCCTTCAACCTTTTTTGACATGCAAATTTTGCTTTTCACAAAGTCCCTTCCATGGATAAAATCAACTAACGGATAAACCATAATGACATTCAAATTCAAGGGACTGTAGTTCATGTCGCTTTCAGGTGTATCAGTCCAGAGCATCTATTGAGCAAAATGGTTGTATGCGTATTTAACTTCAAGTTGCCACATGTATATGTACTAAAAGCATCCTTTTTTCTAGCTAAAAGGGAGCTAATTTCCTCTGGCAGCACAAAATTATAGACGTGAAATGTATATAATAAAATTCGATGATGCTGTGCCATTTGAAAAATGTCTATGGACTGAAAGTCCTTTTTTAAAATATATATATAAATTGGGAGCATGAGAGACTAGTAATCCTACCCAGTTCCAGCCAAAAATCCCAGCGCAATCATTGATTCCCAGCCAAACATAGTAATGCTGTCAATCAACGTAAAGCATGAGAACAGTACTGCAATATCAGAGAAATTGCAAACCACTCATATTAACAGTCTATTATCATAAGTCAACCAACCAAATGGACAGGGCATCAACTGCAACCTCTGAGTTGTTTAAATACCCTGACACTATGATTAGTACTCTGTAATAGAAATTCTCCAACCTGAAAACAAAAACCACAAACTATAAATAGAGATTCTATCAAATGTCGGTGGCTTACATTTTGTGTTGTGCTACTAGAGTTTCGCCGTGTTCTGATGCTTATTAAGCTGCAACTTTTTGAATTTTCACGATTCTGACTTCCGCATATAATAACTAGAAGTTAAAAAGTTATATGCATAGCCAATTACTCTATGCTTAGAAAGAGAGTCTAGCATATTCCACATTTTATGTTTAACAAAGCTGTAATGAATATCACAGAGAGAGAGAGAGAGAGAGAGAGAGAGAGAGAGAGAGCGAGAGAGAGAGTACAAGAGCATGACTCCTGAAGCAATGGAAAGCTTTAAAAACTCCCCCAGCCCAACGATGGCCTGAGTTGAAAATCCAGTCCATGTAAGAGGACAACCACCATAAGCAGTGTAACCAAACATACCAAGGACTGTAACCCACCAGGAGAAGTCGATAGTTAAAGCCGTTCCAACAAGCCCAACTCTCAATTTGTAAACAAACAGCCAACTAACAAGCGTATGGAGTGCAAGAGATCCTCCCGAGACCCATACAATAACTGCAGTCTTAAGTTGGCTCTGCAAGAACCTCTGTAATGTGAATTGGAATGGGAAGCACAAGTGGAATGGAATTAACCAAATAGCCACCACACCCGTCTGCTCAGCCACTGCACTGGACTGGCCAATAAGCTTCAGAATTGGAGTAGCGAAAACAAAAAGAGGTAGCAATAAAATTGAGCACGCGAATAGAACTATCCAGGAACGCTGCAGGTATATGCCTAGCATCCGGTACTGTTTGGCTCCATAGGCTTGACCGCATAGCGTCTCCAGAGCACTAGCCATGCCCAGCTAGACAAGCAGCCCAAAAGTTTGAATTAGGGACAATCTGAACATCCCTCTCTATGCATCAAACATAAGTACTGCTATTGAAGACACTTCTCCTTTACAATTCCACTGATTACTCATCATTTGTAATGGCAGTAATTTGAATTTTGATTGCTATTCCAAATTATTGACATTTATCAATCCAATTTGATTGCTAACATCAAGGAACTAAGATTCTAATGTGAAATCGAAACCTCCATCTTATGATGATTATCATAACCAAAGCCAAATCATCAGTCTCATCACTGCTGCTGCCACCATGACGACTGCCATACAGATCCCATTTCTGTCACCACCACATGACCAACTCTAGCACCATTAGTGTCACCTCCACCATCACGTTCAGGATATCATCACCATTTCCAACCCTCATCTGCCCACCTCCGCCACCCCAAATATTTCAGCCGCCACTTCCAACAACCAGTATCACCACTATCAAAACAATTTCTAATTTAGCCCCCACTTTAACAAGCTAACTAGTCCCATATCACAAAATAATTGATGAAATCATGCAAATTCATAAACTCCCAAACTTTAGAAAGAGATAAAGAATGCAATTTCAATTTGATTCAAAGCCCGTTCATCCAGACCCGACTCTAATAACTACAACAAAAATGCAGATGCACAGAGCCATGCACACAAGTTTTCAACTTCTACAAACCCAACTCTTTGTTTCCATCCGCCATCGCTCATTCCGCAACCGAAGGAAAAAAGGGTGAGAAGAAAAGCGAGAGGGCACGAACCAAGAACCCGAAGCTGATGGCAATGATGACGGTGGTGGCGATGGAGATGGCCGCGAGGTCGATGTCCCCGAGATGGCCAGCGAAGGCTTGGGTGACGACGGTTATGGAATACAGGGCCACCCGACTGAAGATGGAAGGCCCGGCGACCCGCCATAGCTCCTTCGACTCCGACAGCGTTCGGCTGAGCAGACCCACCTGAACTGGGTCGTCCTCCTTCTCTTCCCGGCGTTCATCTTCGTCACGGGATGGAGATGCTAACAATGGGTTCTGCTCTCCTCTTTCGGTCGTGCCCATGTGCACCGCAGCTCCAGCAATGGCAGACTGGAGTGGAGAGCGAGTGCCGATCGGCCACAAGAATCGCGGAATAGAGGTTGTTTTTTTATGTCTGGCCAAAGAATAAAAAAAGAAAGCTATCAGAAGGCATGAATCACGCGAGAAGCTCGATCGAACCAAAGTGAAGTTTGAATAAACGCTTGCGAAAAAAATGTATAATTTTAAAAAAAAATAATCTTGAAAGTAATGTTTTATGTTACTCCATTTATTATTTTTATCAATTTTAAGAAAATGTTTTTCAATTAACTATATGGAACCTCACGGTAATAAGATTGGCTTATGGTCGGACCTCCCGTGCCCGTGTCATCAATTAGAATTTACCGCGCTAAAAAGAGAATCCCGACATGACTTTTGAAATATATATTTGCTTGAAAGGGAAACTCAATTTTCGGCTCAACAGTTAAAACTTTGAAGGACTCGGCCCATGAGCCGCCCCTTCCACATGGGCTTAGTTGGCTTTTGTGATTGGGCTTCTTCAAGCCCACTGGGCCAATGTAGTGTGCCCGGTATTTGGGCCCTTTGGCCATTTTGTGTCCTTTTCGTTTGTGGCCCTGGGCTGTCAGTCCGTGGTTTATAGCTTTAGATACCTAGGCCTCACTCTTGGGGGTTTCATCTACCTACTGCGATTGTTGAAGAAGATATTACTTTGGATAAGGAACAGCTCCCGATAGGCGTTCCGAGAATGGCAACGGGGGAGAAATGATCTGTACTTACTATGCACCAAAAAAGAAGAGAGCGTTCTTGAGTTATATATGTGAAATTAAGATTAACTCATAGGAGGCACCTTTTGTTGTAACGAAAATGTTTGGTAATGAAACTCTAGCATTAAGCATGCTTAGATGAGAGCACTACTAGGATAACCAATCTTTTTAAAAAGTGCATACTTGTACACAAAAGGACAAAACCGTGAGGTTCAACATGGGACGATCAAAACGGACAAAATCTTAAATGAGTTAATTCAAATATGTCTATCTATACATATGTAAAATTTTCAATTTTTTTTTTTGAAATATGTATATAAAAATTGTTTCTTCAATGGTATAGCAGCACCTATCCCCACCTTCGTCGGTATAGGTCATCAGTCTCATAAGGGCGGCACCTCTCACCCTAAACAACGGGGATTTCCGGCCACGGATAACAATTAGTTTACGTCCTTTCAACTCCATCATTTCAACTAATGTTATATTTTTTTCTCTACCCCTCGTCCAATAAAGTTCACTCCAATCTTGTCTTTGGTACATGCAAACTTAATCAAACATAAATATGAACGATGTTCATGTTTATAATCTATCAATCAAAAGAGGAAAATTGTCCAAAAAGTTTGAAATCTAAGGCATTTTTATTAATTTAGTCTGAAACCAGTCAATTTTGCCAATTAAGTTCAAAATATTTTCACGTTTTGTTAATTTTGGTCAAAAAATCGTTGACGTGAACGCCACCTGTCCTCCACCAACCATCGATGAGGCACAATGGTGATTAGGAGAGGGAAAAAGAAAGAACAAAAAGAAAAGATTAAAAAATATTAAAATATTCTTAAAAATTATCGACGTCGTTAACCATGTGTCACGCACGACGATCGATATATAGGTCAGCAATTTATAATCAAAATTGGCCTGATAAACTCAATTGAAATGTGAAAACATTTAAGACTCAATTGACAAATATGTAAAATTTATAATTGAATTAGTAAAAGTGCAATAGATTTAAAGTTTTTTGGATAATTTTTCCAATCAAAAGAGCAATCGGAATTTTTTTATACTGAAAATACCACCTTTAGGAATACCTCCGCAGCTCAAAGCTGATACCTTTTCTTTTCTAAATCTGTTTCTACAAATAATAATTTATCTTCTGTTACCTGAAAAAAAAAAAAAAAAAAAAAAAAAAAAAAAAAAAAAAAAGCTGGACTACAGCTTAACAAGCCCAAAGTTGTCGTAACGTGAGCTTGAAATCGACATTTGCTCTGCTCTGAATTTTGACCTGTCAGGGTTGTCCCAAGGAGGATGTCCGTACGAGTTTGTCAGGTTGTTGTTGGACATTGTCGGATGAAATTATTGAACGCCCACTTTAACTTATCCATTTGTGTCGACATTCCAAAATTTATATGCCCTTTTTAAATAAAGCACATCACAGTATGGAAAACATAAGATTAGGTTAATTGAATTGAACCATCCATTGTACATGGAATATTATGTTATGTTTCGAGCTGTGATTTGCAATTTCTGTTCTTAATCTATGTTTATGGTGGATATTGCCAAACCATCCGCTGCACTACAAGGCCTAGGAATTTTCGCCATTTTTACACGAATTGAAATGGCTAACCAAGGACCAATATTAACTAGATGGAGCTAAATTGTAGCAAATTTATGGGTACGGAGGAGAAGAGAAAGCAGCGACAACGGCAATCATCGGCTTGGCTTTATAGAAGGTGGTGGGTGGGCTTGCATTGCGACCCCTGCCAACTATACATATAGTATTTTCGGTTTGTATGTTCATGTCATCCCGGTCTCATATAGCTCTAATACTCGGAATCCTTCATAACTAACTTCGAATTGGTGACACAAGCAAGCCAAATTCAATGGATAATCAACATAGCAATAGCGAAATTAATATAGTTCTCTTCTCTTTAATCCCCCGCATGGTAATAGCATAGTGACAAAGAAGCATTGCTACACAAGGTCAAATGGAGATTACAATGGAGAAACACCTTATAATACCCAAGTTTTATTAAAGCATCACCGACTAGATTTGCTTTACACAACGCCAAGAGCCGTTGCATGATCTTTATGGGCTCGTTGCTTAAAGCTTAAGGCATACCGTTCTGGAAGCCTAGAACCCAAATTTAACATAATATAACTAATTACTAGATTATGTAAAATGTCTTAGTGCCAAAATCTGTAACTTTTACCATATTCAGTAAAAACAGAATAACTCCGGCCTCAAATCTTAACAACTGAAATATTTGAACTTTAGTTGAGTAAATCTATCATATTTTCTTCTTTTCTTATGTTATTGGTAATAAAAGATACTTGTTCCCACTTGAAAAGAAAAATTATAGAAGTAGCATTTTAGAAAAATATGTTAAATTATAGTAAAAGTAGCAGAAAATTAAACTACCATTTTCTTAATGTTCTCAAAAATTAAATTCTTTAACTTTTTGTATCATCAGAAGTTTTTGTCTTCCCAATCGCTGTACTATCCACCACCGTCGTCCACCATTTCGTCAGTTTCCGAAGACTTTCTCTGTCTCCCCTGCCATGCGTGTCCATGTCTTCTCCATCAACAACCTTGAGCGTTGACCAATGGTACAGAATTCACCTCCACTCCATTTACAATCACGAATATGCGTTGTCCAATCACACGCCATTTTGCAGAGAGAGGGAGAGAGGGGGGACATGAATTCAGTGATATAATTATTGTACGGATGCTAATTCAATTTTAAATTTTTAAATTTTACATAATTCTAAATTTTTATGTAAATTTCAATGTGGACATTCGGGTCACTTGTAAATTGCTTTTGTCCACATCGGCATATCACATGGAATGACTAGGATTAACTAGATGCCGCATCAGCAATTTTTGGCGGTAATTGTTTGGAATGATTATATTGAAAAATGTTTAAGATTAAATTTATAAAATTGAAAAGTTTAGAATTAATTGGTATTTGTAATTTAGGTTTAGGACTATTGGGAAATTATTTCAAAGGTGGAACGATTTTTAGTTGTGGTGTTTAGTTGTTTAAAAAAGTTGTAGGGCATATGACAAGTCAACAATTTGGTGAAAAAAAGTGAGGTCAAATTAACAAATTAGAAATTCAACATAAAAGAAAACTCAAAATCCCTTAAAGTTGACGTACTTGATTGTTCTAGCAAGAGACTTCTAACTTGGAAATTGAAGTTTATCAATTTAAATCCATCAACTATATACAAATTACTCTAACTCAAGACTCCTTGCACAAGTTATACTGACACTATAAACATTGTTTTTTTTTTGTTAATTGGTTAGTGTGCACATATTCGGGATCTAACTATCTCAATGTTCCATGAAACATCAATTTTTTCGTGTGAAAGTTGGATTACGATCTTCTCATCTACCACTACTAACCGGTGGTATGCCATGGTTTTTCAATTTGTCAATATACCCAATGTTCATTGTCTCATTATCATAGGCATAAACAATAGAGTCGATCATCTTTAAGTAAATAAACCGTCTCTTTTGGATTCAAATCGATACTAACCCATGAATGGTTTATCACTGCCTTAATTCCATCCAATTCTATTGCTACTTCCTTCATGGTTAGCCTTTCCTTGCCTTTTAATCTCAGGCACCTCTTTGCAAAATTGACAACTTTCCTCACTTGCTCATTGCTTCTTCAACAATTTAAAATAGCCTGTCTTCTTTCAACACTAAAAGAAAGCACATGGCCAAGCTCTTCTCTTCTTCAAATTGATCGAAGGAAAGCACCCTTTTACCTGTCAATAGCTCGACTAGTGCAATCCCAAAGCTATAAACATCACTTTTTTTCCGTCAATGGACTAGTGTGCAGGTCTTCGGGATCTAAGTATCCCAATGTTCCTTTAACCATAATAGAAAATTTGGCTTGATCCAGTGAGACTAATTGTAAAGCTCTAAAGTTGGAGAATTTCACTGTGTAATTAGCATCTAAGAAGTTGTTCATTGACTCGACATATTGAGGGGTTATGAGAATGGAAGTTATGGAGTGCAAATATAATCACATACTAGAAGTTGTTTGTTGACTTGACCTCTCGAGAAATTATAAGAATGGAAGCTATGTAGTGCAAATATGATAGGACTCTTGTAGTTTTCAAGATGATTTTCGATTAGGTCTCTCAAGACATCTTTGAGGACTTATTCGGAATGTGGATGTAATTGTGGAGAGTCTCAATGTTCACGAACTTATATATTAATAGAAGCACTTTTATTTCTAAATAACATGCCAATAGCTTGGCTACATTTTAATGATTAATATGAGAAAGTACCTTTGCTTCATTAATCAATTACTCAATTTGGCTCTCACACGAGAGTTTGGGCTTCTTAATTGCAACTACAATATTATTTGATAATATCCCTTTGTAAACGGTGTCATATTCTCCTCGGCCAACTATTCTACTCTGGTCATCGACCAACTATTCTACTTTGGTCATAATACACGGTGATTCTGTCATGTTCATGTAATTGTTGTTGCATAAGTAAGTCACCATTTTTGCTCAAAATATTATTCTTTGAGCTTGATGAGTTTCATTGTCTTAATTACCATATATAGAAACCCTTCATTGAATAATAGCACTATTATTCCCACACCACCGCCTATGTGAACCATAAGTTTTGTTAAACAAACAAAACTGACCAAATTATTGATATAGTCCAAGCCATCAACTCCAATTTTGCTACATCTGTATCTCTTACAGTCATCTTGACAAATTTCATGATGCATACTAGCTTGTCTGTGCTAGAATAGTTTTCCAATTGTTTATAAATCCAACCCAAAAGTTTAAGTTGATAGGTGGAAGTGGACCATATGAATATAAAAAGCATTTAAGACTATTATCAATCGATGTAGAATCATATTCCAATACTCCCTCTCATGTGCAATTGTTGTGCAAGTTCTCACTTCCACACCCCTTCTCATGTGCAAGTCGGGTGTAAGTCGAATTACAATATTCTCATTTGTCACTACTTAAATGTTATATGACATGGTTTTTCATGCTATTAGTATGCCCAGTTTTTGTTGTCTCTATACTATCTACATAAACAATGAAGTTGTTGTCTCTCCTAACAGATAAATCATCTCTTTTGGATACAAATAGATACTAACTCATGGATGATTGTCCATTGCCATAATTTTATCCAATTCAATTTCCACTTCCTTCATGGTTGGCCCCACATTGCCTTTGAATCTCAAGCATCTCTTTGCATGACTAGCAACTTTCCTCCCATGTTCATTGCCTTCATTTAAAATGAGCTCCACAACAATTTGAAATGGTCGGTCTTCTTTCAATGCTGAAATATATGGTCAAGCTCCTTTCTTCTTTAGGTCAATCAAAAGAGTTCATTTAAAATGAGCTCTACAACAATTTGAAATGGTCGGTCTTCTTTCAATGCCGAAATATATGGTCAAGCTCCTTTCTTCTTTAGGTCAATCAAAAGAGAGCAGCTTCTTCTCTATCAACAACTTGACTAGCACAATCCTAAAGCTATAAACATTGCTTTTTTGTCAATTGGCTAATGTGGAGGCATTGAGGGAATAACAATCACAATATTCCCTGAACTATGGTAAACAATTTGGCTTGATCAAACTAGAATAATTGCAAAGCTCCGAAGTCAAAGACTTTTGCAGTGTAATTAGCATGCAAGAGAATGCTCGTTGACTTGACTTCTCGATATATTATGAGAATGAAAGCTACGGTGTGCAAATATGTTAGGACTTCTACAATTTTTGAAGTGATTCTCAACCAAGTCTCTTGGGATATCTTGGAGGACTTATGTGGGTTGTGGATGTGGTTGAAAAGAGTCCCATTGTTCATGAATTCATATAGTATCAAAGACACTTTTGTTTCCAACTTGACCACATTTCGATGATTAATTTGAGAAAATACTATGACTTCATTAATAAATTGCTCAATTTGGCTATCATCCACAAGTTTGCATTTCTATCCCAATTACCATGTTATTTGGCATTACTTTGTAAATAGTGTCGTATCATCATAAACTATCAACTCTCGTTGTAATGCACATTAGCATTCTCTAGCTCTTTAGCGTTAAAGATTTTCGTGGCATATGTCATGTTCATTTAATTGTTACTGTATAAACAAGCCATCATTTTGCTTGTGGTATTGTTTTTTGAGTTTAATGAGTTTCCTTTTCTTGAGACTCAAATACAAAAAGCATGTACAGAATAATAACACCATTATACATGAAACACAAGTTGTTAAATAAATGACACTGGCTAGTGTGCAACTATTCATGATCTAAGTAAACCAATGTTCTCTTAACCATAGTAGACAATTCATTTGATCAAGTGGGAGTAATTGTGAAGCTCCGAAGTGGAGGCTTTCACAATGTAATTAGTATCTAAGATGACATTTGTTGACTTGATGTCTTGATGAATTATGGGAATGGAAGCTACGAAGTGCAAATACAATAGAATTTTTATAGTTTTCGAGGAGATTTTCAACCAAATTTCCCAATATATCTTGGAGGATTTGTTTGAACTATGGATATGATCATAGAGAGTTCCATTGTTCATGAACTCATACACTTATAGAGGCACTTTTGTTTTCAAACAACACTCTTATAGTATAACCACATTTCAACGATTAATTTGGAAAAGCACTATGATTTCATTATTATACTGCTTGATTTGACTCTCATCCATAAACTTTGCACTTCTTAATTGCAACATGCCGTGTTATTTGGCAATATCGCTTGGTAAATAGTATCATATCCCCTTTGAGAAACTATTATGCTCTTATCATAGTGCATAGTGGCTTTTTTTTTTTTTTTTAATCTCTTTAAGGCTAAAGATTTTCATAACATTTGTGGCTCTATCATATTCATGTAATTGTTGCTATATAAGCAAGTCACCATTTTACTTGAAGTAT
This sequence comes from Eucalyptus tenuipes, assembly GCA_014182365.1. Lineage (NCBI taxonomy): Eukaryota > Viridiplantae > Streptophyta > Magnoliopsida > Myrtales > Myrtaceae > Eucalyptus > Eucalyptus tenuipes. The sequence continues at coordinate 43,149,837 of CM024542.1, forward strand.
TGTTCTTTGGCTTTAATAAGTTTTATTTTCTAGAGTCTCAAATACAAAAAGCCTACATTGAATAACAACACCATTATACCCATACCAACACCTACATGAAACACAAGTTTTGTCAAACAAATGAGTTTAGCGAATATGTAGATATTCTAGGCTAAGTATCTCAATATTCCCTAAGCCATAATAGATAATTCAGCTTAATCAAGTAGGACTAATCGTGAAACTCCAAAATCAAAGACTTTCACAATGTAATTAGCATTCAAGAGGATATTTGTTGATTTAATATCTCGATGGATTATGAGAATGGAAGCTTTGGAGCACAAACACAATAGATTTCTATAATTTTCGAGGAGATTCTCAATTGGGTTTTGCAAGACATCTTAAAGGACTTGTTCATATTGTGGATATGATCATAAAAAGTCACATTATTCACGAACTCATATACAAATAGAACACTTCGGTTTCTAAACAACACCCCAATAGCTTGACCACATTTCGATGATTAATCTTGGAAAGTACTATGACTTCATCAATATATAACTCGATTTGGCTCCTATCCATAAGTTTGCACTTCTTAATTATAACATACCATGTTTTTTTTTATCAATATCTTTTGGTAAATAGTATCCTATCATTATCAACCAACTATTATCATTTCATCATAATGCATTGTGACCTTATATAGCTCTTTAGTACTAAAGATTTTTGTAACACTTGTGGTTTTGTCACGTTCATATAATTGTTATTGTAAAAGAAAACCATCATTTTGCTTAAAGTATTGTTTTTTGAGTTTGATAAGTTTTTTTTTCTTAAGTTTCAAATACAGAAAGCCTGCATTGAATAACAACATCATTATGCCCATATTAATACCTACATCAAACACAAGTTTTGTTAATTGAATGAGACTAGCTAATGTGTAGTTATTTTGGTCTAAGTATCTTAATGTTTTTGGACCATAGTAGATAATTTGGCTTGATGAAGTGGAACTAATCATGAAGGTTTGATGCTGGAGAATTTCGTAGTGCATTTAGCATCCAATAAGATGTTCATTGACTTGATGTCACTATAGATTATGGGAATGAAAGTGTAGAGTGCAAATACGATAGGATTTTTGCAATTTTTGATTTGATCCTTGACTAGGTTTCGCAACACGTCTTGGAGGACTTGTTCGGATTGTGGATGTGATCATAGTGAATTCCATTGTTTATGAACTCATACACTAATAGAGGCACTTCTATTTCCAAACAACACCTCAATAGGTTGACCATATTTTGATGATTTATTAGGAAAAGTATTATGGCAATATCAATATACTGCTCAATTTGGCTTTCATCCACAAACTTGCACTTCTTAATTGTAACATACCGTGTTGTTTAGCAATATTCCTAGATAAACAATCTCCTATCCTTCTCAATTAACTCTTCTACTCTCGTCATAATGCATAATAATTTTTCTAGCTCTTTATTATTAAATATTTTTGCAACATATGTGGTTTTGTCACGTTCCTATAATTGTTGCTACAAATGCAAGTCATCATTTTGTATGAAGTATTGCTCTTTAATTTAATGAAAGTCTTTTATATGGAAAGCCTGCACTAAGTAACACTAATATCCTTACACCAACACCTACATGAAACATAAATTTTGTTAAACAAATGAGATTGGCTAGTGCGCAAGTATTCAGGGTCTAAGTATCCCAACGCTCCTTTAATCATAGTAGCCAATTCAACTTGATCAGGTAGGATTGATTGTGAAGTTCCAAAGTTGAAGACTTTTGCAATGTAATTAGCATCCAAGAGGATGTTTGTTGTCTTAATGGACGTTAAGGAGCACAAATATGATAGGACTTCTGCAATTTTCAAGGGGATTCTCTATCGGATTTTGCAAGATCTTGGAGGACTTGTTCGATTGTGGATGTAATCGTAGAAAGTCTCATTGTTCACAAACTCATATACTAACAAAGGCACTTTTATTTCCAAAAACACCTCAATAACTTGATCAAATTTGGATAATTAATCTGGGAGAACACTATGAATTCATTAATATATTGCTCGATTTGGCTATCATCCACAAGTTTGCACTTCTTAATTGTATATGATAATAACTTTTGTTAAACGATATTGTATTCTCCTCGGCCAATTATTCCACTCTCGTCATTATACACAATAGCCTTATGTAGCTTTAGCGCTAATGATTTTTGTGGCATTTGTGGTTTTGTCACATTCTTGTTATTATTGTTGCATAAGCAATCCATCATTTTGCTCAAAGTATTATTCATTAAATTTGACGAGTTTTATTTTCTTTCATTTCAAATACAAGCATGCATTGTATAATAACACTATTATGCCCGCACCAACACATGCATGAAATATAAGTTTTGTAAAACACATGAGACTAACTCGTGTATAGGTATTCGAAATCTTGGAAGTTACGGATCTTAAATTTGATAGAACTCTATAATTTTTTAGCCGATTCTTAACTAAGTTTTCTATAACATCTTAAAGGACTTATTTGGACTATGGATGTGATCGTATAGAGTCTCATTGTTCACGAATTCATACACTAATAGAGGCATTTCTGTTTTCAAACGATACCCTAAGAGCTTGACCATATTCCAATAGTTAATTGGGAAAGTACTATGACTTCATTAATAAATTGCTCGATTTGGCTCTTATCTGCAAGCTTGCCCTTCTTAAGTGCAATATACCGTGTTATTTAATAATATCCCTTGGTAAACGGTATTGTATACACCTCAACCAACTACTCTACTCTTGTCATAATGCACAATGATCTTCTCTAACTCTTTAGTGTTAAAGATTTTCACAACATTTTGTGGTTCCGTCACATTCATGTAATTATTAATGCATAAGCAATCCATCATTTTGCTTGAAGTATTGCTTTTTGAGCTTGATGATTTTCCTTTTCTTGAATCTCAAATTCAAAAACTTGCACTAAATAACAACACCATATGCCCACGCCCACACCAACACCTACATGAAGCACAAGTTTTGTTAAACAAACGAGACCGATTGGTGTGTAGGTGTTGAGAGTCTAAGTATCCTAATATTGCCTAAACCATATTAAACAATTCGGCTCGATCAAGGATGTTCATTGACTTGATATCTTGATAGATTATGGGAATTGAAGTTACGGAGTGCAAATACAATAGGACTTCTGTAGTTTTCGAGGTGATTCTCAAACGTGTTTCCTAAGACATCTTGGAGGATTTGTTTGGACCGTGAATATGATTGTACAAAATTCCATTATTCACGAATTTATGCACTAACAAAGGCGCTTCTCTTTCCAACCAACACCCCAATTTCGATGATTAATTTGGAAAAGCACTATGAATTCATTAATATACTACTCGATTTGACTCTCATCCATAAGATTGCACTTCTTAATTGCAACATATCGTGTTATTTGGCAATATTCCCTGGTGAATGGTGTCGTATCCTCCTTGACTAACTATTCTACTCTCATTATAATGAATGGTGACCTTCTCTAACTCTTTAGCATTATCTTCTCTAGCTCTATAGCACTAAAGATTTCAAAGCATTTGTGGTTTTGTCACATTCATGTAATTGTTTCTATATAAGCAAGCTATCATTTTGCTTGAAGTATTGTTCTTTAAGCTTGATGAGTTTCCTTTTCTTGTGTCTTAAATACAGAAAGCTTGCGTTGAATAAAAACACCATTATGCACACATCAACACCTACATGAAATACAAATTTGTTAAACAAATGACACTAGCTAGTGTGTAGGTATTGAGGGTCTAAGTATTCCAATGTTCCTTGAACCATAGTAGATAATTCAGCTTGATTATGCGAGACTAATCGTGAAGCTTTGAAGCCGGAAATTTTAGCAAAATAATTAGCTTCCAATAAGATTTTTGTTGACTTGATATCTCGATGGATTGTGAGAATGGAAATTACGAAGTGTACATATGATATGGTTTGTGCAGTTTTCAAGGCGATCCTTAACTTGGTTTTCCAAGATGTCTTGGAGGTGTCGTTCGGACTGTGGATGTAATTGTACAGAGTCTCGTTATTCATGAACTTATACACTAAATAACACTCTAATAGCTTGACTACATTTCGATGATTAATTTGGGAAAGTACTATAACTTCATAAATAAACTGCTCAATTTGGCTTTCATCTACAAGCTTGCACTTTTTAATTGCAACATACCATATTATTTGGCAATATCCCTTGGTAAACAATCTCGTATCTTCCTCGGCCAACTATTTTGCTTTCATCATAATGCATGATGGCCTTCTCTAACTCTTTACAACTAAAGATGTTCGTGGCATTCATGATTTTGGGTTCTATCATGCAGCATTGTGGTTCTAGGTTCTATCACACAGCATTGTGGTTTTGGGTTCTGTCATGTTCATGTAATTATTACTGCATAAGCAAGCCAACATTTTTTTTTTTATGTATTGTTCTTTGAGCTTGATGAGTTTTACTTTCTTGAGTCTCAATTACAAAAAGCCTGCACTAAATGACAAACACTATTATGCCCACACAAATACCTGTTTGAAAGACAAGTTTTGTTAAACATAGATTGATGAAATCATTGACATGTACCAAGCCGTCAACTCCAATTTTGCTATATCTATATTTTCTTATAATTATCTTGATGAATTCAATTACGCATACTGGCTTGTCCATGCTGGAATGGTTTTCCAATTAATATTAAGTCCAACCCAAAAAGGTTAAGCTGATAGGTGAAAGTAAACTTCATAAAGATAAAGAGCATTTAAGACTTGTTATCAAGTGATGTTGAACAATACTTCAACACCCCCTCTCACGTGCAAGTCACATGCAAGTTCATACTTCAACACCTTCTCTCATGTGCAACTCAAGTGTAAGCTAGATTATGATCTTCTCATGAGCCACTATTGAGAGGTTGTATGACATGGTTTTTCATGCTATTAGTATACCTAGTATTTGTTATCTCAATACTATTTGCATAAACAATGAAATCGGTCATCTGTACAAGTAAATGAACCATCTCTTCTAGATTTAAATCAATATTAACACATAAATGGTTAGCCATTGCCCTAATTCCATCCAATTCAACTGCCACTTCCTTCATAATTGCCCTCTCCTCACCTTTAATCTCAAGCATATTCTTGCCTGATTGGTAACTTTCCTCACTTATTGTCTTCATTTTGCAATGAGCTTCTTAACAAGCTAAAATAGTCATCTTTCAATGTCAAAAGAAATTACATGGCCAAGCTCTTCTCTTCTTCAAGTTGATTGAAGGAGAGTGCCTTCTTCTTTGTCAATGGCTCAACTAGCACAATCCCAAAACTATAAACATCGTTTTTTTTTTCCCGTCAACTAGCTAGTATGCAAGAATCAAAGATCTAAGTATTTTAATGTTCCCTAAATGTGGTAGATACAATTCAACTTGATCAGGTGGGACAATCGTGAAGCTCCAAAGTTGGAGATTTGCAGTATGATTTGCAGGATGTTTCATAGATCTCTGGTAACCGGATGATGACGATGATGATGATGATGATAAATGGAAAAAGAAAACGGCCACTGAGATTATCTTGATGGTTGTCTTAATCTTGATTCTCACGACAGAATTTCTCGATATAGATGATTCTCCAAGGTACACTTCCCCCGTAGTATATGAATATATTAGGAAATTTTAATTTGGAAGTATATGGCGATGATTAGCAAGTTCTACGTTCTTCTATACAACTAGGAAATCCAGGACATCGGGTTGGCAGTCCAAGTTCGAAGCAAGAACACCATTAATGGCCGGGTAACTTCACTTCTTGAGATAGTCATCCACACGCTACGCAACGCGTTAACAAAGAGACTGAGCACGTCCGGTCAAAGATTGCATGGCTCCAATCCATGCAACGTCAAACGATACATCAGAAGTCCAGGTTAAACATTTCTATCGGGTTCCACACCAACGACCCGAATCAACCGATGACTAATGCACATGATAGTAGGGTTTGAATGCGTAAGGGCCTCCAAGCTGTCTTAAAGGGCAAGCGACTATAACCTTATTTAAAGGAAGAAAACACACATAAAAACGAAAACAGATAAGCTTGCCTTAATTTAGTGGAAACTGTACAAGTGTGCATAAACTTTCAATACATTTCCCTCGCAACTTAGTCTTATAGTATGAAGTCAATATGCAATTTGATATGATACTTTCCAAATTAATGTTCAACATATATGTCCAGAGTTCACTATCTGTTAAATGAAAGGTGGTTATAAATAATTCCCAATTGGACATGGAGACAGAGGGTTTAGGTGCAGCTGGAGTTTATTAAAAAATCTGAGATATAAAGAACAAAATAATCATGCGTCCTTGGATATGAACGTGATTGTTTATCTAGCAGCCAGCCAATCTCAGCTGGCCTCTTTTGATTGGTACATAGAGAGGGGAATGTGCAGAAACCGAGCTAACAAAAAATCTGGACAAGATAGGACTATGTTAAAGTAGTCTCTGGCCCGTATTACGTTTCAGAACGCCCTTTAAATAACCTTAACTATAATTATGTGTAACCACTATCTACTTCAAATGTAATGGACTATAAGGCATGGCTCAATTTGTAAAATGGTCTATACGCTTTCTCATTATAGTCTGTAACTGGCTTCAGCACGCATTTGGCGATCATTTTCACGATAAATCTGGTCCAAAGTCACAATGATCAGATCAAGTTAACTCAAGGGGTTCCATGAAGTCACTTCACCATTTATATCAACTCGCTTTTGAGTTTCGAGGCTTTCCATTTGATCGATAATAGAAGAAAACTTATTGATCATCATGATTGCTTCTAAAGTACTAGCAGATTTATATAATATTGCCCGATATGAGTAAGCAATTCATGATCCCTCATACAAAAGTGATCGTGTTTTAAAATTTAGTTTGATTAGGAACATCTCACTTAATTAACATGTGGCCCTGGGAGTGGTTGATAAAGCAGCAGCAATCATGATGGTGTATAAGAGCAGATCCAAAGTTATCTCCCCATTTTTCCTTGGTCAAGAATTAGAAGGATATACACATGCTAATGAACTTATAACTGATAATATACATATGCTAAAATCTTCAATAAGTAGATGCGGCGTTGTCGTTTTTGTCAGGATACAACGGTGAGGATACATCTTTTTTTTTTCCTTGTAACAAAGGACATATATCATTTCCAAGAACTCTTTATTATCTTTAGCAAATAACTCTTTGCTTTTAAATATAGGATTCGATGAAACCTTAATCATCTTCTCATATGGTCATCCATTTCATATCTATTATATTTGTTCCAGGTTCTAATTAAACGTGAGGATTGTCCAAAATTACAGCGAAGAGAGGAACTTAAACTCATGGTTTATGATTTTGAAATCTTGGTCTAACTTTGAACTTTCTTTATATCAATAAAGAACGATGGTACATATATTCTTCCAAATCAAACATATGTGCTCAAAATGTCAGAAAGACACTTGCTCAACCGTTAGTGATAATGCCCTTAAGAATCAAATGCACATTTATCCATCTATATTATGAGGTAGCTAGCTGATTTAATTGACAATCACCAAGGGTAGACGCGGAGATATAAGTAATAAGCTGACCATCCAAGATATCAAAATCAAACATAGAAAGTCAAAGGACAAGAGAAAAAACATATTATTGACACGTGCTAAATTTATTTTCTTACAATTATGCGGTAGTTTAGAGTTGATATGGTCTGACCTCGTGTGGAATATATGTAAAGAGAATCCCGCGTTACAAGTGTAATATTGACGCTCGCAATTGAGAGGCCAACTTCTAAAATCAATGGAAACTGGCGATTAATTTTCGTTTTGCCGGTAGCATTTAGTTAGAGAACTTGGCCTATTTTCTTAATGCCCCAACGGAGTTAAGTTTGTCGTGTCGCGACTAACAACTGAGGATGTTCTTTTATTTTCTAATTTTGTATTTTTGGGTCAGAACTGAGGATGTTCTTGGAATCTCATCCAATGAAGCAAATGAGGAGGACATACCTAAAAATCAAACTAGAGGAGAAGTCTGGTAAGCAATTGGAGAATTGTTTTCTCATTTTAGTCATGTGCTCATTACTTTGAGTTCGGGGGAACATGCGATATCAAGCGAAGAATAATCGTACTGAGCTAATAATGCATGTTTGAACACCTTTATTATCGAGGACTTTATTGCGATTATTATAATCTTGCGTCCAATTTTAAATTAGTGGACAACTCAACATGCTCGGTATTAAGCAACCTTCTTTGAAGAGTAGCTTAGGACTTTGTAGAGTTTCAACCCTCCAACCAGTACAAATAGAGCCCCTCAAGTCCCATAACATCCCCACACCAATCCTCTTACACTTGCTAGTTGGGACTAATTAGTGCAAGGGCGTTTCATACCGCATTTCCAGCAAACAATATGAGCTACCCATACTACTCTCCGCCTCCGCCGCCGCCGCCTCCTTCGACTCCGGTGTGTAACACCACTGCTCCTCCTCCACCGCCACCGCCGCCAAGCCACCATCACAAACCACCACGAGGCCACCACCATCACCACCACAAGCAACCGCCTCCACCCACCTATCACCACCACCATCCGTATGCACCACCGCAGTCACCGACAGGTGCTCCACTTTCGCCACCAACCTATGTGACTCCACCACCAAAGGGCGGGGCTCCACCACCGTCTCAAAGTGGTGGTGCACCTCCACCTAAGGGGGTTTACCCACCAAGTCCAGGCAAGGGCACTCCAAGTTCCCCACCAAAGGCATCACCTCCCAAAGCTTATCCACCGAGTCCTAGCAAGGGCACTCCAGGTTCACCACCAAAGGCTTCACCTCCCAAGTGGGCCCAACCTCCAAGCCCCAGCAAGGGCACTCCAAGTTCACCACCAAAGGGTGGCGCCCCACCTCCGTCTCCAAGTGGCAGTGCACCTCCACCGAAGGGGGTTTACCCACCAAGTCCTAGCAAGGGCACTCCAAGCTCACCACCAAAGGCATCACCTCCCAAAGCTTATCCACCAAGCCCTAGCAAGGGCACTCCAAGTTCACCACCAGCTGCCTCACCTCCCAAGGGAGCCCAACCTCCAAGCCCTAGCAAGGGAACTCCAAGCTCACCACCGAAGGCATCACCTCCTAAAGTTTATCCACCAAGCCCTAGCAAGGGCATCTCAAGTTCACCACCAAAGGCATCACCTCCTTATTCTAAGCACCCACCACCAACGCCGACCCCTAAACTACCTCCATCATACCCTGCTCCACCCCCCAGATATGGCCCATCGCCACCTATTTACGGTGTACCACCTCCATCGCTCCCACCTTCGTCGAATATCAATGCACCTCCCGGTGGCAGTGGCCAACACACGACCGTCATCGCTGTATGTGTATCATTAGGTGGTCTCTTCATGCTGGCATTTCTCGCGGTCGGTCTCTTTTGCGTGGCCAAGAGGCGAAAGAAGCCAGTCATGGTCCCAGGACCTCCGCCTTGTGTAGAAGTGGAGGAGCATGAAGTGGTCCACGAGACAATAGCCACAGGGCCGCACGGTGAGCAAAGCATGACCGTCGACATTGAAGATGACGTGATAATTCACCGTGGTGCCATCGGTGGAGCTGCTGCTGGTGCTTGTCACGGCGGTACCAGCAGCCCTCCATGCGAACAAAGTCATCCTCCGGGACATCCCCGTCCCTGCTGAGCTTATGTTGCCTTCTTGGTTTGAGCGACTCTATTTGATTTCCTCGTCTCAAATTTAGTGCTCTCTCTATACATTGTTATTGGGTTGTCGTGATAAGAGTGTAATAACCTCAAATGTAATTGGGCTGGTTTGTAATGTGTGCATTCAACTTTGTATTGAAAGAACGAAATAATTGTTTATCTGATACTCATTGCTATAACAAATAATATGTTCAAGTTTCTATATGAATAGTTAGCTCGATGACAGCCCGTAAAAAATTGGTGGGGGATTAGATCAAAGCAAAAGTGAGTTATGAGCTTATGTAATTCAAGACTCGTACTACGATAGCCGCAGTGGTCCTTAGAGGAACGATGTCATCATATAATGGAGTGGTTAAGAGAGTGGGAATTTCAATTGGTTGGATGCCGACATTTGCATGCATCTGCTACGGAGAGATATCCCACTGTCACATCGAATATTAGGACCATGTACCCAAAATACAACAAAAAAGGAAGAGGAAGAAAAGAAATAAAAAAGAAGCCTTTAACAAAAGTCTCAAAGTCGTGATATATACTAGTATCGTTAGATGAAGTCCGCACCAGGAGGTACGTTGAGCAACAATCGTAGGACAAACTTTACATGAATTGATGACGCGAAAGAGACGAAACTTATCACTCGTTGTCCTGTTTTGAAAGGAATTAGGACAAGAGGTTGAAAAGTCGTACCGCAGATAGAAGATTTTGTGGAATGGGAACAGGCTTCCGAGAACGAGAGATATCACCTTTATCAAGTTGATATTGCTGCATTTTACTGCCTTTGGCATACTTAGATGAAAATCGCGAGATTAGCTAAAACATTTGCCCCACAATCCCTCTAACTATATAGTCATTTAACAACCGATATCTTGCTAATCACAGAGGGGGAGAGGGAGAAGTATTTTAAACTTTATTAAGATTATAATTTCTGTACATTACTCAGAGGGTACAAAAAGGTGTATGTACCTCAAAGAATTGGTGAGCTGCGGGGGCGAAAGAATGGCTTTGATGAACTAGTAATTGAGCAACGGCGATCACCTCCAAGAAATATACCATGCCTTCTATCAATATAACTCGACCTAAGATTATAATCTGGGGGAATCCTCCAACACAACCAGTCAATCAGAGGTATTATCCGATCCAGTCTGACTGCAAATTTGAGGCACGTGCTCAAGCCAATACTTTCTTCAGAAGCATGAGGATCAACAGGAACAGAGACATTTCGAGCACAAACTTAGGACTTGCCACGCGTCCGAGAAATTGTGCCCACCTGTAAGTTCAACCAGTACATAGCTGCTGATAAAGCCTGTTATCCATTTCAGGATCCCCATCATAATCAGAGAGGTAGCAACCATTAACCATTCAAAAGTTTGAATCAAATGAAAATTCCCTCTTTCTGGCGGTGAAATGTAAAACATATACATGTCCAATCCAAATGCACCAAAGTCCAAACCACTTGAGGTCAGTCAATTTAACAATAGCACCTTGTAGACACATGAACATTAGACGATAGATTCAGAAAAACCAAAACAGTCATGCATGTCAGGAGAAGTATTGCAGCTTCTCTACCATGTAGACCAATGTCATCTCAACATTAATTATGTAGGTCTTACTGAGGCACCACATGATCAACGGTTTGAATGGACTTCATCTATGTGGTCTAGTTATACAATTAGACACTTACCCTTTGTTTAGGAGAAAGGAAGGTGAAGGAAATGAAAGGTGGATATGAAAAGTTGGAAGAATTTGAAATTTCTACGAGAAGGTTTTTAGAGGCAAAATTTTAAATTTTCACCACCCACCCTATATTTTCCTCCCCTCTCTGTCTACTACACAGCATCAGGTGAAAGGAAGACCTCGTAGAATTATTTACCATGTTTCTATATTGTCCAAGTATAAGACACCTCTTTTGATTAGTCCAAGTGGAAAAAAACTTAAAGTAACTATCAGATGCATTCTAGATAGTTTCTGCTAACCTGCACACTCCCACCAATTTCCGAAACAGAATGCAAATCATCTTATGTGATTCGCATTCTTGGTAGTTGCATCAACCAATTAACTCAGAGGTGTCCCAAATGCAAGTGCAGGGTAAGTCAAAATGTAGCTCTCACTCAAGCGCTGCAATCACCCCCATTGTAATGGTTAGATGTCATTACGCTTGGCAGTGGCACAAAAGTCATATTTGACATCCATTTAGGCAACAACACAACTACCACTCCTCAGACGATGATCCATTGAGAAGTAATACCCAAACACCAAACCAAAAGCAAAGAATTTTACATGAAACTAAAGGCATAATGATCGATTCTGTTTAAGAAAACACATAATTTTGTTTCAGGTGCTTGATCCACCCATTATCGATTATAACATATAAATGTCATTTAAACATAATATGATATGGCAATTACATAAATCAGATAATAAAAAGAAACATCAAGGATGAGTGCATACGTGTAAACTAGACGGCGCCATAAAAAGAATAAGAGAGAGGACATACCCATTTCCTTCTTGAAAAGTATTGTTTTCACTATCGATCTCCTCTTTAGCAAATTCTTCTAAAATTGCACGTTGTCGTTCATTTATCTCGCTGAAAAGTAATCAGTCAGAAAGTATATACGTAGCATCAACTTTTGATGGCCAAACAACCAAGTCCTAAGGTCTTAATCAACGATAAAAAATCAATACTGGATTTAAGAATTCCTGATTAAAACTTCTGTTACTTTGGTTTATAATATTGTTCCTTTTCTGGGATTAATCAATCAATGTACAAAAAGAATGGAAGTCCTACAATGAAAGTGATACTTGTTGACATGTCCCAAGATAGTCCCTGACTTTATAGGGAATATGTTGAAGTCTAGTGACAAAAGATTTAGATATCTGCATTTTTCAGAGTTTAAATAGCAAATAAAGTTAATGTACTAACATTACTTGTGCACTGTGCTTCCATGAGAAGTAGTAACTCCATTTCTAAATCATCCAGAAAGGCAACTCAAACGAATACTAGTCACAGACGCATATTGACCCGACCAATCATGCAGAAGGAAAACCAGGAAGAGGAGGAGGAAGAGGAGCAAAAGGATATCATTGAAACTCATTTAAACCCTGAGTACTAAGAAAACAGACATCAATATAACTAATAGCATACCTGGGGAATTTAACCCGAAATCGCACAAATTGATCTCCATGACTGACAAGAAAACCATGTTTTGGTAGTCCTGTAGCAACGTAGTGTCTAAAAATAATTTTGGTAGGAAAAAAGCATCACAGTTAATGCAAAATAATTTATTATTTCTATAGACCTTTTCCTCTGAGAACCACAAGCTGTCCAGGCTGTACCCCCTCTGGTATCTGAGAAGGTAAATTTGCAAATAAATACATTACTAGTGTAAGCAAGGAAGAAAAGTCCATCCAATCAAAATGAAAGTCGGAGAAAGGATTCAATTTCAGTGGCATATATTATTGACTCGCAAGACATCACTATTTTCAAAAGGTAAATGCCCTCTTTTTACCCATTTGCTTTGTAAGATATTTGAGAATCTACGAGTCCATCCCACCCATTCCCCTGCTCCCCCAAACGCAACCCCAAAAAAAGAGAGGCAAGAGCACAATAGTTGGAATATCTTAATGGATAGTTCTAGAACTGTCAGTGTCACCTTGTAAACCACAATCCGGCAACGTTTTCCAATTTTAGATATTTTCATGCTGTTGAACCAACCATGTACTCATGTAATTAAAAGGTGCAAACAGAAATCTAATGGTGATAACGTATTAAAGAACCTATTTTGTAGTATTTGCAAATTTTTATGCATTTATTTATCTATTTATTTATTTTTGTTCAAAACATATTCCGATAGTGTTTACTATCTCGAGAAGGTAGTCAATATTGGCCGTAAGTTATAGTTTGAAACAAAACCAACTAAAAAGAATTAGTACATTCTTATATAAGATAGTGAACTGTCTTCCTTCAAAAATAGATGTGAACCAACTCAATCTAACCCAAAAACTGCTTTCAAGATGAGTGGCATACCGCTTCTTCTTGTTGACTACTGATCTACATATTTTTTATTTGCCATTGCACAAGAAAAGGACCCCCAAAAATGAATTAGTGGTAGGATGTTACACTGAACCACACATTAAAACCAGGAGTTAAAGCAGTAAAACATCTGTAATAGTGATTTGCTACATTAGCATCCAAATATTAGTTTTACTGATCCTATTACTCATGTTAACCCTTCTAATCCACTCAGAAGGTCAAAGGTCATCCAACATTAATGTCCCTTTATTGTTAATTATTAATGACACTGTCCAATTAAATCTGCAAGCACAAATATGTCCCCATTTGGCATGGACAGTTCTTACATTAACTTGTACTTTCCCCGATAAAGTTGGGACCTCAACTTTACCACCAAGAATTGCCTGTCACAGAAACAAACCCCAAAAGGTCAAGGAACCGGGTTACAGATATGTATCTGAATAACATGGAACTGATGCTGCCATTGAAAATACACAGTAAAGATGACATTAAAAGTAAAGTCATGACAGAGCAATGCACAAGCAAGGAAAAGTTCAGCATTAATCACATCATTATAAGTACAATGAACATGCCACAACAATCAGGTACCAATTTCAGCATGCACTGGTTAGAGTAAAAGCTAATATCTTAAAGTTTACTAGATTTTACAACCATCATGGTTGATGAGAGCAATTACAAACCAAAACACAAAAAGGATTTCAGATATGGCATGAGCTAAAGCTAGGTAGGGGAACTTTCTTACAAGTGTAATAAGAAAGGCAAAAACATAGCATGCTCAATAGTTTTGTTCTCACTTGTGTGAAGCTAATTTCTGAGACCACATATACATCTGCACCGTCTCTGGTGAAGGTACGATCTTCAGCCACCTGCATGAGCACAGTTACAAGACTTCAAAATGTAATGCAAGACTACAAGATGTTTTATGATGACATCCAAATTTTTTTTTATGGTAACAACAGTTTTCGGGACAATGTCCGAATGGATCAATCATGTGAGAGATTTCAAAAAGAGAGAAGATGTAAAGCAATATAGATTTCACCAGAAAGCTCCAACAACAGCAGGATAAAGCTTCCACCATTAAGTGAGATCAAAGTTGTCAATGAGATCATTATTACCAAACAACCAGAAAAGAAGAGGAAATCATGCCTTTAGTTTGATGAATAAGTTTCCAGGTCGAGTCCTCCTTGCTCCAGCATTACCAGCCTCTGGCACGCGAATTGTATCTTCCGAATCCACACCTACACCATTTAGGAACGGAAACATCAGCTTATCCACTGAAGACAACATCAGACAGAGTCTGTTCTTTGATAAAGGTAATTCATGTTGATGACATAAAGATCTACGTCATATGTCCCTACTGCATTGATTTACCCCGTAAGCCATTTGAATTCACCTGATACTATATGTGGTCACAGATACATTTCTTTTAAAAACATTATTTATAAATGAATATGTTCTTGCAAAAACAAGCCATTTTCACTCCCCAAAAAGAGAAAAGATAGCAACTATATTATCGAATAGAAAGAACATATTATAGCATATGAAGTTGGTTACAAGTCAGCTGTTTACAACTTGCAAAGAACCACAATATTTTTTCTAGAATGTGGAACTGCCAACTTATCTGAAAAACTTAAGATATTAGAAAAGCTTTTCAATAATGGCACTTTCTAACAGTCAAATGATCTTCCACTTCCTCTGACAGTATGTCCAGAGTCAGCCGAGGGAGGCTAACAAGAGGTCTGGAGATATTCGAACACTAGACCTTCTGCTCTACAAGTCGGAATAAAGAGTTGTTACAGCATTCTAGTTAACAATGTATGAAAATGAAGATATCAAAAAAAAAAAAAATGGTAAGTATTGAAAAGGATAAAGCTAATACTGCTCTCATTTTGGGAAAACGAATCATGAAGCTTCAGATAAAGCAAACTCTTGTGATTAAAAGTTTTGCAGGTTCACTAGTGTTTATTTTCATGCAGCCATCAAATGGAGCAGTAACAGCCTTGCAGTGTCAACAAGAAATTATTTCCTTACTCAGAAAAAATCCTCATTCAGATCATCGAGAATTAACCATGAGAACTGAAAAATATTTTAAGAAGAACACAGGAGTAACTGAACTTCAATAATCATCTCCATGAACATCACAATCATGAGAGAAAAATTAAGTTCAGTGGATAAATATAGGTTTAACAACCCAGCCTGAACCAATGTACATGTGTTTTACACTCAAACCAGAACAATAAAACAGTGAAGCCTACAGTAGCACTTTTTGACAAAAACAACATTAATCACAGAAGCCATATAAATTTAACAATAAAAACTGAAGCCATAAAGCTGTAAAATGAGCATGCACAACCATGTTACTCTCCCGGATCTCACCCAGTCAGCCTCATTCATCATTTTACGTTGTCACAGAAATGACGAATCCACAAAATACCCATGGAACTCTATCAGAGATCAATAACTCTGACCTACCGGCAGGAATTGTAACTTTAACTTCCTTAGTGCCTTCAACAACCCCTGATCCTCCGCATGAAACGCATTGCTCCTACACAAAGTTACCGAGTATTAGCAGCTTAACCAAGAAAATTGAAATTACAGACGGTACTGAGAAGTAATGGTAAACCTTGACAACTCTCCCCGAGCCGTGACAGGTAGTGCATGTTGCTGTAAATGGGGGAATAGTGACCTAATAGCAAGGAAGACCAAAGTACATGTCATGTATACTAAGTGATGGTCCATCAAACTTCCAATCAATGACACAATTATCCTCAGAAGCAACCAGTCCAGAAGAACTCAACCACTAATCAGCATTGTTACAGAGCTCATGAAAGCTCTTACCCTCCCAACTCCTCTGCAAGTTGGACAGACTCTCGCCTTGACACCAGGTGGATAGCCACCTCCATCTGCATTACCACAAAGACATGACCTTCATGACTTTGCCACAGTAAATGTACTATTACAATAACTCATAAAAAATCAAAGGATATCATAGACAAGATCAAACATCAGTAGCTGGGATTTTTATATGGTTACATACAGCCAATAACAAGAAAACAACAGTTAAGTTAGTTCTCATTTGAAGCATATTCGCCTCACACTTTACAGGCAATCATGAATCTTGTTTTTTATTTTTGATAAGCTATCTGTGCTTTTCATCCTACTTTTAAGTTCTACGAGGACATGCCCAAACCTCCAGAAAGTGTAAAAACTAATTTTATGTTGGTTGACATACCTTTAGCAAGCAAATGGGATTAGAGCAGAGTACCAGTGAGCATAAAGTGATAGCAATTTTAGCTTCTAAAGCTAGAAAAATAAACAATTTGATCACCAAGAGCATTGCAGAAACAAGAGGTAGAAGGATATACTATAACCAGCATGATCAAGATACTATACGAACCACAAGAATCACAAGGAACATATGCTTCAAAGGACAGATCTTTTGTGCACCCTTCCGCAGCTTCAATGAAAGAAAGTATCAGTTCCACCTATAAGGTTCCAACAAATGTGGGCATTAATGGGTCAGAAATCCAAGCGATATTATCTCAGGCAACAACCAAGATCAAGAATAGATATCCGAGTAATATTATCTCATAAACAAACAAGACCAAGGGTATAACTGTGAACCTGAATATCAGATGCAAATCGATCTGTCTCGTCCTCAAAAATCTGAAACGACATCAAATGTTTTTTAGCTAGATATTGTGGAACAGAATATTGGAAGAAAGTGACTTGCAGGACACTTGGGATTACCTCAGAAAATATCTTGTGGAAGGAACTAGAGAAATGCCTCCCGTAATCATGTGCGGACCCCTCAGCATCTCCTTCACCATATTCAACATTTACTGAACTTCTAGAGCGTTTCTTCAATAAAGTAATTTAAAAGGCTCAGTAATGTAAAAATGCTCTAACAAATGCAGCTATGCTTCGCTATGTAATTCAGTTGAAAGTAGAGAGAGTTAGAGATTTTACCCTGTCATACTCTGCTCTTTTTTCAGAACTTTGCAAAGTCTGAAATTATTTGAAAAGGCAGGTGACAAAAATTGTCACCTCCAGTGTATCAGACATCAAAACACCATGTAACAATCTTTGAAAAATAGTTTTCCTCCACTGGCTTCTAATCAGTTAGACAAACCTCATAAGCATCTCTTATCTCTTGAAATTTCCTCTTTGCAGAAGGATTATTCTTATTTGCATCCGGATGGTACTTCTTTGCAAGCTGCATTGCAGACAACCCAAAAAACTGAATCAGATATGGGAGTCGAATAACAACTAAAATAGGTGCCATGGCATAAAGAATTTATCCGACAAGGTCAGTCAGTTATAACAATCAAGTTGACTGAGATACTACGACCTCTAATGTTAGAAATATCCACTTGATTCTCAACCATGAAGAGAAGGATTGGATACTCACTTGCTTTCTGGATGAAAGATGTATAATAAACAAGAATATGTGATATACGTATTAACATCAGCCTCGCCTCCACAAAGTAATGCTAAGATGTCAGTGTTCAATTCACGCAGTATTTTTTAGCACTTTTTAAATCGTTCTTCAGGACAACTCATTTTTTATTTTCTTGATAAACACTATTAAGATACATATTGCAGCAGAATCCTGAAATTCACAGCTCTCAAAATTCATTTCCAGAAAAATCGCCCAAAAGAGTGCGGTATTAAAGAACTTCTTCAAACTTCACAAAAGCACTTGTATCACCAACTACACTCGTAACTATTTCCTATCACTGGCAAACCGACAAGCCAAAGCAATTTCTAGGGGGGGGAAAAATTCTTAAGCTCGACTAATCAATTTATAGCATTAGCACGAGTTTCGATCTATGTCCTACCTCTATATATGCAATGCTTTGCTGTAACCCAGTGGAATAAGTTTCAAATCCAAGGCATCCTATGTGCAAAATACAGTTGAAGAACTAGCTCCACACATCACAAGAACAGGTAGGACATGAAAGCCATCTCTTTTTCTCATCTTGTGAACATATTAGTCATCATTCATTCAAAGGCATTTATAGTACAAACCAGCGTACCAAAGAACATGCATTCTCAATGCAATGGTGTGGATCGGTTAAACACCAATGTGATTCCCACCCTCAACTACATTCAGTACACAAGTTTTACCCACCGCATGAAAAGCCTTCTTAATCTCATCTCGGCCGGCATTCTCCGGCACACCAAGAATATCATAGTAGCTTCTTGCAGGGTAGCGACAAGAGCCTAAAATTGTACAAACAGAGCAACACCCGAATTTCATGAATCACTTCAATCAAATGAATTAGCCGTTTCATATCTACCCAACCAAAAAATATATATACATATATTAAGGGAAGGAAGCAGGACTGCTCCAGAGGTAGTAAATGAACAAAAAATCGTACCCGTCGCATGAAGATGCCGATAACTCCATGGTGACCTCAAGGTCTCACGGTCGATAGGATTTCCAGTAAAAGGACTGCAACTGTACGAAGCTGATCGGATGAAAAGCTTTCAGCTACTGACAAGCTTCCACTCATGAGCTAAGCAATCACTACATTGCCAAGGCGGAAGAAAAGAACAAAAGAAAGAAAGCAAGCTTACCTCGGGCGAGCAAGAACGCCGCCCTCCGCCGCGAATCGGAAACCAAGCCATTCGCAATCGAATTCGTCCGCCCCGCGAGCGAAGACAACACCAATCGCCGCCGGCACTGCGCAACGACGGAAATCAGAAAATCACAGAACAACGGACGGCGAGAACGACCGTGACGCCCTAAAAATGCTCGATCGAACTCGCTCACCGATCGTAACCAGCCGAAGCCGCCCATGCGAAATGGCAATCCTCGCAAAGGCGCGAGATGTGGCCCCCCGGAAGAGGAAGCGGAGCAGGAAGATTCTGGAGACGGGGGGAGAGGGGTGGAAAGGGGGGCGTGGTGGCGTGAGCATCAAGGCAGAGAGAGGAACGCCATTGGTGCTTGAGCTTGAGCCTGTGGGGGTGGGGGGAAGGTTTTAGCTAGGGTTTATGCAACGGTTTGGTTTGATCAAAACCGTCTCGGCATGATTTTGCCGTTCGGTGGGACTTGTCAGAATTTTTCTTCTTCTTTTTTAATTTTCTCTTTTTATTTTTCATTTTAGGTCTCTCTTTTTTCGTTAGTGCCGCTGCCTTTCAACATGTTAATAGTCTTGACTGAACCGCAAACGATCTTGGATATTTTATTCTTTCGGATGGTGGATCTTGAGTTATTCATAAATATTCAATGACTCGAACATGCATCGTCATCTTTGCATATTTTATTCTTTCAAATGATGGACGTTAAATTATTCTTAAATATCCAATGTGATTCATAAACTTATAATCCCTTAACTTTTCGATAAAGTCAAATCGGCCATTAAGTTTGCTATTCATGAATTTTCATAATTACACCATTAATCAAATTCTAGAATTTTTTTTTTCATTTGAATTATTTTCCTAAGTCAACCAGAAAAATATGCTAATTTTTTTTATTATCTTTTTGGTTTTTATAAATATCACAATAGAGACAGTTCAATTTAAGTGAAAAGTAGACGGATAAGATTGAACAAATCGAAAATTTAGAGACTACACTGAACATTTATTAATAGTTCAAGTATTATGTTAAATGAATTAAACGTCCAAAAATAATATTGTAAATTAGACTAAAGTTTGGGAACCGTTACTATTGATTATCCCAATCCTAATAAAGTGTCATTATTGATATTTTGATAGTCATTATCAATTTCGTCTCTTCTTACTTAGTTCTCCAATTCATATTTATTTTGGCTTGGAGCTAATCAATGCTTTAAGAATTATGGACCTATTTAATATCCCATTTTTTAACGATGGTCCCATGAGAGCTTCTTTCACAAATATTATAATGAACATTTTGTCCTGTGAAATGGTTGTTGAAAAAGTTATCATTACTGTTAAAGATACAGTTCAATATTTAAAGTTAGGAAAGAAAGTTATTATTAGTGTACAAATATTTTTACCTTTCTATAACACTCTTAAATGTAAGCATTTATGTTTCTAAAATTGCTAAAACGTGCATTGATGTATAAATTATTTAAGCCCATCATCGGGTATCAATTCTTTTTGTTGATCCCAAATGAGCAGTTTAAAAAATTGAGTTAGTTGAAAATCGTAGGACGAACAAGAAATAAATTTTAAAAAAATATATAATTAAATCCAAAATATTTACATTTATGCAATCAAGTACCTCAGCCAGCTTCATCCGATTTTAATGTTCTTTTATGGCACACAGCATTGACGTGGCGCTCGCTAGGCCCACATAATAAACAAAACCCTAAAATTTAAAAATAAAATAGTAGAATAAGCTCGACAAACTAAAAAAAAGAGAGAGAGAAAGGCTAAAATGTTCGAAAAATTGGAAAAAGAGAGAACATAATTAGAGATAATGAAGGCATGGTCTATTATTTAAATATTCTAACATACACAATATTCTAAATTTCATAAATAAAAAAGATTGAATGCATAACTAGCAATATTATTGGGTAATGATTAAACACATTATTAGAGATAATCTAATGCAATAATTTTTTAGTATATTTTGAAATTTTTTACTAAAGTATCAATAAGAAAGTTATCCATAATCGAAAAATAATAATATAACATATTTTGCCAATAAATGAATATCATACAATGATAAAAGGTGAATATAAGCAAATCAATAGAAAAGGTTGCCTATGATTTCCAAGAAGTTGTAAAAGAAAAATATGTGGTGAGGTATCCAAGAAAGATGAAATAAATAACAAAGATTGTTGTTAATTTTCAATACAATTATTGTTTCGGCAACAAATTTCCAATAAATGGATATGTGTTTCGACCCGATGAAGGGAAAATATAGTACTTTTGTATAGCGACAGAGACAATTTTCAATATACAAAAAGCTCTTTGAGTATTGATCCCAAAAGTTAGACAACCAAAATGAATATGCAACTTTAGACCAATTAATATGTGTAATGTTATTTACAAAATTCTCACCAAAGTGATCCTGACCAGACTAAAGGAAATGCTTCCGCAACTCGGCTCGCCTAGTTAAATCAGTTTTATTCCCGATAGACATATTCAGGACAATGTTATCATCACACAAGAAGGAATTCACTCGATGAGCAAACTTCAAGGGAAAAAGGGATATGTGATCCTTGAAATTGACCTTGAGAAGGTGTATGATCGACTCAAGTGGTCATTCACTGAGGAGACTCTTCGCATGTCAATTTTCCTAGATTCTATGGTTCGTTTAATTATGCATTGCATCACATCATCATCCCTGAGAAAGCATATGATTCCATAAGAGGCAATTCACTCGATGAGCAAACTTCAAGGGAAAAAGGATTTATGATCCTTAAAATTGACCTTGAGAAGGCATATGATCGACTCAAGTGGTCCTTATTGAGAAGACTCTTCACATGTTAGCTGTCTAAATTCTTTGGTTTGTTTAATTATGCATTGCATCACATCATCATCCTTGTAAGTTTTGTGGAATGGCAATACTACAAAGAAATTCTTCCCAAGTAGGGGAATACGCTCTTTCACCGTACATTTTTGTGTTATGCAAAAAAAGCTTGTCTCACCTTTTTAGTAATACAGTAAATTAATAACGGTGGAAACCTTTTTGCTTTCAGGGGAGTGGACATGAATTTCTCATCTAATGTTTGTGGATGATCTCTTGTTAATGGCAGAGGCTTCAAGAGATCAAACGATTGTCACCATGCAATGTTTAGGTGATTTTTGCAATAGACTAGGATGGATTATGAGCAAGGCTAAAACTAAAATTTTCTGTTCGAAAGATGTTTCTTTGGGGCTGAAACGTAATTTGAGTAAGATTTTTGGTTTCGGTGTATGCGTGAAGCTAGGCAAATATCTGGGAGTGCCTTTGTAACATGGAAGAACTTCTTCAAGGCATTTTTAACTTGTATTAGAGATGACGAATAAAAGGTTTAGTGGATGGAAATCTAAAAGCTCGTCAGCGGCAGGTCAAATTACTTTATCCCAGTCTGTAGTTATACCTATCCCAATCTATCACATGCAGTGCACAAAAGTTCCAACTTAAGTCTATTTAGAGATTGAAAAGAATTGTCGTGCTTTCATATGGGGAGGCACAAGTGATAAACACCGAATTCACCTCCTAAATTGGGAGTTTATCTGCAAGCCTAAGAATTATGGTGGTCTTGGTTTTAGATCTATTGAACTGACTAATACGGGTTTTATGATGAAGCTAGCATGGCGTCTCAAGACTCAACCTAATAGTCTCTAAGTGCAAGTCCTGATTGCTAAATACTGTTCACAGAAAATGGATTTTCATGCTAAACTTGGTGACTCGATCTTTTGGAAGGCGATTATGAATGTATGGCTGTAGGAGCTTTATGGAGTTTGTGAAATGGCAAACATATTAGGCTTTGGACAGATAGATGGGTACCAAGTATGGAGCCGCTCCATAATATTGTTAGTACCCAACTATCTTCTTTTGAGATAGACAAAAAAGTTTGCCATTATGTGCTGAACGGAAAGTGGAACTTTCAGATATTTTTGGGAATTGTACTAGAAGATAATCTTTTGCATTAGAGTTGTCAAATCTCCTTCAGCCTCTGATGGGAACGATACTCTTTTGTGGGAGGATACTAGAAGCGGGTATTTCTCTGTTAAGTCAGTATGCAAGATAATCAATAGGGCGAACAATCAAGAATCTGCTAGTATATGGTCCACAATTGGGAAATGCAAGGGACCTCAATGTATTAGAACTTTCCTCTGGTTAGCTGCTCATAAGGGACTGTTGACTAATAAATTAAATTGTCTCATAACTTGAGAGGAAATCTATATTGCTTGAGGTGTGAGTCTCATGTGGAAAAATCTTTACATGTTTTAAGGGATTGTCTACCTGTCTCTAGGATATGGCTTAAATTTGTCCCACAATAATATTTGAGAGAATTCTTCTCAATGAATTTGTCATAATGTTTGCATTAAAATCTCTCTGGTAAGGGGCAATCGAATTTTCATCTTGTTTGGAGCAAAATTTTTGGAGGTGTGTGGCTTTTTTGGCAATGGAGAAACAAGTCACTTTTCCCGGACAACTTTGTTTTCCATTCGAATTTGGCACAAGTAATTTGGTCATACATAAAGACAATCAATAAAGGCTCATATGTGAATAACTCAACATTAAGTGGATCATGCCTCTCTTCTGATTTTGGTCAGATGGGATCCTTCACCTTCGAGTGGATCAAACTAAATACTGACGGAGCCTCTAAAGCCAACTCAAGATTTGCTAATGTAGGGGGTTTATTTAGAAACAAAGGGGGTGATTGGATTGGTGGTTTTGCCACATTTGCAGGAATATGTTCGTTGACATAGGTAGAACTTTGGCCGTTATGGTTAGGACTCAATTTCGCAAAATAACTTGGATTTCATAAGATCATTAGTGAGATTGACCCTAGGGCCATCACTGATCTTCATACTCCAAATCTTATGATTGATAATGCTACCCTTACTTTGCTTAATGATATCAAAAGATTGTTACACATTAAAGTGCAACATAACTTTCGGGAAGAAAATAGCTTTGTAAACTAGCTTGCTAATCTTGGAATGACAAACACTTGGATACTAATCTCTTTTCATTTCCTCTTATAGGTTTACTTCATGTTTTATTAGGTAATAAAATAGAAATCGTATCATGAAGTTAAATTTTTATGTTCGGCTTTAACCCTTTTTCATACAAAAAAAAAAATCCAATCAGCATTCAATGTATCTAATAATTAACTTGACATAACAATTGATATAAAATAGATTGACAACAAACTTTGAGAATAATATAAATAATATAGTCTTGGATTCGCATAAAGCACGAACATCACGCTAGTATATAATAAATGAATAGGTAAGGAAAGCGGAGAGATTGACGATACTGCCAAAGAAAAAAGTCCTTTTGCCTAAAGGGAGGGAAAAGGCCATATTATTCTCTTTCTTTGATTGGAAGAAATTGCCTTCCTCCCAAACTGTATTAGTATTTTTGAAATTTTTAGGCATAGGTACCTCTCATACGCTTATAAACAAGAGCCAATTAAAAAGAGCAACTATAAAGTACACCATTGGTGTAAACAAAACTTTCCACACTGAGCCTTGTTTACTCTTCATTTGAAGGTCGTAACTACCCTCATTCTCACTAACCGTCAAATTGAGGGCTTAGCATTTTAATTAGTGCAGTTTACCTAGTCATTCGTGCATCTTCTTAAATTATGCATGTTGATGTATGAGGAAAATACCAAAAAAAAAAAAAAAACTTAGTGTAGAATGCATATTAGGTAGTCATTAATTTATGCACAATCATGCATAGCATCCATGCATTTTGTCTTCATCTTTTTTTCTAAATAATAGTTTGCAAAAAATCTTCATGGCGATGGATAATGATATGCTTTGCTTTTGCTTAGTGTGTCTAGATTGTTTAGATTTTTTGCAATCAATTTATATGCTTTGATTATTGGGTGTTACTTTCTTGTTTGCACACTCTCATCATCACATGTTAGTGGCTTAGGATTAAAATTGGCCAAGACAACTTGCAAAAATATTTTCAAAATAAAGAGAAAAGGTACTAGAAGACTATTAGCTTAATCCAGCGTAATTATGTCCTTGTATCCACTGAATCTCCAATTCACAGAAGTAAAATGTACTTCCGCAATATTATTTGTGTATCTAATCAACCCTAACCAATTAGTGACGGCTCCAAAAGATAAGATTAATCACATACCAAAATACGATCGGTGAGGCTTTGGGAGAGTCCGTGCTTAGCACCACGCCTAATAATCTATTAGCTTTTCCTTTGTGGTTTTCATTGAAGAAGGCAGCAACAAAATTGCATATGGGAAAGTATTGAATGAGGAAGAACTTCAACAAAAAGAAAAAAAAAAGAGGAAGGACAAGCCGGCCTAAATTGTTTACTTAGTATTTAGCATGAATTATTCTTTTTATAAGTAGCGCGTCACCATTTTTTTTTTTTTTTCGTCGATTGTTGGGTCTTTCTCAGGGGTCCCTTGTTTTCATTGATCGATTCATGGCAATGTACCTTTATTCCATACACAGATGACATTATTCTGAAATATGAATTTCAAATTGCTCGATCAATTCTATAAATATAAGTACACACTAGATAAAAAAAAAAAAATCATCGTTAGAGACCTCGTATTTACCTGATAGACTTATTGGATGTAGAAGTCACGAGCATTACCAATGGACTTTCCTTATGCTTGCGCGGTACTAGATAAGAGTGGACCGCTTTAATCGATCCCACTTTCTAATGAAGTAATCCACAATGACTTGAATAGATTCTCCCCTCGATGTCTTACATAGTGTGCCAAGCTCGTCTGCACCTTTGATCACGTGTGCTTCCCGACGGATATGATTAAAGAGTAAGGAGAGACAATACAATAGTGATGAGTCGCGGATACTAGACAAGGGTATATTGAAAAGACCTCAACTTGAAAACTATCTCATTGGAAGAGGCAATAGCGAAACTACTCACTCCGGAGTTCATAGGCCAGGGAGGGCCATTTGACAACCACATGTTATGAAGTAGCCACTTGT
Source organism: Eucalyptus tenuipes (assembly GCA_014182365.1). Taxonomy (NCBI): domain Eukaryota; kingdom Viridiplantae; phylum Streptophyta; class Magnoliopsida; order Myrtales; family Myrtaceae; genus Eucalyptus; species Eucalyptus tenuipes. Next base: position 43,176,150 of record CM024542.1, read on the forward strand.
CATGGCATGCAGCCACCGGTAATAATTGGACCACTACCTGTTGACCAAATTTAAGTTCGACCATTTTCTGATAGCATTGAACCTGTGTTTCATGCTATAGGTAGGTACGGGGGGAACTTGTCCTGTTTTTCTTTGTCGTGTTTCACCGAGTGGAAGAAAATTCTCCAATATCACCATCACTTTCTTGACAATGGCTTACGCATTTAATATAATGATTTCTACCAAATACCAAAGAGGAAATATAGCTCAAAACAATATCAGCATTTTGAAAAGAAAAAGAAAATCGAAGATAGGTCTTTTTTGTGCATTTCTTGAATTCCATGCTTTTTTTGGCCGACGAGTTCGTCATTTCTAGTAAAGGTTGATTGTATTTTGGCAATATTATGTTTTTGAGTAGCTCACTTCCATCGGTCCTAGCTCTGAAGAAGATTAACAAGTCTTTGCAAATAAAGGGCCACGCGGATTAGATATACGATGTCCATTACTCATGTTAGCGGAAAATGCAACGGGCGGTAATGGCCTTGACAAAAATGAAAGATTATGAGGTAATTACATAACGCTTCAAAGTTTAGAGATAAACGCATACTATCCACAAAATTCAGAGGGAAAGAATTTGGAAAGTTTCTCTCCTTCACTAGGACTATAGTGATATCCCTCTCTCACTCTCTCCTAAAACTGTGCAACCAAGTATGTAAACTCAAACTTTAAATTATCAAAGAGTAATAATTCGACTTGGATTTTATGACATTTGTACGTTAGTTGTATGAAGAATTTACATGCTCTCGAGAAGGTTACCAATTTTAGTCCTTTACACGTACAACTTGGTCTCTATCAAGTATCACTTTAGATGATCAATAATTCGATGATGCTTTTTGCCTTTATTCGTCAGATCCATTTAACTTCCCAAAAGCACAGATCAAAAGATGCTTAAAAAGGGGGATTGCTAGCATAGATCATGTTAGAAGTAAAAATCAAATGCGGAAAATAGGATTGATTATAGACAAACCTCCAGCTATTGTTTGTATTTACGTTCGTTGGAAAATCTCGAAAATTCAACGAAATATCAGGTACACTCCACTAACCAAATTCCCTAACATACTGATGGTGAGGATTTGCATTAGATCTTGTGATTACCCGTTAGAAATGAACAATCATTCTTTTTATATACCGTCTTCCATCAAGATGGTTACCAAATGGGCAGTTGTCATCAAAAGGTACGAAACGTGGAAAAATTTAATGTGGAATAATCACCACTTTAAAAAGAAAATGTGGGTCTGAAAATGTGGGATCACACAACATAAATAACATTCTCCCACTTAATCCCATCATTTTCATTATACGGATTATCCAACCAAATCCACGAAAAACTTTATGCTTAAAGAACATAAACAAAACACATGAATCATAGCGACATGTTCTTTAAGAGTGAGTAATTTTTTCCATGTATCACAATATATTTTATTTCTTTAATATCAACCTATATGTGACAACACATCTTAATGACTAAACCCTATGTTTATTCTAGAACCAAGGATAAATATTATTCTCATATCGTTACCCTTACCATCTTTTTGAGGTCGGTCCTCAAAGCCATCTAATCCAAGAATCGTAATGCCCGTAAAAGCCAGGGTAGATAACTTTCATACTATTCAGTTGCATATGCAGGATACCAAATGCGGCTTAAAATGCTTTACACAGTTTCATGAAGAACTAAAAAAAAAACAGTCGGCACCACGTAGCTTAAATCAGAAGTCCCACAGAATATCATCAGGAAACTCAATCTCACACCACCATGATTTGGCAGTACAATCGCGCGGACAATGCAATTGTTGGGCAGATTAGTCTAACACCCATGGTAGTCAATCACTTGGTTCTGCAATTACACGATACTGATGCATTCCTAGTTAGCTTATGTATATCTCGTCTTTATATAAATATATAATGGGGTGGATCGAAGAGACATTCTGACAAGGGGAGTTTATAATGGTACAAAACACTAGGTGTCTAAATGATTTACCCATTCTTTTCATATCAATCTTATAGTTTTCCTGGCTGCCGATTGCACAACATGATTGCTATATACAACGATAAGAACTTAGTGTATCAGAAAGTGGGATAGATTAAAGCAATTTGGTCAAAGAGAATTTCCCGTCTATTTAGAGTTTCCGGGGAAAAAAGCACTGAATTGAAGTTCCTATAAATAAGTAAGTCACATATTTTATAACTTGTGTGTGTGCGCGCGTGCATTTATTTTCCTGCTTTATTTCCCTTTCACAGTTCCAGCACTCTCCCAGAGATAAACCATCTTGACTAGCTCCAAAGCTCTTTAGCGTGCCGTGTTTCACGAATGAAAAGAATCTTCTCTGATGAATTGCGGCATGCCACTTCTTCACAGAGGTATACCTGCTCGACTTTTCCTCCATCGACGTCAAGTTACAAATGACCAACAAGTCATGGAAAATACGCAAAAGAAGTTGTGATGTGACTTGTCTGGACTGCTAAGTATATTTTCCTTAGTTGTCGACTCTTAATTCGATAAGTACAATTACGTGATGAGAACGAGAGGGAAGTAAGACTGAGTTATTTTGAGGTCGACTTGATTATCCTCCGCGACAAAACCGACAAGTGTTTGCTTCTTCCCTAATTTCACGCTTTACCTTTCTTTACCATTGTTTCGATTACATTTTCTTGTATGTTCGAAGAACTTGAGTTTAATTAGATATTGCCTACATGTACACAACACCAACCGGAGATTGGTCAAAGAGAATTTTCTCTTCATTCGAGATTGCGGAAAGAAGGGCTGTAAATTTAAGTTCCGTGTAAATAAGTAAGTTGAATAGATAGTAATTTGTCCTTCTCATTTTTGTCCTACTTCCTTTCTTTCTTTCCCTTCAAAGTTCATGCACTGCCCCAATACCAGACATTTCCTCCATTGACGCCAAGTTGCGAACGACCAACAAGTCTATGCAAGTTCGCAAAACAAGTCGTGATGTGACTACTCTGGACTATTAAGCGTATTCTCCTTCGCCGTGGATCGTGGGTTTGATAAGTCCAATTACGTAAACGAGAAGGAAGGAACACTTGAGATATTTTGAGGGGAGATTAGATTAACCTCCACGCGAAAACCAACAAGTAAACCTCTAGTTTCTTCTTCCCTAATTTCACGCTTCACCTTTCAATTCCCACGTTAAAGTCCAACTGTCCAAACGCAAATTATGCAACCTTGAGAAAACAGAAATTTGCAATTTTCTCTCGGTCACTAGCCAGGCACGTAAGGCTTAGCCCAATCCACGTGGGGTATTTCGAATGACCAAACCAGGCGGTGACCATTTATAGATAAGAGTGTTATCTCCTAAGTCAATCCGACACGGGGCATTGCTGACTTGATGATCCCAATTTTCTTCTTTAAGTACTTGTCGGTTGTACTCATGCTCATGCAAGAAACAAAGAAAAGCCTATCCCAAATAACCTAAACAACCTGTCATGGCTAAATCTCAGAAACAACCCCTCATGTTGTTCCTCGCTTGTGCCCTCCTCATGCTCACGCAAGATATGCCTTGTCTTGCTTCGTCTCGAAGCTCTTCTTTGGTGGCCCTCGCCGATGCTAGTAACCAAACGGTAAATGAGGAAGTGGAGGCACTCCTAACATGGAAGGCTACGCTAGACAGCCAAGGTCGCTATGCGCTGTCTTCCTGGAATGGTAGCAACCCTTGTTCGTGGCATGGAATCGATTGCGATCCTCTCGGCAGCATCACAAGCTTGAACCTTTCGAATTCTGCCATACGTGGTACGCTTCGTCATCTCAAGTTCTCCCGGTTACCCAACTTAGTCACTCTAAAGCTTGCCAACAACTCGTTCTCCGGAAACATCCCTCCAAGCATGGCTAATCTTGCCAAGCTTGCTCATCTGGACTTGTCTCGAAATAACCTCTCAGGAAACATTCCAACTCAACTCGGGTCATTGCGATCTTTACAAGTTCTCGAGTTTTCACGTAATAAGCTTTCTGGTCCTATCCCTCAAGAAATTGGAAACCTTACATCTCTCTTGACGCTCACTCTCTCCGAGAATAACTTCAGTGGCTCTATACCTGATTCAATAGGAAAGTTGGGAAATTTGGCTATCTTACTCCTCGATGATAATAATATCTCTGGCTCTATTCCTTCCAGTATAGGAAACTTAAGCAAGCTCACTCAGCTAAGTCTAAGTGTGAATAATCTGGTGGGCTTTCTTCCCATTGGGATAAATAATCTCACATTCCTTGCACTCCTACGGTTATCTAATAACGACTTTGTTGGCCAATTGCCACAACAACTATGCGGTAGCCAAACCCTTGTAAATTTTACTGCTTCTAACAATCACTTCACTGGAGCTATCCCAAGAACCTTGAAAAATTGTTCAAGTTTATGTAGACTTAGGCTCCAAAACAACTTTCTCAAGGGAAACCTAACCGATGCTCTAGGTGTGTACCCTAACTTGTATTATCTTGAGTTGAGCAACAATGAATTTTATGGTGTGCTCCCACCAACATAGGTTGAATGTAGAAATTTAAAGAGCTTGATAATCTCCAACAATAAAATCTCCGGAACCATACCGCCTCAACTCGGAAATCTGAATCAATTGCACAAACTTGTCCTCTCTTCGAATGATATTGTTGGGGAAATTCCTAAAGACCTAGGAAAGTTGAAGTTGCTACTTGAGCTTTCATTGGGCTGCAACCATCTTGAAGGTCACATCCCTCAAGAACTTGGAGGGTTGCCTAGTCTACAGAAACTTGAAATTGCAAGAAACAACTTGAGTGGCTCAATTCGTACAGAACTTGGGGAGTGCTCCAACCTTCAATTCTTGAATTTAAGTGGGAATAATCTTGAAAACAGCATTCCTGTGGAGATCGGTGATCTTCGGTCTCTTCAAATTCTCGATTTAAGTCAAAATTTGCTTACGGGAGTAATACCTGGACAACTTCAACAATTGTATAGATTGGAAATACTCAATCTCTCACACAATAAGCTTTCAGGTTTAATTGAGTCGACCTTTAGTGATATGGTAAGTTTAACATCCGTCGACATATCATATAATGAGTTAGAGGGTCCTTTACCAAACGTTCTTGCCTTTCGTAATGCTACAATTGAAGTTGTGAGAGGAAACAAAGGCTTGTGTGGAGTTATTGCTAGTCTCAACCCTTGTACAGCAACAACGTCCAAAGGCAAGAACAAAAACAAAAAGTTGCTGCTAATTTTGATTCCTACTTTAGGTTGCATACTTTCGTTGCTTCTTGTTGTGGGAATTTCAAATATAGTATGCCGAAGATCAAGGAAAATAGAGACTAGTTGGAACAATGGACGCAATGGAAACTTGTGGGCAATATTAAGCTTCGATGGAAATGCAGTCTATGAGAGCATTATTGAAGCCACAGAGGAGTTTGATGCCAAATATTGCATCGGTGTGGGAGGACATGGGAGCGTTTACAAGGCCCAGTTGCAAACAGGTGAGACTTTTGCAGTAAAGAAATTTAAGGAAGCAGTGGAAGTCAAAATCGCTAGTCAAAAAGCATTTGAAAGGGAAATTCATGCTTTGATTGAAGCTCGGCATAGGAATATTATCAGGCTCTATGGCTTTTGCTCGAGCTCTCGACATTCATTTTTGGTGTATGAGTTCTTGGAATCAGGCAACTTGAAGGATGTATTGAACGACGAAAAGAGGATAACAACATTTGACTGGAACAAGAGAGTGAATGTCATTAAAGGTGTAGCTTATGCTCTATCTTACATGCACCATGAATGCTCTCCTCCTATAGTTCATCGAGATGTGTCAAGTAAGAACATTTTAATGGATGAAGAATATGAAGCTCACGTCTCTGATTTTGGCTCAGCTAAGGTTCTACATCCCTACTCATCCAATTGGACTTCCTTTGGAGGCACTTTTGGATATGCAGCTCCAGGTAAGTTGGTTTCTTCAATAAAAACATTCAATTAAATTGCCTTACTAAGATTTGACCCAAAAAAGATGGAATTAATAAGAAATAGAAAAAAAAATGTTGTTTTCCCTCTACAGAGCTCGCATACACAATGGAGGTGAAGGAGAAATGTGATGTTTATAGTTTTGGAGTGGTGACATTGGAAGTAATCATGGGTAGACATCCAGGCGATCTCATATCGTCTCTTGCTTCCTCAGCTTCTTCTTCATCAAGCAATTCAACAAGTTCATGTTGGCTCCTGAAACAAGCTCTAGATCAAAGAATTCCATACCCAGATGGTGACACACTAGGTCAAGTGGCTTTCATTGTAATGATGGCATTTACATGCTTGAGTGCAAAACCGGAGCATCGTCCAAGCATGCAACGAGTGTCTCAAGAGATATCGGTATGTAGGTCGATCATGATAGGCCCGTGGGAGGACATAAAATTGAAAGAGCTAGTTGATCCCCGGTGCTTCCCTTATTGACAGTTTGGTCTTTCTAGAGCAGCTCGTGTAAGTAGTTCTCTCTTTTATTTCTCTTCCAAAGATGATATGCACTGTATCACTTATTTTCCCAATGATTAATTAACTACCTGAAGACAACTGCATATTTGCATTTTGTAATTTTAAACCAGATAAAATGGATCGTTGCAGCTTCACCCGACCCTTAAGCTTGGTTTAAGAGATGACAGGTCATGATATGGCATGTCAAAATATTATAGTATACCGAATCATTTGGCATGTGATTGACTAGAGTTCAATACCTATGATGTTTCTTCAATGGATTCGGGGATCTACAAGCTTTCAGTAGTAATGTATGCTCATGCCAGATTCAAAGCGATCATTACAAGGATGTTTCGATCATTAGACTTGTGTTCACGCAACCCTTTGCACAACTTCGAAGAGCTGATATCTCCAAATCAGTGCTTCCCATGAGGTACTTGACGGGACGAGGCATAAAAACGCATAACCTAACATAGCTGTAAGAGTGTTAAAAATGACATCTGGCCTGTACACTAGACAAAGCTCAAATCAGCAATCAGAAGTTCCATGATTTCAGCAAGGTTAAAAAAAAGGATGTCCTGTACAATTCCGTCTAGAGTGATCTCTAGAGAATACATCTAACAAAGTGTAGACCGCCAACTCCTCGTTGTCCAGAGATTTTGTATTAGATGTAAACCAAGAAGATACAAATCAATGCAAATACGATGACGTGGATGACATTGTTGGAGCCACAGTGGACGATGCTCTTGTTCAGTCTCCGGGCATTGTTCTTCCCCCTGCTCAATCTTTGATCAGAGTCGATTACTGACATCAAATAACTTGAGCAAGGAAACGAAAAGCCTTTTTTAATATCTCTAAACCAGTAACTATCAATCAAGTGACTGCATTCTGACATTATAATTTATAAGAACGGCTACAGGCTAGACAGCTGACAATGAAGCTTCATCGATAACACCAATCAGTGAGAACAGATGACACTGGCATAATAGCTAGGCGACTGCTGGTACCTCAAGCGGAAGCTCGAATCAAGATTCATGACGCTATTCTCCAAAATCCTTTTCTTACTTCTTTAGTTGTTCATTATTTAACAGGTTGCGCTGTCAAGCTCAGGGTGAGGGGTTCTCAGGCAAATAGCATGTATTATAGGGTGCATAAAGTTTACTCTATTCCATTGTCCAGTTAACAAGTTTCTCGATGCAGAAGCATTGAACGGATATATGACAACAGCAGCTGAAGGGAAAGAGCAGATCTTAATGACAAAATTATGAACTTCAACGTCAGAAAACTATTGACAATGAAGACAATGAGCTTCAGCAGCCACCTCACTAGACATGGAATTCACCGTCAACTGAAATCACATCAGAAAATTTCACTTGTTGAAAAGTGAGAAGATGACCTGGTTTTCAATTTTTTTTTAATTTATTGGATAGGTTATAGTTAGCCTAACCATCCTTTTGAGGTCGGTCTTCAAGGTTATCTTATCCAGGACTTGCGATGGCCTCAAATGCCGGGGAGGATGACTTTTATACTAATCAGCTGCATATGCAGGTTACCAAATGCAACTCAAATTGGTTTACACATCGCAAGAAGAAAAAACAAATAGGCAACAAGCAGCTTAAAATTAGAAGTCCCACAGTTTCCCCATAGGAAACTCAATCCCACACCACCGTGTTTTGGTAGTAGAATGATGTGGACACTCCACTGGTTGCGACAGATTAGTCTAACGCTGGTGATAGTCACTCACTTCTGCCAACATACTGATGCATTCCTAGTTAGCTTCTGTATATTTGAATTCTTTTATGGAAAAAAAATGCACGGTAAACACGATTGTACTTTCTTAATAGGGTGCATCAAAGAGATTCTGAGATGGGGAGTAGATCATCCGTCAAAACACAAGGTGTCTGAATGACATGCCCATCTTTCATATCAATCTCTTAACTTTCCCAATTCTTATTTGTTTAATCCCGACATAACCTTTTCTGGGCTGCCAATTACACAGTATAGTTGCTCTGTACTCCCAGGAGGTTACACGATTATAATTAACAGTATCCTCCACCTGTTTCCTTTCCTGACTATATAAGAACTTAAGTACACAGAAGAGACAACATTATTCTGCAATTTGTCCTGCTAATTAAGATTTCTCAAAAAAAAAAAAATAGCCCAACAGAAAGTTTTCAAGCAAGGAACGGTAAGTGCAAAAGAATATGAACTTTATTAAGGCTAAGTAATTTCTGTACACTAATATACCCTAAAAAAAATAAGGGAGTTCAGGGGGCAAAAGAATGGCTTTGATGAACTCGTAATTGAGCAACTGTGATCACCTCCCAAGAAAAAAGATGATCTCCTCTATTAAAGTAACTCAACCTAAGAGCATAATCCGGGGAATCCTCCAACACAACTAGTTTCAATCTGAGCTATCATCTGAGCCAATCTGGCTGCAAATTCCATACATGAGCAGGAGCATGAGGATCCGGAGGACCGGAGGCATCTTGAGCATAAACACAAGAAAGTGTGCCCAGCTGTATTTTCAACCAGCACATAGCTGCTGATAAAGACTGTTATCCATTTCAGGATCTCCATCATAATCAGGAGTAGCAACAATTAACTATTTAAAAAGTTGTATTAAATGAACATTCCCTTTTTCTGATAGAAAATTATAAACACGAAGAATGGATAGCATACATGCGCAATCCAAATGCACAAGTCCAAACCACATGAGGTGTCAATGTAACAATATTACCTTCTAGAAACACAAACGCTAAGTAAAAGACTGCGAAAATCCGAAACAGGTCTGCCTATGTCAGGAAAGTCATTAGACAGTCTATACCATGTACCAACATCATCTCAACCGTTAATGATGTAGGTCTCACCATTGGAACCACCAGATCAACAATTTAGATGGATTTGGTCTACGCGGTCTAGATATATATGACGTCAGACACTCAGGCTTTGTTTGGGAGAGAAGATGAGGGAAGAAAATGAAGGTGGGTATATCAAATCCTGGAAGAATTTGAATCTTCTGTGAGAAGGTTTTGGAGGCAAAATTTATGATGTTCACCACCCACCCTATATTTTCCTCCCCTCTCTCTACCACAGAAAGCATCAGGTAGACCTGCTAGAATTTTAAGATATTTTTCGATATTGTCCAAGTGTAAGAAACCCTTTTTAAAGTAACCATCAGATGCATTCTAGATAGTTCCCGCTACACCCTGCCATCAATTTCAGAAACAGCATGATATTCTTGGTGGTTGCTTCACCCTATTAATCCAGAGGTGTCCCAAATGCAAGAGAATCAGAGCCAAGTGCTGCCATCACCCCCGACTGCAATGGTCAGATGGCACTGCACCTGGCAGTGGCACAAAAAATCATATTTCTATGTCTATTTAGGAAAACAACATAACCACGACTCCTCAGAGAATGATCTGCTGAGAAGCAAAGTAAAACCCAAACAAAAGGAAAGAATCAAACATGAAACTAAAAGAATAATGATCAATTCTGATCATGACAACATATAATTTGGTTTCAAAGGTGATTGATCCACCCATTAATGACAAGAGCCCATAAATATCATTAAGCATAAACTGTTGATATAACCATCACAAGAATCAGATAATAAAAATAAACATAAAGGACAAATGGATACATGCAAACTAGATGCCATCATAAAAAGAAGAAGAGGACATACCAATTTCCGTCTTTATCAAATTCTTCTAAAACTGCACGTTGTATTTCATTTATCTTGCTGAAAAGTAACCAGTTATAGAAAGTAAATACATCGCATCAAATTTTGACAGCCAAACAACCAACGCCTAAGGTCTCGATAACGATCAAAAAACAATACTGGAAGTAAGTATTCCTGATTAATTCTCTCATTATCTTGGCTAATAAAATTGTCTCTGTCCAAGCTAACAAATGGCTAACGGAGATGAAGAGGCCTAACTGTTCCTTTTCTGGAAACAATCAAATATTGCATAGCAAGAAAGGAACTCCTACTAAGAATGTGATACTTGTTGACATTTACCAAGATGGACCCCGACTTCAAAGGGAAGTTTAGATTCATTCATTTTTTAGAATTGAAGTTAATGTAATACCGTTACATGTGCAATGTGCCTCCATGAGAAGTAGTAACTCCATCTACAAATCATCCATAAATGCAACTCAAATGGATACTGGCCGTAAATGCATATTGACCAGACCAATTATGCATAAGCAAGAACCAGGAAGAGGAGGAGGAGGAGGAGGAGGAGGAGGAGGAGGAGGAGGAGGAAACTCAATCAAACTCTGATGATTTTGAAAACAGACAAAAAACTAATAAATAACACACAGCTGGGGAATTTTATCCAAAATCGCACATAGAGATCTCCAGGATCGACATGAATTTGGAATCCTGCAGCAATGATGTGTCTAAGAATAATTTTTGGCAGTAAAACAGCTCCACACTTAATGCAAAATAGTTTATTATTTCTTGAAATTGTCTTAGAACCACAAGCTGTCCAGGCTGCACCCCCTTTGGTATCTGAGAAGGTATGTGCAAACAGACGTATGATTATTGCAAGCAAGGAAGAGAAGTCCATCCAATCACAGTGAAAGCAGGAGACAGAATTCATTTTCAGTGCCATACATTATTGACTCAAAAAACGTCACTATTTTCTATATGTGCAATGAAAAGGTGCGAACACAAATCTAATGGCGATAGCATGCTAAAGAATCTTTTTTGCAGTATTTGTACATTCTTTAGACATTTTCATTCTAACATTTTCCAATGCTTCTATAGTTACAGACAATAACTTTCATTCACAACAGTACTTTACTTAATGGAAAGGTAGACAATCTTTTTCCAGGACTTTGCAAAGTCTGAGATTAGTTGAAAAGGCAAGAAAGAAAAATTGTCACCCCAAACATATCAGACATCCAAACAACGTGCGAAAATCTGTGGAAAAAGTTTTCCTCCACTGGAATCTAATCAATTAGCCAAACCTCATAAGCATCTCTTATCTTTTGTAATTTCCTCTTTGCGGAAGGATCATTATTATTTGCATCAGGATGGTACTTCTTTGCAAGCTGCATGGCATACAAGCCAAGAAACAAATCAGACATAGGATGCACGTAACAACTAAAGAGGTGCCATGGCACAAACAATTTATTGAAGAAGTTCAGTCAATTATATTAATCAAAGTGGCTGTGGCACTTGGATATTAGGAATATCCACTGTACTCTGTAAACATAAAGGGAAGGAGTTGACTGAGAAGCAGCAGGAGACTGTTGATGTACTTCTCTTATTTTCTTTCTGGTTGAAACATGTATGATCAACAAGAATATGTCTACTTATTAACATCAGCCTGACCTCCACAGAGAAAAAGTAACAAAGAACGGCTTACTGCTCATTATATGTTAAGATGTCGGTGTTCAGTTCAGGCATGTTAACAGAGAACTGCTTATTACCATACCATTGTCACATTGACTTTTGGAAGTAAGAATAATAGTTAAACCTTTGTAGTAGATCTCAAATCATTCCTCCGGACAACTCATTTGTTCTTTCCATGAACTCTTTCAAAATTTATATAACATAATTCTTGCAGAATACTGAAATTCAGAGCTCTTAAAATTCATTTTCAGGAAAATTTCCTGAAAGAGTTTTAGCATTAAAGAACTTCTTCAAACTTCACGAAAGTACTCCATGTCACAAGCTGTAATTGTAACTATTTATAGTCACCGGCAAGCCCAAAATCAATTTCTCAACAAAAAAATATTCTTAAGCTCGAGTAATTAAATTATAGCATTAGCAGACCTATGTTCTAACATTATATTTGCAATGATTGGGCATAACTCAGTGGAATAAATTTCAATTCTAAGGCATCTTATGTGCATGGAAGAAGATGAAGAACTAGTTCCACACATAACAAGGAAATGTAATACCCAGGAAACCCATCTCTTTTTGTCATTTTGTGAGCACATCATTTGTTAAAATGGCGTTCATCATAACTTAAACTAGTGTACCAAAGAACAGGCATTCTCAATGCAATGGTATGTGTTAGAATATTTAAATAATAAATCAAGCTTTCACTCAAAAGCTTAAGTTTTTAGAACAGTTAGCAGTGGTCTCACAAATTCTCACATGATATTAGAACTAGGGGATCCTGAGGTCAAATTTTCGAGGCCCCTATTTGCCTCCTCAATTGAATATTTGCACGCTTTAAGCTAAGGCCAAAGTCCAACCTACCCACAATCTCATAATATGAATTGTTAAAAAACCACTGTGATTCCCATTAGTTTCCCTCGACTACATTTAGTACAAAAGATCTACCCACCACATGAAAAGCCTTCTTAATCTAATCACGTCTGGCATCCTCCGGAACACCAAGAACATCGTAGTAGCTTCTTTTGGGGTATCGTTGAGAACCTGAAATTATACGAACAGACCAACACCTGAATTTCATGAATCGCTTCAATCAAATGAATTAGCCGCTAAAACCAAAACGAAAGAAAAAAAAAATCAAGGGAAGTAAGAAAGACTGCTCCATAGGTAGCAAATGACAGAAGCACACCCGTTGCATGAAGACGCCGATACCTCCATGGCGACCTCAAGGTCTCACAATCAACAGGATTCTTCCCAGTTTAAAAAAAAAAAACCCGCGACTGTACGAAGCTGATCGATGAAAAGCTTCAGCTACTTCCGTTCATGAGATAAGCAATAACTACATCATCGCAGGGGAAGAAAGAGAGAGAAAGAAAGAAAAGCTTACTCCGGTCGAGCAAAACCGCCCTCTGCGAATCCGAAACCAAACCATTCGCAATCGAATTCGTTCGCCGGTAACCGAAGACAGCAAGCGCCGTCGCCGGCACTGTACAACAACCGGAATTAGCGAACACAGACCAACCAAAAAAAGAAGAACGACTGGACCCTCCTGAAATGCTCGATCGAATCCGCTCACCCATCGTAACCAGCTGAATCTGCCCATAAGAAACGAAATCTTTTGGCAATAAGAGATTGGGGAAAAGGCGTTAAATTCAACCCCCATAACCGTGGCGATCGAAGACTGAAATGAGTACGATCGAACGAGAGAGTAGCGAGCACGATGCGGAGGTTTGGCTTGAACGTCAAGGCAAACAAAGGAAGGTTTATCATGGGTTTATGCAACGGTCGATTTACTACCGAGTTCATCGCAATTTTTCTATCTCTTTTCATTTTCCCCTTGTGGCGTACTTATTTGAATAAAAAAAAAATTCGCGTTTGGTTTGCTGAGTTTAGAATTAAGAAAATGAATTCCTTAATTTGAAAATAAAAAAGAATTTTTCAAAAAGAATTTTCTTTATTGTGAAGTTTTCCTTGAATCAAATGTATTCTTACTTTTTTTTTCTTTTCACATGGTCTCTTTTTATGAGTGCCTTCAAGATCTCAACTTATGAGAGCATTCGACATGCTCGATGTTTTTTATTTTTAAGATCTGTTTGTTTCTTGAAAAATTAATAATTTAAAAAAATTATTAAAAGCGATTGCCCGTGTCTCTTATAAAAATTGAATGAATGGAGACAAGAATTGTTATTGACAATACGTACGGTTTTTATTAACTAAGTATTTCAAACAATACAAAATTATTGTTTTTAAGAAAACATCCCTTTAATCATTTATTTTCTACGAAGCAAACAGAGTATTGATAATTCGATTCTTATAATTCAATCTTAATTTGCATGGCTTTATTGAAATTCCGAGTAATTAATCAATATTGGTTTCTCTGGCTTGGAGCTAATCAATACTTCAAGAATTGTGGACCTATTTTATCTTTTCGTTCTTTTTTTTTTCAATGATTTTTTCCACGACAGCTTCTTTCGCAAGTATTATGATGATTATGTTGCATTGTGAAATGTCTGTTGAAAAAGTTGTCATTACTGTAAAAGACAGCATTGTAAAAATCGTGAAAGGAGAAGACTATTGTTGCATAAAACATTATCACCTTTCCTATGACATGCTGAAGTGTAAGCGAGTCCATCCATGAACTCGTGCAGAGCACCATTTTGGTCCGCCCAGGAAGAAATGCGAACCAGGTGTGTACCATCTGGCATCCTCTACCCAAGTACAAGGTTTCTACGCAGCATTCTGGGAAAAATCCAGCTACACGATGGTATGCAATGGGAAATAAAGAAAGGAAGCATGTTGACCTCCTCTTAAATGAATCCATCTTGCTGGTGCAGTTGGGAACTTTGTTAGTCTCCTGTTCGCGCGACCCTTCACACAACTTGGAAGAGCCGATATTTTCGGATCAATGCTTACCAAGAGGTACTTGATGCGATGAGACAAAAAAGATAAAAAGGAACAACAACCTGAATTAGCCGCAAGAGTGTTAAAAATGTCATCTGGTCGGTATAGCAGACACTGCTTAAAGAAAACAATGGAAAATTCCAAGGTTTCGACGGGAAAAAGGGGAATGTCCTACGTAGGCCTGGACAATTCCATTTAGAGCGATCTTTATTGAAATCTAGAGAATATGTCTAATGAAGTGTAGAAGCAAAGCGCCAACTCCTCATCACCCAGAGATTTGTACCAGAGGTAGACCAAGAAGAAACAAATCAACACAAATGCGATGATGTGGATGACATTGTTTGAGCCATTCTTGGAAAATGCTCTTGTTCAGTCTCAGCTTTTTAAGAAAAAGCGATTATGATTGATCTCTCCCCCAAGGGGATGACAGAACAGACGAACAACGAAAGGGCAGATTCTACTCCCTGGTAACCTCTGGTGCTCGAATCTAAGCAATCTTTTCCAGAGTTTTTACCAACCAACTAGACTGCGAAGAACTCACTTATATGCTTAAGCTATGCTTGATCACCCAAAGTATATCGATATTGCACCATGTTTTTCCAACAAAACCGTAGCCAAAGATCACGAGTTCGATCATAATAACACAGATACTGCAATCTCAGTGCAGCCGGTCAGCTAGCAGTCGAATAGTTACCAAAAACAGAGCACATTCCTCGGCTTAAAAGAGGGGGAAAACCGAGCTCATCGATCAAAACTCACCTCTCTCAATCGGTGGACTGGCCTGCAGAGACCGCCCACGACCTCATGATCCAAGCCACCGTCCACCGGATCAATCTGCAGCAGGATTTCATCCGGCCAAGCCGCCGCCACCGCCACTGCCACTCGGCATTAGCCCCTGGCTATCAAGACCGCAAAACCAGACCAGAATCAGAATCCAACCGACATGTCAACCTCAGAAGACGCTAAGCCCGAATCTAATAAGAGAGAACCGAGAGCATCACTCACTGCGATCGGAAGGGAACAGCTCCGCCGTGGAGCGGGCGGCCTTCCCCAGAACTTCCCGCCATCAGAGCCCGAAAACTTGAAGCTGGCTCCGGGCAAGAACAAGGAAGGAAAAAAAAAAAAAAAACCCTAGAACAGAAGAAGCGGCTGCTGATGTTTCAGAATTTCACGAGGATTTCGGTGGGCCTCGCAGAGGGGATTGGGGATTCCGGCGAAGATTTTTGTTGCAGACGCTGAGCCTCTTTCTGTTTTCGAACGTATAACTTTACGCGGCAAAGTTACATGCGGAAGACAGATGAGCTGTGTGATTTCGTCCTTTTTTGTTTTTTTATTTCTCAGCTGGCGATCATTCAAAATTTCAAACCATAAATACATATCTGATAAAAGAAAAACAGAGATAAATTAGATTGAGTTTTTTTAAAAATTGCACTCTTCATTGACCCGTCTTATTGTTTTAAAGTAGTTTCTATAAATGAATTAAACAGCGAAAATTTTGAAAGCATTACGCAATCATTAAATTTAGTTTCTTGAAAGTACATGTGAATAGCAAAAAATTTAAGGCGACTCAAAAGTTATGCATAAATATTTTTAGTGCTTGGCAATCCTTCTTTGCAAGTGTAGTTGTCTGATCAAATTAGGGTATATGTTCATGAGTAGGACAATTAAACTAGAACTGGGGTGCTAATCTATTGGCATTTATCCATATTAAATTCAAAATAGATTTGATATTCATTCGAACCAAAGTTTGGTCAACATTTTTCGAAGTGAGATTTTTTCAACTCAAACACACAACGGAACCATGATTTAATTGTGCAATCTATGTATCTTTATATGTAAGCCACATTACTCTTTTGTTTGACTTTTATATTTCTCAGCTGGCCCTTATTATTTAATTTTTATTATTATAAACAAAGAGGAAGAAAAGGTAAAATTAGAAAAATGATAGAAAGGTAAAACGAAGAAATTACTGCCTACATTATGTCAAGAAAGTGCACTTGGTAAAGTTACCTGATCGTTGTGCAATAATCAAGCTCATCCTTGAACTCCATGTGAGAAATTTGGAATGGTTCTCTAATTTGGTAGTACAATCACGAGGACAATGCAATTGTTGGGCAAATTAGTCTAACACCTATGACAGTCAGTCACTTGGTCCTGCCAAATACACGATAAAGATGCTTTCCTCATTACCTTCTGTACTTATTGGGTGGATCGAAGAGATTCTAATAAAGGGAGTTTATAACAATACAAAACACAAGGTGTCTAAATGATTTGCTCACTCTTTTCATATCAATCTCATAGTTTTCCGGACTGTCAATTGCACAACATTCGCGTACCAAAAAGTGGGATAAATTAAAGCAGTTTGGTCAAAAAGAATTTCATCTCTATGTAGAGTTTCATAGGGAAAAAAAGCACTGAATTGAATTTCCGATTGATAAGCAAGTCACATATTTTATAATTTTTGTGTGGGAGTGTGCATTTTTTGCCCCTACTTTATATCCCTTTCAAAGTTTCAGCACTATCCCAGAGGTAAACCATCTTGACTAACTCCAAAGCTTCTTTAGTGTGCCGTGTGTGCCGTGTTTCACGAATGAAAAGAATCTTTTCTAATGAATTACAACTTGCGACTTCTTCCTTCGTAAAGGTATAGCTACTCGACTTTTCCTGCATCGACGTCAAGTCAAAAATGACCAACAAGTCATTAAAAATTGGCAAAAGAAGTCATGATGTGACTTGTCTGGGCTGCTAAGTATATTTTTTTAGTTGTTGACTCTTAATTCGATAAGTCCTATTACGTGACGACTGACGAGGACGGGAGGGAAGAAAGATGGAATTATTTTGAGGTAGGTATTACCCTCCACGCCAAAACCGACAAGAGTTTTCTTCTTCCCTAATTTCAGGCTTTACCTTTCAATTCTCAAATTCAAAAGATACATTTAAGTATCAAAATCGAAGAAAAATAAAACATTTAACTAATAACGTCGAGAAATTTAGGTCAAATTACTGATGTGACATTTTTTGACGGCATTTTTTATTAATGTGGCAATTTTTTTAAAAATTATCACATGGCAATTTAAAAAAAAAAATTGTCCACCCGACACTATAAGCCCCTGAAATTAATTTGTAATGTAAATATTAATTAAAACAATGAGGCAACCACAGCTTTGGTGAGGGCCTCCATAGCTCTCGCCGTTGCCGTCCCACCATCGCTAGAAAGGGCTAGCAACAGTGAGGCAGCAGTAGTGGCGAGGGCCATAGAGACCCTCGCTGCTTTACTACTGCTCCTCTTTTTTTTATAAATTTGATTTAATTAATATTTATATTAAAATCGATTTTAGGACAAAATGATGTCATTTTGTACATTCATTGCTCAGAAGGCAACTCCACCAAGCCACATAGACCAATTTTATTATTAAAATAATGCCATGTTGGATACTAGCTATCTTGCCAAAATTAGCACTTAAGTATCTCAATTTTCAAAAAAATATTAAAACTTTTGGTACTTAAGTGTATACTCATGCCAAGTTTTGGCACTTGCAATGTACTTTGTCCGATAAGAAACTAAAGCAAGCTTACTCGATTGGCTCTACGTATGAACAGTCTTTGGGGAGAGGGGGGGGCGATTTCTTCCCATTAAGATAAAGTATCTCACATTTCTCATAAACCTATAGCTATCTGAGAACGACTTTGTCAGCCAATTGCCATAAAAAATACCCAGTAGCCAAGCTCTTGCATAATTCGGTGCTTTTAACGATCACTTCACTGGACTTATCCCAAGGAGCCTGAAAAATCGTTCAAGTTGGTATAAAGTTAGGCTCCAGAACAACTTGCTCAAGGGAAACATAACCGATGCTCTTCGTGTATTCCCTACTTAGATTATCTTGAGTTGAGCAATAATGAAATTTACGGTATGCCACCACCAACATTGTTTGAATGTGGAAATTGAGGAGCTTGATAATCTCCAACAATAGGATCTCTGACACCATATCCTTTGCACAACTTTGAAGAGCCGACATCTTCGAATCAATGCTTCCCAAGAGGTGACCTCAATAGAGTTTACTCAATTCAATGGTCCAGTTAACAAGTTTCTCAAAGCAGAAGTAGTGAGTAGATACATGACGTCAGCAGAGGGAGGGAAAGATAGCAGAGACTAATAGTAATTGTTGGAATATAATACGCGGAAATGACAGAATCCCGTAATTACGTCAATGCGAAATCGCCAAAGAAATAAACGAGAAATAATAAGGACACCAAAAATTTACGTGGTTCAGTCCGAGTATCGATACTTATGTCCATGGGAAAAGCCAGTAGCAAATTATCTACTATAATCAGAGAATCATAATTTACAATCACTCACACGCCGAGTATTTTCCACATCTAAATTTAACCACAAATCTCAAATATTTATAAATAAATAATTTACTTAGACATAAACTTACTGCACAAAATTAATGCGCGTTCAAGCTCGAAACAAAAACACGCGGCTCTCTTCAACTTGTGTGCGGCTTGCAGCTCTTTTTCTTTCTATGCTTTCGTAGGGCTCCAGCGGCACCAACCTTCTCTCGTAGGGCTGCACGTCTTTTATATGTGGGCCCAGGTCAAACTTGGCTGCACGTCTTTTATATGTGTGCTCAAAGGTCAAAAGTTTGACCTGGGCCCACCTCCTTTCGGCTCTACGTGCATGGGCTCTTTTCTCTTTGTCTCCATTGGCTAAAAAGAAGTAGAAACGCAGCCTTGGAATATTGTGTGCCCAAAGTCAAAAACCATGGATAACTTGCAGACAGATTCGGCTCCTCCAAAGCAATGAGGAAACTTTTGCTTATTTTATTTTATTTTCTCATTTATGCAGCTATAAGGAGTTCAAGAAAATAAGGTCTTCTTTATCCAATTTGAAATCTACTTGAGAAATCTTTATCAACAGATCCGATTTAACAAATCGTTATCCGAATTCAAACTCGAGACATTAATTTAACAATGACAAAATTATGACCTTCCACTTCCGAAAACTATTGACAAGGAAGACTGTGACCTCCAGCAGCCACCACACTGAACATGGATTCACCCTGAATGGAAATTGCATCAAGAAATTTCACTTGTTGAAAAAGTGAGTTTTTCAATTTATTTTTAGTTTCTCGATAGATAAGCGTTACCCTAACCATTCATTTGAGGTCGGTCCTCGAGGTCATCTTATTCAAGACTCGCAATGCCCTCAAATCCCGGGGAGGATACCTTTTATACTATTCAGCTGCATATGCAGGTTGCCAAATGCAGCTCAAAATGTTTTGCTTAGTCACAAGCAGAATAAACAAATAGGCACCACGCAGCTTAAATCAGAAGTCTTACATAATAATATCAGGAAACTTAATCTCGCCTCACCATGTTTTGGCAGTAGAATCACGCGGACCTTGCATTTGTTGGGACAGATTAGTCTAACACTCACGGCAATCAGTCACTTGGTTATGCCAAATACACGATACTGATGCATTCCTAGATAGCTTCTGCATATCTGATCTTTTTTTTTTTAATAAAACTTGGGTGGATCAAAGAGATTCGAACAATGGGAGTCAATTTCAACACGCAAGGTGTTTGAATGATTTGCCCACTCTTTTCATATCAATCTCATAATTTTTCGCGCTGCCGATTGCACAACATGATTGCTGTATACTACGTATAAGAATTTAGCGTATCAGAAGGTGGGATAGATTAAAGCCTTTCGGTCAAAGAGAATTTCCTCTTTACTTAGAGCTCAAGGAAAAAAAAAAGCACTAGATTGAATTTCCGATTAAGTAAGTTACATATTCTACATCATTTTTTTTTTCCTACTTTATTTCCCTTTCCAAGTTGAAGCACTATCCCAGAGGTAAACCATCTTGACTAGCCCCAAAGCTTCTTTCTTATGCCATATTTCACGAGTGAAAATAATGCTCTTATAAATTACAATATCCCACTTCTTCACAGAGGTGTACCTGCTTGACCAATATGATAAGTCCAATTACGTGATGAGAACGAGAGGGAAAGGTGACTGAATTATTTTGAGGTAGACCAAGATTATTGACTTGGTTGTTGACTTGATGGCCCCGATTTTCTTCTATAAGTACGTCTCGGCTGCACTTCTCATGCTCATGCAAGAAACAAAGAAAAGCCCACCCCAAAATAACCTTAACAACCTGTCATGGCCTTATCTCAGAAACAACCCTCCATGTTGTTCGTCGCTTGTGTCCTCCTCATGCTCACGCAAGAAATGCCTTGTCTTGCTTCATCTCGAAGCCCTTCTCTGGTGGCCCTTGCTGGTCCTAGTAACCAAACCACTAATGAGGAACTGGAGGCACTCCTAACATGGAAGTTTGAGCTAGACAGCCAGAGTCGCTATACTTTGTCTTCGTGGAATGGGAGCAACCCTTGTTCATGGCGCGGAGTCGATTGCGATTCTCTTGGAAGCATTGTGAGCCTGAACCTCTCGGATTCTGCCATACATGGTACGCTTCATCATCTCAATTTCTCCTTATTGCCCAACTTGATTGCTCTTAAGCTTGCCAACAACTCACTTTTTGGAAACATCCCTCCGAGCATGGCTCTTCTTGCCAAGCTTACTCATCTAGACTTGTCTCGAAATAACCTTTCGGGAAACATTCCGACTCAACTAGTGTCCTTGCGATCTCTCCAAGTTCTCAAACTATCGAATAACAATTTCAATGGCCCAATTCCCAATGAGATAGGTAGCTTGAGCAACTTGACCGACCTATTTCTTTCTGCAAATAATCTTTCTGGTCGTATCCCTGGAGAAATAGGAAGGCTCCAGTCTCTCAATTACCTCAAGTTACAGAACAATCGCATCACCGGTCCAATTCCTTCTTCCATAGGAAACATGAGCAGCTTGATAGAGGTGTGGCTTTGCGATAATCAACTTGTTGGGGCCATTCCAGAGGAAATAGGAATGTTGGGGTCTCTCAGTGAACTTGATTTATCTTGCAATTATCTTGATGGTTACATCCCTAAAACTCTAGGAAATTTGAGTAATTTAGCATTTCTATACTTATATCAAAACCAACTTTCCGGTCCCATACCTTTGGAAGTTGGAGGAATGAGATCCCTCAAAAGTTTCCAATTGCGATTTAATGATTTAATAGGTCCTATCCCATCATCCATAGGTAACTTGAGCAATTTGAAATACATTTCCCTTCGCAAGAATAAGTTGTCGGGTCCTATCCCATCATCCATAGGTAACTTGAGCAATTTGAATATTCTTCGCCTTAGCAACAATAACCTTTCTGGGCCTATCCCGTGGTCCATAGGCAACTTGAGCTATCTGAAAGCTCTTTCCCTTTTCAACAATGATTTGTCGGGCTTTGTTACGAAAGAGATTGGAAAACTAGGACTCCTTAGTATATTACGTCTAGATATGAATAATCTAGAAGGCTTTCTTCCCATCGAGATGAATAATCTCACATCCCTCACTCGCCTTGATCTATCTTATAACGACTTTGTTGGCCAATTGCCACAAGAGATCTGTAGCGGCCAAGCTCTTGTACGTTTTATTGCAATGAACAATCACTTCACTGGACCCATCCCAAAAGCTTGAGAAATTGTTCCAATCTGTATCGAGTTAGGCTCCATAACAACGAGCTCAAGGGAAATATAACCGATGCTCTTGGTGTGTACCCTTACTTGGATTATCTTGAGTTAAGGAACAATGACCTTTACGGGGAGTTACCACCAACATTGGGAGAATGTAGAAATTTGACGAGCTTGATAATCTCCAACAATAGAATTTCCGGCACCATACCACCTCAGGTTGGAGACATGAATCAATTGCGTAGACTGGACCTCTCTTCAAATGATATAGTTGGGGAAATTCCTAAAGAGCTAGGAAAATTGAAGTTGCTGCTAGAGCTTTCATTGGACTACAACCGTCTTGAAGGCCACATCCTTCAAGAACTTGGAGCCTTGTCCAGTCTGCAGAAACTCAACATTGCAAGAAACAACTTGAGTGGCTCCATTCCTACAGAACTTGGGGGGTGCTCCAACCTTTTGTTCTTAAATTTAAGCGGGAATAATCTTGATAAGAGTATTCCTGTGGAGATCGACAACCTCCGGTCTCTTCAAGTTCTCGATCTGAGTCAAAATTTGCTCACAGGAGAAATACCTAGACAATTTGCACAATTGCACAGATTGGAAATACTCAATCTCTCACATAATCAGCTTTCGGGTTCAATTGAATTGGCCTTTGGTGATATGGTAAGCTTGACATCCATCGACATATCATATAATGAGTTAGAAGGTCCTTTACCAAATGTTCCAGCCTTTCGTAATGCTACAATTGAAGTTGTGAGAGGGAATAGAGGTTTGTGTGGAGTTATCGCTAGTCTCAAACCATGCACAGCAACAACGTCAAAAGGCAAGAACAAAAACAAAAAGTTGCTGCTAATTTTGATTCCTACTTTAAGTTGCCTACTTTCATTGCTTCTTATTGTGGGAATTTTAAGAATAGTATGCCAAAGATTAAGGAAAACAGAACCTAGTTCGAACAATGGAAGCAATGAAAACTTGTGGGCAGTGTTGACCTTTAACGGGAATATGGTCTATGAGAGCATTATTGAAGCCACGGGGGAGTTTGATGCCAAATATTGCATCGGTGTGGGAGGACAGGGGAGTGTTTATAAGGCCCAGTTGCGAACAGGCGAAATTGTTGCGGTAAAGAAATTTAAGGAAGCAGTGGAAGTCAAAATCGCTAGTGAAAAAGCATTTGAAAGGGAGATTCACGCTCTGATTGAAGCTCGGCATCGGAATATTATCAAGCTCTATGGCTTTTGCTCAAGTTCTCGACATTCATTTTTGGTTTACGAGTTCTTGGAATCAGGCAGCTTAAAGGATGTATTGAACGATGAAGAGAGGATGACAGCATTTAATTGGAATAAGAGAGTGAATGTTATTAAAGGTGTGGCGTGTGCTTTGTCCTACATGCACCATGAATGCTCTCCTCCTATAGTTCATCGAGACGTGTCAAGCAAGAACATTTTAATGGATGAACAATACGAAGCTCACGTCTCTGATTTTGGCGCGGCTAAGGTTCTGCAACCTTACTCATCCGATTGGACTTCCTTTGCAAGCACTTTTGGATATGCAGCTCCAGGTAAATTGGTTTCTTTAATAAAGATAGTTCATTAAATAACCTTACTAAGATTTTGGCCAAAAAAGGATAGCATTAATAAGAAATCGGAAAAAAAAAATGTTGTTTTCCCTTTGTAGAGCTTGCATACACAATGAAGGTGACGGAGAAATGTGATGTTTATAGCTTTGGAATGGTGACATTGGAGGTAATCATGGGTAGACACCCAGGCGATCTCATATCATCTCTCGCATCCTCAGCTTCTTCATCATCAAGCAATTCAACAGCTTCATGTTGGCCCCTAAAACAAGTTCTAGATCAAAGAATCCCATACCCAGATGGTGATACGCTAGGTCAGGTGGCTTTCATTGTAAAGATGGCATTTACATGCCTGAGTGCAAAACCGGAGCATCGTCCAAGCATGCAACAAGTGTCTCAAGAGATATCAGCACGTAGGTCGATCGTGATAGGGGCATGGGAGGACATAAAATTGGAAGAGCTAGTTGATCCCATATGCCTTTTTATTGACATTTTGGTCTTTCTGTAGCAGCTTGCGTGACTAGTTCTCTTTTATTTCTCTTACAAGGATGATGCGCACTGTATCACTTAGGGCGCGTTTGATAACGATTCTATTCCTGAAAGTATATTCTGATAAAAAATGATTCTTTTTTATTATGTTATCGGGAATAGATTCTAAAAGCCGTTTGGTAACTGTTCAAAATTTCTGATTCTGGAATAGAA
Organism: Eucalyptus tenuipes; assembly: GCA_014182365.1. Taxonomy (NCBI): domain Eukaryota; kingdom Viridiplantae; phylum Streptophyta; class Magnoliopsida; order Myrtales; family Myrtaceae; genus Eucalyptus; species Eucalyptus tenuipes. Next base: position 43,200,712 of record CM024542.1, read on the forward strand.
TTGCGTTTAGTACCGTGCTTATTGATTCTGTTCCAAATCAATTTTTTTTAATTTTTAAATAATTTTTATACTTTTTATACTTTTTTTCCTTTTCTTTTTTCCTTTTTTCCTTTTTTTTCTTTTCTTTTTTTCTTTTTTCTCCTATTCTTCTTCTTCTTCAGGCCGGTCGCCGGACCAGCGACCAGCCAAACGAGGGCCAACGACCTCACCGAAGCGTCGCCGACCCTCAGCGAGGCCGGCCCTCATCGACCGAGCCTCGCCCAGCCTTTGCCCAGCCAGCCAAGGCTCGGCCTCGCCAGCCCCGCCGAGGCCGAGCCTTGCCGGTGGCCAGGGCAAGCCTCGCCGGGGGCGGGCGAGGCCTACCTAGCCACCCGCGGGGTTGGGGGAGCCTCGCCGGGGTTGGGTGAGGCTGCCTGGCCATCGGCTGGGCTGGGCGTTGCGAGGCTTGCCCAGCCCCGCGAGGCTCAACCTTGCCAAATCTGGCAAGGCCAAGCCTCGTCGGTGGCCGGCGAGCCTCGCCCGGCGTCGTCCGAGGCCTGCCTAGCCACCAACGAGCTCACCGGACCGATTGCCAGCAGCGGGCGGCAACGGACGACAACCGCGGGATGACTCATGTTCATGCGACCCTTCGCACAAGTTCAAAGAGACAACTTCAAGTCAGTGCTTCCTGAGAGGTACTTCGATGTGACGAGGCATAAACACGCATTACCTAACATACCCTAAGAGTGCTAAAAATGACACCTGGCATGTACAGCAGACAGTGCTCAAACCAGAAACCAGAAGTACCATGGTTTCAGCAAGGAAAAAAAGAAGGGGATGTCCTGTGCCTGTACAATTCCATCTAGAGTGATGTTTACTGAAACCAAGGGAATACGTCTAACAAAGTGTTGAAGCAAATTGCCGACTCCTCGTTGTCCAGAGATTTTGTATTAGATGTACACCAAGAAGATACAAATCAATGCGAATACAATTATGTGGATGACATTGTTTGAGCCATACTGGACTATTATGCTCTTGTTCTGTCTCCTGACATTTTTCCCCCCTGCTTTAGCTTTGATCAGAGTCAATTGCTGTCAAGACATCAAATAAATTCAGAAAGGAAACGATTGGGCCTCTTTTAGGATCTCCAAACCAGCAACTGTATATCATCTATGAATGGGCATTCTGACGAGATAACTTATAGGAACGGCTACAGGGTACAGCTAACAATGAAGCTTCATTGACAACACCAATCATTGAGAACATATGGCGATGGCACAATAGCTAAGCGACTGCTGGTACCTCAGGCGGAAACTTGGATCAGGATTCATGATGCTATTCACAATAGCCCAACATAACCTTTTCTAGGCTGCCGATTACACAGCGTAGTTGCTTTATACTCCAGGGCGATTACACGACTGTAATTAACAGTATCCTCCACCTGTTTCCTTTCCCCACTATATAAGAACTTAAGTACACAGAAGAGAACATTATTCTGCAATTTATCCTGCTGATTAAGATTTCTCAGAAAAATAAAAATAGCCCAATGGGAAGTTTTCAAGCAAGGAACAGTAAAGGCACGCATAACAAAATTTCTGAAATAGAAATCAATTTCTGACCTGAATTTCTATTTCATGAATGAATTTTTAAGCAAAGAAACGCATTTGATAACGACTTAGGATTTTTGTTTCTGGAATAAAAATTCGTTTGATAGCAGAATAAAATTTCTATTTCTAGGGGGCGGCGTCCGGCATCCGGCAGTCGGCAGCGGCGACCGGCATCCAACGACTGGTAGGCATCCGGCATTCGGTGACCGGCATGGGCGGCTGGCGATGGGCATCCAACGGTTGGCGATGGGCGTCTAGTGTCCCATGGGCAGCGGGTGAGTGGTGGGCAACAACGAAAGTGAACAATGAAAAAAGTTTTCATTTCTCATTTTTATTTCAGAAATCGAAAAGCTAAAAGTTTTAGCTTCTGATTTCTGCTCTAAATCTATTTCCGGAGTAAAAATCCGTTCCCGAGAAATAAAAAGATGAAACTGCATTACCAAATGAATTTCTATTCCAAACCTATTTCGTAAAACAAAAAAACAAAGAAATAGAGAAATAGAAATTTTGGCATGCGCACCTTAAGTGCAAAAGAATATCAGCTTTATTAAGGATAAGTAATTTCTGTTCATTAATATACCTTGAAAAAATAAGGGAATTCAGGGGGCAAAAGAACGGCTTTGAACTTGTAATTGAGCAACTGGGATCACCTCCATTAAAAAAAAATGATCTCTCCTATAAAAGTAACTCGACCTAAGAGCATAATCTGGGGGAATCCTCCAACACAACTAGTCTCAATCCAAGCTATCATCTGATCCAGTCTGACTGCAAATTCCATATATGTGCAGGAGCATAAGGATCCACAGGACCGGAGGCATCTTGAGCATAAACACAAGAAATTGTGCCCACCTGTAATTTCAAGCAGTGCATAGTTGCTGATAAAGACTGTTATCCGTTTCAGGATCTCCATCATAATCAAGGAAGTAGCAACAATTAACTATTCAAAAAGTTGGATTAAATGAACATTCCCTTTTTCTGGTAGACAATTATAAACAAGAAGCATGGATAGTATACATGTGCAATCCAAATGCACCGAAGTCCAAGCCACTTGAGGTATCAATGTAACAATAGCACCTTCTAGAAACACAAACGCTAAATAACAGACTCTGAAAAACCAAAACAGTCATGCCTATGTCAGGAATGTCATTAGACAGTATATAACATGTACAAATATCATCACAACCATTAATTAAGAAAATGACAGGCTTTGTTTGGGAGAGAAGCCAGTAGAAGAAAATGAAAGGCGGGTATATGGAATCTTAGAAGAATTTGAATCTTCTGTGAGAAGGTTTTGGAGGCAAAATTTATAATTTTCACCACCCAGCCTATATTTTTCTCCCCTCTTTCTACCACAGAAAGCATCAGGCAGACGTGGTAAAATTTTAATCTATTTTTCGATATTGTCCAAGTTTGAGACACCTTTTTTAAATAGTCTAAGTGGAGAACCCCTTAGAGTAACCATCAGATGCATTCTAGATAGTTCCTGCTACATCCCCCCATCAATTTCAGAAACAGCATGATTTGCATTCTTGGTAGTTGCTTCACCCTATTAATCCAGAGGTGTCCCAAATGCAAAAGCACGAGAGGCAAGTGCTGCCATCACCACCGATAGCAATGGTCAGATGGCACTGCGCCCAGCAGTGGCGCAAAAATCATATTTCTACGTCCATTTAGAAAACAACATAACTACCACTCCTCAGAGAATGATCCGCCGAGAAGTAAAGTAAAACCCAAACAAAAGCAAAGAATCCAAACATGAAACTAAAAGAATAATGATTGATTCTGATCGCAACAACATATAATTTGGTTTCAAAATCACCCCTTAATGACAATAACCTATAAATGTCCTTAAGCATAAAACTGTTGGTATGACCAGTACAAGAATCAGATAAAAAAAAAAAAAAAAAAAGAAACATAAAGGACAAATGCATTCATGCAAACTAGACGCCATCATGAAAAGAAGAAGAGGACATACCAATTTCATTCTTCATCAAATTCTTCTAAAACTGCAAGTTGTCTTTCATTTATCTCGCTGAAAAGTAACCAGTCATAGAAAGTAAACACATTGCATCAAATTTTGACAGCCAAACAATCAACAACTAAGGTATCAATTAACAATTTAAAAAAAAAAAAAACCGGAAGTAAGTACTCCTAATCAACTCTCTCACTATCTTGCTAATAAAATTGTCTCTGTCCAAGCTAACAAATGGCTAACATAGATGAAGTGGCCTATCTGTTTCCTTTCTGGAAACAATCAAATATTGCACAACAAGAAAGGAACTCCTAGTGTGAATGTGATACTTGTTGACATGTACCAAGATGGACCCTGACTTCAAAGGGAAGATTGCTGTAGTCCAGTGACAAGATTAGATTCATTCATTTTTCAGAAATGAACATAATGTAATACTATCTTTCTTTCCTTGGGATCCCATGGCACCCTTACACTCTCTTTGACGACTGTCTTCCTGAGTGTTTGTCTCCTGTTTGGTGCCGGTTATCCTTCCTTGTATTCTTTTGGCAAAATCATTATAATTCGTACCTTTACCAAAAAAAAAAAAACATAATGTAATACTATTACATGTGCAATGTGCCTCCATGAGAAGTAGTAACTCCATTTCCAAATCATCCATAAATGCAACTCAAATGGATACTAGCCACAAATGCATATTGACCAGACCAATAAGCAAGAACCAGGAAAGGAGGAGGAGTAGGAAACTCAATCAAACTCTGATGACTATGAAAACAGACAAAAAACTAATAAATAACATACCTGGGGAATGTAATCTGAAATCGCACATATAGATCTCCAGGATCGACATGAATTTGGACTCCTGCAGCAATGCTGTGTCTAAAAATAATATTTGGCAGCCAAAAAGCTCCACAGTTAATGCAAAATAGTTGATTATTTCTTGAAACCTTTTTGTCTTAGAACCATAAGCTGTCCAGCCTGCACCCCCTTTGGTATCTGAGAAGGTATGTCCAAACAGACGTATCATTAGCATAAGCAAGGAAGAGAAGTCCATCCAATCACAATGAAAGCTGGAGACAGAATTCAATTTCAGTCCCATACATTATGGACTCACAAAACATCACTACTTTCTATTTGTGCAATGAATAATGGTGTTAGCATACTAAACAATCTATTTTTGTAGTATTTGTACATTCTTTATACATTTTCGTTCAAAACATTTTCTAATGCGTATATAGTTACAGAAAATAACTTCCATTCACAACAGTACTTTACTTAATGGAAAGGTAGTCAATATTGTACATCATTTATAGTCTTGAAATAAAACCAAGTAAAAAGAATTAGTACATACTCATATAAGATAGTGAACTGTTTTCCTTCATAATTAGATGTGTACCGACTCAATCTACCCCAAAGAACCCCTTTCAAGACATGTGATAGACCCTCTCATTCTTGGTGACTACGGATCTACATTTTATTGATTTTCCATAGCACGAGACAAGGACTGCCCAAAATGCATAACGAAAGTGGTAAATTTTACACTGAACTACACAATAAAACCAGGGGTTAAAACAGTAAAACGCTTGGAACACTGATTTGCTGCATTATTGCTGCTTTCAGATACAGGTTTTACTAATACTAATACTAATTTTAACCCTTCCACTCCACTCAAAAGGTCAAAGGTCACCCGACATTCATGTCATTAATCGTTAAGAACACTCTCCAGTTAAATCTGCAAGCACGGATATGTCACCATGTGGCACAGACAGTTCTTACATTAACATGTATTTTCCCCGATAAAGTTAGGACCTCAACTTTACCACCAAGAATTGCCTGTAACAGAAGTAAACCCCAAAGGTCAAGGAACCAAGTTACAGATATCTATTGGAATAACAGGGAAATGATGCTGTCATTAGAAAAAAAAAAAAAACACACACACACACACACAGAGTAATGATGACATGAACAGGAAAGTCATGACAGATATCAATGCACAAGCAAGGAATAGCTCAGTACTAGTCATAAAGTTGAAAGTGAGTTGATGCTGTTGGGAAATAAGCGATTGGGAAGAATAAAATCAGACTTTGAAGCGTGAAAAGACACTGTCTTCAAGAAATTAATTACCCCACACGGTTGCCAATGGTTACTGGCAAAAATCCTCCACAATACAACAATCCTTGAATAAGAATATCGAATACCAATTCCAGTGTTTCTCCAAGAACTGTTGAAAGGAAACAATCGGAGAATAATGCTTGTATATTAAGAAAGTGAAGAAAATCGAAAGTTAACCTTATTGAACTAGAAACGACGCATTTATAATATGAAAACCCTTTTCCTTTTCTGAACAGATATATTGTTTCAAAGACAAATTGCAATTCAACCTTTCAGAGGTCCTAAGACACCTAATAACCATTAGCAATAAACTCGAACGGATAGAGCAGATGGTCCAACTACATAACTTTTTCTTTTTCATTACTTCCATGGTTGTGCCTCGTGGCACGGCAGCACCCGTACTATTGAAATGGTTCGTCAGTAGAGATGTTCCCACAGGTGCCCACACTTACATATCGACCCGCACACTCCCATCTTTTCTATGTGGGACAACGCACTTTCAGTTTGTTTTACAAACAAACTATCAACACATGCCACAACAGTGAAGTATCAATTTCAGTCTACGCCAATTATAGTAAAAGCTAATATCAATTAAAGTTTAAAAGATTTCACCACCGTCAAGATAGATGAGAGGAATTACTCACCTAAACACAAACAGGATTTCAGACATGGCATGAGTTAAAGCTAGGTGGGGGAACTTTCTCAGAAGTGGAACAAGAGGCAAAAACATAATATGCTCAATAGTTTTGTTCTCACTTGTATGAAGCTAATTTCTGAGACCACATATACATCTTCACTGCATCTGGTAAAGGTACGATCTTCAGCCACCTGCGTGAGCACAGTTACTAGTTACGTGCACATTCAGTTGACCATCTGACACTGATGCGGGTGACCGATTATGTAATGCAAGACTTCAAAATGTTCCACTATCACAACCAAAATTCTTTGCTGGTAGTAACAGTTTCTGGGACAATTTCCAGATAAATCATATGACGGACTTCAAATGGAGAAACCATGTAGTGTAATAAAGCTACACAGGAAAGCTCCAACAACAGCAGGATAAAGCTCTACCATTGAGTGAGATCAAAGTTATCCTTAACACCATTGTTACCATACCACCAGAAAAGAAGAGGGGATCATGCCTTTAATTTGATGAATAAGTTGCCAGGTTGACTCCCATGAGCTCCAGCATTACCAGCTTTTGGCACACGAATTGCATGTCCCAAATCCATGCCTTCTCAGGAACAGAAGATATCAGGTTATCCACTGAAGATACATCAGATACAGTTTTGTTCTTTGATAAATGTAATCCACGTTCACGACATGAGGATCTACGTCATATGTCCCAAATGCATTGATTTACACTGTCAACCATTTGAACCTGAGACTGTATGTGTCCTAGACACATTTGTTTTACAAACATTGGTCATAAATGAATATGTCCTTGAAACAAGCCATATCCCAATAGAAAAGATAATGGCTATGTTAGCAAATTAAGAAAACACATTATGACAGATGGAGTTGGTCATGTTGCACAGTTTCATTCATGCACGATAAATGAATTTACAAGTCAGCTCTTCAGAACTCGCAAAATGTGGAAATGGCTTCTTATCTGAAAAACTTAAGATATTCCCCTGTGGCCCTTTTTAATATTCAAATATTCTTACAGTTCCTCTCACAATAGGTTAAGAGTCAGCCGAGGGAGGCTACTAAGAGGCCTGGAAAATAACGCAGGACCTTCTGTTCACCATGCCGTAATAAGGGATCCTAGTCGACTTATATAAAAACATAACTTACATTAACACATTGTTTGATATTAAATGTTCTGACACCCTAACTTTCAGAACACCCGCATGCATGTGCAGTGCTGGTGCGTGTGGGTGTGGGTGTGCATGTGGGGGTGGGTGCGTGTGTGTGTCTGTGTGCGCGCGCGCGTGTGCATGTGTGTATGTTTGTGTGTGTGTGTGTGTGTGTGAGAGAGAGAGAGAGAGAGAGAGACGGACAGACAGACGGACAGACAGAATTTCTACAGTATTCGGGTTAATAATGCATAAGATGAAGATATCCACACGAATAATAAATATAGAAAAGGATAAAGCTAGTCATGCTCTCATTTTGTGAAAAAACATCATGAAGCTTGAGATAAAGCAAACTCCTGTGATTATAAACTTTGCACGTTCACTAGCACTAAATCATACAGATTAGTATCATGATTCTACTGAAGCCAGATGATGCAGACAAAAAAGATCCTTAATGCGTAAGCTGTCTTTTGCCCTGACCAGACATGCGGGACATGGTTCATATTTTAGACACACACCCATTGCAATTTACTGGTGTTATTTCTCCTGTAGCCATCACATGGAGCAGTAAAAGCCTTGCAGTGTCAACAAGAAATTATTTCCTTACAGAGGGGAAATGCTTCAAGATCATCAGAGAATCAACCATGTGAAATGTATAACATTGTAGGAAGAAAATGGGAGTTTCAGAACTTGAGTAACATCCCCACAAATGTTGCAATCATCGGAGAAAACTCAAGTTTGGTAGATTGATAAATATAGGTTTAACAACACAGCCTGAACCCATATAGATGTAATTTACACTCGAACCAGAATATTAAAACAGAGAATCCTACATAAGCATGTTTTGACAGTAATAACATTAATCACAGAAGCCACATGCATGTAACAAAAATAACCGAGGCCATAAAGCTGTAAAATGAGCATGCACAACCCGTTCACTCTCCCAGATCTCATGCTCATTTTACATCTTCACAGAAAGGATGCATCGAACACAAAAACCACAGAACTCTGTCAGAGACCAACAACTCTGACCTACCTGAAGGAATTGTAACTTTAATTTCCTTAGTGCCTTCAAGAACTCCTGATCCTCCACACGGAATGCATTGCTCCTACCCATAAGTATTAGAATCTTCACAAAGAAAACTGAAATCAAAGCTGGTACTGAAGAAGTGATGTTAAACCTCGACAACTGTCTTCAAGCCTTTACAGGTAGTGCATGTCATCGTAGTAAATGGGGAAGTATTGACCTAATAGCAAGGAAGACCAAAGTACATGTCATGTATACTATGTGACGGTCCGTCAAACTTCTGATGAATCACACACTTATCCTGGGGAGCAATCAGTTCAGAAGAACTCAACAACTAATCAGTGTAATTGCAGAGCCCATGGAAGCTCTTACCCTCCCAATGCCTCAGCGAGTTGGACAAACTCTCACCTCGACGGCAGGTAAATTACCCCACCCATCTGCATTACCGCGTAGACATGATCGTCATGAATTTGCTACAGGAAATGTACTAAAAGGAAAACCTGTAATATAACTCATAAAAAATCAAAGATCGGTAACTGGGATTTTCATATGGTTATGTACAGCCAATGACAAGAAAATGACAGTAAAGTTCACTCTCATTAGAGGCATATTTGCCCTACACTTTCCAGGCACCTCAATTTTTGCCAATTCTTAGAAGTTACCTCAACCAATCGTGAGTCTTGCTTCTCATATGTAATAATTATTTGTGCTTTTCATCATACTTTTAAGTTCTACGTGGACATGACAAAACCTCCAAAAAGTGAAAATACTAATAACACATTGGTTGACAAACCTGTAGCAAGCAAACGGGACTAGAGCAGAGTACCAATGAGCATAAATTGATCACCCTTTTAGCATCTAAAGCTAGATATGTAATTAATTTGATCTTCAAGAGACATTGCAGAAAGAAGAGGAAGAAGGATGTACTGCCACATGTACTGTAACCAGTTTGATAAAAAATACTAAAATCTACTAACCATAAGTATCACAAGGAAGAAAGGCGTCAAAAGAAACATCTTTGTGCACCCTTCCACAGCTTTGAGGAAAGAAAGTATCAGTTCCACCTATAAATTTCCAACATGATGTGGGCCTTAATTGGTTAGAAATCCTACAATATTATCTCATATAGCAAACAAGATCAAGGGCGGAAATCCTAGTAATATTATCTCATAAACAAAGAAGACCAGGAGTATAACTGTGAACCTGAACATCAGATGCAAATCAATCCATCTTGTCCTGAAAATTCTGATATGACACCAAATGTTTCTTTAGCTAAATATTGTGGATCAGAAGATTGGAAGATCATGATATGCAGCACACTTGGAATTACCTCAGAAAAGATCTTGTGGAATGAACTAGAGAAATGCCTTTCTTAATAACCGGGAAACCCCTCAGCATCTCCTTAACCATATTCAACATTTTCTGTACTTCCACGGCATTTCTTCATTAAATTAATGTAAGAGGCACAATGAGCAAAACACGCTCTTATGAATGCAGCTGGCCTTCGGATGCTAAGTTCACTATGTCATTCAGTTCAAAGCAGAAAGAGTGAGATTTTACCTGGTCGTACTCTGCTCTTTTTCCAGGACTTTGCCAAAGCTGATTTTGGTTGAAAAGGCAAGAAAGAAAATTTGTCACCCCCAACGTATCAGACATCCAAACAACATATGAAAATCTGTGAAAAAAGTTTTCATCCACCAGCATCTAATCAATTAGCCAAACCTCATAAGCATCTTGTCTTTTGAAATTTCCTCTTTGCTGAAGAATCGTTATTATTTGCATCAAGATGGTACTTCTCTGCAAGCTGCATGGCATACAAGCCAAGAAACAGAATCAGATATAGGATTCACATAACAAGGGAAGGAGTTGACTGAGAAGCCGCAGGAGACTCTTGTTGTACTTCTCTTATTTTTCTTTCTGGTCGAAACACGTATGATCAACAAGAATATGTGATCTACTTATTAACATCAGCCTGAACTCCACAAAGCAAAAGTAACAAAGAACCGCTTACTGCTCATTATATGTTAAGATGTCAGTGTTCAGTTCAGGCACGTTAACAAAGAACCACTTATTATCATACCATTGTCGCGTTAACTTTTGGAAGAAAGGATAATAATTAAACCTTTGTAGTAGATCTCAAATCATTCTTCACGACAACTCGTTTGTTCTTTTCATGAACTCTTTCAAAATTCATATTACATAATTCTTGCAGAATACTAAAATTTAGAGCTCTTAAAATTCATTTTCAGAAAATCGCCTGAAAGAGTTTTAGCATTAAAGAACTTCTTCAAACTTCACGAAAGTACTCTATGTCACAAGCTGTAATTGTAACTATTTATAGTCACCGGCAACATTGATAAGCCCAAAATCAATTTCTCAACAAAAAAATAATCTTAGGCTCGACTAATCAAATTATAGTAGTAGCAGACCTATGTTCTAACACTATATATGCAATGATCGGCCATAACTCAGTGGAATAAATTTCAATTCCAAGGCATCTTATGTGCATAGAAGCGGATGAAGAACTAGCTCCACACATAACAAGGAAATGTAGCACCATGGAAACCCATCTTTTTTTGTCATTTTGTGAGCGTATCATTTGCTAAAATGGCATTCATCATAACTTAAACCAGTGTACCAAAGAACATGCATTCTCAATGCAATGGTATATGTTAGAATATTTAATAATAAATCAAGCTTTCATTTCAAAGCTTAAGCTTTTAGAATAGTTAGCAGTGGTCCATAAATTCTCACATGATACCAAAGCTAGGAGATCTTGAGTTCGAATTTTCCAGTCCCCTATTTGCCTCCTCAATCGAATATTTCCACATTTTAAGTTAAGGCCAAGGTCCAGCCTACCCATAAATTCTCATAATATGAATGGGTTAAAAACCACTGTGGTTCCCATTAGTTTCCCTCGACCACATTTAGTACATAACATCTACCCACCACATGAAAAGCCTTCTTAATCTCATCCCGGCTGGCATCCTCTGAAACACCAAGAATATCATAGTAGCTTCTTTTGGGGTAGCGATGAGAACCAGAAATTATACGAACAGACCAACACCTGAATTTCATGAATCACTTCAATCAAATGAATTAGCCGCTACAACCCCCCAAAAAAAAAAAATCACGGAAAGTAAGAAAGACTGCTCCATAGGTAGCAAATGACAGAAACGCACCTGTTGCATGAAGACCCCGACACCTCCATGGCGACCTCAGGGTCTCGCAATCAACAGAATTCTTCCCCTTAGGATGTACTTATTTGAGTAAAAAATTATTCGGGTCTGGTTTGCTGAGTTTTAAATAGAAAAATGAATTATCTAATCTAAAAAGGGAAAAATATTTTCTGAAAAATAATTTCTTAGAAAGTTTTTTTTTTTCATGAAATTTTCTCCAAAATAAATACACTCTTATTTTTTTTTCTTTTTTACCCATCCTCTCTTTGATAAGTGCCTTCAAGGCATCCACATATAATAGTCGGACATGCCACGTTCTTTTCTGGAAGCCGCATATAATTTACCAATAATTTTTAAGTTTTATTTATTTTGCAGAAAACCAATGAATTAAAAAATATTTTTATTGAGAGTAATTGCTCGTATCGCTTATAAAATTAAATGAGCAGAAACATAAATTGTTGTTGATAATACGTACCATTTTTGTTCACTAATTATTTCAAATAATACATACGATTATTTTAATAAAAATATTTTCTCGATAATTCATTTTCTACAAAGCAAACGGAGTATTAATAGATCAAAATTTATAATTCAATCTTAATTTACGTAGCTTGACTGAAATTCCTAGTCATTAATCAATGTCGGTTTCTCTTACTTCCTCCTACTCTAATATATGATGGGTTGGAGCTAATCAATACTTAAAGAAGCGTGGACCTATTTAATCTTTTCATTTTTTCCCAATGATTTTTCCACGACAGCTTCTTTCACAAGTGTTATGATAATTATATTACGTTGTGAAATGGCTGTTGAAAAAGTTGTCATTACTGTAAAAGACAGAACCGTAAAAATCGTGAAAGAGGATAACTATTATTGCATAAGACGTTGTCACCTTTTCTATAACATGCGAAAGTGTAAGCAAGTCCATCCATGAACTAGTAGTACTCAATGGGCAGCAGGCGTTTTTTTTTCCCTTTTAAATGCCATAACAATGGAAGAAATGCGAACTTTTTCGTTCTGGTAGGCTTTGATACCCCATCTTCATCCGAGAGGTGTACTGTGTTATCCTATACCCAAGTATAAGGTTTCTACGCAGCATTCTAGGAAAAATCCAGCTACAACGATGGCGTGCAATGGCAAAGTAAAGAAAGGAAGCATGTTGATCTCCTCTTTAATGAATCCATCTTGCTGGTGGAGTCGGGACCTTTTGTTAGTCTCCTGTTCACACAACCCTTCGCACAACTCTGAAGAGCCGATGTTTTCGAATCAATGCTTACTGAGAGGTACTTGATGCGACGTGACAAGAGGGAAAAAAAAAAAAAAAAAAGAACGACAAGAGTGTAAAAAATGTCATATGGTCGGTGTAGCAGACATGGCTCGAAGAAAGCAATCAGAAATTCCATGGTTTCAACAGGAAAAAAAAGGGGATGTCCTACGTATGCCTGTACAATTCCATCTAGAGCGATCTTTATTGAAATCTAGCGAATACGTCTAACGGAGCGTCTAGCGAATACATCTAACGGAGCATCGAAGCAAAGCGCCAACTCCTTATCATTTAGATATTTTGTACGAGAGGTAGACCAGGAAGAAACAAATCATTGCAAACATGATGATGTGGATGACACTGTTTGAGCCATGCTGGACAAAGCTCTTGTTCAGTCTCCTGCCATTGTTCTTCACACCTGCTTGAGCTTTGATCAGAGTCAATTGCTGTCAAGACATCAAATAACTTCAGAAAACGACGGGCCATTTTAGTGTCTCCAAACCAGTAAATGTTAATAATCTACGACTCTGCATTCTGACAGGATAACATATAAGAGCTGCTACAGGCTACAGCTGACAATGAAGCTCCATGTAATAACAATCATTGAGAACAGCTGGAAATGGCTTGATCGCCAGGCAACTGCTGGTACCTCAAGCGGAAAGCGAATCGAGATTCATGATGCTACCTCAAAAACTATTTTCTTATTTCTTTAGTTGTTCATTCTTTGAAGGGGTTGCGTTGTCGAGCCAAAGGTAACGGGGATTTTAGGCATTGGCTTGTATAGTCCAGATAACAAGTTTCTCGAAGCAGAAGCCTTGAACAGATAAATGACATCAGCAGAGGGAGGGAAAGAGAGCATATATTAATCAAAAAAATTATGACCTTCAACAACAGAAAACTATTGACAATGAAGACAATGACCTTCAGCAGCCACCTCACTGTACTCAGAATTCACCATCAATTGAAGTTGCATCAGGACATTTCATTTGTTGAATAGTGAGAAGGCAAATTCGTTTTTTTTTTTTTTTTTTTTTTTAATATATTGGATATGTAAGGGTTACCCTAACTATCCTTATGAGGTTGGTCTTCAAGGTTGTCTTATCCAATACTTGTAATGCCCTAAAACGTCGGGGAGGATCACTTTTATATTATTCAGCTGCATATGCAGGTCACCAAATGCAGCTCATAATGTTTCACACAGTCACATGAAGAATAACATACAGGCAACAAGCAGCTTGAATTAGAAGGCCCGCAGATTTTCATCAGGAAAATTAATCTCACATCATCGTGTTTTGGCAGTCACTCCATTTGTTGTGACAGATTAGTTGAACACTAATGGCACTCCCCCAGTTCTGCCAAATACACAAACTGATACATTCCTAATTCGCTTCGATATATTTGAATTCTTTATTGAATAAAAAGCACAGTAAACATGATTGTACTTTCTTAATTGGGTGGATCAAAGAGATTCTGACAAGGGGAGTAGATAATCTTTCAATCTGAATGATTTGCCCACTCTTTTCACATCAATCTCATAGTTTCCCCAAATCTTGTTTGTTATTAATGCTGCTTGCGGGCTGCTGGTAGCCAGATTAGCATGGTTGCTGTATACTACAGTGCATTTACACGATTATGATTAACAAGGATCCTCCACCTGCTTCGAGTCCCCACTATATAAGAGCTTCAGCACAATGAAGAGCCAGCATCATTCAGCAATTTATCCTACTAATTATGATTTCTTAAAAAATAAAAAATAAAAAATAGCCCAACCTAAAGGTTTCAAGGAAGGAACAGTAAGTGATGGCTATCTGTCCAAAGTAAATGATATACCAGCTGATTGAGCATATCATTTTGGAACTTCCCCTCTTTGTCTGTCTCCCGGGCTACCTGCACAAAAGCATTGGCAGCTGTAATATTAACTCTGAACATTCTTAGAAACTACAATCTCAGCTTTTTAAGAAAAAGTGATTATGATTGATCTCTCCCCTAAGGGGATGAGTGAACAGACAAACGACAAAAGCGCAGATTCTATTCCCTGGTAACCTCTGGTGCTCGAATCTAAGCAATCTTTTCCACAGTTTTTACCAACCAATTAGAGTGATTATAACTTGCTTTTATGCTTAAGCTACGCTTGATCACCCAAAGCATATCAATATCGCGCCTTGTTTTTCCAACAAAACCGTAGCCGAAGATCACGAATTCGATCATAGTAACACAGGTACTGCAAATCTCAGTGCATCCGGCCAGCTAGCAGTCGAATAGTTACCAAAAACAGAGCACGTTCCTCGGCTTAAAAGTGGGAAAAACCGAGTTCATCAATCAAAACTTACGTCTCTCAATTGGTGGACTTGCCTGTGGAGACCACCAACGATCTCATGATCCAATCCACTGTCCACAGGATCGATCTGCAGCATGATTTCATCTGGCCGAGCCGCCGCCGCCACCGCCACCGCTCTCGGCATTAGGCCCCTGGCAATCGAGACCGCAAAACCAGACCAGAATCAGAATCCAATCCTGAATCAACCAAGAGGCTGCTCGAACATGTTTGCAGAGACTGCAAGCACCGGAGAAGAACCGAGAGAGCATCACTCACTGCGATCAGAAGGGAACAGCTCCGCCATGGAGCGGACCGCCATGGCCGGAACTTCCCGCCATCGAAGCCCAAAAACTTGAAGCTGACACCGGGCGAGGATAAGGTGGCAAAAACTAGGATGGAACGAGCGGCTGCTGATGTTTCAGGATTCACGCGGATTCCGGTGAGGCTCGAGGAGGGGATTTGGAATTCCGGTGAAGATTTTTTGTGGCGGACGCCGGAGCCTCTCTTTCTGTTTTTCAAACGTTTCGTCTTCGTCCGGCGAAGTGACGTGGCGGAAGACGGATGAGCTGGCGGAGAGAGAAAGTGTCTTTCCTGCGGACGTGGCGGATCGTGATAGGCTGTATGATTTCGTCCTCTTTCTTTTTTATTTTGTCGGCTAACGATCATTCAAAATTTCGAACCATAAATATATATCCGATAAAAAAAAGAAAGATAAGTTAGACAAGAGTTTTTTTAAACGGGACTCTTCAATCTTCATTAACCGGTCTTATTTTTTAAAGTTTCTTTAAATCAATTAGATAGCGAAAATTCTGAACAAATTACAAAATTATTAAATTTAGTTTCTTGAAAGTATATGTGGACAGAAAAAATTTGAGGCAGCTCAACAATTATGCATAAATACTTTAGTGCTACTACTTGGCAATCCTTGTTTGTGAGTGTAGTCGTTCAATCAAATTAAGGTATATATTCATGAGCTAACGGTTAAATTAGAATGGGGACACTAATC
Organism: Eucalyptus tenuipes; assembly: GCA_014182365.1. Taxonomy (NCBI): domain Eukaryota; kingdom Viridiplantae; phylum Streptophyta; class Magnoliopsida; order Myrtales; family Myrtaceae; genus Eucalyptus; species Eucalyptus tenuipes. The sequence goes on from CM024542.1 coordinate 43,216,968, forward strand.
GATTGGCATTTATTCATATTAAATTTAAAATAAATTTGATATTCGTTTGAATCAAAGTTTGGTTAAAAACGACTCCTTAAATCTATCAACCTTTTTAGATGTGGACTTTCTCATCTCGAACACGTAACAGGACCATGACTTAATTGTATAATTTATCCATCTTTATATTTAAGCCAAAACGCACTTTTGTTTGACTTTATATTTCTCGGTTAGCCCTTATAGACTTATCTTTCTTATTATAAAGCAAAAGGGAAAAAAAGATAAAGTTGAACAAAAGAAAAATGATAGAAAGGTAGAACAAAGAAATACTACCTATTTTATGTTAAGAAAGTGCACTTGGTAAAATTACCTGACTGTCCTTATTGTGCAATAATCAACCTCATCTTTGCACTTCATGTGAGAAATTTGGAATGGTTCTCTAATTTTCTTTAATTTTCTGAATTCTAAAGAAATGGTTGTGTTCTGTTATTGAAAGAAGCAAAGTGTCCATTTCATACTTTCTCTTAAAAAAGGAGGATTCGTTTAGTGGTGAAAAAGAATATTACCTCAAGTGTTTTCTCTCTCCGTGCAATCAAAGTTATGAATATTCTTACTTGCTTATAATGCTACAAGAGAAATGAAAATGATATTGTCAAAGTTAATTATGATATTTCCCTTAATTTTATTTCTTTAATAATTGTATATATATTGAGGTGACTCTTCATATCAGCATTTTATTGTGCATATCCTTGACTGAATATAATTATTCATCATGTTATGCCATACATATCCTCTTCATTATGGAGGGAGTATTATAATAATTAAATATTAAATCACACATTCATCTAATAATTTAAGTTGTTAGAGCGGTGGGTAGTGATCCCACCAAATTTTTACATGATATCAAAGCCCGGGTTTGGACCCAATAGTACACCTTCATCTAACAAGTCTAAATCCAAGAGTCATGCAGGAAAATTACAAGTTGTTGCGACTTCAACCTAGAGTCCGATGCATGAAGGGGAGGTTGTTGATGTTGTCCCATGTCAATTGTAGAAGAAGCTAGTGATTAGTTTATAATGTGAGAAAAACCTCACTCCTTGAGCTAACTTTTGAACTGAGAGAAACTCAAGACCACCTAATATTGATATTAGAGTTAGAGGTTCTGACTTCAAATCTTTTCAGAACCACTTGTCTCTCTAATTAAATATATCCATACTTGGTATTAGGCAAAAGGTTCATCTCCAGTTGTAGTATTTACATGATCATGATGAGCGATAAAGAAAATAGTTACAACACCTCTCAACGCATCTACAGAGTAAAATAGGTACGATCCGAGAACGACTGTTCCATATAGGCGGCGCAAGCATCCACAGAAGCGCGTCGGGCCAGGCCATACAATCGGGATTGTACCCCGCCGCACTGTAATTCCCAGCAACTGGCGAACAAGTAAGCCCAATCTTAACTTTGCTGTCCCAAACTCATCCACGAAAAAGCTTTAAAGACCACCTTCAACGGGACTCGAGACACGACCCGATGCACGGGCGAGAGAACCATCGCCTCACTAAAATTCTCGTACGACGATACGACGATGCTCGTGCGTAGCAAGCATGTGGACGATCCTACGCAACAGAATCACCACCAGAACCACCACGACGATGCCATGCTCCTTCCTCGCCCAATTCCATTCATTCCCTCCCCTCCGCTCCGCCCTTTTTGAACCCTCCCCTCCTCTCCCCACCCCACCGCCACCGCCACCGCCACCACCACCTCTGTCCTCTCTCCTCCGTGAGTCTTCTCTCTCTACTCACTCTCTCTCTGTGGCTGGCCATTTTGTCGACGGCTCGAATTCATTTTCACTTCCCCCTTCTTTCTTCTTCGCACGTCTTCTTTTCCCAGGGGTTTTCTGGCGGCTGTTGGAGCCCTGCGATTCGTCCCTTCTGCTCCACGTCGGGCTGCGAGCGTCGCGCGATGGCGGGACGGTTGGAGAGCTGCTCGAGCGATCCGAGCCCCGTGTCGTACCTCACGCAGAGAGAGGCCGCCGAGATCGACGAGGAACTCATGGGCCCCCTCGGCTTCAGCGTCGATCAGCTGATGGTCAGTGCCCGAGTGTTCGAATTGTCATTGCTGCGATTGCGCCGCGGTCGCCTTGTCTGTGATTGTCGTGTTTTTGGGGCGTGGAGTCTTCGTTTGCAGCTAGCTCGAACTAATTTTTTATTTTTATTTTTTTGGGCTTTGTTTTCTGCAGGAGTTGGCTGGCCTGAGCGTGGCGACTTCAATTGCCGAGGTACCGCCTTGCTTGCCTTTCTTTGATTCGGTTATATGGCTATTGTTTGATTTATTCGCAATGGCGTGGACGCATTGTTGGGGAGCAATAGGATTCGTTAACAATTAAGATGAGGATGTGGGAAAAGAAATAAGTGGTCAGCAGATGGCTTGGCCAAGTGATTTGTTAATTTTTAGAGTTTATGCTCTCTGTTGTATGCATCAATGGATTATAAGCATCTAAAGTTTGTAGAATCTGTGTCTCTACTGAGATTCTGTTTAAGTTTTTTCTTTAGAGATAATATAACTGTAGACTTGAATGTCCCGATTGGTCCAGCAAGACATTGCCAATTTTTGTTTTTTTAATTCTTTATATTGGCCAAGAGAAGTACATTGCTACTTGCCATGACATTGTTTCCAGAACTTTGTGGTGGAATTATGGGGTTACTGCTCCAACTTTTTGCTGGCTGCAATCTACTCGGGTTTCTTAGCATTTAGAATTTGGGTAGGTGCAATGCTGGCTAAATGTGAATGTGATGTGTTGGCAGGTCTACAAAGCCAGCGAGCATAAGCGCGTTCTTGCAATATGTGGACCTGGGAATAATGGTGGTGATGGCCTGGTAGCTGCTCGCCATTTGTTTCATTTTGGGTACAAGCCATACATTTGTTATCCTAAGCGTACTCCAAAGCCTCTTTATACTGGTCTGGTTACTCAGGTTGGACACGATTTCGTATCCAATATGCCAAAACAGTTATTTAGTGCCAGCTTTTACATTTTCTTACTGGTATCTTCCTGCCTGCAGCTCGAATCTCTGAGAGTTCCTTTCTTGTCAGTAGAAGATCTTCCTCCAGACTTGTCAACAGAGTACGATATCTTGCTGGATGCAGTATTTGGGTTCTCATTCCATGGTAATTAGTTTAACACCCAAAGTTTAAGGATAAGGTTAAATCTTCTCTTTTGGTAGTTTCTTTGGTGTTCCATGTTGATTAAAAATTATCTCTGTTTTATTTCTGGAATGTAAGTTTCACCCGAGTTCCTTCAATTTGTAATGATATAGGGATACCAACCCGCTAATCTCCTTACATGTTGATACTGCTATTTGACTTGAATAGCAAAGGCTTGACATACTACGTCATGTTTAAATGGCAGGAGAATGTCAATATGCATGGCGAAGCCTCTTAATTTATAACTTTGTGCTTTAGCATCTCGATTCTTGTGGAGTCTAAACAGACTTCACGTACTCGTCGCAGGCTCACTTGATGCCTGTCTCATAACTTGAATAGACTCTCTTCTTATTTGTGGACGAAGCTACACTTTGTGGAGTTGGAGGATATTAACCCTACTCGATTTTGTGGGATATGTGTGTGTGTGTGTGCGCGCACGTGTGTGTGTGTGTATGTATATGAGTGGTGCTTCTTCTCTAACAATTATTTAATTCCACTAAATTTCCATAAGGGCTTAAACAGTTGAAAGTTCCAAACCAAACACACAAGAGTACAATGTTTAGGAAAAATATGATTGTTGGACTTTTAAAGATAAACTATTTTCTCACTGACAGAAATTGTCTTTAGGATAATGATGATAAAATAATTTCCCACTGTAATGAAAACTGGGGTCTATCACTGTCCTGCATTCTTGATGGTCTCTCTGATAGAGTCATATTCTCTGTGCGCATGCAAGGAGAAGGTTTTGCCTTCACTGTACTTGTACTACTCTGTTCGTTTCTTTATGTTCTGGCACTTCTGGCTTAATTTTCTTTGTGTGATTTTTCCTTTTTCATTTTCTCTGAGGTATCGACTTATTTTCAAATTCCTCCGGTGCCGCTAGACCACCTTTTGACGATATATTAAGAAGATTGGTTGGAATGCGGAAGAGTGACCAAACAAATAAGAAATCTGCTGTAATTGTCTCCATAGATATCCCTTCCGGATGGCATGTTGAAGAAGGGGACATCAGTGGTGAAGGCATCAAGCCTGATATGTTGGTATATCTCTTGTGGGACTTCTAAAGTGTTCAATTAATGCATCATATCAATAAGGCGGTTGCTCTTTACAAGCTACTAAAAAATCAATGTTCTTCCTGTACGTTTTCATTTGTTTAGGTTTCTCTAACTGCTCCAAAGTTGTGCGCAAAGCAATTTCATGGTCCACATCATTTTTTAGGGGGTAGATTTGTCCCACCACCTATAACAGAAAAATATAACCTCCGGCTTCCTCCATATCCCGGAGCATCAATGTGTGTCCATATTGGCAAGGCCCCTCAAGTTGATATATCAGCTATGAGGGAGAACTACATTTCACCAGAGTTTCATGAGGAAGAAGTCGACGCTGACCCAATCAAGCAGGTAATTGTAAAGGATAAACGATATCACCTCTTTCAATGAGTTCATCATCTACTGTAATTTTTTATGTCCGCACACATTTATTCAACTTATACCAAATAGGTTTACTTATTGACCCACGATGCCTTCCCCTTTAACCCCAACGAGTGACAACTTCCTGTAGTTTCACAAATGGTTTGAAGAAGCAGTGGCTGCTGGGTTGCGGGAACCAAATGCCATGGCATTGTCAACTGCTGGCAAGGATGGGAAACCGTAAGTTTGTGCTTCCTTCCACTCCGTCTTCTAATAATCACATCGTGGAATTCTCTAGTTGAGTCGACTATCGTCCAGATACTGACTCGATGGTATCTATGAAAGTCTTAACTCCATTTTCCTATTTTTATAAGAGTTTGACATGCCCAAATATTGTTTAAGAACTTCCTAATTAGACGAAAGGTACAGAAAATTCCTTAGTCTTGCTGCAGTGACAGCTCTTTCATGGCTAAGAGCTTATAGTGGGTTGTCGACATCAGCATGTCAATTTTGTGGTGTATATCTTGAAACAATGACATGTCAACAAACATGGAGGAATTAGTCTGATTCAAAGAGAAGTTGTTTTGTCACAGCTCATCACGCATGGTTTTGCTGAAAGGAGTTGACGAAGATGGCTTTGTCTGGTCAGTGCTATTTTTTTTTTTTTTTTTTTTTTTTTTGGCCATTGCAATGTTGCCCAGGTGCCAAATATGGACTTTTTGATGGCCAAATATTTAATATATATTGCTCCCTCCATTAGGTACACCAATTATGAAAGTCAAAAGGGACGTCAATTATCTGAAAATCCTTGGGCATCGCTGCTTTTCTACTGGGAAAGCCTCAACCGTCAGGTAATCATGCAAATCTGAGGACTGTGTTCCAGATTGTCTGATCTAATGATGAGTCAATTATTCCAGAGGACTCTACATCTTCTGGTGGAAGTGAATTGATGTAAAACAGTCGCTTGATATATCACAGATCAATTTAATTCTCCGAGAGGCATGGAATCTGGAATAGTTCTAACACAATATTAGATGATGACAGGTTGTTCAATTAAAATGAGGTGTACTTCTTTGTGTTTTAAGCATGCCAGAGCAATCATAAATGGTTATTATCAAATCTTTCTACAAGTTATACAAACCAAAATCATCTATGAAGAATCTTAATGGAGAATTTTGAAATTTTGAATCTAGGTAAGAGTGGAAGGATCTGTCGAGAAAGTTTCCAATGAAGAATCTGAGAAGTACTTCCACAGCCGTCCTCATGGAAGTCAGATTGGAGCAATAGTCAGCAAACAGGTATCTTTGGTTTAATTCATTGGCATAAGTCACTTAATAAATTAAGCATCCATTTATGAGACACTCTTTTAATTTTTCCTTCAGAGTTCTATAGTTCCTGGAAGGCAGGTGCTCCACCAACAGTACAAAGAGTTGGAGGAAAAGTTTTCTAATGTGTAAGTTAGGATGATTATTCTAGTTTATACCTTCATCATATACGATTAGCTCCATAACCTTTCCTCTTAGATTTCCATATTGTATGAGTGCTCAGAACTGCAGTTACCTGTATGAACCTGATCATATTTTAATATTGTTTATTTTAAAGATGATCTGGTCTATGCTACTTGACAATGATACCCTGTGATGATTTGGAGTGAATTTTTTTTTTTTTCAAATCCTGTTGTACATGTGTATATCACAAATGGCGGTTAAAATTTCCTTTCCGTTGTATGAAATGCAGGAATTTGATTCCAAAGCCCGAACACTGGGGAGGATACAGACTTAAGCCAGAGCTTATTGAATTTTGGCAAGGCCAGCAGTCTCGCCTGCACGACAGGTATAGTTTCTTTCTAATCTGGCCAAAGATTTTTAATCACTCTAAACGAAACTAATGGAAGGATTTTGGCGATTGCCAATTGCTAGATGATATGTGTTCAGAGGAATCTGCGTGGATATTGTCATCTTTGTATCAATTGTTTCGAAATGTTTGGCTGTGATACATGGCTTTTTCTTTCTGGAGTTATTTTACCTTTTCATGATTAATATTAACAGTGTCATAGTAGGAGACATCTTGCTGCATCACGTTTAGTTGGGGATCAATATTGGGCTTGGTGCCATGTTGGTATGGCACTATGGCTCTGTACTTTATCCCACGTGAACGATTGAAAATTAGATGTTGTCTGTAATAAGGCCCATTGCTGGGCTGGCCCAAAGGCACATGCAAATGGAGATTCTCGTGAATAAGAGTGATCCAGAAAATATTGCGTGAGTTCTGATGTGAGCAAATTTTATTAATGAAACATAAAAGAACCTGTGCGGAAGCATTAGAAGTCCCTGTGGTACAGGATCTTTTTTCCACAGAAGAGAATTGACGATGTGCACAAGTAATGTTCAAACTAGCATTCTTGAAAGATAGACGTAGCATGTGGAATGATGCCAAGTAAGTAAGGCGCGCCTGATTTCAGTTCACACAAAGCCTTTGGTTGATTGTGGATGGTCTTCTTACAGGTTGCAGTATCGTCCACAAGAGATTGACGGAAGACGAGTCTGGAAAATCGTTCGACTGGCTCCCTGACTAGCTTCTTTAGCTTCCTCGCTGTGATATTTCATCAATCATGGTATTGTGAAAAATAAGTATTACACTCCCTTTTACATTATGGGGTTTGTGACATGAAATCATAAGGGATTTGCAGCAACGTAATTTTATCTACCTCTTTCAATGTATCAGCTGCATGCCTCTGTAGATTTTGTGTTGTTACTATTTGTCTCAATGACTTCTCTTATGCAATAATTAAGTCAAGTGTTCAAAGAAAAAAAAGGATAAGTGGTATGTGGATCCGCGTATAAGTGATACTTAGTTCTTTTTGTCAAAACTTACACTCCTTTTATTTCGTGAAATTTAACAATTTGGGAAAAGATTTTTGAAGAAATCATTTTTATGAACATGGGAAGATTTTTCAATGTTCGTCTGAAATCCACAAACTTGAGTTGCAATTTATTTTTTAAAAAAGAAATACACTATACCTGCAATATAAAAACCACACAAGCTAATTAATCAATTTTTTTAATTAAAATTCAATGACAAATACCGTTTGAATTGTAGCTTATTTATTTTCTCGTGATTTTTTTATCAGCCTTTTCACCCTATAGTTGAAATAAGTACCCCACTAGAAAGAAGAAATTAATTCACTCACTATATGCTGTGTGATAGAAACCAATTTATTTTTTTATCTCTCTCTCCAAATTTTAGTTCACCTGTTCTTTTCCTCTCTTTTCTATTTTCTTTTTTTTTTTTTGTTTACAACGCGTGCTTTTTTATATGTTATGAAAAAGAATTAAAAACAATGCCAAGAGATCTCAAGCGATATAAACAGTGCATAGAGATGAGTGCCCAAAGGTTGAATGATTCCCTTCACATTCTCAGCAAATGATCACCGAACTCCTGTCAACGGGAGAATGCTTTAAGTTAGACTTACGGGCCTTTCTTAAGGATAAATGAGTCAAAAAATACTTTTTTTTCAAAATATGAATTATTTATAGCAACATATATTTATCAATCCTAAAATTTTTATGAATTATTTATTTTTTTTCACAAAATAAACGCACTAGATGCTCAACTCGAAATCGCCGCCGACGATGATTCGTAAGTAGCGTGTTGCGCGTTTCGGACGATCCCAGTTTTCTTTTTTTTTTTTTTTTTTTTTTTTGGTCGAGATCGGACAATCCCAGGTTGGAAAATCAAAAAACTCTTTTAAAAGTGTTGGGCCCCCCATGCAAATCAAGCCCGCAGTAACATCTGATTTCTTACAAGTAACACGAAAAGTCCCAAAATAAAATAAAACAAAAATAATTTTTTTGAAAAAAGGAAAGAGGGAGAGAAAGAGAGAGAGAGAGAGAGAAACGTTGCAAGTCGCTATTCCTGATACGTTAAAAGAATCTGAGATCGATTGATATTGACGGTCGCATCCACATCCGTTCAAACCCGAGAACGAAACCCCGCCTCTTCTCCCTCGTCTCCTCCTCATCCTCCTTTCTTCTCAAACCGTCTCATCGCCCGCCGGCCGATCTCCGGCTGATCCCCGCCGGAACGTCCGCCGGAAGCCATGAGCCACCCCGAATCGGATCCGGCTCACCCGCCGAAAACCGCGCCCGACCCCGATGCCAAGCGCGGCGCCTCCGCCGCCGCCGCCACGGGCCCCCACTCCTCCGATTACGCGCCCTACCCCACGCTCGACCCCAACGACGTCGCCCCTGCTCCCGAGGCCCCCCGTGCTCCGATCTCCGGCGCCGCCGCCACCTCCATGCCCGCGGAGTCGAATCCCTACGTCGCTCCGGCCCCCGCCCCTGCTCCGCAATCGTCTGTCAAGAGTGAGTTGTGCGCCCGCCGATTCGGCGATTGGATTCGAAATTGAGGAGGCTGTTTTTCGGTTTCCCTTTTGTTTTGTTTTGTTTGTTGATGGATTTGCGAATCTCGCGATTGTTGCGCAGATACGATGGAGTCGGTGAAGGATGTGCTCGGGAGATGGGGAAAGAAGGCGGCCGAGGCGACTAAGAAGGCCGAGGATCTCGCTGGGAACATGTGGCAGCACTGTAAGCCCCCTTGCCTCTTTTTAGCTCCCTAGAATTGTTGCTTAAGTTCAGTGACGAGAGAATTTCTGGACTCGCGAGGGATTTGATGGTTTGTTTGGCTATGCCATTTGATATGACCTTGTCCGATCGTAAATTCACGATTCTCTTGGAAAAGCCTTGTTTCTAATACTTGAAGTCGGAGTGAGTAATTTTATGTGGAAGTTTGCCTCCTAAGTCACCTGATGAACCTAGCGAAAGACGAAAAGAACGATCATTTGATTGCGTATCATCTCAAAAATTGTTTCTTGAACAGTGAAAACGGGCCCCAGCTTTGCTGACGCTGCTGTCAGCAGAATTGCTCAGGGAACAAAAGTTCTGGCGGAAGGCGGATACGAGAAGATTTTCCGGGCTTCTTTTGAAACCGTTCCTGAGGAGCAGCTTCTGAAGTCATTTGCATGTTATTTGTCCACGTCTGCTGGTCCGGTGATGGGCACTTTATATTTGTCTTCGGCGAAGCTTGCATTTTGCAGTGACAATCCTCTTTCCTACAAAACTGGTGATCAGACTGAATGGAGTTACTATAAGGTGTGCTTCCCAATAAAAGTATTAGCCTCATTTTGAAAATGAAGGTGTTGGTTGAGTTCCGTGATGAGGAAGTAAATTCATTATATGTGCTTCCCATGAGGTTGCTTTTTGAAACTTATGTGGCTTGCACAGTTTTTGCTTATATACATGACACGCACTCACAATCACTTGCTGCTGGGGTATATTTTGGAGATCTCATGCTACTTTGGCATTTCGGTGAGAGGAGAGGGAGCAAGCTTTGGGTCCTTTTTCTATGTAAATAACTAATTTTGTCCCACTCTAGTATACAGGAAGTGTGGAAGGAAAAGTTAAAGGCAGAGCGGCATATATTCTAAACAAAGAAAATCTTACTAGATCAGGGACAAGTGAAAGAGATTGTTTGTTTCTCTTTGGAAAAAGTGGATCTCCCTGTTAAAGCTTCTCTTTTTTTACTTTCAAGTGATATATTCCATTTGATGTTAAGAAGGACAGCCTTCAAAGTTTTCTTTGTTAACCTGTGAAGTTGAACCTACCTTTTTGACTGATTTCTTTATAGTACAATTCTGACCAACTAAAGGCAGAAGAATCGCAAACAGTTTATGCAAATTCTCTTCCACTAAAAGATAATAAGCGAGTCCCCTACTTTCAACATTTGTCACAAATATGTGGTGAAATTAGAGAAAAGGTTGTAGTTTTTAAGTTTTGGTTTCAAAGAAGCTGCTAGAAAATTAAAAGGTCGAACTTTATAATGTTCAAATTCAGTTGCTGCTACAATACCATAAAATGATGAACTGACTCAAGTTTTTAGTCATGTATTCTTGTTCGTGTTTGTGAACTCTGGTTGTTTTTAAATTCATCTCGATACTTTTGTGTGCAATAGCTTACAGAGAACAATAATGATCTTGCTGAGGGGGAAGGAGACAAATAAATGACATTATATTATCATTCCAATTCACTCTCTGTCGTTTCAAATCTATATGGTTTGGTATTTTGATCAGCTTGATTCCTTTTACAGACGAGGCCTAGGGAGTACCTCCTACTGTATGAACCCTTTTTTCTAGGAATGACAATTTGCTTAGCCTCAAGGGGACCTGCATGCTAAAAATATCACATGTAAGCTTATAATACGAGAGGGACCGGCATTGGCCTACACTAAGAAGGATGGATGGGCTACTAATACGGGGTAGGGATGGGCCCAAAAAAAGGCTGCTCCTTTTGTAAGATTCAAATCAATTGTGTAATTGCGACAAGTTGAGTCTACCTATTTTACAAGTCGAACTTGACTGTTACTTGAAAGCTCTTAACTAACTTCGAGCTGGAGCTTGGTCTACTGTTTACCAATGCATCTCTCTCCCTCTGTGTTAATCGCTTGATTTTTTTTGTCTTACTTTTGCGTATTTGAGGTTTTCTTGTCATGGAAGTTTATCCATGTTGTAAATAATTTCTATTTTTCATGAAACTTAAAGAGTTGTAGATGATAATAAGGTGCTGGATTTACAATCTCATATCATTGTTTTTCCTGCTTTGAGGACCAAAAAGTATCTTAGGGAATTGGGGTTTGTGAGTGTGAGTCAGTTCGGGGGAGCGACCACAATACCACACTGTTGGTACATGCAAGAAGGTCGAGCCTCGCATGTTGCACAGGTTGGGGAGGGAACATATGGTGTGTTAACTAAGTTCCAACCCGCCTGCTCACTGCCATTTTTGCCTCTTGGCAAGTGGAAGTTTTAATCAGCTTGTGACCCTAAGAGTAGTTAATTTTAGTTTAATGAGGCTCGAGGCTTGTTTGTGGCATGTCATTGACTGATCTGTGTTGTCTTGATTTGAATGCAACTCTTTTCTTTGTGTCATTTCTAGTTATATTTCGCATTTGGTGATGCTTTTTCTTGAATGTCCTAATGTTTTTCACCTTACGTAGGTGGTCATACCGTTGCATCAACTGAAGGCAGTCAACCCATCAACAAGCAGGGTCAATACAGCTGAAAAGTACATCCAGGTTATTTCTATTGATAATCATGAATTTTGGTTCATGGGCTTCGTTCAGTATGATAGTGCCGTGAAAAATCTTCAAGGAGCAGTACAGCCCAATTCACACGCTGTGTAGCTTATCTCTTTATTATGGCCCGAGGCGCACTTTGCTCCAAGAGTTGCATGCAAACTATACTCTGCACAATGTGATATCTCGAAATTAGATACATTTCGTGATGTGCTCTGCTCTGATTGGTTCAATATTGTAATGTTTATGTAGATTGTAAGATTTTCCTATAATATAGATGTAATGAACCGAGAGCAAACTTGAATTTCAACTTGGTAGATGATGATGGAAGTCCTTGTTGAGAAGAAGGCTATTGTTTTTGTTCCTTGATTGTAAATTTTTTTTTTCCATCCCTTTGAAATATCAAATAATGCTATCTAGTGTTTTACTTGTGTAGAGTTCACGTGATGACTTTGTAGAGCTTCGTAATTTATTCATGTTGCTAGTTCTGTGCAATTTTGGATGTGGCATACTCAGTTACAACTTGACCTAGAATGTCTTTGGAGGTTATGCATTCATAAGGTCAATCTTTGCATATACGAGACATGATTAGCATAAGAAAGCAAATCATGCAACGCTCATGCCATATATACACGTTATATGGATATGCCAAGCTAATTTTAAGTGAATTTACTTATTGGACCTTGAACTATAATAAGTGCCAAATCTGGTTAGAAAGACAAATGAGCTATGTGAAAATGAGGGTATATGAATGGTGCATTTAGTTTCGGGACGGAATTAGTCATGAATGAAATGGCTATTGCATGATGCTATAAACGTAGCAGCAATGGCAATGGAATACCTGTTTAGGAATTTATTAGTTTGTAATAAATCTCAGGAGCCCTCGTAGCTGTTGTCATGGAATTGCACGAGAAATAAGCTAAGAATGACATTCCGTGTTCTCAAAATAGCTTTTATCTGTTTAGATTGTACTAAAACTTTTTCATTCCCCATCAAGCTAGGTAACATTAATATGAATGAAATAGCTCTGTTACATGATAGTATAAACGTAGCAGCAATGGTAATGGAATACCTGTTTTGGAATTTATTACTTTGTAATAAATCTCGAGAGCCCTCTTAGCTTTTGTCATCAAATTGCACGAGAAATAAGCTAGGAATGACATTCCGCGTTCTCAAAATGACTTTTCATCTGTCTAAGTAACATTAACATGATTTGAAGAAATGACAAATTTCGGACCGGTGGAAGATTGAATGTGTTGCATATGAAAATTGTTTGTAGAGCTGCAATATTTCTGGTCTGAGTGCACAATAGAGATGAAGATGCGAAATGTATGTTAAGCACCTTACGAAAGCAGAATCATTCGTTTTCAGAGTCTGTAATTGTCAGAAGAAAAGGAAAAGAAAACGATGCGACGCATTCATTCATTCATTCATTTTCAAGTTAGCGGAGTCACAAGACGATATCCAAAATATAGTACATACAGATAGAGATATAGGAATGGGAAATGGGAGATGAGAGAGGGGCATCCAGAAAGCAGGGGGAGCCGAGAGTATATATGATAGCCTATAAAACTTAGGATAGATCAGATGACAATCAAATTTTCCTTTTCACAAAAAAAGGCAAATTATGTGATTTTCGCCGGTAAGTTTAATAATGAAAATCTGCACCTAAAGGGCGAATCTGGAAGTAGCGTCGGCAGGACACGCAATTTCACTTCTTCTTGTCCTGTCTAGCGTCTACAGATGCGACGTGCGTAGCACAATTCCGAGACTCTTCTGTCTTGCCAACCAGTCACGCCATTAATCACGGATTTCAGCATATCCTTGGGTCCATCCGACCGATCATCACTTTAAGAAAAGGATGGAAACAATCGAGGGAGGAGGTCACTATTGATCGTCAACAGCTAGCGCGTCAATCGATACATCCATGAAGGGAAACATTCTACATACAACTTATGAGGCTTATAATAATAACCACTTCCTAGTACTCTTTCTCAATTGATGATATTGCTAGATATTGAAATCAAGACATTTCGATCGATAAGACGAGCACGTTACAAAAGGGCCTAGTCAAGTATTGAGCCAAAATGACCTTACCCGATACCAAACGATATGAAAGGTACTAGATTTTCTACATAAAATGATGGAATAAGTTGGGAAGTTCAACAAAGAATATGCTTGTCTAAACCTATCGAAATTGCGCTTCAAGTCTTGATGGGCTTAGGCAGGCTGAATGACCTGTTGAGCCTAGTGGTTCGGCCTGTCTTGATCAAGGTCTATAGTAAAACCATTTGTTCCCCAAACCATCATGTAGTAAAATGATAACCTTTTTGTTGTCTCCAACTCCAAGCTTTCAAAAAACATTCCTCTCTCACTAGAGAGCCCTATCATAGGATAGCTTCCTCTACCTTTTGGTAGCCCTAAAAAACCCTAATCATTCCTCCACCTATCTTCGGCAGCCCTCTTAGTCTTCACTTTTCTTCCTTTGAGACTATGGCTGACCCACTTGGCAGCAACCCACGGATCATGTTCCCACCTTTGATCCTTTACCCTCTTTCCATCATAAAACCCTAAACCCTACCCATCTTAATCCCTTGGCTATATTTCCAAGATTACCAATTTTGCCCAAATTGCCTTCTTCTATTACCCTTAAACTGTTGTTGATTGACAGATATACTATAAGCCCACTTCATTAGGAGTCGGAAGAGTCCAAGATTCACCTTGCTGCCCTATGCAAGAGACTGGGAAAGTTGTGGCCCAAGAGAAAGATAATAGCCATGGATGATGAGATAATTGCATGCAGAAAAGATAAAAGAGTGCAAATTATTCTTAATCGGCCAACTTTATCAAAATCCAAAGGTAAATTTTCAAGCATTTCAAAATACAATATTTAGGGTCTAGAAAATTGTAAAATGTGGAGATATTTCCAGTAACCCCAGGCATTTTTAACTTTCGATTTTGATTAGAAACAGAAAGAGATGAGGTTCTTGAATAGGGCCCTTGGTCATTCGCGAATTACCTAGTCTTGTTGAAATTGTGGGAGCCCGATACACCTCCAGCTTGTTACAATTTTAATACTTATGAGTTTTGGGTGCATATACATGGATTGTCGATAGAATGAATCTCAAAGAGAGTGATAGCAAAAGTGGCTGGGGAAATAGGTAGTGTCTCTGATGTTAAGATTGAATCTAGAGGGTATACATCCTACAAGATAGGAAAGGCGAGAGTTCTCGTTGGACATCTCCCCCGATTTCAAGGTCAATTTTCAATAATAGAGGAAATAAATTATGGATGGATTTTAGATATGAAAGACTGCCTCACTATTGTTATTCATGCAGGAGATTGGGACATTATTCTCAACACTATGAGGAATATTATTTGCTGAAGACCGATTTAAAAACATGAAAGAATTGCCTTTCGGCTCTTGGTTGAAGGCGAAAGGCAATGAAGTCAACCTTTATTGGGAACTATTTTATGGGAAATCGATCGAGAATTTGATGGAAGAAGAGATCATACCTAAGACACTAGTGGATGCAGGACTACTAGTGGTGTATAAGAGCAACTCAACAAATTCAAAGGACATTAGCACCAGCTGGGGAACTGATCAAGGAAAGTTCAAGATGATGAAAGCCATGATTTAGGAAGAAATCTATGTTGAATCGTGTGCGAGAATTGACAGATGGGAGAAAAGCCTTTTTAACATGTGACCAACAAGGGTCTTTTGAAGCCAAAACCCCAAAAAAAAATGAAAAAACATGAAGACGCGTGTCAGTAAAAAGCAAAAGAGATACTCACCATATGATGTGTAGCAATCCAACAATGAA
Source organism: Eucalyptus tenuipes (assembly GCA_014182365.1). Lineage (NCBI taxonomy): Eukaryota > Viridiplantae > Streptophyta > Magnoliopsida > Myrtales > Myrtaceae > Eucalyptus > Eucalyptus tenuipes. The sequence continues at coordinate 43,232,512 of CM024542.1, forward strand.
GTGCTAGATGAGACTCAACTGATGGACAATCCTCTATAAACTTTGGAAGAAGCTCAAAGATGGGCTTTGGTGGCTAGCCCTAATAAGCCACCAGGTTACACATGAAAATTATATGCTGGATTGTCAAGGTTTGGGCTCCCCCCTAACAATGCAAACTTTACAAGCCTTAGTAGCTCAAGAAAATCCCACTATCCTATGCTTAACGGAAACGAAGGATAAATAAGATATCGTGAAAAAGATGCAGAAAAGACTAAAATTTCAGAAGTGCTTTACTATAAATCCGAGAGGAAGAGATAAATTTATTCACGTGACTTTTAGGAAAGACTATGACTATGGGATGAAAATGATCAAATGACTGGGCTGAACCGTGACCCTTGGATGTGTGTTGGGAATTTAATGAAATATTATATAAATAGGAAAAAGTAGGAAGAAGAAAGATAGAAAATTATAGAAGTAAAGCTTTTCAAGACTTTATGAATGCTTGTGCTATCATGGATTTAGAAAGTAAAGGCTATGCTTATATCTGTGCAAATAACAGAGAAGGGGAAGAGTTGATTGTGAAGAGCATGTGTAGTATGAATTGGAGGATTTCTTTCCCTAATGTGGAAGTGTTTGCTTCACCGATTAGGTCGGATCACAACCAATTTTATTGAATCTCTTTCTTGAATATGTCAGACGCAAAAAAGGAAATCAAATTCGAAGCTTTTTGGGTAGATGATAAGGAGTATGGACAGCTTATATTGGAAGCCTAGAATTCTTTTCGAGGGGAGAAAGTAGATCCATCGATCAGATTAAAAAAAAAAAAAAAAAGTGGTGGAAAAGCTAGTTGAATGGAGTAAGAGGAGATTTACAAATGTTGAAAAATAAATTCTAGTGCTAAAAAAAAATATGTGGGCAATTACCACCAACTCAAATTCACATTTTGATTGGAATTGATTGAAAATAAAGATAGAGAGGAAATGAAAACAGGAAGAAGTATATTGGGAAAGGGGATCCAAGATTAATTGGCTCAAATGGGGGGATAAAAATATCAAATACTTCCATGCGACCACAGTGCAAAGGAGGCAAAGAAATAGGATAGTGATGCTGAAGCATGAGCAAAATGAATGGTGCCGAGATCCCACTAAACTAAAGAAGATGACAGTCACATATTTCAAAGAGTTTTACACTTTCACAGGGCCAAGAAACTTCCAACCAGTTATCGACCAAATCCCATGCATTGTAAAAGAGAAGATGAATCACGGTTTGATTGGAGAAATAACTCTAAAAGAGGTTACCGAAGCAACTTTTCAATTGGGTACCCTCAAACCTCTTAGACCAAATGGTTTGTGTAAAAAATTCTATCAACATCACTAAAACGATATCCAAGAGGAAATGTTCAGGGAGGTAATGTCTTTCTTCAACTCAGGAACTCTTAATCTTGAGTTGAACAATACATATATCACCCTTGTACCGAAAATTCACAATCCACAGAATTGGAACAATTTCGACCTATCAACCTTTGCAATTTTGTATATAAAATCATTTCAAAGGTCATGGAAAATAGATTGACATGGTGGCTGCCTGACTTGATAGCAACGGAGCAAAATGCTTTTGTAAGCAGTAGACAAATACAAAACAATATCTTGATAGTGCAGGAGGTGCTTCATCAACTACATACCTGAAAAAGAAAAAAGAAATTTCATGTAGTGCTGAACGTAGATATGAAGAAAGCATATGACCTTATAGAATGGGATTTTCTCGAAGCAAGCATGCTTAAAATGGGCTTTTGTGATACTTGGTTTTCTTGGGTTATGGAATATGTCTCTACAGTATCATTCAATGTTAAAATAAACGGGGAACCCACGACCTCCTTTCAGCCCACTTGTGGTATTAGATAATGTGTTCCTATCTCTCCCTGCCTATTCATTATTGTGGTTAATGTATGATCTATGATGCTGAAAAGAAAAGTACAAAATGGCAGAACAAATTTTGTCAATCATTATCTCATCTACTTTTTGTGGATGATTTAATATTATTCTTGGAAGGAAAACCGGTCGAATGTCAGAATATAGCTACGATCCTAAACCAATATTACTTTGTGTCCGGACAAGCCATAAATTTGAACAAGTCAGGCATGTTCTTTAGCAAAGATTGTCCAAGAGAGCTAAGGAGAAAGTTGACATATGAAATGAGAGTACGGAGTTAGGAAAGATAGGGAAGTATCTCAGAATAGCTTCTGATTGGGGTGGTTCTAAAATGCAAATATTCAATTGGATCATTGCAAGAGTCAACATGAAACTTGAGAGCTGGAAAGAGAATTTTTTATCAAAGGCTGGGAAAGAAATTCTTCTTAAGATTGTGGTGCAAGCTCTACCGCAATATGCTATGTCTATCTTTAAAATTCTTCTATCTATTTGCCGAGCCATTGAAAGAAAGATAGTAGTTTTCTAGTGGAAATAATGAGGACAGGGTGGGTTTCCATTGGAAAAATTGAGACACACTTAAATCGAGAAAGGATGAGGATGGATTAGTCTTTAGATTCAACGAGGCAATGTTGGGTCAACAAGATGGAGGCTAATTCAGAATCCCCATTCTGTTTGGAGTCAGATTTTTAAAAAATTATATTTTCCATACACACATGTATTACACATAGAGAAAGGCTCAAGAGCCTCCTGGTGATGGCAAAGTCTAATTATGGGACGAAATGTTATAAGTCAATCAATATAGTAGGTAGTTGAAAATGAAGAAAAAATTAGCATAAAGGAAGATGGTTACCGAGAGGTTTAATCGGAGGATCTACAAATATAGATGACCCGTTACGGGTTTCAAACCTAATAAATAGAGACGATGCTATTTGGAAGGAAAACAGGGTGCAAGAGCCTTTTTACTATGAAACGTCCAAGGAAATTCTAGCTACCCATCTAAACCCTCAATTTTCAGAAGACAAACTGGTGTGAAAGCCAACCAAAACAGGCCAATTCACAGTCAATAGTGTATATAACAAGCTTAAGGCACGAGGAGAAATCTAAAACCAAAATCAAGCACCATCGTCCTTTCAAACCCCTAGAGAATTGTGGAACAGAATATGGAATGCCAAAATACAGCCCAAAATCATATTCTTCCTTTGGCAAATTTGTCAAAAACGTGCTAGCAACCAAGGAGAACTTATATTGAAGACATATCATACCTAAGGCCACCTGCACGATCTACAATAAGTACCCAAAATCTATCAAGCATCCCTTCCTTATGTGTCCATGGACGAACCAGATCTGGGATGGTGCTGAGGTGAAAATACAAAGAGATGGTCGTAGGGTGACTCAAATAGAGAAATGGCTAGCTAATTTTCAACATATCTCAATCTCGTTCGAGCAACTAGCCATGTTATTATGGCAAATTTGGAAATTTCACAACGACTGGTTATTCAGAGCTAAACCCTTGAATCCGCAGCATATAATCACCTTAGCAAAGGCCATGGAGGATAGCTTCAACAAATGGGTGGGAAAAAAGGCAGGAAAAGAGCAGATGCGGACTGACATATCTTAGATCTTAACTCCTCCGACTCCAAACGTGCTCAAAATCAACGTGGATGGAACTTATGTTGAAGAAACAGGGGAATGGCCTATACCCTGTGTTTGCTGAGACAACCAAGGTGTTCTCATAGACAGATTTGCTCGCACAGTGCGAGTTTCTTCAGCAATCTAGGCAGAGGCAGAGGCGGTGCTACAAACCTTAAAGTACATTGAAGGGAAAGCTGAACTGAAGATGGAGAGGAGACCGACAACTTTGAACTAGTGAAGGTGATGGTTGAGCGTACACAACAAATCAATTGGAAAGCATAGGCACCAATCACCGAAGCCCGGCCGTGTGTGAAAAACTTTCCCAACCTAAAAAGAGCCCATTGCTAAAGACAGTGCAATCAAGTAGTGGATTGGATCGTCAAGGCCCACCGAAACAAGTCTCTACCAACTCATTGAGTTTCTTATTCCCCAACTTGTCTTTTGGATTTGTTATGTTCTGAAGCCCGTGTTTCAACTACCGAACTTTTATTTTAATGAGAATACTATAAAAGCTTTTTTGACCCAAAAAAAAAAAAACTCCAAGCTTTGGACATGGATTGATCCAAACCAGAGGCAAGTTATGGATTTGAGTCCTTGAAGGGAAATATCTATAGAGCTCCAATTTTATAAATCACAATGATAAGGCATTGGCATCTCCATTATGGAAGGCAATTATGGATACGAGAAAAATACTCAAATTGGGAACTCTTTATTGGGTTGGTGATGGTAAGTTGATTTAGGTTGACAATCATCCTTGGATTCCTCACATCCCATATCATTTGCCATCTTTTATTAATCCTAACCCTCTTTTGAAACAAAGGAAGATAGAGAGGCTTTGTTATATCGAGGACAAAAGCTTGAGATATAAATAGTCTAAATCAAACGTTTTGCTTAACATCAATCCAAGCCATTCTTCATTTTCATGTCCCGATCTCCATTTGGGTTGATAGACCAATTTGACAACTACCTATTGATGTCAAATCCACTTATATCCGCCTACAAGCTCATCAAATTTCAAACAAAAGATGGTAAGAACTCTAAGATTTGGAACGAAATCTGAAAAGCTAAAATTCATGAGTAACACTAGATGATATTATGAAGGACGGCAGCTAATGTTCTGCCTTGTCACACTAACTTAGGAGGATTGTTTCACGTCCCAGACCATTCTTGTCTGTCATGTGAGAACTTGGAGGAATATTCGGTCTATCTATTTACAACATGCCCATTGGCCCAGATTATGTACATCTAGTCTAGTTGGAACTTCAGCTCGTAAGAGGAGATTGTATAGCTCTTCCTTGACCTAGGACAGATAGCACAAAGAATGGGCATGGACTACAATCTCTTCACCCTTTTTGTAGCAATTCCATGGCTAGAATGTGGGGTTATAGGAATGCAACATTACATGATTAGTCTATTCCAAATCCTTTCTAGGCGATCAAGTTGGTATTACAAGATTTCACGAGATTTTTGAACACATTCAAAGAATGGAACAAAGTAGTGAAAAGCAAAGAAGCTTATTCACTTGGGGAAAGGTTAGACCCATGACTCCTCCCGCTGGATTAAGGATTGAAGTTTAAGCATGATCAGCTAGAGGCTTAGTTGTCTAAGCATGGACAAGACACCTGAGATGGAACTCCCAATGGAAGTGGATGCTGTGGTTTTTCTCCTAGTATATAAATTTGCTTAGTCTCTTGGTATTCAACAAACAGTGTTTGAAAATGACTACAAGGTCTTTAATTGGTGCCATTTAATAAAAAGGTCATTGCCCTTAGAGTGTTCAACCTTTTCTCCAAGTTGTCCAAGCATGGACAAGACACAAGAGATGGAACTCGCTAGTGGAAATGGAAGTTGCAGCTTTTCTCTTAGCTTGCAAATTTGCTCAGTTTAACATTATTCACCAAGTAGTGTTTGAAAATGACTACAGGGTTTTAATTTAAGCCATTTAACAAAAAGCTCCCTGCCCTTAGAGTATTTAGCCTTTCGTCCAAGTTATCCTCGCCTGCAAGTTGTCCAAGCATGGACAAGACACCTGAGATGGAACTCGCCAATGGAAGTCAAAGCAACAGCTTTTGTCCTAGCCAGCAAATTTGTTTGGTCTCTCAGTATCCAACAAGCGGTGTTTTGAAAATGACTACAAGATCTTATTTGATGGTTACGTCCGATTACCTTTTTTTGTTCGACAAAAGTTTCATTTATGTACAATAATGGCATTGAAGCGGGTATAGTTTAGTGGTAAAATTGTGATTCGTTTTATTACTCCCTTTACTAGTTAAGGAATTTCTCAGTTTGATTTGATTTAATTCATAATCTGAAGAAAAAATTTATTTCTTAGAAGGATTTAATCCTTTACCTCTCAACGAAGGATTCGAGGAAAAATATACATTCTCGTGATTTGTATCCAATGGTCAATAAAAAATTGAAAATTGGATTATTTAATTGTGAAACATAATTTTTTATGCCATTCAACAAATGAGTTGTTGCCTTTATAGTATTAAGCTTTTTGTTTAAATTGTCCTTGCCTACAAGTTGTCCAAGCATAGCATGGACAAGACGTGAGAGTGGAACTTGTCAATGGAAGTGGAAGTTGCAGCTTTTCTCCAAGCCTACAAATTTGCTCAGCCTCTCAATATCGGTAATTGAAAATGACTACAAAGGCCTAATTGATGCCATTTAACAAAAGGGATTAGAGTATTTAGTCTTTTGTCCAAGTTGTCCTCACCTGAAGTTGTCTAAGCATGGACATGATGCCAAAGATGGAGCCACCAATGGAAGTGGAAGCAGCAAGTTCTCCTAGCCTACCAGTTTGCTCGATTTCTCGGTACCCACCAAGCGGTGTTTGAAAATGATTACAAGGCCTTAATTGATGCCATTCAATAAAAGGGTCCTTGCCCTTTTAGTATTAAGCCCATTGTCCAAATTGTCCTCACCTGCAAGTTGTCCAAGCATGGACAAGACGCAAGAGATGGAACTCACCAATGGAAGTGGAAGCTATAGATTTCTCCTTACGTGCAAATTTTTCCATCTCTTCATATCCATCAAGTGGTGTTTGAAAATAGCTACAAGATCTTAAGTGATGTTCTTCAACAAAAGGGTCCTTGCCCATAGAGTATCCAGCCTTTTGTCTTGGACTCTCACTTTGCAACAACATGGTTGGAGTTTGATATGGACTCATAGACCCAACAATGTTGTTGCTCATAAGCTTGCAAAATGGATTTTTATTAGATAGGAACCGCGTCTTCATTTATTTTTAACAATCTCCCATCTAGCGTTAAAGATATAGTGTTGGTGATATGGGTAATCGGTTCCTGGTCCGATCCAGTCCGGTTCCATCTAGGAACCGGGAACTGAACTGGAGGAATTGAATCCCAATTTTCAAAATCGGGGACCGAACCAAAGGTTCCTAGAACCGGTCCGGTCCGGTTCCCGAACGATCCTATGAAACTGATCCTATAACACTATCACTAGTACTTGAAGCCGTTGATGGTGTGGAGGGTTTGGGCGACAAAGACATAGAAGACGAGGGGGCGAGGGAGATTGGGGCCCAGTAAGGCGGCACTGGAGGTGGGATGATGGCTGGGAGAAGGCATTGCAAAGGAGGTGAGGAAGATGAAGAAGAGGAGGAAAAGGTAGTGGAGCTCATTCTTCTGCTGGTTGATGGCACATTTCTTCTCAAAGGCCTTCTCGAAGTGGAGCTGGATTATCGTGTTCAAGGTCATCTCCTTCTCTTGCTAGTGGTGGTGGTGGTGGTGGCTGCTCTTGTAGTCCACCATTACTACTGTCTACAATGGGGGTGCACACAAAGAGAGGGGGGAGATTTCGGGGGTTAGGAAGGGAAAGGGCTCAAATTTCCAGGTGGTGAGGAGTGAAATCAAATGAGAAAATAGTTGGCACGTGAGGTGAACTGACTGAAGGACGACTTTTGAGAACAATATAGCTACTTTTCTCTAACAATTTTAGGCATTAAGGCTTACTGTTGGCTTGACTTAGGTTAGGTTTACTTTTAAGAAATAAAAAAAAAATAAAAAAGTAATTGATCCGATTCGGTTTGGTTCCTCCCTTGGAACCGAGAATTAGACCAAAACCCTCAGGAACTAGACCAAATTGACTGGTCCAATACGATTCTAGCGGTTACCAATTCAGGCAATTCCTATTGCACATCCCTGATTGGTGGAGTCTTCTTTACTCTATCGTTTTAAAGCGCGTACTAGTTTTCCTTGTAATGTTTGACTACTTTGTTGGAATGGAAAGTTTGTTCTAGCAGAGGAAAAAAAACTTTAAGCCTTGGATCCGAAAGGTGACTGTGCCCATCTAGATCTTGTAACTTGAATCCATTATACGATGGGTGCATTTAGACTCACCTATTTAAGAGTTCGTCTTGCATGCAATAGGAGTTTATGAGCTCAATCAATTTCAATTAAACTTGTCAAAATAGGTCATAGACCCATTCCTTAACTCATATTTGATGGACTAAATTATTATTGAATTATTTATATTTAATAAATTGGTCGTGAATGGGTTTTGAATAGAGCCCAAAATAATGTGTTTAAAGTAATATCAATACTTTCATATCAAATACCATATTATATGAAGCACAAGCAGCACATGAAAGAAATGAATTAAGGATGACGCATTCTCATAGGAATGACTTATCAGACCTACCGATGACAATGAACTTGTAGGGTCTTTCTGTACTCATTCTGAGAAGTTTCCGCCCTACTCGATCACGACTTCTACTTTCTATAAGGAAAAGCCACTCCCTTCGTAACTCTTTCGATAGAAACATGACCGCGTCTAATATTCCCTTTCTTTTTAAAGATTGTCAATGACCGAACCGGAATGAAATTGCACTGCTGAAGTTTCGTGACGTAATTAAAAGTTTCAAAAAGTCATCGCGTCGTGTTGAGCTACTTTCACGGGTCTGAACTCCATCATCTAAGGTGGAGTTTCTAGTCAATCTATGAAATGCTAGTAGTATATTGACTCGACTTGTAAGTTTTACCCGTCGCTATTCTGCTCCGAATTATGTTGTTTTCATCGGCAACGACGGATGCAATTGCACAGTAAGTCAAGAAGAATCTCCTGCCGACCCTTATTTTCTCCGCTCACTAATCTTTGTTTCTCGCATCGCATGATGACACCATTAATTATTTTAAATCACCTGGTAATTCCCTCTGGGAGAAATCAAACTCCACAATCACGGTACACTGCAAATGTAACTGAAGCTTCACCGACTTGTGTACAATTCATCTTCATCAGCTTGATACTTCATCCAGGAGTTTATACCTTCTGATGACTCTTTTGCTCCTTAATACCGCCCGCTTTCCCATGCCAATGCCAACATTGCTGTTTGACTTTGACCGCTCCTCTTCCTTCTCCCTTCTGCGCTTCTCTTCCAAGTCACCACTGGAGATGATCCTCTTCCGGCCAGTCGGTGCCAAGCTCTCTGACGGCTTCTTCTGTTTCTTTGCGCATGGAAACTGCAAAGAATCAGTCGTTTCGCCTTTCGGGTCGCCATGATCGTCATGGTAGCCTATTTTTCTGCCTTTGTTATTTCTCTTCTTGCTTTTCTCATTGCTCTCCTCTTCACAAGCGCCGTTCTTGCGGGCCGACGAATGATTTGAAGATTTATTCGTCCTCTCCTTAGTGGAGGATCCATCCTGATTTTGAGCCAGACACCAATTGCAAAGTCGGTATGACTTGGCCTTGGGGTAGAGATTGCTACAGTACCTGCATTGCTTTCGGGTGTCAAATGACCGCTGAACTTTTGGCATTAGAGTCAATAAAATGCAAAAAAGAAAGAGAGAGAGGCGATGATCAATGATCAAGAATTGAAACCCTTTTGAGCATTTGAGAGAGAGAGAGAGAGAGAGAGAGAGAGAGAGAGAGACCTGTGTTGAGACCTGAAATGGCAAATCTTGCACTGAAAGAGCTCCTCAGGCAAGCCATGATCCCCACACATGCAGCACTCGTTGCTCGTCGTCGTTGATGTTGCCATGGCAACGCTTGTTATTCCCTGTGCCTGATGTTTTATCGTGGAGAGAGAGAGAGAGAGAAGGTGGGAGGCCACAAGTTTTGGTTGATGGCATTTTTTTATGTGGCGCGTATTTAAATCGATATCGTTTCCCATGTCGATCGAGTGTGAAACGGCAATATAATAAATTCTTGGTCTTGCCACGAAAGAAAGGTTTAATAATTGACGAAAGAGAAGACCATACTTTCCTGGCAAGTTCTCATATAAAGAAGCAATTGATTCTTCTCCCACAAGTTTAGAGTTCTTATTCTCTCCATTTCCCATCTTTTAGTTGGAAAATAAAAACTCCCGCATTCTCCACACGCAATGTTAGTATAACGTGATGAAAAGTCACGCAAATTCCCCGAGTATCCGCCGCCGCGGACTTTACTCGTGAGGTTATGATCAGCCCGACAGAAATAGGAAATTTTATGCACCGTAAATTTCGCAATTCTCAAACATTGGTGGATGATGTTTTGTGTAGGAAGGAACCATAACATGTCGAGTTGACTCCATTCCTAGCGAAAGCGAAGGTCTTCGGCCGAAAGGGTCAATCAGCAATCACTGACTTTTAATGGGTTCTCTTTCTACTTTATGTCGCATCGTTGACGTTGTCTCGATGATGACCAATCGTAAGATGCGTGAAAGCAATTCGGTCTCTTTTTACATGGATCCGATGTGGGTTTTCGTTCTCTCTTTTTTTCTTTCGCTTTTATTGGAGCTCGATGATCGCTCTTTCTTGAGTATAATGCGACAATTATTGAAATAAGCTCTTGGAAGTGAAAAGTCAGGACCCTTTCAATACGCTACTGGTTTCGGTCCAGATCAAAACGCGGCGTACCAGTCAATTTGACTGTCAAAATTACTTTGGTGGCGTCAAGGTCTATGTCTTGGTATTTGGCCTAGATGAAGGACTTCCGAATTGTGGTTTATTTCTTGGTATTTGGTCTAGATGAAGGACTTCCGGATCGTCGACGACGGGTGAAAGCTTCCGATGCAACCCCATACTGCAGAAAATAGACTTTATGGGCTGCGAAGTCAAGATCACGCGGAAAGAATTCTCGGATGCACAGGAAACAGGGGCGAGCAGTAGCACCTTGCAGTCAACTTCTTTCGTTGACAAACAATCAACGGCATATTCCAATGGACGCTTGCCTTATCATCTTAGAACGGTGGTAAACTCAAGCATTTGAATTTTGACTTGAAGTTGAAGTGACAGAGAATCAAAACCACAGTTTGAACCACCAGATATACGACCGACGTTAGGATAAGTCCACAATTGGAAAGAGTATTTCTTGTGCAACAGCCAATATGCAGTGATCGACCAGTCGCATTGCTCGCGTGATACATTTGTCATCCTTTTTTTTTTTTTTGATAACTATCATCTTAGAACGATGATAAACTTATACGACGTCATCTTATACGATGCTTATATTTTTGAGTTGCTTACTTTGGATTGGCTTTATATGCCGAGTGTCCTTGTCACGTGTTAAAATGACGCAATACATCCATCGCATGAATTAACTTCTACTAATAATACCTTAACTTGCATGGTTTCGCAATTGAGCCCTCAACATTTTAGTTGATGCGACTGAAGACTGCACTCGCAGGAGTTAAGTGACAATTAAACTTTTTTCGTCGTGGACATTCGTTAGCCTGTTTAAGAAGCTCTCCACATGGCAATCTCGAAGCCTTCTATTAACTGCCGCAATGCAATCTTAGGCCCGAGAGAAAGACTAGATCTGAGTTGTACCTAAACGTCTTGCTTGCCCCATTTCGAGTCTCTTGATGAACACTCTACTTAAGTCGCTATGTTCGACCATAACGACGGATTTAACACATGCGCATGCACGCACAAATTGACGCATGAATTTCTCGACAAAAAACCATCATCAGAACAAACAGCTGATGCGTATTTCAGCTCATTAGACACCAGATCTAGTCCGCTGCCGAGGCCAGTGTTCATTGTCAAGGGCCGTGTACACCACACTAATGCAGACAGACAACTAAAATGGATCGGACATGGACATAAGCAATCACGAGTAATTAAGACTTGAGGGCGTCACTTTAAGATCACGTATCCAAAACTGCTGAAAATGACACCTTCGCTAATCATCAAAAAACCATCACTAATGATGATATGAGATGCGTAAACTATACAAATATACATGCGATGTACATTAAGAGTAACTAGATACAGGGAGATAATTTAGGCAGGAAACAAAATGAAAACAAAATACAGGACGAAACCAGACTCGTGGCAAACGAGTTTCAAGAGAGAAGCAAACTACTTTATTCAACTTCTGCCGTATAGCTCGACATGATGCAATTTGTTATATCCATGCTGTTTCTCCTTCCTCGAGCTTTGCTCCTCAAGCTTTATTACAGAAACCAATCTGTCCCGTCTGTCGAAAACTACAGCTGAAGTATGCATCCAACTATACTTTCTCCCAGAGAAGCCCGATAAATACATAAGGCATGAGAATGAGATAAAGACTGGGATGAGATAGGATCCATCAGCAGCGGGAGAACAAGGGCACGTGATAAGTGAGAGAAGTGGGACAGGGAGACCATGCAACAATCAATCATCACGATAGAGTAATATATGCAAAACCAGACAGGCACACATAAAATAGATAATGCATCCAGGTCCTAACAACTTCAAGGCGTAGGCTCAAAGCCTATAGAAACCTAATTAAGTACTGAAAATGAAGACATTCAGCATTATACAATGAAGCAAGTTTGATACTCATAACTAGTTTTGATGTAGAAAATCATTAAGTCAAGACTTCACTTACCATAAAGACATTCGGCATCATACAATAAAGCAAGTTTAATGTGTTTAGAGAAGTAGCCATAATTCAATCAATAGAAAAAGATGTTACAAGACTTTAATCTTACTACTTATATTGTTAAAACCACTGACAATTTCCACAAAACTAGGTTTGATAAGAAATTAATCACATGCATATTCGTCAATCAAGCCAGCTACAGCACATAAGCGAACTTCAGAACATAGTAGTGGCTTGCATACCTCAATCGCTCTTAACTTTGGGCACATTCAGCAGACTCATGCATTCTAAACCGCTCGAGGATTTCAAAGGGCCTGCAAGCAAGAATTACACAAATGAAACATGTATCTCATCAAAAAGAGTGTAAAAAGTAATTTGGCCAAAACAAAAGCTAGACTCTCCGCATCTAGCCAATGAACAGGTGCAAAGATCATACCAAGGATCCTAAAGTTCTAAGTCTGTCAAGTTCCATAACCCCTCATTCTGAAACAAGCTTACCTCTTTTAGCCAGCAACATAAATCGATCATATAAGAGAACCCAGGGAAACACTTAAGACATCAAGTTTTAAAAGAAAGACAAAGATTGATGATGGTGATGATGATGGAAGCAAAGGAGGAAAAATTATTTCCTTTGTTAAAGAGATAGGCAGAAATGAGCAGGGCGTAGAGGGGTAATGGAGGATGTAGAGAGGAGACATTTATGTGGCTCCAGCTTGAACCACCTTGGTTGCGTTCTTTTTCCTAACAAATTTTGCTACTAAAATGAACAACAAATAGGACCATTCAGCATTTTTCTTTTCATATGATGCCACGTTCATATTACTACCCATAGAAAAAATATATATGTGTGTGTGTGTGTGTGCATGTGCGTGTAACCCAAAAAGAATGGACTACTAGTGTGACAAACTTTTACTATTTCTAGGAGTTAATCAATTCTTGCTAAAGCAATATGCTTTTGCATTCCATTAATTCCAGTTAAATCTAACTTAATAGAATGAAATCATGGCACCGCTGTGATAAAGATGTGACAGAATTATCACTTATTGAAATTAATAAAGATGTAAGTCTGGGTTGTGAGATTAGCAGTCCCATGTTGCTTGGACTAAAAGACAGTAGTGGCACTAATATGCATAATGTCGCATTATTCTGGGCTATCGAAACAAATTTAAAAATGTACAATAGCCGCTTCACAACTGAGCATCCTTGTAAAAAAAAAGGAATATGGGAAAGGGGCAGATCCAGAATCTGGACCCTCCATCTTAATCCTGTAGCTTCTACATCCCCTACAAATTTAATACAATTCAAATAAATTATGGAAGGTGGGCCAGCGCAGCACTCATGGCCCTCTAAAATCCTACAGTAAAATTGACAAATAGATCACATTCGAATACCAAAGTACCTTTTTCAAGTTAGGGCATATAGAATTTCAAACAATATAACAGCAAAAGCCACATCTTATATGCTAGATTGGTTAGGTATATAGAGGATATCAATTGCTGTTCCTATTTACTTGACAACCAAAAAAATCAAGAGAGGAGAACCTTACAAAATAATCTCACGATTGTGAATCAATCTGCGTTCATTGTTTTCCATAGCATCCAATACATTGGCAGTTTCTGGTCCAGCTGCCACACCAGCAACAATTGATGGGGCGGGCGCACGTGGAGTCCATATCTAGCATCACAAAACACTCAATATCTTTCCCAAGTATGACTTTTCTGCCTTTGAACAAATCCATCACAAGACTCACCTTTATCGTGTTGTCAATCCCACTGGTTGCCACAACACAATCAAAGGGATGACACTGCACGCAATTCACAACTGAGAAGGAACACGAATAACAGGCTTCAGAAAATATAGGAAAAGCATCCCATGGAAGTCAAAGCATCAGTGCTACAAAATACCTGCTTCATCTCCAAGAAGCATCTTAATCAGTCTACCCGTCCTTTTTTCCCAGATAAACCATCTGCCATCGTCACTTCCACTTGCAACATATTCACCTGAAAATAAAGGACAGGGATTTCATGATAAATCTACATCACTTCACTAACAGCAGTGTGTTCTCTCTCTCTCTTTTTTTTTTTTTTTTTTTTTTTTTGGGGGGGGGGGGAGGGATTTCACTGCAAGCAGTTGGAATACCCATATCTGGAAGATATATGCCCTAATAGTCTGTTTGGAAGATATTAACAATCTTCTCAGTGCTTGTAATAACATCAGCCATATGTTGATTGGACAAGGAAAAAGCATCAGACAGCACCATGCGTTTGTTGCTCAGGTTATGGAGGCAAACAAAGAACCAAAAAGGAGATATTCGCTTAAAAACCTCCATACCAATGCCGAAGTGGTTTCTAACTGAATTTAAACTCATGGAGAGCCATCTAGATATGGCGCCAATGTAAGTCTTCAGACAGTATATCAGAAACTACATCGCCAAGAGTGCAGACCTATAGTTTTGCTAAGTTCACAATCATTTGCCCATGAGCACGAGCCCGCCAAGCAAAAAATTTCTTCACCTCCATTGATAATTGCACAAATAACTATAATTGAAAGATTCTAAAACGAAGACAAACAGGGAAAAAAACAAAAAGGAAAGTATATCATGAGATTGCCAGGAGCGCACTGCAGCTAAGCAGTATGGGCCAATTTACGAAGAATACATGCATTTAGGAAAGTATGCAGCTTCAAATTTTTCTCTGATGTTTAACCAACCAACCGGTGCCGGGATTAGCTCACAAATGGAAAATCAGCTACTTAGATGGCCTAAACCATGAACAAGAATATTGAGATTTAGAGGCTTCTTAGTGTTAAGCCTATCAACCAACAGTGGCATATTTATTAACCTAAGAAAAATCAAGGGAACATCACTCTGTGTATAAAACCAATCCAGTCCACCTATATAGCCTGTATGATAATAAGGAAATGCTGCACTCACACATGATACCAACATATGTCATCAGGCTGAGACTAAGAGGGAGATATTCTCGAAAGACCTCAAGCAATAGGCAGCGCACCAACATATTAAAATGTACCTCTCTGCCCCAGAAAACTGGCCTGCTTTATATCAGTTCCCACATTGCAATGTCCAACATATCTCTGCTTCATATCTATGACTGCCTCAGGCTGCAATAGAGGAAGATAATAAGTTGATGGCACAAGATGACAAATAAAAGTACTCATAAGAGCACCTCAATTTCGTTAACCCAAGCATGGTAATGTCACAACCACTTTCACAGAGAGTGTAACAATTACAATACAGGTTGGGATGAATTTCATTAACCCAAGCGTGGTAATGTCACAACTACTTGCACAGAAAGTATAACAATTACAATACAGGTTGAGATGAATCCATCCTTCCCTCCCAAGTATGGTAACGTCACAACCACTTTCACAGAGAGTATAACAATTACAATACAGGTTGGGATGAATTTCGTTAACCCAAGCATGGTAATGTCCCTCCCTCCCTCCCCCTCGTCAACTTCCCTTTTGCTTTGTTTATTCCTTGACAGTCTTGTGATTGGTAATGTACAATTTACCAAAAGAGATCTTCTTCCTCCATCTTTCTTCCTTTTACTTCATTTTAGAAATCTTAATATTTTACACACACAGAAAAGAGCCATGAGATACCAATATGTCAGTTCTGATATGAAGATCTTGCTCTTGCTTGTCAATCAGAGAGCGTAAATCTATGTAACCACAAAAATGCTGCCGACATGGCACAACAAAAACTACTACGATGTCACAAAGCAGCCGTACCCACTGTTACCAACAACAGTTACACCAAGGGATTATCAGACATTAATGCCTACCAATCCCATAAAATTATGCTTTCTCGCCAATGCAGAGAAGTCACTAAGTTGTTAACATGGAGGATTTCAAAGGATCACATAAAATTTTCTTTAGATACAATGGAAATAATTAATCGACTTGTGGACAAGATTCTATTGATATACATGGTAAGACTAATACCCTCCACCAGTTCATGGGCAGTTTAGCTTGAAATAGAGAAGTTCCAGATATGAACCTGATATGGGATTTTATCATTCTGTGATGATGATGAAGGGGATCCACATGAATCATTTGTGCTGGCAGTTTCTCTAGATGAATCACCTCTTCGATGGATTCTCAAATTAAAACTTCCATGTAGAACATTTGATTCAACATCACGCCCTTCGTCGCCAGAAATTGAAGTTTCAAAATCCACTTCCATTTCCTCATCATAATCAGATTCCTCTCTTTCTGATCTTGGACCATCTTGTGAAGCATCACTATTAGCCTCTGATCGAAATAGAATGTCACCTAATGATAGCACTCTTGCTCCTCGAGGCTCGGATCTTGGTGCTCCATTTGTTACTTTGTTATTTTTTTCTGCTTCGGCTAAATGATAAGATAACACAGGTATAGACAAATCAAAAGGTAGGACAATGGATATGATGTGAATACTCATTGTATTTCTCTATACCCAAAGGATGAATTCGTTTGAGTAAAAGGAAATCAACTGAAACAATGGCCATTATTCACAAAAGGAGGAAAATTCGAATAAGAAAAAACCTGTAGCGATATACAGCAGGACAAGAAGGAAAATATGTCCAAAATGCCATGCAGTTTGATAGCCGGTATAAATGTGCTAGGATAACTGATGATCAGATTAATCAACTACAGCAGTGAAAGCAAGGAGGACTCATTGTAGATAAGCTATATACCTGCAGCAAGACGCTGCTTTATGTCCTGCACCCTTTCCTCTAGCTTAGGATCTGATGGAGACAAGCACTGTGCTGCAAGAGCAAAGTCTAGAGCCTCTTTATGTTTGCCCAACTGCCAAAGAGTTTGGATGGAGAAATGAGTGCACAAGCCCCCCCAAGGAACCAACCATGCTAATAAACTTAGTGAGTCTTTGAACAAAATGCATATTAATATACATATATGAGAACAGCATGTAAAGGACATCGTAACCTAAGAAATAACTATTTATCTGAATTTTGCTAACAGTCATAAAGCAACCACATGCAGGACTTGGTCAGGTGCAGTTAATCTATTCTGTTAGGCATTGTACAGTTGCTTCATCAAGCCTTATAGCCCCCTTGCCATTTCAGAAAACTGTGGCTACCGACCAAAGTCACCAACCAGGAGAAGATATTTTTTACAGAAGTTGACAGCCAAGTATTAATGAATCAGATGCATCATCAAGCCCTCAGGGTCATCGTCTCAGCTAGAAGGCAAAAGATCATGAAATTGGGAATTCAACCTCCAATTCATGAAAATCCTCTTATCAGCCAATTTTATATGATCTTGACAAGGTAAAATCAATACAGGAAACAGACACAGATATCAAATAGCGTTTAAACAAAAGTCAATCACTTGGGCAAAAAAAATTATAACAAGTCGCTATGCATCTTCCACTAAGATAAATTGGATTTGGCAACAAAAGAAAAAGATTAAACAAACTTGGATCGATAAAGTATGCATTTGGAGTATGCCTCTTAACGACACATGCAGGCATTTGAGTTTTTTTTTTATCAGTATTTCCATCATTCGGTTTTTTTATGTCTTTTATTTTATTTACAAAAATCTTTTTATTTTGTTATTTAACTTTTAATTTGATATGGAATTCTATCCAAGATTCATATAAGGAGCTTCAAGTAGGTTAAATGTGTGGTATGGGTTTTCATAAGTAGAATTAAATATGGATGTGTTTTAGTAATCTCACTAAATTTTATTGCATAAATATGAGACAATTTGAGTTGGACCAAGACCTACTCCATTGTCATGGTCTACGTCTCACACTGAAGAGGCTACCAAGACCATTAGAAAGACCCAGACAAGAGCATGAGAGGGCTCACTAAAACTGACTACGTAAGTACCTCAGGACTCCATTCTCCCATTACTGGTGAATGAAGCTACATCTATCTCAAATAAATCATATTTTCAACTCCTGAAGACATAAAACAACTTTACTAGCTCATACTTATTGTCCAATTCTGATCTGATCCTACATTCAATAAGTGTGGCTCCCGCGACCAGTGTATAAACAACATATATTTCAGGCAACAAGTACTTTGGAAAATCAGATTGACAGGGAAACTCAATAGCCACCTGAGATAAAGCTTCAGACATATAGTAAAGCGGTCTGGCAGAAGAAGTTTTGATCATTCTAGCACTCTGGCAATCTCTTATAGCCATATGCACATCATTCTTCCATTTTCGCTGATGAGAGAAGATAAAATCAGTTTATTATAAAGAAGCAACAGGGCTCAACAAAACTACCAAATCACAA
Organism: Eucalyptus tenuipes; assembly: GCA_014182365.1. Lineage (NCBI taxonomy): Eukaryota > Viridiplantae > Streptophyta > Magnoliopsida > Myrtales > Myrtaceae > Eucalyptus > Eucalyptus tenuipes. The sequence continues at coordinate 43,251,124 of CM024542.1, forward strand.
TAGTTCACCAAAGACCTTGAGTAACAAAGCTGCACGTGTACAGAGACATTCAAGCCTCGAGGCAGGTTCAATCACTTGCCCGTGTCCATCCAAAACTTCATTGCATGCCTCAATTCCATAATAACAGTTTGTTCCCTCCCTCAAGCATGTTTCTGCATATTGCATTAAACTCTGGCACTTCTTGAGCTGTGAAGCCTGTATTAGACACACAGAAATGACAGTGGAAAGAGCATCAGCTCCATTTTAAAAAAAGTATCAAGACTGGGTTCAGATAAAATCGCACCGCAAGACAATGTGGATGGTTTTTGGAAAAGGTTGGTTGCATTTCCACTCCATTTGGCCAAGGAGCGAAGGTTGTCAGCTTTGAGACATCTGCTGCAGTATACTTCATCACATTTCCTCCTACTATAGAAAATGAGATTATGATTCTACATAAGACAACAAATTCCCATACTTCAATCAAATACTGCACAATTTCGGCATCATCGCACTTTAGCGAGAAAAACAGATGCCTACTCATATCACAATTATCAATCCGAGACCAGATTATACTATTTAACCAGATAATCATTCTATGCATACTTCACAAATATGAACATCTATACAACCACCAAAAGGCATTCAGTAGGCACACAATAACTCAATCATAAAATTCTCTCAAAGAAGAGCAGCTTGACTGTGCATGTGGATGACTAGAGTTCCCAACAGTAACAGAGTGAAGAAAAAGATATTCACAGTGCCCTATCACTTTCCCTTCTCTTTATCAATACTAAAGATCAAATCTGCTTCCACCCCGCCAGTTCACTAAAGACCCTGCTAAGGCAGTGACATCTAAGAACTACATAAACGGAGCATTGCTTTCATCCTTGCTTCACCAACATCTCACTTCATAGCATCTGTACAATCTGACACACCAATTGATCAAGCATACCAGGGTTTACATTCATTAGGTACACATGCTCTCCGCTATAGCTGAGTAAAACCTCTTCTCCATTTGGACTAAATGTAACATGAGTCAGGTGCAAGCTTGAGCGTCCCTGCAAAAAGTGGAAAGTAACAAACTCAGTCTTCTTCCATAGCAGTAGAAAAAGCTATTTTCGCAAACTGAGTAATACCCTTAACATGTACATTTATCAACCAAGAGCACAATCATTAAATCGAGATAGAGATATTGAATTGAACTCTCTGTGGTTCACATATCAAATGAAACCAAATCATGGATTCAGCAAGACATCTGAGTTTAGTTTCTAAAGACTCAGATACAGATAAGATAAGTAGATGTATCAAAATAAGATGACTACACAATATTCAGTAGTACCGAAAACAATATCAATGAACATCTACGATATACTTCTGAAACTGGTCCTTTGCAGACAAATATCACACTAACACAAACAGTCTCGGCCATAGTGACGGCCAATAGATAAGCTTGTGTTCCCGCATTTTACAGATTCATCCAACCGATTCATATCATTTATAAAATGAATTAAATCGAATTATAAGATTCAAAGCTTTCATGCTCCTTTTAGTTCTGTCTAGTGGAATACTTAGATATAGTGTGTGAAAAAATGATGATGTTTTGACCTACAAATTATATGACAACAGGAAACTATCTCTTTGTGCATAGACAAGTTCACTCGGAGTATTGGCATGATATTCATTAACCTATGCTTTCCAGTAATGATATAGGCTATATAGTGCTCTTAGACAAAAATTAAGAAGAAACGACCTGAAAGTTGAATATTGGTAGGATATATTAAGATTTTCAAGTCAATCAAAGGAACATACTAACTGCAAGTTCAAAAAAAGCAAGCAGTTTACGCAGACCAGGAGTGAAATTGAAGACCAAGAAATGGAAAAGAGGGAAGCAATTTTACTCACGTATCCATAATGGTGAAGCTGGACACATTATTTGAGTTTACATCAAAGGGATATAGGCAGAATAGATGAAATAGAGAGAAGAGTCTGGTATCTAGTGCAAAATCCAGAGAAGCGACATAAATAAATCCTATAAGACAATGATAGGGCTGGTAGTGCTTTACTGAATCAAGTGTTGCGTGGTCTAGTAGCAGCACTATCCAAAGAATAACTGACATGTTCTAAAAGTAAGTGTATTAACAATAAGAATGCTTTCTTGGAGCACTTAAAATACCAAAGGCCTTAAAATGACCACATTGAAAGAAGAAATGGCCTCTGATAAAGGACAAGATGGGAAAATTTTGTCTAATATGGTTTAAAAACTTGATGACAGCATTTAGAAAGTTCAGTGAGAAGATGCTGTGTGATAAGAGATGCAAAGAAAGAGGCTAAATGGAGCAGCAGAAGGCATAAAAAAGAAATATATGTATATATATATATATATATATATATATATATATATATATATATATATGCAGATGGAGACTTCAAGGAAAATTTAAGTACTTGAATTTTACTGAAGAGACTATAGAGTCAGAAGATCCAGATAATCAGCCTAGCTTGCAAGGAAGTGTCAAACAAAATTCATTCTAGTACATATGACAAGAATATGCCGACAAAGTCTACTCCAAACTTAAGAATGCAGTGAACTTGACAATGATAAACTCGTTTATATCTAACTGTTGCCATTAAGAAGAAATATTGCATCATTCTTATAATAGATAAAATCACAACTAGAAAGTACAATAAAAGCACTGCCTTTACTAGAAAGTTCAGTGCGGACCATATTTCTGGCACAGAACTACAAGTTCAGTAAATATAGGCACTAAATCTGAATAACAGCACAGAAATGCAATAATTCAAAAATCTGAACTAACACGGTCCGAGAGATGCATTGGGCAGAAATAGTTGACACAAGGAGGTGGTGCCATCCTTTTTCTGCAGGAGGTCAATGGTGGCAGCATCCTTCTATCATATAACCGTGCAAATGCATCACTGACATATAAAAATGGAGTATTAGTTGAAGCTAAGATTTAGATTAAGGAACAAGCTTCAGCTGCAACAAAATACCTCCCACCAACTAGGATCAAGTGAGGCCTGGTGGAACTGATATCACAAGATTTAAGTGCGAGAACTCCTTTTGGAGGATCAGTTAGTGATTTCTTGTACCCAGAACGCAAGTCAAGCTGCCAAAATTCAAAGAGAGAAGAATGACTTTGAAAAGTCATAACAAAGACAACCATAATTTCAAGATGATGACATCACAGTTGATATCTTTGAGATGCTGTCACTCCTAGCGCATGATCTACTTGGCCTCTACAACCAACAAAAGATTATTTGTTCACAAGCACAAAAATGTGTGAACATATCTTCATTCCCCCTGTTCAATGAATTGATCCCTCCTTAGCATATAACAAAATATGACGAAAAATTATTAACTGGGCATTGCCACGCTGATTGAAGGAACAGAAATAATTAGAGGGAAACGAAGGACTTCATCCATGACCCTAAGATGAAAAGACTATGTCTTCCTCAACTCATGTCAGTATTCATGTCTCTTTTCCAAGATTTGAATAAATGGATCTACTTTCCTATTCTAGAGCCTAACTGACCGAATGAATGGCAGAAATGCAGCACATGCAGGATCATCTGTATCCAAGAGCAAACTGAGATACATCTTTTGCCTAATTCACAATGCCCTTCACACAAAGTTAACAGGCAAAGACAGCTCCAACATAACACAAGGAAAACAAAACAAAAAGCAAATGGAGAAAGCGAGGTGACATCATATGCAAGCAAAAGCACATAAGCTCAGTAATAAGCGCATGGAGGAAATGCATCAAGCGCAAATATTCATATCAAGATTCTCCAACAACTGTCAGGACGCTACAGCCAGAAAATAACAAGAATAAGTCCTCCATTTTAGACCACATTTTCATTGGATTTTCAAAAACTTTGAAGTACAATCATCACAAGAATGATCAATCGTAATAGTACACAAGCATTCGCAAGAGTTATGACTCACCAGAACACTTCGACATTCCTGTTGCGGAGACCCAGCAGGAGGGCAAGAATTACCTTCCCGAAAGTCATGCTGCCTCAAAGTTCCATCTTCACTAGCACTCCAGACAACATTGGGGTTACCAACTTCAACCTACATGAAACAGGAAAGGACATTTATTCACAGGAGAAGCTGCATAAAATCTGGATATTCACCAATTAATAATTAAAAATTTGCCATAATATACCCACAGCTAATTTTTTAACTCTTCTTGTGTGGCACTGGAAAAGTGCTGATGGAAGAATAGCATTTTCTTCGGTTCCTCTCCCATCTAATCGAGACAAGTTGAATAACCTGACCTGTAGCAGTACCAATGCAAAGTTTATAAGCATTAATTATTGGAAGCAGATATGATCATGATAAATATCAGAAGTAGAAACAGTACTTCTGCATCTCCAGCTCCTGAGACTACAAGCTCATCCGATGTTTCAGGGACAAATTTTGTACAAAAGATGTTTGCAGAGTGCCCACTATCAATTGAATGCAAAAGCTTCCGACCAGAATAGCTCCACATATTGATCTGTGCAAGGAAATACTTTGTGATGCTCCCCACAGAGAAACTTACATTATATATGTTTGCAGAAAAATGAAAACACTGCCATGACATAGGTATGATAACTTTTCTGCTGTTAATCTGGTCTGCAACATTAAGCTAAGTGTACTCACCAATGCTTAAAGCCCCTTTAGAAAACAGGCACAAGAAACACATACTCTCAAATTTAGCATAAAATATCCAAGTGTCCTTCACAAGTGTAAACTCACTGTAGCTAATTTCTCATTCATTACACCAAAATAAGTTTACAGAAAGGAGCTGAGAGGAATGGGAATCTCAAGAAGGCCTAGTCAATATAAAAATTTGTAGAAACATAAAGCACACAAAAAGTACAATGGTTCATTGCTGAGACATTTGCTCATTCGATAGGTAAAGAGTTATTCACTTTAGGGCACCAAGGATGTGCAAACCTAATTCATAAAAGAGCTCAAGCACCAGAAAGAGCTTAGATATTGGATAGAGCATCCACAATCAATGCATTTACATCTACAAGCAATTTTTCACTATAAGAAAATGCAAGATTTTGAGCCAGTCTTGATAACTCACAAAACCAAAAGACCTTCTTCAAGAGCTTTTCTGCTTCACTCTTTCCAAGTCAGCAAACACAAATAAAGAGAGATTGAAGTAATACTTATTTTCTTGCCCAATAGCAAACGACCCCTGCCCGTAATTTTTGCTCCATAGAACCTCCTGAAGAACCTAACTATATGCTTAAGAAGCTGCCCAAAGTATACGCAACGAGGGAGAATGAACTAGAAGATGCCCAGCAGTATCTTTTTGCAAAGAGAGCACCTATTAACTAGCCTATATTGCCTCTCTGAACGCAAACAAGAATATGCCATGTTGAACGCATGATTTTCTATGTAAGTCCAGAAAAACTCAGATGGCAGCTAGGAGTCAGCCTCGCCCAGGGCAATGTGAGACTTCCCTCGCAAATCTCACAATCAAGAGTCAAGATAATCCGCCCACCGCTGGAAGCACCATTAAAATAGAGTGTAGACTATTCTTATACATTAGACAAACAGAAAACAAAACCAAGTTCTCTCTGAAGGATTTTCAAAACAACATAAAAGACAGCCAGAAAGAGTGGCCCAATGTAGACTAATTTAGATATTATAAGATTGATTGTTAAGTTTCTAATTTCCCTGACTTTAGCCAAAGCTTTAAGTTTTCTCCATTTAGAGAGAGAGAAAGAGAGAGATCAAATGGCCTTCGTCTATCTAAATCCGTCTCAATATGATGTGCACCATTTCATCAAAAGAATCATTCCTCTCTTTACCGAAAACTAATGGTATAGCCCAAAAATTAAAATCGCTAAAAATATTTTTTGACTCGCCCAACTCTCAAATTTGAGCATGATCTTACCTACTATACAATTCTAACCCAGCAAAAGAAATTTGGACCTTAAGGTCATGCGATCTTATGTTCTGAGCAAGTTGAAAAACGTCACTTTCGTGTATAGAGCAAGCATAATAACATTGCTTTTGCTATTTGTCAACTTAGGATGACTAGTCCAACAACAAAGAATAACTCTTTAGGCTTCACAACAAAGCTTCCTAAGCATCGCACCTAGGGTTTCTTAAACATCACACAAGAGAGATGAATTGCATTACACAATCCCAAAGCAAAGAATTGCCACATTCAAATAATCAAGAATTCTATTGAAAAGAAAGAATTACAATGACATCTATAGACTCTCCTACTTGAAATAGGAAACCTCGAAACAAGAAAAATATATAAAATACAAAAACATAATATCTTACTTAAAATAAAATCCTAATAAGAATCAAATCCTAAAAGATATTAGACTGTTTTCTATGAGAAGAATCCTTATCCCTTAGGGCTCTTATTTGATTTGTGAAGTCCGTCTTCATCAAAACTTGGTACAAACGTCAATATTTAAACAAACACCATCTTGCAAGACTTTGTTGGCTGCACCATTCTCCTCTGACAAAGAAAACCCGTCCTTGAATTTTGAAGTGTCAAAACAATTTTTCAGCTTCATCCGCACATGATAAGTTTTATCCCTCAAGCCGAAAGAAGTTCAATTAGGGCATGTTTTGAGAAAAATTCATGATCAAACCGTTTGTAATAATGAAAGTTAGATAGTATCACGAAGTCCATATTCTCCATTATGCCTGTGTGATCTTCACAGCCATCTTGACCTAAATCTTGCTTGATTTGCCCAACTTTTATTCATAGACATTGATAAGCAACATGACAGAAATCTCCACACCTGAAGCACGCAACTTTCAAGCCATCCTATCTGTTTTTATATTTTATCTCCTTCGTGCAATCAAGAGCGCCATGTGATTCAAGATCTTCCTTATTTTGGGTTTTTCTGATACTTGATCAACCCTTATTTACATTGGTTGTGCTCCTAGGGCAATAAACAAGTTCTTTAAATTCACTTAAAGAGTTCATCCATCTTGTTGTTTTGTTACTTGAACAAGTGTTCAGAATCTTTACAGCGTCCAACTCGCCAACCTTGGATTTCAATTAAACATTGGTCCACCATTGCAGGAGAAAGTGTAGGACCCTTTGCTCTAATACCAAATTGATTGTAGGACGATGAGTCCCAAAACAGAGAATAAATCTTTAGGCTTCACACCAAAAGCTTCCTAAGCATCATACCTAGGGTTTATTAAGCATCATCCCCAAGAAAAGAACTGCATCACACAATCCCAAAGCAAAGAATTGCAAATTCCAAATGATCATCAAATCTACAAGGAAGAATTAGAACAAAATTACAGACTCTCTAAATTTCGACTCCTAGTTGAAACGGGAAACCTCTAAACAAGAAAAATAATATAGAATAGGAAAACATAATATCCTACTTAAGCTAAAAAGGACACTCAAAATAATATTCAAATCCCAAATGACATAGAACTGCTAATTTATCTATGAAAAGAATCCTAATCCCTCAAGACTCTTATTTGATTTGTAAAGTCCATCTTCCTCAAGACTCAATATAAACATCAATATTTGAACGAATATCATCTTGTGAGATTTTGTAGTCTGCATCATGTCTTGACTGATCTATACAGAGGGCTACAACTGCTATACATAGCTATCCACCATGCAGAACTAGGACTGGGTTCACCACGCTGCTTAGACAAATAAAGAAGATAATTTAACAACTTGACATGGTATGTTTGGGATGTCACCAATCCTAAAAGCTTTAAAATGTTAGGAAACCAATTCAGAATGTACCTCTAATGCAGTTTTAAAACTCACGCATTCATGTAAGTCATACCTTACACATTAAATGCAGTATGTGACCATTCAATACACAACCCATACCAACTGCATCTTTCGATTCACACATGAAAATCCATATTCACTCCAAAATATTAAGCTGCTAACATTAATTAGATCTTTACTGCCATTGCCTCCATACACCTCTAAAATTGACAAGTTCTAAGCTATATCACATTTTCAAACAAATTCAAAAATTGAATTAAGTCGTACCCGAGTGTCATCTGATCCTGATATTAAAAGCGAGCCACTAGAATTCCAAGCAATAGCATTAACACAACCTTGATGTCCCTGAAAAAGAATATGAACTTAGTGACAGTCAAAACCTTATGTCTGTAAAATATGTAGACAAAAAATGTGAAGCACATGAATTCTACAGATTAGATGCAAACATAACTCAAAATTTAATCCATATTCTGGCCTCAGTGATGGTCCCAGTGAAATAATGAAAACTAGAAAGCTGCTCAAATTCAGTTCATTCAAAATCATTGTTGAGGTCTGCTCAAATTCAGTTCATTCAAAATCATTGTTGAGGTCCTTGCTCATTTCCACAGAAATATGAAACTTAAGGTAAATGACCCAACAGTCCTGGCAGTGAAAAAATTTCTACTAGAAAGGGAACCAAATGAAAGGTAAACAACTAAAACAGCTTTGCCAGTCATAAGATAATAACCAACTTCTGCCTGGTAGAGGTTCACGGGAAAAAAAGCCATCCAAATGATGCATCCATATGAAACTCACGTAAGAGAAAGTTACATAAGAATGTTTATGCTAATAGAAGTGAAAATAAATGACGTGCGCTGCTGATCCTCAATTTATGCCCATAACAAGAAAGAAAGTACATTTTATCCTGAACCAAAAGCACTTCAGCAAAAATTGTAAAGATGTACATCCAAGTACATTGAACCATTAAATAGAGTTACCAAAAGTATGGATTATAACTACCTCCAATTCTTTCTCATGGGAGAGCCTCCGAACTAATGACGAGTGCATTTGCAGACTACGATTTGCATCCTACCAAAGTATCAGGGAGAACTCAGATAGCATAAACCAAACCATATATATACATGTATATGCGCATATATATATATATATATATATATTTGGGGATTTGGGGGTGGGGGTGTTTTGGCGGGGGGCCGCGCAACATGAAAAAGAAAGTTGTGCCTTCACTTCTATGTGAGAAACAAGATAGAGAGCAAACATGAAAAAGAAAGTCGTGCCTTCACTTCTATGTGACAAACAAAACAATTACTCTTGTTCCTCCTCCAACACGAAACAACTTTGCCAATATTATCCCAACTCCATTTTTCATATAACACAAAGGTTCATCAAAAAAAGACTGTTGCAGAAACATAGGCATGTTGATGCTTAGAGTGAAAAAACAAAACATATATATCAAACATGTAATGAACTTCACTTGCTCAAACTCCACTTTTGGTAACCAAGTACCATTCACTAAAAGAATTGCCACCCATCGCAACACCAGAGAGGTCCACCTTATCAGGTCAATCACCTGTTTACCGCAGGCAACAATATAGCGGTACATTAAATCTGTTAGATATACGTCAAATGCCCTAAAATCCACCTCCTACTCCAGCCTAAATAAAGAACAATACATACAGTGTGAAGCTAATATAACTTCGGAGCCATTCTCAACACCTTTTAAACATTCACCGCCCTCTTCACATTTAACTTTCCCTCCGGCTCACAAGACTCTCCATTTCCAAAATTCTTTACATATCCAATCAAAAAACCATGCCCTAAAATCATCATACCACAAGTCATGCATTGATGGACGATGATCATTTTCCCGCAACAGATTACACCGTTGGCTAATCAGCACTATTCCCACCCTAACTTTGCCTTTCTCGCCCAAAAAGAATGATCATCCTAGCAAAAGTCCAAGAATCTCCCTACGAGCCACATTTCCATCGGGAATAAACGCGAGTCGACACATCACACCGTCCGACGCCCCCGGAATTCTCACCGTAATCCCCACGAATGAACGCGAACGAAAAAATCGCCAAAATTCTACCCCGGCCAAATGATCGCCCCCCGATCACCACAGCCCGCAGCCGCCAAAGCGCTCTAGCTCTAGCCCGCACTTCACAAGAAATCGGCCGACCGGAACGCCGGCCACGCATTCCCCGCCCCATCACAAAGCCCAACCTCAGGTCCTCGACCATCGCAAACAGAATAAAACTCGCGAAAGCGAGCGGCAGCAGCAGCAGCGAATAAAAAAACAATATTTTACATGGCGAGTGTCGATGTATCTGCGCTCGAGCAAATCGTGAACGTTGCCGTCGTGGAAGCCACCGCAGACGGCCATGGCAACCCCGCGCGAAAACCCTAGGGCTCGATCGGGATGTCCTCCCTCCCTCCCTCCGGCGGCCGGTCGCCGATCGTCTTCTTCTTCTTCTTCGTCTTCTCCGAGGCGCAACGACGATCGCAGTGAAGAGGCTCCCGAACCGTCGTCGTCTCCGGGGCCTATAAATACGTCCGCGAAACTTCAGAGGCGCTTTTTGTATCGTAAGCTCGGCGGCACCGTCTAAATTCTCTTTCTCGTCCTTGCGCACCTCCCCGTAATCTGGTGCGGGCGCGATCAGCTTAGCGACGGGCGATCGATGTGCGGTTCGCCGCCCGTTTCTCGGGGTCCCCGCGCGCGACGACGGTGATCCGAGGCCGCCGCGCTCGGGGCGGGTCGGGTCGGGTGTTCTCGAAATGGATGCGGCTGCAGAGTATAAAGCCTCTTCACCCGCCCTTCCGTGCACGGTGGGGTGAATTCCGATTAACCCCTTCGGCCCGTTTTTCCAAAGTTCTCACGTGGATCGGGTTTGTTCTAAAAAAAGCACCACGAAATTTGGTCACTCGGATCCAAATGGGTCCTGAACTAATGGCTGATGAAGATTATCGTCGGCAGATGAATATGTACACGTTTCGCTCCTTCGCCAAGGGCGGTTCTATCCAAAAAAATGATTTGGCCAAACTGGTCACAATCAATGGGAGAATCAGCTTGACTAAGTGAACCGCACTTAACAAGGAAATATTAGAATTGAGTGAAATATCATTAGCTCCCCGAAAATCCTAAAGTAAATATAAAAGACTCTCGGAACTTTTCGCACGCAAGAAGACACCTAACTTCATCTCTACAATGGTTCTCCATCTTCAATCTTTCAATTCACGCTCAAGAGCCCTCTCTTTCTTATCCTTAATATTGGGACAAAATCGGTGCTTGTTTGAGGCTTCTGATGTGAGGCGAGTGCAAGCTGAGCAAATATGCTTTCTTTGGGGACAAAATGCCCTTGGAAAGGCACGAAATGGTTACATCTGGTACGTAATTATGTCGGGTGTTCTCGAAATGGATGCGGCTGCAGAGTTTAAAACCTCTTCACCCGCCCTTCCGTGCACGGTGGGGTAAATTCCAATAACCCCTTCGGCCCGTTTCTCGAAAGTTCTCTCGTGCATCGGGTTTGTTCTAAAATCACCATGAAATTTGATCGCTCAGATCAAATGGGCCCTGAACTTAATCGCTGATAAAGATAATCGTCGGCTGATGAATATGTACACGTTTCGCTCCTTCGCAATTAACATGAAAATATTAGAATTGAGTGAAATATTGTTAGTTCCCCAAAAATCCTAAAGTAAATTTATAAGACTCATAACTTCTCGCGTGCAAGAAGACGCCTAACTTGATTCGCTTCATTCCAATATATTTTTTTCCCCCTCACATCTCTACAGTGATTCTCCATCTTCAATTTTTCAATTCGCGCTCAAGAGCCCTCTCTTTCTTATCCTTAGCGTTGGGACAAAATCGGTGCTTGTTTGAGGCTTCTAATGTGAGGCGAGTGCAACTTGAGCAGATATGATTTTTTTTTCAAGACAAAATGCCCTTGGAAATGCACGAAATGCTTACATAGCAAGCATGTGTTCATCTTATAGGTAATTATTTGGATTAATATCCTGAAAAACCCTAACCCAGTACACCTGTGATAAATTTGCTTCAAACTAATTTTTTAACTATCAAAAACACAAAACTGGTACATTTGTGACAAATTTACTCAAAACTGATATAATTGTGACAAATTTACCTTTAATTAAATTTTTTATCATCAAAAATCCCGAATCGGTACACATGTGGTAAATTTACTATCTATTAACTTCTGTCAAATTGTACCGAAAAATTTGCTCACGTGAATGACACGATGACATGAGTCCACATGAAAGTCCATGGGATTAATGCCATGAAATATCCCAAAATTATCACAACTATACCATTAAATTTATCACAAGAGTACTATTACATTTATCAAAGATGTATTAGTTTAAAATATTTCGTGATATTTACCCTATAAACTTCCGCGTTGACTTGCTAAGTCACGTCTAGGTCAACAAATTTAACATTTAAATTTGACGGAAGGTAAATTTATCACATGTATGCTAGTTTTTGGTTTTTAATAATCAAAAAATCAGTTTAAAGTAAATTTGTCACGGCTATACTAGTTTGGAAATATGATTGTCAAAAAATTAGTTTGGGTAAATTTGTTACAAGTGTACTAATTTAAGATTTTTTATAATATCAATCATAATTATTTTCATCATCAGATGAGCTCGAGGAATTATTGGATCAAAGTGATCAAATTCTTTTGGAGTAAAATCCGAATTTGGGAAAATTTCAAGAAATGGGCACCAGCTGAGAAATTTGGCAAAATGAAAATCCAGAAATCTTATATACATTTTACATGAAAATTTTGAAGAGTACAATGAACATGAATATAAGTGAAAAGTGAAACTAGCAGTGACAAAAAACTATAAGGCAGAGCATTTCCCTTTTCCCCGGGGGAGACTGCTCTCTACTTAGACACGTCGTTACCTACCAACCATATGCTCCTAAGTTAATCAACTAAACAAGTCAATCTCATTAATTATCCCTTGACTGGGTTGATGTAATCAAACAGGATAGTTTCCCCGGTCAAATAAAGAGTTAAAAATGACTAAAACCACCAAATCATACTAGTGAATATCACTCCACGGAGATTAACAAACTCCTTCACAAATAGAATCAACTTCGATCCAATTACACAAAATTTATGTCACATTGGCATGAGATCACGCAAATTATGACAAGTATTATGCTGTAGTTATGGATAGAGAGACAAAACCGTATGTGATGTAATAATACCCGATCTAGAGTAGTTCAATGGGGATAATTGTCTAAAAAAGTCATAAACACATTATTCAACGACCAATTTAGTCATAATTTTTTCAATTAAGCCAATTTAATTATAAGCATTTTGAAGATTAGTCAATGTGGTCCTTTGTCAATTTTGACTCAAAATTACTGACGTTACAATCTAGTCCAAGATTGCTATTTCACACGATAACCTACTCGATGTCGACGATTTCTTCCTATATTCTTTTCTTTCTTTACTCTTTTTTGTACTTCTTCCTCTACCTATCGCCAACATTTGTGTTAGCTATTGGTCGTCAAAATTGGTCGAAATGGTTACATTAGCAAATCGTCATTAAGTGTAAGACTAAACTAGCCAAATTCAATAAATTTAGGACTGAATTGCCACCGTATAATTGGTCTAAGATTTTCTGGACAATTTTTCCAGCTTTATTTTTGGAGATTTTTTAAGGGGGGACCAAGAAGGGACATGACCATATGGCCTAATTAATGACTCGATTTCGATGTCGCGCAGCTATAAATCATGCGATGTCAAAGCAATTGCTCACTTACTGGTTCTGTGGCAACAGCCCTCGGCGAAGATGAAAGTTCTTTGTCGTCAAGCTAAGGAAGAAGGAGGGGACGCGTGCTAAGGAATTCGGATCTTCCTGCTCAACTGATGCGGTGCGGAATATATTCTGCACAAACGCACACGCGCACCCACCTTTTTCTTGCTTTCCTTTTTTCGTTTTCTTGACGCAGTAAGTGTAAGAACAAATTATTGACTTGATCGTGCCACGGACGCATTCGAATTTATCAATAGGTAAGCAACGTGGTATCGTACAAGACTCCATCCATCAAACAACAGCCGCAACCACTAAGCCCCTAGCCTCTCTCGAGGAAAAGAAGCGATTTTATGAGCAAGGAAGCTACCAGGTCGGTATGATGTCAGTATCAATTGTTTTGACAACTCGACTCACCCCTTTCAATCGAAAGAGAGAGAGATAGCATTCGCGTGGAAAAGAAGCGGGTGCCCTTTTGTACTGGACTTAAGAGTTTGAAACTCGGAGAAAATTAATTGAGTTTCTAGATTGTGTTGTGTGTGAGGTAGCTGTGATTGATTTGTGATTCGAAAGAGATGGCAAAATTTATGTGGTGTCACCATCCCGAATTCAATACAACTGGCTGACGAACCGGACCCTTCTCCAGTACAATGTTGGATGCTGTGATCCGAGACTGATTCCACGGGCTGGCGAACCCATGTTACGATGCTGCGAACGCTTCTAACAGCACGATGTGTCGTCATTCATTTTCTTGAACCCGTGCCGAGCGTAGTTCTCCATTTTGCCATTCTTCTGAAAAATGGATGCATCATATCGCAAACGTCCTTTCTGTGCGATCTCTAATTCTTATCATTGTGTCAATCGAATCCCTGGCGCTACTGAATTTACACTCTCTACCCTCTCTTTCATACACTTACTTGAGCCCAGAACAGTGCTTGAGTTTCTCGCTCAGTTTGGATACACTTCAGGTTTCAACACTCCATGCCATCGCATACATCAAATCATTGTCAGAGGGTCCTTCCGGTTTTGCCCGACCTGACGCTCAATTGCAGCGAGCATGCGTACTGCTCCCCTCCTCAAACCTCAAGCATTGCCCTCCTTCTTGATCCGAGTCGGCATTCCACAGCTCGACTTGCGTAAAACACAGCATTGATCTCTTGCCCTTAGTTTAAGGGTGTAGCATTGACCTCTCGCCCTCAAGATTAAGGGTGTTTCGTGTTCGTCGCTTGAGTGAAAAGACGAGGGGCTAAGCCTCAAAATGAGGGTCATTGCTATCCTAGATCGTTGCACGCCAGCCCTCGTCCTTCAACAGCAAGGATCGTTCCACCTCGCGGTCAGACATCTCTGTCGATTGCAAAACCTTCACCCACCACCGTCGATCCCACGAGCTAAATGGGGAAACTGTACGTATCCAGAAAAAAGGAACAGAGGAAACTGTAAAACCTACACGCCCGTGCTCGTCCGTTAGATACAGGGAGAGAGATACAATCTGGACCCAGTCCAAGCCCCTTTCCTTTTTCAAGGGAGGAGGGCGGAAATGGGATCTGACACGGGACTCATAGTTTGCTATGATCACGAGCAGGTGGAAAAGAGAAAAAAAATGGAGGACGACGACAGTGCCATCTTTATCTCCCTCCCCTGTTTTCGAGAAGATCTTGCCCGGCACGGATAGATCCATTTCGCTCCCGATTAAATTAAGTTAAAGAAACAAAAAGAGAGAATCATGCATTAGGGCACGCTCATCCACATGTGGGCTGCCGGGCTATATCCTGTCCTAAAAATAATTTCAACCTTCCCCCTGTCCGACGTGGTCCCCCCTTTCCTCCCTCCCTCCCTCCTCCCTCCTCCGAAGCGCCATCATCTCCGCGAAGAAAAAGACCAGGAAAATCAATTCTTTCTTTGTTACTTTAAAGCAAGGAGCAAAGAAGAAAGGGGGGAATCACAAACCCCAAACACGTCGCTTTCGCAACGGGCCATGAATGCGTGCATGCAACGTAAGTACACGGGAATAAAGACAAGGATAACACCAACCGAATTCAATGGGCATCTGCCGAGAAAGAAGGGAGCCAAAAAAGGGGAAATACAACAAAACCCACGAAACATAAAATCACACGGAGCACGCCCTTTTGACATTTCACACCAGCAGAGAGTAGTTTCACAAAAGCAGAAAAAAGAAATTCAAAAGTTTACACCAAAGCGCAACGCCAACATAATAGCAAAGACATGCCTTCTCTACCCACCAGGAGCCTTTTTTTATAATTACAATCCCACTTTTCACCCAAATCGCAGCAACCACCAACAGTAAAAAGCAAAAGCACCACCGGAAAGGACACGGGAGCCTTCCTCCTCTTCTCTTGGGTGGGGGGATTTTGACTTGTGCATGGAAATAACCCATCTCCCAAAGGGGGGATTTCAAGCATGATAAAAGGGCGTTCGAGTGGGGAGGGGAGATCTCTCTCTCTATCTCTCTCTCTCTCTCTCTCTTTTACACGAAAAGGGGAGTGACCCACAAAAGGATAAAACAGCACTAAGTTCAGGAAAAGGGATGGGAGAAAGTGAGGGTTGGGACCCAAGACAATAAGAGGCGTGCAAATCCCCCCTCTTCACTTGGTCTGCTCATTCACACATCCAACTCCTTTGCGCAGTCCAAACTTTGAGTCCTACTTTCACTAAACCCTAAAATATAGACTAATGATGATGATTCAACCCTTTGCCGGGACAGCAAAGGGTGCTGCTCTGCTCACACAAAATGCTCCAGCCTTAGAGAGTTGAGGACAACTTTTGTGTTCCACACCAGCTTGAGAAACCTCCACACCGATCGCTATAGAGAGACCCTTTCCAGTTTCGACATACGCACAAGGGCCCGTGTGTTCGAACACCACTGTCTTCGAACTTATTTTGCACACACTAGACATTACATTCACTATTAATTAAACAGAAGCAGGAACATAGGACTACTTGTAATAGCGCCAGACCACTGGTAGAGAAACATACGGATTTATGGGGCCAGCCCAAGTGCTTCGGCTTTGCGCTTCAAGGATTTCAAGTAGTTGATGGCTTCGTCAAGAATCGCAATGGCGTTCTTTTCCTTCCCACCGGGAACTATGCTTTGCAGAACATTGACAGTCTCACGGATTCTCTCCCTTTTGACTTTTCTTGTCATCAGATATAGAAGCCAAGCCATACACGTAATTTTTGCCATCAGCACTACTGGATTTAGCATCATCCTCAGACCCAATAGACTGGTTCAGATAAGACGTTGCAGTGTCCATAAGAGATGGCAGCTGATTATCATCTCCACCGGAAGTCTTTCGCCTCTTAAGCGGCCAAATTGAACTAGCTACCTCCTCGTTACTTTCTTCAGAAAAACCACGTCGCTCGTGCTCTGTCATCGTACTGGGTGAATGACCAGTACTAGTAACTTCATCGTCGTCGTCGTCGCCGCCGTCAGAGTAGTCAGTATCATCATCCGAATAGAGCAAGGCATTGAGTTCTTCCGTATCTTCCCGCATCTCGCTTTGCACATCAGTTTCTGGGTTTTCATGTATTCTCTCCACCGATAGAGGCCCAAAATGATTATCATGAGCAGTGTTGCTCCCTGGAATATCGTTGACAGCACTTCTAGGACAAAGTTGTTTTGTAGTCCATGGAGGTAGGCGCTCAGTAGGAACTCCATTCCCAGAACTGTATATCAAAGTAGTCTGATCACCCGATCGATCAAAAACAACAAATTTCTTCTGTGCGCCAACAGTGCCCGTATTAGGCATGCTGAAATCCCTCCATTTCTCAAAAGTGGTAGTAGGGAGCTTGTCTTCTAGAACCAAATTGTCTGAAGTAGGGGCCAAAGCTTGCCGGAAGCGCGGCAAGCAATAAAACCATCCTTGAGGTTCATAAGATTGGCTTATCCGAGGATGAGGTACTCCAGAAAACACATCCGGTGGTAAGACTCGACCGGGAGGAAACATTTGCTGGCCACCACTTTTCTGGGCTGAGATAGGACCTGGATACCCCAAGTTCATTTGGAGATTTGGCAACTCCGAATTAGGCAATTGCCAAGGTGCGGGTTGCTGCGGGAACCCACCGGCTTCTCCCATCCAACAAAAACAATCAACTGCAAAAAATTAAGCAAGACAACTGACCTTAATAAACCGAAAATGTTATACATTCCAAAGCTAAGATAGGTAAGTTTCCAGCATGAACAATTGAAACGGTACCTGATGGACCTTGAAATATTAGAAGTGGCTGATTGCTTGCTATTTGATTGAGAAACAAGAGGAAAAAACTAAGAACACCAGCTTAAGAGGAACGCAAAGGAGCAAAATCAATCTACGTAACAGGTTTAAGCAAATGACGAAAGTATTCAGCCTGAAAAAAGAAACCAAGAGAAACAAAAATTATGTCAGTAAGCAGCATAGCCAAAACCTAATCTTCACCAAAGTGCATACGAAAAATCACCAGTAGAAAAATTTCAAATATCCTGCTAGTGGTGAAAACAGAGCACACCACGAACTTCTTACTAACCTGGCAATCTTGAAGAGGTTGAAAGCACGCTATCACTCTGACAATTATGGTAGCATTCCCAGCAATCCCGTTTTCATGTTTCAATGCCCGGAATCTCGTTTGGCTTGCTGCTTGGCACACCATAACTACACTTCCCAACCCCCTCAACTCAAGAAGTTTTCAACACTTTTTTTTATCTTCCGGCAGAGCAACAGTATCAACACCCAAGAAACACAGGAAACAGAACCAAAGATCTCCAGGAACGAAAGAGGACGCTGATGGATGATGATCAGAAAAAAGCTTGAAGAATACCCACAGAGCACTTGCGCAAGATCAAGGAACTAAGGAACTAACAACAAGAAACAGAGACTCGTCCGATTACTGGCGGCGAAGGGAAGACGTGGGTAATTTCACAGGCTGGACTACGAGTAAATTTTCAGCTAATCTGGCGGACGTAGCAAGGGACGACGACGAAGAAAGTGGATCCCATGGGGAAAGCTATGTTTACTGGCTGACGGGGCAGGCGAGGAAAATCACAATCTCGGGAGTGTAACACAAAGCGAAAGTTACAGAATAACCCTACAGAACAGGTTCAGAGAGATGGCTTTTCGGAATACATCAAGCGACAGGCTCCACCACCGCATGCTGCTCTGCTTCTTCCCGTTCTTCCTAAACAGATCGCCACGATAGCTCCCGCTGATGACCCTGCAACAGCCAATTCCGCGTTTCAGAACCGATTCACACCCACCCACGCACCCAATCACACAACAACAAAAACCCATCTTCGCCGCGGAGAATCGAAGCTCGAATCCTCCCTCCACGGGGGAACGCATCAGAAAATCAGAATCGGGAAAAGGCAGAGCCGGTCCCGAAGGAAACGGAAGCTCGATCTACCGAGCAGCGGCGAAAGGAGCCAGCGGCTTCTCGCCGCAATCCGAGCGCCGGAGACGACGAACCTCGACCGCGGAAACGAAAACAGAGGCTCGCTCGCCGGAACCCCCGCCGGAAGAGGAGACGACAAATCGCACGGCGACGCGGCTCGCCGCCGGGAAGGGGAAAAAAGCAAACGACGACGACGACGACCCAGAAGACGAGATCAGTAAGTACCTCGAGAAGTTCCGCGCCGCGAACCGAATCCACACCGGAGAGAGAGAAAGAAGAGAGAGAGAGTGCGACCCAGATGGAGAGAGAGAGAGAGAGAGAGAGAGAGCACCACACCGCACCACTAAAAAAGGCGTCTTTGCAGAGAGAGAGAAAGCGAGAGAGTCAAAATGCAGAGAGAACGGAGAGAAAAAGAAGGAGACTAGATGGACGCAAGGAGGAGACGATTATATAGAGGGATGAATTGACGCAAATGCCCCCCGGACCCCGGAGGTGGGGATAAAAATGGGATTTCCATTTTTTATTTCTTTTTTCGTGTTTTCTTTTAAAAAGGGGGAAAAAAAAAAAGAAAAGGAATAAAAAATAATAAAATAAAAGGAGGGAGGCGAGTGCATACGTGCGCGGGGGGGCATGAGGAGCGCACGCGAGGTATGAGTGTACCATGATGAACGGCCGAAACCTGCCCCAGTTTTTGGCTTTGGTAGGGGAAGGGGAGCTCTCGTATCGTATATTTTTAATTCGTATCATACGCACGCCGCGTCTAATTTATACCTATGTACTCGAGAATATTCTCCATATATGTTCAAATTGCTTACGCAATGTCATCTTACATTCGACACGTTTTTATTTTATCGGTGAATTCTGTCGAACCCACTGAATTAAATTAACTTTTCCTTAAAAATAACAACTTAACATGAACGATGTAGAATGATTTTTGCATGGTGCCGCGTCTAGACACATGCCTCCATCTCAACTGCATGATTGTCTTGACTTGGCCTTAAGAAGCATTTTGTGTCTCGCCGGCAATTAGAGAGGTGTTTGGATTTTTGCGGGGCATTTCCACTTTCGAAATCGAAGCTTGAATTCCATCGAGCTTTAGATATTGGCCTGCGTGAGAATTTAGTAATTGAATTGTAATATGTACTCACAGACCAAAAAAAGAAATTGCGATATTTTTTTTGAAATGATATCATAGTGCAATACCCTTACTTTTTGTTGAGGGTAGATAAATACCCTTTATTTGATCCGTTCGAAAATCATTTGCTTTGATTCGTTTTGCATCGAGTTTTAGATATTGACATGCATCCTCCTATTCATTACCTCCGGTCATTCGTTTTTGCTTCCTTAGGTGAACAACTGCAGAGTTCTACCTTTAGAGCTAGCATCGCCTTAGAAAAATTGTATTCTTTACCGACTTAGTTATAAACTAAGCTCCTCCATCCCAATTCAAGAAATTCAAAAGGGCAAATACTCATAATAATCTCGAAACAAAGCAACCCCGCGAGGAAGACGGGGAATTGTAGAGATGGGAAATGAAATATCTTCCTTGTCGGGCATGAAAATGGACTGCCGAGTACGTATGATCCATGTACTTTAATGAAATATCTTCCAAGCCCACTCAACAACAGCAGCAACGACAATGGGCGTAAGCGAGGCCTAGGATCAAAGATGTTTTACGGAAAGGTCGAGAATAGCATCCGATGCTTAGCCATGGACACCAATAATTCGGAGATTGACCGTTCAAACCATGTTGAATCATGGGAAAGGATGCGTTGGAGGGGGTACTGGGGGCCCGTTCTTGATCAGTGTCACTTTGGGGGTGCATCATGCCAAAGAATTCGGCACTCCTGACAAAAATCGATCTCGCCCCTCTCTCTCCTCTCTGTCTCTCTCTCTCTGTAATTTCCGTTCATCGTGCATCATCATCTTCAAGATCGGGGCGGGCCGGGGCGGGGCGGGGCGGGACGGGGGAGGGGGTAAAAAAGGGGGGCTGCCGTGGTTAGTAGGCATTGAGGCACTTTGCCCCTATAAAAAAAGCACTTTTCGGTTTGATTTGATGTGTGGATGTGTCACGGCCATCAAAGGAGTCATCATGGAAGATGGGGATGTTCTTGGAAATACCTCTCCATTTGGGGTATTGGAAATTTTATGTGGTATTATGTGTGTGAATTAAAAGAAATCGCCTTTTTGTCTGGAACGTATATTTGATTTAGACCCCCTTTTCTTCAAGAATTTTTGTGGAGAGCAGCACCAGCTCTTATTGCCTTGCTTTGGGGAAAATAGTGAAAATGGGTCCGGGAAAATATGATATCTTTTCAAACTTTTGTGGAGAGAAAATGAAAGGAGAGTTTTACGTCCGAGGCATTTTCTTCCCATCTTTTCTTTTCCTTTCTTTTACAAATTTTTATCAAATTCGCTCTCGATGTATAATACATGCATAAATTTATTATTAGATCAATGCGTTTTGCACAGCTTTTGTGTTTTTTATTTTACCTTTTTTAACATTAAAGAATAGTGCTAAATATACTAAAATGAAATAATAATATTTATATATTCGGTGATAAGATAGACACTAATTATTGGTTTTATAATTGGTTTTGTATATATAGAATATGTTATTAAAGAGTATGGCAAACTCAACTGATCATGTTGAAGAATTAAATTATTTATACCAGATTACTAAATATATATTAATATTGCATGGCAATTTATTGTTATATAGCACCGCTCCTCTCAAGTAATTTATTCCCTTGGATGCGATCCATGCAATGGGTCTAAGAGACAAACTCAGAAAGTTCACGTTTTCAAATTGGAAAGAACAATGTCAAGACTCAATATAGAAGACATGACTAAGTTTATTTTCACATAGGTGCGGCATATCGCATAAACCACGATAGATGGTCGGCTTTCCAAAATTATGCATCGGAACTGTGAAAAGCTAATGCAATGGACTAACATTGAGTGTGTCCACTCTATTTCTTTTGCATGCGATGTGTTTGCTAATTTCTTTCATGCCATGTGATCAATTTTCCATGTTAATTTTTGCACTTTCCAATTCGCAAGTAATTTGCACTTCTTGATTGGGGTACGATCACTCATGTCTCATGCTGCATTTAGTTAGTTCTCATCAATCAACATTCTGTTCCCATCAAGTATTAAAAACCCCAAATTAGATGGTTCTCAAACGAAATCAATAAAGAGAAACCCTAGCCAAAAACACAATTAACTCGAGAGGGAGACCATGATCCTTTCACCTGAAACAGATCTCCTATGCAAAGATGAGGTGCATTTGCTCGCATGTATGCACCCCTGAATTAAATAAACCGATAACAACTACATGAGCACGTCCACGAGCTTTTGTTTGGAGAGGAGGGAACAATCTGTACACATCCAAATCGAGCTTTTTCCCTTCTATTTTTCCCTATCCCAATCCCGTTGGGTCTACGCTTTTGGTGGCAATAACACATTCCCCCCATATACGAGTGAGATGTAAAGTTGGGATTCCCTCGCACGTCTAACCTCTTAATTTAATCATTAACGCTAATTACACTAAAGCTATCAATAAAGTAATCAATATGGTACCATATGCTATGATCCGAGCGTTCTTTTGAGCAATAATTAGTGCCCTTTAATTGGGATTTTGGCAATGTGCCTTCGAGGGGGGGTGTGGCATGGGAATCATGGATGTGGATTGAGCACTTAACTAAAAGTCACATGCTTTTTAATTAAAAAATAATGAGAGAGAGAGAGAGAGAGAGAGAGAGAGAGAGAAGAAGATAAAAAACCCTTATCTTTTTTCAAATCTAATCGGCACAAGGCTAAGATATTCATCTTCTTGCACGAGCTCTTTTGCCTTGGTAGCTTCTCGCACTTAGGAGGAAGGAATTGGATGATTCTGTGTAACGCGCACGTACGTTCTCGATCGGCCACATGGATCACTATGGGAGAGGAGAGGGAGAGCCATGCTCGCTTCCAATAATAGTGGAGCCTCCACATTCGCTATCGATCATGGTTTTATTTTGATGGTCGTCCAACATATGTAGATACCCTTTTGACAAATTAGGAGGAGCTGAACGTGAGTGTGTTATGTGTCAATGTGGTGAGTGATTTTGTTCGAAAGAGTGAGGAAAAATATGTGATTTGCCCACCTAATGATTTCATTTTCTTAGATGATGATGTATTTGGAACTCTTCGTGAAGCCGATGAATGATTCGCGTGTATAAAGCTCCTTGGTACTAGCTTTATTGTCATCAGATTAGGAAACCATCAAAATATATCAATAGTTTTGTGTCACACCAAATAATCTAGTTTGAATAATCTTCACTTGAAAGGTCAAGCTGATGAGTTATAAATCACCCAGTTAAAATATATCAATACTTTTGTGTCACACCAAATAATCTCATAGTTGAACCAATCAAACTACTTTAGTACAACTTAGGCTTGCATCTCGAAAATCTCATCGTCATGGGCATGCTCCCTCTCAATTCAAGTATCCTTTTGCATTAGCATATCTCAATTTGGCTATGCATGTACAATTATGTACTACAATCACCATCAACTACTAATTTGAGATCGTGCTGCTCTAGCCCCACACCTACCTTCATCTATGGTCTGTCTATCGTATTGCCAAATTAACTACCCAATATCTCTTCTCACGCGAACCAATAGTGATGATAATTTCGACTCGAAATCTTTGTTGATCATGAGCTCTCGTCATTGAGATATTCAACAACTATGAGAACAAATTGGTGCTCCATCATTCACTATCGGCTCTAATATTATTGTTTGAAATTCACAATGAAAGTCTATACTCGTGGTATGTGAGGTCAACAAAAAAAGAACTCAAATTCGAGCCTATCAACACATTTAATTGGATTCACCTTCATTCCAAAACTTGAACCTATGAATTATAGGCCTATTACAATACATTAATTATTTTGCACACACCAATTTTTTGACAAGGAAGTTATATGACACAACTTACATGGCACCTCAATAATACCAATTTACTCCTAAATTAACAGTGTATTGATCTTATTAACGATGACATGTTCGATGACCAATAACTTAAATTTTTTGGAAAAATAATTTCCTAACAAATTGTCTTGGAAAGGCAAACTTGACCTTTTAACACGCTTATCGCGAGAGTGATTAATAAGCACTTCACCCGGCCCCAGAAGCTATAATACGTCAATTGCACCATCAATGAGTGTGGACAATCTCAAGGTTTTAACAGAGGATTGTATATATAACAACCAAGAGCACTTTAATTACGTGTGACACTAAAATACTAAAAGGTGGGGGAAACAAAGTCATACGTGCTCGAGAGAATATTCAAAGACAAAAGTCTCTCTCTTTCCTCCTTTTTTAATTATGTTTTTCTCTATTGTCTTGGCATACCTAGAGTTTGATTTCCATTTTTTTCCGCCGGGTACAATATTGTAATAGTCGTCCTAATTTCTATGCCAAAGAACGCCTCGATCGAAGTCCATCGGACGCGCCAAGACACGACATGTGCCGCGCCGACATCGCCCGTGCTTATTCATGATTCATGATTAAGGTTAATCGAGTCAAGTATAATAATGGGCGTGTTAGAGAGAGAGACTTTGGTGGGGGAGGGGGTGGGACATGAGAGACCATGGAGCCATTTGATTGTGGATTCTCCAACAATAACATCCCACGCTTGGAAAGCTAAGCTATGCCCACTCCCCCATCTCATGCCGCACTTAAAAAGAAAATACAATAAAGGGGGAGAAAAGAAATGAGAGAGAGGGGGGGCTCGCGACTTTAGGGTTTGGAAATATAAATAATTTGCCAAAAGATAAAGGAGAACTCGCAAACCGATACAAAGGGGGAGATGATGCAAAAGGAAAGGAACCCATGTCCCCCTCTCCACCACACGAAGCGTACTTAGAAAACCACCACCGCCCTCTCTCTCTCTCTCTCTTACTCTTTAGGCTCCTATCCCCCCGTTCCTCTTCGTGCGTATGTTTCTTGTGTATGTCCTATCGCCGAAAAGGAGGAGGACCATTTGGAAAGTGCCAATTCGAGTAGTGTATCTTCGCAAGTTTATTCAACTTTAGTGGCTCGAGATTGAAGAGGTTTGGGGATGGATGTTTGGTCAGGGAGAAAAGAATGGTTTTTGGAGGAGATTGCTCGAGGTCAAATGAACAAAAGGGAATTGGCTATTTCATAAATACAAATTAAACCATATTAATCGATGTTGACGTGTCTGTGTTGCGTGTTTGAACCTCCGGTCCTGAAGAACTCCTTAAGATGAAAAGATTGATAAATCTTGTATTTTTGCTTTTAACTTCCACTCGTTCACTTAACTTTTATTCTATCGTAAGCCGGTCCATCGTTACGTCACAAGTTAAAAGGAGTAGATATAGATTGAAAGGAAACCTTTCTCCCCAACTCTTTTGGAACAAATAATGCGAAAAATGTGAAGATCAACTTTAGTATCATATTATACCAAACACCCTTTCTTTAACTCGACGCCTATCGTTCTAAAGCTAAAAGCACAAGCACGAAAACATCAAGTCCACACCTACAAAGCAACATCATCCTGAGAAGAGTTCCAGCTAAGGAAAAACAGTCGAAAAAAAATCAAATTCCAAGCAAAATGATCACAACCTTAACTTAGACCGCCCTTCAAAGGGCTTCAAAGGGCTTCAAACTAAACGATCGCTCGACAATTAAAGCGTGGGGCGACACGAAGCGCTGTCAAGCTAGAATGATACTTCAAGGAATTCCCACAAATGCTCTCTGCTATCCTACAGCCATGATTGACCCACGAGCCACCGAATCACGCATCTTCTACACGCGCAGCACTTCGTATACCCTACGCCATATATGCGGGTGTACATTGGGTCTGAAGTTTCCATCATCAGCACGTGCAGAGGGTATGCTCATGATTCCTTCTCATCGCCGTATCCATCGAAAGCTTTTTCGATAGATCGAGCGGGCGGGCGAGGGACCGAGCATCGAGGGTCGGCCGATGCAGCGAAACGTGAAAAGCGGGCCGTGTCTTCTCCTCCTCTTGGTGGTGGGTATAATTAGGGTTTTCTAGGTACGCGTGTGAGGACTTTTTAATCACGTAGTTTTTGACTTCTAATTCCGCATGGTTTTCTCGCCATATTTCCCCCTTTTTTCCTTTCTTTTTCCCCGGCATTGATGGCGATGGTAACATCATCTAGAAATTGGTGGTTGCACGTTCATGTCCCTTGGGTGGCAAGAAAACACGAAAACCCTTTATTTATTTTTTAATAATTATCACATTATAAATCTCGTTAGATGTGATGTTGAGAGGGTGTATGTAACCTTCCCATTTATTTTATAATAATTTTCGGCGAGTTATGTAATTGTTCCTTCATCTCTATTTCTCCCCATCAAATGAGTGAGCTTGGGAAGTGGGTGGGATGACTCCCCTTTGGCAGCAGAATCATGCCGTGCTTGACGCGAAACGAAAAGGGAAAGCGAAGGGGAAGGTTTGATGTTAAATTTGCTAATAGTGTCAAACCCTAGTTAGGTGCGCAAGTTGGACCGTGATGCGCTTTGTTCCTCCGAATTTTAAAGTCCTTGGTCAACTTTGAAGAGCCGGGTCTTTTGGTAAACAAGGGTTTGAATGGCTTTTTGTACTTCTATCTATGTGCAAGTAGCGGAATTCTTATTTTTTATAGCAGAATTGGTGTAAGATATGGGGAAAATGAATTGGAAGTTCTAAATCTTTTTGTAGGTATAATAAAATTCCGTTTTAAAAAATGCCGTAATCGAGTCTTTTTGACATAAAGTTCCGAAAAATTCTTATGTGGATTTGAAATAGGTCAACGCAATTAACTAAGGAGATGAGTAGAAACTAAGGAGTATAAAATTTGCTCCATAAGAAAGAGTTGTGCTAAACAACCATCAAAATGATTAATATTAGCTATAGACCATGCAATTTTACGTGAGACATCCCACATCTGTTGTCCTTGATATAAATCGTCAATTGCCTCCTACAAATACTGCTACCCATGTCTAAGATGATAAGCATGGAACGTGCGCACAATTTTAATTGTGTAATCTACATAATCATCATCTCTTTCTTTAGACTCATCTTATTACTTTTATTTTTTGGCCTTACATATGCTCACACACAAATTTGGTGCATATTTTATGGAATGTCAAATTTTTTTTGCAAGTATATAAATACAAAACCCATCTAATTTCGTCAAGATTATGTTAGTGACCATATTAAAATCAAGAAGTCAACCTGTTCCATAGTTCGGTGGTGACTAGTGAACACGGAGTAAGCACCAAAGCCTCGTTTGGTGTGCCTATTTTCATTATTAATTTTTTCTGGCCATATTACATCAATTGACTCAAGTCTCTTTGAAGATCCTAGGAATTATAAATACTTGGAGTCGCTTTGATTTTTCAAGGCCCTGCCTTTTCTTTCCATCTCAGATTCTTGAATTTTGACTCTCACCGAAATTCTATATTTAAAATTTTCCGGACACAGGACAAGACACACGAAAAAAAAAAAAAAGGGGGGGGCATTCATAAACATAAGATGAAAATACGATTCCAAAGACCAAAGATAAAAACAAAACAAGTCAAAATATTTTTCAATTGCAAGAAAAGTTGCTAAAAGGGCGGAGGGCAAAACGGCGAAGTCAAAATCGAATTAAAAAAGAAAAGAAAAAAGCGAAAGGAGAATATAAAAAAAACGGATAACTTCACGCGCGGGGATAAATAATTGGGAAAATAAAAAGAAGACAAAGAAAAAAAAAAAAAGCAGAAATAGGGGAGGAGAAAATCCAGAGATTCCGACCACCAAATCTTGCCGTACAGGAAGAAGCAGCAGGTCTTCGGTATTAAAAATAAAAGTCGCCCCACGCGGACTCAATTTTTCTTTTTTCTTTTTTTCCTTTTTCCTTTTTTTCTTCTTTTTTTCCAATTTGGCACGCCGTTCCGTTCTGTCACTGAGATTGACCACCGCGCAGACTGCTTTCCACGCTCGTCAGACGCGTGTATTTACCATTCTCTCCTCGCTCTGCAAGTCAATGGTCGCTCGCACACACCAACCAATTTTCCCAATTTTCCCAATTTTTCCTTTTTCACTGAAATACAATGAAAGGAAAAGGCCATATGGGTCATGTCAAATTCGAACTCGATTAATCTCGAGTAACCAGAATCTTATGCTCCGGACGATACTTGCCTTCCGTTTTCCGATTAATCTCTATCACCGAAGCATGTAAAACGAGATTTCTGTAAATGGCAGTTAATCATCGAGAGCATCGAAAGAAATACTTTAATGTAATAGAAGATTCTAATCCTCTAGATGATATTTCTGAATCTATCCCCAACACAAATCATATTTCCAGATTGTCTCAAATCTATTTTATAAAACATGCTTTGAATAATAGCCTGTTTGATTAGAAAAGAGAAATTATTTCTGCAAGATTGAGTTTTTAATTTTCCAATATTTAGATGACGGTAAAATTAATCGATATTTGAATAGTCTACATGAAAGCATGCTCGTCTTCCCATATGAGGATGGTAATGGAAAACTATTTGATCACTCCATAACTAGTAATTGATTGGTGTAACTAGCGCCCCCTCGATGATTGGTGGATCGGCATGCCGGTGCCCCACATAACACCAACTTGCCAAGTACTGCAGCCCGTGGCCATGGGGGACCGTCACATCAGTGGCGGCTTTCGCGGACTTGTGTAGCCGCTGGCCGGCCGCCATGCCCACCGCCGTGATCTAACTCTTCTGTTTTCCCAAAATGAAAAGAAGGCATTGCTACTTTCAAAACCTCATGACATAATTATTTACTGCAGCTTTGGAGAAAAATAAAGGACAAGCAAATCAGAGGGCGCGGGTTCATGGAATCATGCCCATCAACCTGGGTGGGCTTTATGAAGCATTACCCGTGAACAGCACTAGGAAATGATGGGTGCTTTCGAAATGCTTTCTATAAGCACTTTTCATTCATTCGTCGAGGTTTTGATCGTCGTGCTTTGGATGTGTTCCTCATTTCTCCTCGCCTAAATATGGTCAGTTGCGCTTGTGCAACTTAGCGCGATGGAATGCCTTCTGAAAAGCCACTCGAACGAGTCCAATCGCGGACGATATCGTTCTACTGTTGGCCTATTGGATCTCCCTATAGTGGCATCAGAGCCAGGGTGAGGATGAACAGGTTTTAGATTCGTTTCTGATCATACGTCCCCTAAATACGGGGCCGCTGCAATGTAGAAAAAATCTCGTGTAATTTTAAAATTAGCATGACCTATTTCCAAGCTCTGCAGGTATGATTTTTTTCATAAGGTTACAATAGTTGATACTTGACAGTGGGAATTCAACTCTTTTGGACTCGTGCAGATTTTAGTATCCGTTCCTCCCAGCTGCTCTGTCTAATGGCCTATTATTGCGTAAAAGTCGCTTCATCCATATGATATTGCTGGGTGCATCGGATGCGATTCGACAGTGATCGGTAATGGACATTACCTCTTTTTGCAACTCGGTGGTTGGTTTGACAACGTCAGCTTACTGTTGCAAGTACAGTAAAATTTCTTTGTTTGTTCTTCGCTCATAATTTGTCGATAAAAATTTGAGAATAAACAGAGTAGTATCATCAAACAAGTGGTGGACCTGTACCGTTCGTTTCCACCTCCATGGAAAAATTAAGTGTGATTCTCGAAACGGGTGTCGGCATTCATCGTCGCCTTGATTCACCGCCTTTGGTGATGGACAGAGGAGTGATTTCTTTGCAGGATGGAGCCATGATTTCCCACGCACATAATCCCATGGCCGTGTCGGATTTATGTTGAAGCAGAGGAATGATAATTTCGCTACCATAAAAATCGATAAAGGCATACTTTCGCCCACGCGATACCAATACTCCTAATTTGACACAAACCATGACGATTAATGTGGATTGATGGCGCTTGGCCGGCTGTAGTGCCATGCCCCATCCATGCTAGCCCATGCTCAAATAGACTCCGATTATTTAAAACACTCGTCCAAATTTCGTCGATACCCTAATTCGACAAAACTAGCCTGTTGTTCGCAATGGCATTAATCATCAAAGGCTTGGAAAGCCAATCGCATAGGAAGTCGAGGTGAAGACATTAGAGTGAAAATGGGGAAAAATCCCTTTCGAACCGTCCCAAACACAGACTGATTGGTCAACAAGACAACTCAATTGCGGCCGCGTAAATGGGATATGGAGGACATAAGCCCAATAGGGTCGGTAGGACCTTGGAAAGGGACAAGGCGAAAGGAACAATTGGTCTTGATTCCACGGAATTCAATGTGATAAACATTAATCTAATGTTCTCACATTCGATTTGATTGAAAACTTTATTTTCTCCCATGCAATTGTTACAGAAGGCATTCAATAATTATATTGGAAGTAAAAGAATATGTTGTCTAGATCCATGCACCACTATATGACATTGTCACCTGTGAACTTCTATAATAAAAGTGGTAAATGACATTAAAAATATTATAACTTTGGTATGGCACTATTTTTTCATGCCAAAGCTTTTCTATCAATCACTTGAATACCACTTTTGAAAATAAAAACGATTAGTTTAGTACTACTGTCAATTTTAGTCGTCGAAAAATCTAATGTATCAATTTTTTATAATATAAATAGTATGATGTGGCTCGTTGACAAAGTTAACCCAACATTATCTTGAGTGAAACAATGTCACCCCATCTTAATGAACGGGGGAAAAATCGAATCTCTTCATTAAACCCCGAACTCGCGTTAGATGATTGTGGGGCAAAATTACCATTTGAAACTTGCAATGGAGAGCAGGAGCCAGAGAAGTGGCTCAAGATAGATCTCAAGTTCGCGTCAACCAAGCGAAGATGAAGGTCAATATCACTGCGAATGTGGCACGGAAGCCCAAGTACAGACAACACTTGCCCAACTTCCAAGCTCAACCTTTCATACCCACATCCAGATTTTTCCCCTTTTTCCCTCGCGACATTCAGTTTTCTCGTTACTGGTCGGTGATTTCTTTTAAAAAGTTTTTTTTTTCCTTCCCTTTTTTATTTTGTGGGTGTCTTTTCGTCAAATTGGGTTGGGCAAGGACCACGATGAGGAGGAGCGAAAGGATGAAAAGCTCAGGAGGATGACGTTGGCGTCGATTGCGAAATGGGTCTTGCTTGTGTCGGTATCGGAACCCGTTTTGATATGAGTTTGAAACCGATTCCGTCTTCAATGTGCATGATGGTTTGCTTGACAAAATAAAGGAGCGCTTTGGTTTTGGTTTTATCTGTTTAAAGAAACAGCTAGCTTTTTTCCAGGCTTAACAATACGCTCTCCTAAATTTATTGTGATCATTTCTTCGTTGAATGTCTAAAAAGTGAACTTGCTTCCCTATTTTGAGAAGGACTAAGAGAGAGTGGGAATTTTTTGTTTACAAACGGCGCTGTTTTTTTAAGAAGGACCGAGTCATTGCCACGTTGATTTTTTTTTTTTTAAGGAAAAGCCACACGTTAAAATGAAAATGTTATTAAGATAGTCACAAAAGACTTATATTCGAAAATTATTGTCGGATACAGTCGTGTGATATTTCTTCCCTATTTGACACTTGAGAAATCCAACAAAAAGTTTTAGTATCAAAGTGAGTGTCATAAGAAAGTTATAACACTTCTAGTATCTTTTTCGTTAAAGAAAGATAAGCAACTCTAAATCAAACATGATCTAACATAGAAAAACGTAGTCATTACCTAATCACAACATATCGAAACGACTTAGATATATACAATCCAGACAAACGGGTGGAGTAGGTCGCATTTGAGCAAGGGTTACTCAGGTTTGGGCCAGGTCATGAGCATGGTAGCTTTGAACGGCGGACATTCGCTCCCTCTAGTCTAAACCCGATCTTTACCCAGCGAGGTAGACTCTTTGCTTCAACAAATAAGCATTCAGTTCTAGAAACATTACTCCATATACATATGATTCAACATAGTCAGTCATCAGTACACAGAAATTTCAGGGAAAGGGAAAAAAAAGAAAAAAAGAAATTGGATGCAGCTAAACCCAAGCCACTCGAGTGAAGAGACGACGCTCGACATAATTAAGAATTTGGATTGGCAAGTCGGTCCAATGGGCTGGGTTGAATTCGAAAAGCTCCATGTCCAAAACGGACCAATCTGTCCTGCAGGACAACCCTTGAGCCCACTGGCAAATTGCATGGTTAATTATCGGGAGAAGGACACCCGACACACTAATCTCTAAACCTAGGCCTAATAGGCAATTCCATCATTGAACTTTTAATTTGCCCAATATGGTCATTGAATTGAACTGTTCCTAAATATTCAGTCCAATCTCTAAAATTTTCAATTTATCCAATCCAGTTTATCAGCTCTCAATAATAAAATCAAAATTTTTCATAATTACAACATTACCCGGATTTTACAATATCTTTCCACTAGCACATTAATTAAGTGAATGACACATGTGCTCAATGATATCGCTCGTGCTTTTAGAAACAATTAAGGCTCCATTCGTTTTGTGGAAAATAAATAATTTGGAAAACATTTTCATAAAAATAATCAATTGTTGTCACTTGAAATAATTAGCCAATAAAAAATGATTGCATTATCAATAATAATTTATATCTGTACATTATTGTGGACGATGAACATATTTTTGCTTCGCCTGTAGTAAGGAGGGGATGGTTCGAGTGAATCGGCCTAAAAGAGGATAATGGAAATGGGCTTGGTGCAGCTATAACACTAAAATAGGCTTGACTTAGGTCTTTTTGATATTGGGCTTGTCTTGGTCATAGGGAGTTTGGGCCCAATTGACTACTTAGGCCGAATTTGTTCCTCACTGATCGGCCTCTTTAGAAGATGGGGCCCAGTATTGACCCAATTCGTGTCCCTTGCCCAAAACCCGAAGGCCTGCTCCAGCCCATGTTCGGACCTGGCCCGAGGGCCTAGTCGGAGTCTCCATTTTCGGAATTACAAAAACAAAAAAAAGAAAAAAGTATTAAAATAATAATTTTAAAAAATCGAAATTTCAAATATTTAGAAAATAGCTTAGAGATAGGTGTAGACCAAGTTGCGTGGCTTTAGCAATAAATTTAGCATCGTTTTATTTAGTTAGCATGGCCTTTAGTTTATTTACTTATTTATTTCTTTAGGGGTTACCTTAGATAAGTTGTCTTAGTAGATCAATCTTTTAAGTAGGAAATTAAACTTGGTTGAGGATCTTATCCCACGCTTATAAGATAGGCAGATGTATTTCTTGCTCAAGTATTGGGTTTTCTTTTTCGCATTTTTTTTTAGTCTGTCTTACTCTAACTCTCATCTAACTCTCAGACTTTTACTTTGTCTTCTTGTAGAGCATGAGAGTCAAATTCCATACCTGAGACTAAACATCCCCACTCTCAGCTTTGTTCTGTCTCTTTGCAAAGTGTAGGAATCAAAATTCCACGTCCGAAACTAAATGTCTAGACCAAGTTGCGTGGCTTTAGTAATAAATTTAGCATTGTCTTATTTAGTTAGCACAACCTTTAGTTTAGTCTTTTTTTTTAGGGGTTCCCTTAGATAAGTTGTCTTAGTAGATCAATATTTTAAGTAGGAAATTGGTTTGCATTTAGCTCATGGGGGATCTCATCCCGCAACTTATAAGATAAGTGTATGTATTTTTTGCTCAACTTGTATCGGGTTTTTTTTTTTTTTTTTTTTTTTTTTCGCATTTACTTTTTTTTTTTTGTCTGTCACACTCTTACTCTCATCTAACTCTGAAAATTTTACTTTGTCTTCTTGCAAAACGTGAGAGTCAAACCCCATACTTGAAACTAAACATCCCTAGCCTAAGATTTGTTTTGCCTCTTTGCAAAGTGTAGGAATTGAATCTCAATTTTGAAACTAAATGTCCCCACCCTCAACTTTCCTTGAGAAGGTGGGGGAATTGAACTTCCCACATCCCCCTT
The DNA here is from genome assembly GCA_014182365.1 of Eucalyptus tenuipes. Classification (NCBI taxonomy): domain Eukaryota; kingdom Viridiplantae; phylum Streptophyta; class Magnoliopsida; order Myrtales; family Myrtaceae; genus Eucalyptus; species Eucalyptus tenuipes. Next base: position 43,284,980 of record CM024542.1, read on the forward strand.
CCCAATTGAGGCTTTTTTTTTTTAATTGCACTGCATTTAAATAAATTGCTTGTTAATTTATTTAAATGGTTAGGGTAAGTTTAGCGTCATAGTAAACCTTGCAAGAACATTGCATGATCACTTAGGGGTTTTGATACTTTCAGGTTCATAATTGGTAATTAAGATTGAGTGATCACTGAGATTATCAATCTTCCAAGTTAGTAGTACCGAAAAGACACTAATGGAAACATTAGCATGATCAAGTCCCTAAAACTAAAATCTCTAGTTACGTAGAAATTGAGATGACATTCTCACGTCTCAATTGGTTTTTAGTCAACTCCAGATGGCTAGTGGCGACTTCTAAAATCCAATTGGCACAAAACTAATAACAAAATCTAATGTTGCGCGAGATATGAGCTTGGGAAAACTTACATCTAATCGAGGATAGTTGGACTGCCATTAGGCAATATCCTTAAACTCGTTTCTTCTTCGCATGATGGAAAAAGAGGGTCGCAACAGCATCAATCAAGGCTACATTTATGTCCATTGAAATTGCGCTTGGGACCTCAATGCCTAGGCCTAGGTTTTTGGTGCCTAGGTCCATCAAGGCCGAGCCCAACACCTAGATGCACTTGCTCGAGACCCTAACGCCCATACCCGAGTCCTTGGTTGGGTCTGGTCCTAGTCTCAATTCCATCGAAGTTGGGTCCAAGACATCGGCGCCTACCTATGTCAAGCTCGAGTCCTCAACACTCGTGCCCAGGTCCATCAAGGTTAGACCCGTCTCCATAGAGGGTGAACTCAAGACTTTGGTGGCCAAAACATCGGTTGAGGGTAAAAGTGGGATTTCAAAACTTTGACGAGGACAAAGTTGGAAGAGAAAAATTCATTAATCCCTAAAATAGCATGTTGAAAATACTCAAAACCCAAAAACTGGATAGGATTTGCATTGAGTTAAGAGATTTTGGAAATTCTAGCATTTCTTAAATGGACTCCAAAAACAGTTATCAAATACTGCCCAAAGGTCATTAGAGCCTTAAAGTCCATTTCCAAAGCCAAACTGAACATACATGTAGGCTAGAAAGGGGTCTTTTGGTTGCGCATGCACAAATTACTCGTGCTCAAATAGTATTTTCTAGGACTTACTAAGCACTAGCACATATTAGATTTTTCGTTCGAAATGATGGAAAACATTTTTCAGTTTTTTTTCAGGTTCTAACTAAACACTAAAAAATATTACCATTTTCCCCAAAAATGACTTATTGGAAAATATATTTTGTCAAACAAATAGAAGCTAAAAAATTGGAACTTATTTATAAAATATAACTATATATTAGTGCTTAAATCGAAAACCTTACATTTGGACAAGGTAACCCCAATGCTTGTTCCCAAGCCCTCGATAACAGCCCTAGACCAAGGTCTATCGAGGCCAAGCTTGGAACCTCGATGCTTAGGCCCAGTCCTATAGAGGTTGGGCTCGGGACACCAATGCTTGTGATCAGACTTAGGACTCTAGTACTATCGTCGACTCCTTAACACTCGAACACCTTGGCTCGAGTCCACAGAGGCCTAGCCCAAGACCCTGATGCTCGTGCTTGGGTCTCTACTCCTCAGGCGTGACCTTGATGCTAGTGCTTGGGTTCCCAACGCTTGGGCTTGTGTCTATTCAAATTAGGCTTCGGACTTCGACGCCTAGAATGGGGTCCTCGACACCCATGCCTAAGTCCTCAACTCCTGGGCTTAGATCTTAGGTTCATCAAGGTTGGGTTCGGGACATCAATGCTTGCCCATGTTAATCAAGGCTAGGATTGAGACCTCGGCACTCCCACCTAGTTCCATCGAGGCTGGGCTCGTGTCTATGCTTCGATGCCCAATCCTGAGTCGTTGACACACTCGTTTGGGTCCATTGAAGCCAAGATTGGGACCCCAAAGCCCATGCCTTGTCCTTGACACCCGAGCCCATTGAGGTCAAACTCAACATCCTAGTGCCCGTATCCTGTTCCCTAATTAGTAATTAGGATTTTCAAGGGGGGAAAAGAGAATCAACTCACTATTTCACCGAGTTCGGACTAGGACTCAAAGGGAGATGAATAGATCCGGAGGTGAATTAGAGAGGAAGAGGGAGCTCGGGGAGATTTTGAACTAAAGAGAGACAAGATGGAGTAGAAGCCCTAAATTAGATTTGCTAATTTCAATTTTTTTAATATTAAAAACTAATATATTATTATAATATAACCGGTCCGGTCCGGATGGGCGGATGGGTGGATCATGGAACCGGGAAGCGGACCGGTACCCACCGGTTCCCATAAATTGGAATCGGGAACCGAACCGGTTTCCTTAAGAACCACTGGTTCCGGGGGGTTCTGGTCCGGTTTCGGGCGGTTCGGGCGAGTCCCGGTTCTTTTGCACACCCCTACTAATTGCCTATACGAAAGTCACTAGCGCCCAAGTAATATATGTTTATTTAGGGAAATTAATATTTTTCTTACAAATGGCAAAAAATACTTTCCAATTCATTTTCAGATTTTAGTCAAGCAACATAAAATATTATTATTTTCCTAGAAAATAACTTCATAGATTTTTTTTTAAATATCACATTTTTTTAGGAACAAACGGAATCTAAGTTCCTAAATTTTTTCCAAATCTAGGTTGATATGATCTCCTAAAAGATGACGCGGTGCTTAATTTCATATTAGAGTCCCCATTACTCAATGCGAGTAAGTGAAGATACCGAACTAAACACTAGGACAAAAATTCTTAGCTTCAAGGATTTTGTTATGCATGCTATCAATCTTTGGTCGTATTTAAAATTAGGAAAATGAATTCCCTAACTTGCAAAGCGGAAACTTTTTTCTAGAAAATGATTTCTCGAAAAATATTTTCTTTCATCATAAGGTTTTTCCTCAAAGCAAACACATATTTAGACTCTATTTGTTTCGCGGAAAATCTTTTTCGGAAAAATGTTTTCTTCATTTTGTGACATTTGGATCGTTTAGGATAATGAATACCCAAAAATCTATACTTCAATTCTAGAAAATGATTTCCTCTTTAAGGCTCCATTTGTTTTGCAAAAAATTAAGTCTAGTCACCTATAACCTAAGCATAGCACCAAGGTTTTGAGCCTAGCCTCGATGGACCCAATCGTTGAGAACTTGGGCATAGGCATTAGCATCCCGAGCCCCTGCACTAGGTCACGAGCTTGGCCTCCTCTTTGAATCCGGGCATTGAGGTCCCACGCTTGGCTTTTGTAGATCAGGCCTGAGTGCTAGGGATCTGGGCACGGATACCGGGGCCTCCGGCCAACCTTTATGAACCCGGGACCGATGCTTATGCTCTTACTCTGCACCCAAGTGTTCCAAGCCCAAGTTCGTGACGCCTAGGCCAAGGACCACCAGGACTAGACCAAAGATCTTGATGCCCATGCTTGGTTTTCTAGTTGCTCGCGCACAAACTACTAGCGTTCAAACAATATTTTCCAAGAATGATTAAGCACTAGCAAAAATTAGATTTTTTGTTCGAAACGATGGAAAACATTTTTTTGTTTCTTTCATGTTCTAACCAAACACCAAAAATATTATCATTTTCTTTGAAAATGACCTATTGGAAAATATTTTCCGTAAAACAAATGGAACCTAAAAATTGAAAATTATTTCTAAAATATAACTATATATTAGCTAAGTAGTACCGACACGGACACGCGACACGCGACACGTGACATGCGACACAACACGACACGATATGCCGACACGTCATTTCTCAGAAAAGATAATTCCAACACGTTGGGACACGTTGTATCTTAATGAATATTTTTATATATACATGATTAATTATTATATTTAAATTAATTTATTCAAATTCATAAATAAATAAATAATAAAAAAGAGTCTGTAATAAATCTATACTAATAACATCAATAAATTTAGGGTTAATACCTTGAAAAACTCTAAACTGGTAGACTTGTAACAAATTTACCCCAAACTATTTTTTTGACCATGAAAAACCTCAAATTGGTACATCTGTGACAAATTTATCTCGACTGATTATAAAAAACCCTAAACTGGTACATTTATGACAAATTTACCCCAAACTAATTTATTCGACCACAAAAAATCCCAAACTGGTAAATTCGTGACTAATATACCCTCCACTAAATTAGATTAATACCACAAAAAAATCACAAAAATTGTAAACTATGACAAACAGAGTGTAAAATCCCGAATTGATATACCGATCAATTGTCACGTGCCATTTAACTTAATAATTTGACAAGAAAATTTAACAAAAACTAATGGAGGGTAAATTTGTCACAAGTGTACCAGTTTAGGGTAAATTTGTCAAAGGTATACCAGTTTGGGATTTTTTGTGGTCAAAAAAATAGTTTGGGATAGATTTGTCACACGTGTACCGGTTTGGGGTTTTCTAGGGTATTAACCCATAAATTTATTCATAAAAAATTGGAAAGACATTTTTTTGACTTTAACAAAAGTTATCGATGAAATAAATAGCTAACGAGAGATTATAGTCAAAATAAATTTATATTTTTCTACGATGATCAAATTTTATCATTATTTAACATCTAGTTCGAAATAACTTTTTAACTTGCCTATTTATTTATTTTTTAGCCTTACCGTGTATTAATAAAGTTATTTAACATTCAATATTTTTTTGGGGGCTAAATGGGTCCCACCCATTTATTTCAGCCTCTGTTTTCTTCCCCACCCCCCCACCCACCCACCCACCCACCCACCCACTTCCCAAGATTGAAGTCACGCTGCATGAGGCTTTCGTTTCTTCCTCCCAGAAGTTGTCGTTCCTCTCCTTGCTCTTCTTCCTAAAATTGAAAAAGCAATCAGTAAAGTAACAGCCCATAGGGCAAAAACCCTAGCTATTGCCTTCTCCTCTCCCTTGCTCGGTCTCTACCTCTCTCGCCATTGCCTCGCCTCCGTTCCCCCCTTTGTCATCGTAGCCTCGCGTCCAGCCCTCCATCGCGGCATTGCGGTTCTCCATCTCGGTGTTGCAGTCGGCGGTCGCAGCCTTCCCTCGCCGTCACTTGTGGCATTGCCTCAACTCCCACACCCTTACCTCCACCCTCCATCACCTTCTTCCCTTAGCACAAACCCGCCCACAAACCTCCGAACATATGCGTCGGAGCGTGTCAGAAAGAGTTGACCACGTGTCGAAAATTCCGACACACGTTGACCGCATGTCTAACATGTGTCGGGGTGTTCGACACGACACGAAGGCCCTCTAAACGTATCCGTGCTTCCTTGTATATTAGTGCTTGAATTGGAAACCCTACATTTGGATACAGGAACCCCAATGCTTGTTCTTGAGCCCTTGATAGCAGCCCTAGGCCTGGGTCCATCGAGGCCAAGCCTGGAACCCCGATGCTTGGGCCCAATTCTATAGAGGTTGGGTTGGGGACACCAACGCCTGTGGTCAGACTTAGGACTTTAGTACTGTCGCCGACTCCCTAATGCTCTAGCACCTTGGCTCGGGTCCATAGAGGCTCGACCCAAGACGCCGATGCTGCTCGTGCTTGGGTCTCTACTACTTAGGCGTGACCTCGATGTTAGTGCTTAAGTCCCCAACAATTGGGCCCGTGTCTATTCAAATTATGCTTTGGTCTTCGACGCCTAGACTCGAGTCCTTGGCGCCCATGCCTAAGTCCTCAACTCCTGGGCTTAGGTCTTGGGTTCATCGAGGTTGGGTTCAGGACATCAGTGCCTGCCCATGTTTCAAGGCTAGGCTTGTGACCTCGGCACTCTCACCTAGGTCCATCAAAGCCGGGCTTGTGTCCATGCTTCGATGCCCAAACCCAAGTCGTTGACACGCTTGCCCAGGTCCATCAAAGCCAAGATTAGGACCCCAAAGCCCACGCCTCGTCCTCGACACTTGAGCCCATTGAGGTCAAACTTAGCACCCTAGTGCCCCTACCCTATTCCCTAATTACCTATATGCAAGTCACTAGCGCCCGAATAATATATGTTTATTTAAGAAAATCAAGATTTTTCTTATCATTGAAAATATATTGCAGTTCATTTTTAGATTTTAGTCGAGCAATATTATTATTTTCCTAGAAAATAACTTCATAGAATTTTTTTAGGAACAAATGGAATGTAAGTTCCTAGACTCTTTACGATTCTAGGTTGATCTAATCTCCTAAAAAATGTGGCAGTGCCTAATTTCATATTAGAGTCCCCATTACTCAATGGTAAGTGAAGATACCAAACAATCTCTGGTTCAAGGATTTTGTTATGGATGCGATCAATCTCTGGTCGTAATAGGCATGACTCTAAAATCAAACTCGAGATCTCGTGAACGAAGTCCAAGATTTCCATGCCAAACTTGTTTCGAAATGTGTAGTTCATTCATGTAGAATCCCCAAATTCTAATACTTACTTTGCTACATTACTCTACAAATAAATATGCGCACGAATCTTTATGTTGCTACTTCATTCATATGGCTCTTCTGTCTCCTCCTAATTTTTTAATCAGGGCAGTGCCCTCGATAGTCCTGACTGCTCAGTCAAACAAAGGATTGTTTGACAGTGACCCATGAGAAAGCAAATCCAGTGGCTCAGCAAAGAGCAATTTACTCCCAAAACATGAAGTGAACGCACCTCCTCAAGAATCTTTTTCCGAGCGTGCCATGTTTGGTCTCTGCAGAGCCCTGTCCACTTCATGACTACTCAGACAACAGGGGATAAACTTCAGAATGAACAACCAAGCAGGAGAAAATGGATTCAACAGTTTCAACAAAACTCTCATAAAAACCATATTTTTTGGGGATTTATTATATATTTCTCCTCCCCTTTAGCTAATGCAAATTTGCAAATTCCAATCAAAAAGTAAAAAAGAAAAAAAAAGACTAAAAAATTAATAAAACTGTATTTCACAACCAACACAAATCTTTTCTCATCTTTTTCGCTCATCTCCTCCTTGAGTCCTTACCAAGCTGCTAAGAAGTCTAATATTTAACAGCTGGTGTCAAAACTCCCATTTCATACCAAGAGTATGAACACACACTGTTATGCCATTCCTGCGTCCTCCAACCGATGACCCAACTTATTCAAAACTCCTCCATTACACATAATCCAAAGATTTGTCTTCCCCAGTTCTTTTCCAACCAATTTCTCTCACCTCTTCCTTTTTCTTTTCTGTTGTGTTCTAACATCGTCTTGTTGGTGCATTTCAGTATACACACCTTTACATACAAAAATCAAGTTCAGCCCTTGTAAATGAGAAATAGACCTTGCTTTCATGACCCAACAACAGTCAACAGCAATTTTTTTGGGATTGCTATGTCCTCCTCCTTTTAGGGTCCGGGCTGCTATGTGAGGAATTTGCACACGACCCAATTGCAGTTTCATCGGTTTTATAGCTCAGGCAAGCAGCATCCAGTACCCCGATTGGACTCTGAGGCACAGAGGAAACTGAAGTGCCACTTTTGGGGAACGCAACACTCAATGCCATGTCTGAAATTAGCTTGATGCAACTCAGGACCCTCTCCTGGAAAATGCAACACTATATCAGAAAGAAGTTCACTGTGATCTTTGCTGAAGAATCTGACATGAATTTGGATATGAAATGATAAGAGCAGAGTATAATTGAATGTGCTACATATGTTCTTGGATGAACATTTTCAATCACGCAATGTCACATTTTGGACAACCAGTGTTTACCTTTCTCACAGGTTGAGGGAGAAAAGAAGTTGCCTCCTCAATGTCCATAAATTGGTTCTCTCTTGCAACGGATATTGCAACAGCTGCTGCAACTTCGGAAGGCCTGAACTCTACAAAATCAATCCCTGCGTGTATATAGCATTCCATCAAACCATTGGAACATCTCTCAGCCGAACATTATGGCACATTGACTGAAAGAGGAGTTTTCTTAATCTTTTCAACACTTAAAAGAGGGCTAACCTTTGGCAATGCTCAAAACGAGTTGAACTGATCGTGAAATCAATGTTCGCAGAGGCAAGTTTCCGCCATTGATTTTGCGAAGGAAATGATCCAAATAGGAGAAAGGGGTCACGGCTTGCATTCTCCAGCTCAATGTACTCAAAACTAGGAGTTCCATTCTCTGAATTGTTCTGGCTTCAAACACAAACTTAGATTCACCAGCCTGCGACATGCATCATATTTATCAGATGAATTAGATCGAAATCGAATTCAACATACAGAGAATCAATGTCACAATGAATGAAAAGATTCAAACCTGTAAATCTAGAGAAAGAGGCACTTCAGTTTCCTCCATTTTGGCCGCTAGAGATAAGCATGCCACAGCCAATAACTGTGTCATCCAAGGTTTGCCTTTCTGTGATTAGGACAGTATAAATTGTTCAGACACAGTGAAAATCCAATTCGATGCAATGCAATAAACGAATAAACATCAATGCTAAACAACCCCATACACAATTCGACTTCCAATCTATAAAACTTACAGGCAAATCATAGGTCGAGAGGAACCTATCCAAGTAGTTGATTGATAGATATGCAGAGAGTGGTCCAAAGCTGAAATGGGCATGAACCTGTTGAATGGATGGAGTGAGCACAATCATCTTCAACTGAACAAGCAATCTATGAACCAACCAAACCGGGAAAATGCGGGACCATTTCCATGACATGTAAGAAAAACACTGAAATTGTCATGAACCAAAGCGGGTTCTCAATGCTCTACCACCAACAGCAACACCACAAACTCTACCATCAAAATGACATCTAAAATGACAATAGCCGGGACAATCAACCGACCCACATGAACACTGAAAACCCAAGTCCAATCCCATCCACGCGACCACGAAGAGGAAACGAAAGAAAAAAAAAAAGCCCACCTTGCCCATCCAATCAATAGCCTCGGCTCTAACCGCCACGTCCAAATCCCCATTTCTCAATCGGGTCAAGTAATCCAATCCGGGCAAATGCCGGCACTCCTTCTCCAGCAACACGGCCAGGCACTCCTCGCTCTGCATCGGCACCAGCTCCTCCCTCCCCTCAAAGCACCCGTCTTGACCACGCCCCCGGCGGCCCCGGCGGCGCCACGTGGCCTCGACGCCCTCCCCCGCGGCCCCATCGCCGTCGTTCTCGCCGAAGACGCTCGTGTCGTCCTCGACGCAGAGGAGGCTGGAAACCGCGCGGTCGAAGCTGGGTGCCATCTCAAATGGGAAGAGAACCAACAAAAAAAAAAAAACAGGGGCCCTCTGTTCTTTTCGTCTTTTTAATCTTTGGGGATATTGTTATATCCAGTACTGGTGGGTTCTTGACGATGGTGATGATGAAATGAAGAAGAGCACACGAATCCTTTTGCCCAACAAAATTTTTATAACGAATGAATCAAAGGAAAATCAATCGAAACCAAAGGAGAAAAGCCTGTTGAATGAAGCAAAAAACCAGGTCCTTCCTCAGCCTCTCCCTCTCTTAAGCCCCCCTCTCTTCCTCCCTGTCAAGCACTCTCCCTCTCAAGCACTCAAGACAGGAGGAGAGCGTTGGAGGCTGAAAGGGACTGATGCTGAGGAGGGTTTATGAAGGACAGGAGTACATCTTTTTAGGGTAAAAGGCAGAGAGAGAGAGAGAGTAGAGAGAGAGAGAGAGGGTGCAAAATATATACAATAGATGAAGATGGGCTTTTTCACAAAAAGAATTGCCCAGATTGCAGCCATAGGATGAATTACTTGGAAAATTCAAGGTTTTCCCCTTCCATTTTATTGGCCTTTTTTGACCCTGACCAGTGAGAAAGAAAAGTGTTTTATTGGACAATATAAAATATGCAATACAACAATGGAACTGAATGTGACTTAAAAAATCTTTTTTTTTTCGGGATCTTTCATTGCGACCAATGTCTTATTTGATACGCCTAAACTTGAGTAAAATTGTCATTTGGCTATATATGTTAAGTGAAGCTTGCATCCCTTTTTGGAGTTACGTATTCGGAAACATGATAGCCTCACATGTATGAGTGGAAAAATCATCGAAGCCCACCGAGCTGCAAGGAAGGAAACTCATAAATTCGATGCCCATTAGGTACATATCCATCGTCCAAATCCAAAATCTATTAATGAATCGCTCGATTTATCGTATGCATTTACATCTGGACACGCTTTTCCACTTAAAGAATACACACAAAAGCGTCATCATTGTGAGCTCGACGTCACCACTGATGCATCGTCTCTCTCATTCCATCCAATACATGCTTATATTTTCAACTATTCTAATTGTCCACCATTTTCACGATAATCGGGACTAAGGTGACTAGCACCACATTCGGACATAGGCAATGTTTCTAATAATAAACATGGGGAATTAATCGCATGGTGAAAATATAATTATGAGGGGGCTCTAATTTTGGCAAAAAAATTTATTGGACTAGATCTCGATTTTCATGGGATTTCTATGTGAAAACCCTACGGCGTTTTCCTCTCCGACCGTCATTTTCTCATGTGATCAAATTGCACCGAAGATTGAGAGCCGCGGCTCTACAGGGAAGAATACGAAATAGCTGTCAATTTCGGAATTTGTTTAAAATATTATTCTAATATTATTTTATCTCGAGGGAGAAATAAAGTGATGTGAAATTACGGTTGGGGGCCCCAGGGACCGGGGGGGGGTGGGGACCAATCGACCTTGATTCTGTCTTTTTCTCGCTGCGGTCCTGACACGTGGCGGGCCGTTTCGCGCCTGCTGACAACTCCGCGGAAACTTTCCCCACCGCGATTCACAATCATGAGAGTGTTGACCGTAATTTCTCGCCCTTTGACCGGCGGTGGCGGAGTACGTTGCATTTGCTAATTATGCATCACCTCTTTCGGGGAGGAAAAGGAGGAGGAGCTTTAAAACAAATAAAGGTAGGTTTTTTCTGTTAAGAAGGGGAAAAAAATGACATAATTTTGTTCGATAGTACATTGCCCATATGCAATCATGCATATGACTTATCTCGAGACGGGAATTTCCAGGTACAGACATGATCCCGATAAAAACCGACCAAAAGGGAGGAAATAATTTGTTTGTGCAATTTGTTTTGAAATCCAAATCGAATTATATTTTTCTTCTCACGGGTCAATGGGTTATGTGCTAGTCAACTCAAGTAATTTAGTGCCCCTAAGTACTTGATGATTGGTAACTTTAAATCTCTGAATTGGAAATCCCTAATGCGTCAATTAACTGCACCAGTACGGGATTTACCTTTCTTGCATGTATGTTGAAGGAATTAGACCTTCAAACCCGTTCCTCAACCATTTTTCTCCCTTTACGTTTTGTTTCCTCCCCCCATCTTTTCCTTGGCCTTAACAAAGTGTAAATCGAAAATTCAGTTTATGGTACCAAGAAAGCTCATTTTCCCCTTCTCAAGTTGTCACGGCATAGATTGGTATTGATACATACACGATTTGAGAATACAAATAAACAAACATAACCAAATAAAAAAGAGATTATAAATAATTTCATCGTAAGCAATTACTAAAGATCATAGATATATTTCTTTGATAATAAGCTCTAGCTATTATCCAAATAAACAAAAAAATGTTCTCTATTTTGTGCATAGTAGTTGATCTATAGGATACCATAAGTACCATAAATGATATAAAAAAAAATCTTAAATCTATTGCATTAATACAAATTTAGTCATAAACATTTTTTACATTGATACAATTTGTTCCATCTTGCCAAATTAAGCCCAAAATTACTAACACAGATATCGGCTGTTTTACATAAAAAGGCTAGTGTTGATTTAGACAATTATTTTTAATCTTTTGCTTTTCTTTTTCTTTTCCATTTTTTCTTCTTATTTTCCTTCTTTTCTTTTTCTTTTTCACTATGGGTGGTGAGGGTCACTAGAGCTCGTTGGCCAATGGGCAAGACACAGATGACCAAAGGCAAGAGCTTCGGGGTCCTTGCCTAGTGGTCAATGAGCTCTAGCAACCCTTGTTGGCCATAGTGAAAAAGAAAAAAGAAAAGGAGAAAAAGATAAGAAAATTTTGATAAAAATTAAAAATTACGGAAAAAGTAGAGGAAGTTTATAAATAATTTGTAATAAAAAGTCCACGTCAGCGCCAATCATGTTGCTAGGACATTCGGTGTCAATATCAGTAATTTTCGGTTTAGATCGACCAGATGGACTGAATTGATACTAATGTGAAAATGTTTAAAATTAAATTGATACAAATATAAAAGGTTTAAGACTTTTTTAGTATTTTTCTCACCCATTTAGGAAAATCAAGAAACAATTGTTCGAGTCGAAAAGGGAGAACTCGAACTTGTCACATTCCAAGACAAGGAAAGTGTAACTTATCTACATGCTATTGAAAGACACTAAAGTAGCAGACTTTATTGATTTGAAGGAGATATGATGATTTTATATTTGAAGTGGCAAACTCTAGAATGTTAGTCAATTTGTATATAACTATCCACATCCGTCGTCTCTAAATCATATTGAGAAGAATTTATCTAATGCAATTAGATCTTAAATATGCTTGAGAAGTCAATCTAATGAAGAAAAAAAGACCTCGAAAACCAAAAGATAAAAAAAAGAAGAAGTTAAAATGAATAAGAGAATATGGAGAATTTATTTTTCCTTGATGACAACTAAAGATAGAGACATACAATATTAGAGTATTCACGCTTTAAACCGTTTTGTTAACAACATAAAGTCATGGATGAATTAGAAGAGATGGTGTGTTCAAATCTCGTAGACCCTTCATTTACCTACTCACTTAATGAAAACATAGGAGAGAGCATTATAGCATCCGGCCATTAGTTTTACATTTATGAATTTATGCAACTAGCATGTGGCATCCAAAGCTAATATGAGCAAGGGACCTTGGATTCAAACATCATATTAGTATCATCGAATCTAGTCGGAGGTATGCCCGTTCCGACTAGCCGTAATTATTTATACTTGCACTAAACTTGCTAGAATTTGAAAGTGGTACTTTACCCAATGGACATGTGATAAAGATGTCTAGTCTCTACAATAAGAATAATCGTATATCATGTTTTTCCAATAAATTTCGTTAAATATATAATATGATTACACTAAAGAGAACACCTTAAAAAGACATCTAACAAAGTTAGGAGGCAAAGCAAACAGTTTCATCACTGCCCAGAGAATCACCGCAGCTGTCAAATCGGCGAGAGGGGAAAAAGGCAGATTTGAAGGATCAAAGTGGGGAGGGAAGGGCGAAAAAAAAAAATCATCTCAAAATCAGCAAATTCCCTCCGGAAAAAAGTTGGAGAAAAGTTGGGAAAGAAAAATTAGAGAGATTTTTTTCTTTAGGCTGACCAGAGCATCATAAAAGATGAGTATCTTTGCCTCTACTTTTCTTAATTTTCACTTTCGGGGGAGCGTCTGCCTTGGATTTGCTGGATGTAAAATCAAAAGTACAGAACTGCTTTCCTAACATTCAGCGATGACTGATAGATTTAGCAAATGCGGTTCCAGTTGCGGTAAAACCAACATAATTAAAAGCTAAAAAGATTGTCAAAACATGTTAACTTAGGTAGGCAAGACACGACTGTGTTGCTGATGATGTAGATTGAACCACGACATCAGGGTGGACCACTCGAGATTCAGGGTCGCAGTTCATCATGTTTTCTTGGTAATGCCGTGGAAAAAGGGAGGAAGGAGGAGGAGGAGTCTTGACTCGCCGTTTGAAAGGGGCTGGTCGTGGGAAGATTTTACTTGCACGATCTCCGAATGCTTTGGACCTTTCATGGCGTTTTCAAGATGCCCCTCGACTAGGCGGTCCGAGACAAGATGTGGTGCTCCTCGCTCTTTTTTTTATGTATCTGTCTTTGTCTCGGTCGAGATTTTAAGTGAATATATTTGGATAATTCAAGAATTGCTTTGTCCTTGCAACATCAGCCATTGTGATTCATGTGGACATGCTTTAAGAGTCGTAGCACCGGATTTTCCAAATAAGAGTTAAAGAGTCTCGAACCTCTTTGATGTAGATGCTAATGAGATTTATGTATATGACTAATCTTTCACCGGTATAAAAAATTAAGGGTTTTTGGTTGGAATCCTTCAAGATGTGTTGGAATTTTTTATTTCCTTTGCTCCCATTTCAATTAATCACTCTGAATGTGGATCTGTATCGAACTTACTCCCTTCTACATGAATGATTATTTTCTTTCATTTTCCACCTATAAGCTTAGTTTTTCTGGTTGTGTATATTTGGGCTCGAGAAATTCTCTCGAGTCTCGAGCGATGAAGTGTTGATTGTGCCGAAATAGTCCTCGACCGTATAAAATTTTCTCTTGACCTTTAGTTAGTCTCCTATCTCCTTAAAGTAGAATATGCAACACTACATATTTATCCTCCTCTTCTTTTCTCCGCACGGAAGAAAGTTCAATTTTTTTAAATTGGAAATAGGAGTTCTTTGTGTGGGAATTGGCCTCAAAAGATTAGCATTAATTGGTTCATTTTCAACTAAAAATTAAATGGAAAAAATGGCATCAACTCCCAACTTTACATGATCACATGAAGCACAATAATTTTGGACCACAAAATAGGGTTTTCTTTACTAGGGTTTCAAGCTTAGGATGCTTATTCTTGCACCCTTTGAGACAAGCTTCAAAACGGGGAATTCCTTTGGTTCCAAAAGAGACTTTGAGGACACAAATTTCCAACCCCCTTTTGCAATCCCTCCAATCCTTTGGTGAAATGCTCTTTTCACTACTTGAAGTTTCTCTACTTTTCACATCTTTTTTGCAGCTTCACGCTCACAGAAATTCCTCTGCGAGGGGGCCAAAAACAATGCCCACTTTTGAATGCCCCATATGGTTCTTGTCAGTTCTCGATGCAAATTTCGATGAATCTGTTATTCATTGTCCCTTGTTTCTTTCCTCTGTTCGATTTAATTTATATGGTTTTCTTTAACTTTCTCTTCCTCAGAAGACTTTATCCCTCGTCTCTCCTCTCGGTCCAAAGAGAGAGCATTTCTGTGTTATATTACTGTTTGAGATCCGAGCCGAGCTCTCCAGAGTGTCATTCACACCCACTACAGATTTTTTAACTCATCCTCTCACTTTCGAATTTTCTATCTTTTCTTTCCTTTTTACTGCCACACTCCCCAATGTTAAGGTTCTCTGCGAGGGCATATGACCAGTTCATCTTTGGCTTTTTGACCACCTCTCTCTCTCTCTCTCTCTCTCTGAGATATATAAAAGTTCACTTCAAGGTCACGTATTGTATTGGGCGGTTCATCTTTGCATGCTTCGGTCACGTAGAATAATAGGGTTTACGATAAGATGAATAAGGCTTTTAAGTCCTCATGCGTGTCTGTCTTGTTTCGTGTTCTTGTTGGAGAAATAAAACATAATACTCGTGGCATGCGTTTGGGATATTGTTTGTCGCATAGATGCGAGTTGATGAACAATGACCTGGATAGATCGAGATTAATAGATTGTTTAGTCGATACAGTTCGCCCATAAACAATATCAGAATTTATTAACTTCGATTGCTCGAGGATAGTGTTCGAATATCATTTCCCATATAGAATGGTAAGAATGGCAGGTTTCATATTGCAAATTACTAGGATAGATTCGATCAGTGATATGGTTGTCGACCCTAGTACAACCTACCTCATTATTAGCAACATCAAAACCTTTGCAAGCACTTAGATAGAAGAATCCATTTCTTAAGTAAGAGGAGAGTGTACTATACAAGAATCTGTCTATTAGATTGGACTCGTTTGGTTGTCTCAAGTTGTCATTATAGTGATGATATTCATGAGTAGGGATCCTCTCCATTTAAGATAAGGCTGACAGCTTCATCCCTCTAAATGTCAATTTATCCTTCCCAATAGTCAAAACTTCAGGTCCATCAACACCACCCATTTATATCAATTTAACTAATATGATCTCACTTTGGGAAAATTCTTTCATATTGGAAAGTCGCCTATCTAGGCGATGCAAGATTTTAGGTCGCCTAAGGCAAGCAGCCTCCGTGATCAAGGAGGGAAGAGAGAGAGAGAGAGATGCTCATACCAGGCGATTTCAAGAGTGCACTCACATATACCGTTCTGGTGGGTTTAGGATTTTGATTATAGAGTGCTCCTAACAATGAATTCAAAACTATGAAGGAATTAGTACTCTCTCTACCATTTAAGTCAATTGGTTGTTCATAAGAATGAGACTTCAAGAATTTTCCGCGCTACTAAGTACCAGCTAGCATAATCCACGCCTTCTATTCCCTCACATGGCACTGGTTATGTACTCAGCCCACACGTTTTCTCTTTAATGCCCTGAACTTTGCATTCTTTTCTAAAGCTCTTTGCCACGAAGCGGCGTTCTTACTAGAATCAAGTTGAAATTCTTGACCACACAAAAAGAATGTTGAACAAGTGCCCAGTCGCACAGAAGTTGAACTTTTCTTAGTTATATGGGGATCTGAAATATTATATATACTCTACCTTAAGATCTACCAGAATGTAGTCATTAGTCTTGAGTTTTCAGAACCTGAATGTAGGCTCCAAGGATCACACCCTTCAAACCCGAACCTTAATAGTTTCACGAATTTTAGGTATTTCGATGAATGTTGCAAAGCCATTAAGATAATTCCATCAATACTCAATGTGTTCAGGAGAGTTCATCAGCACATTATTATTATTATTATTATTATTATTATTGAATAAAAAAGAACAGGGATAATTCAATAAAAAAAAGACAGCCGAAATATATAAAATCGGAAGATAATCTTGAAAAAATGACCTTTGAAAATCTTCAAATTGGGGGATCAACTGGAGGAGAGAGGAAGAAAACAATTTTACTCTCAAGGATAATTTACGGATAATTTACAAAAACGGCTTGCTCGCCTTTTTCATGCCAAGTCGATGGCACAAAGATTAAGATTTGGACAAAATAGAGGGGAATTCATGTTTCTTCTGGATTCATATAATTATTTTATGTACTCCAAATATTGCCTTTATATATATTAATATTGCTTATATATATAGTACACAATAAATATTGCAGTTCTATGGCTTATGTTTAATTTTAGCAAGAGGATAAACCTGTTTAATGGGATTCGGATCCACTTTATATAAAAATCTAAGGAAACTCTGGCATAGAATTTGATCGATGTAAACATAAGCAAAACCTATAAATTTAAGTAGATAAGTTAATAAATCATTAATAACTATAGATTTACATCTATTCAATACATTTATTGGTTTAAAGATTATGCTCCCAAACACCACACAAAATTGTGGGAGAAATTGTCTAATTAGTCATAAACTATTATATAGATGCCAATTTAGTCTTAAATTTTCCAATTTTGACAATTTAGTTCAGACTTTTAAGCGAAATTCCAATGTAGTCATTACAATCAATCTTTGCTAAAAATTGCTTACATGTATGTAGGATGGATATTGATGACTGGATCGCCACATTAGTGACTTCTAGCAAAAATTAATTAAATGATTACATTGAAATTTTGCAAAATGGTTTAGCAGTAAATTGGCAAAATTGAAAAGTTTAGAATTGAATTAGCGGCCATACAATAGGATTAAGATTGGTTCGATAATTTTTACTACAATTATGTAGGGTAAGGTGTACGGTAGAGGTGCATATGACTCTATACCATAGAACTAGTCTTGTATGACTATGCATCGTGTCTAAACTTTTGAAATATAAAACTTGCTTTATCACCTTTAATGCCCCCTAAACTTAGAATATCCATTCTACAAACTCTCCTAAACACCTTTGTCAAAATTTTGGGACGAGATTCTTTGTACCCATTAACATCTTCAAACATTCGTCCAAATTACGATTTAATGTGAATAAAGTCATCGTGAAATTTTTGATGGAGTGCATCAATGATCAAAATTTATCAAGACACCAATGATATTACCTAACAAAAATTGAATCTTTATATCTATGTAAGGAGGATGCACTTGTGCAAGGAAGTTCTATTCGAAAACTCATTCTCTTAACGTCCGCAAGACCTAGTCGATCAAAATACAAATTAAAGAACTGTGGAGATCCACATTCGAAAATGATAACCACCCCCTTGTCACTCCTATACGTGTAAGATCTCCATTCCACCAATCCAACACGATTTGCCTAGAGATTCGCCACTCAATAAACTAACATCTACAGCACCTTTCCTATGCCAACCATCAAGAATAATATAGCCCTGTTGACGAAAATTAAGAGGGACAGGCATAGCAAGAACAAAGTAAAAACCCCATCACTTGTGCAATAACATATACTTTCGTGAAGACCATAAATTCTTCTGTCCTAGTCTTCATCGAGCTTCCAACATCTTCGTCACCTTGGCATGTGCAAACCCCCTTCAACGCCGTGGTCCGCCATCTACACACAGTCCCGAACATCCGCCGTATCTTCTGTGTCTCCACTAAAAGATTAAGAACCCTAACCCCAAAGATTAATCCAACATTAAATGCCCAAAACCGGCCCCAAATCCAAGAAAAGGAAAAGATAAAAGAAAAATGATCCCCACGTGGAAACAAGCTTGGGTCCACAACTACCCAATATATGGTGCCACTTGCGTAGCTTTATAGGGAGCCTGTCTTCTAATCCCCGGTCTCTCATTTGTCACGACATCCTAATTTATTCCAAATTACGAGTTGAGCTGGCAAAAGACACCCTTCTTGGCACATTCGCGTCCTCATTCAGCGTCATTAACACATATCAAATTCACTAATTTATAACTCGGCTTCTTTATGGCTTTTGGGGATTCTCGATTGGTGTCTAAGGGAGGTCTTTTGAGAGAGTGGGAAAGCAGTTCCTCAGCTCAATATATGTTATTAATGTAGCAGCGTGTCTTCTAACGAAGCTCGATTAGTCAAATGCACCCTTAAATCTGTCCTTGTGCTAACACCCCATTTGGAGAAACGCCACGGTCGTCAATGTTATGGGGACTGAAGTTGATTGGTTTAGCGAGCATATGAATTGAAGGACACCAAGAGGTCAATGAACGTGTATATCTCGGCTTGATCTGCTTCTCCGCTGTTCTTTTGGTCCACCCCCCCTAACTTAGCCCAACATTTCTTTACTTTGTCAAAGATCTCTGTCCCAGTCCGACCTTCTTTCTCGCTCGATAGCGCTTGGTGTTCCCACTTCAAGGCTTGGCAGCTGAAGGGTTGTTTAACATGTGCCGGGATGGGGATTCATCTAGAGAGATCAGTTGAAAAATGAGAAAAAAGGGGGATCCTTTCCGAAAAGCTCTCAAAGTTAGGGGGCTTCTAGTTGCATCAAAGGAGACCGTCATCATCAATATGCTAAATTGAACTTGGTGTGTGCAAATACTATTGGCCGTGCAAAATTCATTCAATTCAAGGACAAATGCAACTACCCAAATTTATCCTAGAGTTGACGCTATAAGTTATGATAAGACGACCATGATGACTTTGCCCTTCACTTCTTTGCTTCGTCAATCTTTAATCCTTCACTTTCTTTCCTCCAGTTTTCGTCCAAAACTGGATCTTTACACTTCTCAATTTAGACCCATTAGGCCATGAGTCCAATTTGGGAATTCCCGTTTGGACGATGGGCTGGTTGAACGGTCGACAAATACACTCCCCATTCTAGTTGACCGAAACACGGACCAAATCCCAACTTGGAGCGCAAAAGAGTGTGCAAGTGTTGGACCAGACTTATGATTCCTAAGCCCATCAAAAGCTTACATGTTCATAACCATTCTGACCTGGCCCCTGGCGCCAAAAGGCTCTTTCGTCTTCAGATGAGTAAGCATCAATCTAAATGGTACAAATAGTTCGATATCTCTCGAGTTTTAGCCAAAATTCGAGCGATGGGTCGGAGCTGAGTTTAGGGTAAATCCAAAAATGAGGCCAAGTAGTGTGCATGTACCGAGGGAGCTGGGTTAGGCGACCTAGTTTCAGAGGTTGACCGCTTGGCCAAGGGTCTGGAAAAGGCCAAACTCTCGAGCCGTGGGCTGAGCAACCTGTCCACAGCGGCCAACCCCCTGAACACCCGGGCGGGTGCTCGAGAGATGCCGAATTTTCACGACCAGACTGCTTTTTTGGCATGTTTATGACCTCTATTATCATTGTGGTCGTGTTTTCCTTCGCTACGGATTGGAAGAGATTTCTTATGATCACACCTCTAATTAATGATTATAGATTTTGAATGTCCGGCAAATGCAAATCTAATTGAACACAGGTACGATTTTTGCAACACATATCTCTAACCAACCAATCAGAATGCTGCAGTGGAGGTTTCCTCCAACTAGAGATGGAGGAGAATACAAGGCTTTCATCCTTACAAATTCCTTGTGGAACATTTAATTCGAGCCATTATTATTCTTTGCATATTTGAAACTCAAATGGTTAATATCGATGAGCCTCTTGCTACAATCACCTCGACGTCTTAAAACTTCTCACGTAAGTACCATTGAGTCTTAAATCTTTTTAAAAGTGTAATCAAGTCCTAAAACTTATCACAAAAATACAACCGAGTCTTAAAATTTTTAAAAGTGTAATCAAGTCCTATAATTTGGTCAAGTTTGTAAAATAAATCCTAAAACTTGTTAGCAATTTTCGTTTGTTAATTTGGACAGAATTAATTAAATGATTTGATTGTATCAAATTGACAAGTTTAAATACTTTATTGCATTTTTTAAAAATTTAGAATTAAATTACACTTTTATGATAAGTTTTTTTATTGCACTTTTATAAAATTATAATGCAATTATAATTTTGTGATAAATTTTAAAATTTTTAATATATTTATATTATTGCTTTTCACACGAGAATGTAAATGCCCAAGATATAATTAACTGATCAAACATTTGCTCATGACATGACTGGACCTCGTGATCACTTTTTTAAGCCTGGGCTGCCGTGGCCCTCCCGGCGATTTCATCGATCGCGATGAAGACACGTGGCCAGATCACAATGGCTACGAAACTTCCCTTCAAGAACCTTCTCATCCGAGAGCATCAAGCAACGAACCTACACGGGCGTCCCTACAACGCGCGACACCCTATAAAACCCGACCCCGGTCGCCCCCGGCGATGGCAACATCGTACCTCCGCTGCAGAGCGACGTCGGCCGTCTCCTCCTCCGCCGCCGCCGCCGCCGCCGCCGTACGACGACGGGGCCTTCCCTTCGTCGGCGCGTTCTGCGTGCTCAGCTTGGGGTTCTCCACCGCCCTCTCCTTCTCCTCTTCCCTCAGGACGGGTTGCGCTCAGTCCCTCCCCTTCGTTCCGCTCTTGAGGTCGGGATCTACTACTAGGTTTTCTTCTCGCCTTTTCGGTTTCGATCTCGCTTTGACCGTTGATGGAGCGAGAACTGGTGCTGCAGATCGAAGTTTCGAGCGCCTTTCAGAGGGTTGCATTCGGCTAAGATGGAGGGAGCTCAGGGAAGCGGCAACACGGTGCCGAGCATCGTTGTCTACGTCACGGTTCCGAGCAAGGAAGCAGGTTTGGTTTCGCGTGTTTTCTCTCTTCGGAATTGGAGTAGTTTGGGGCGATGTTTCGTTGGAGATTTCGTGAGGATTGAAGTTTCGCGCTTTCGATGGATGTTAGGTTCTTCTGTAAGGTAGATTCTTCGATAATCTGGTGGAAATGCACTTGAATTTGGATCTTCTTTCTTAGGGTTTTGAGCTCTTGCTTTTGTATGGTTCGGACTTAGGATTTGGTTCTGGGATTAGGGAATCGCCGAATTAGGATGATACTCGAGCCTCGACTTCAGTAGCTGTTGTCAAGAAGTCATGGAGTCCAGTGCATACAGTGGCGCTCTAGTGCTTGAAATCGGGACAACCCGAAAGCAGGACGACCGCTGAACACGAAATGCAGAGAGAAAAATCAGAAAATGGCAGCGCATGATTATGCATGCTTAATCATAACACGCGACACAAATTCATATGTTTCTAGAATAGATTGCTCATTTCGGTTTCTCGATTTGCTCACGGGTTCACATTCTCTCGATGCTGCTGTGGAGCTCCCTCTGTTTTCAAGTATTTGCAGTTCCTAACTGCGTTTGCCTTTTGTGTTTTTGTGCAGGAAAGAAGTTGGCTGAGAGCATAATCAAAGAAAGACTTGCGGCATGCGTAAATATAGTGCCAGGTATTGATTCGATTTGCTTTATTTGAGATTATGCAAGGAACGGACGAGTTGGAATTCTTTTGGGTGATTTAAACTGTGAAAGTAAGCTATTTCAGATGCTCTCCCCTATAAGACTCTAGTTTTGTGAGTTAGAACCAATTATGGGTGCTAAATAGCTACAGGTGGCATTGCATTTATACTGTTATAGCCATTAACTAACTGGAGCACACACTATGAACAACCACTTTGACCTAGAATTGTACACACCGATTCCTCTTCTTCTAGCTAGATAATCCTTTTAAACTTTTGTGTTTGTTTGTTTTCCTTGAGCTTGGACCAAGTTTGCCGTTAGTCTCTAAACGAACTTGTGCCAGGTGTGTTTTTGCTGTTGATTTGGATTCTTAACTTGACCAAGGAGACTTTGTGTGTCAATGCAGGTATTGAATCAATTTACCATTGGCAGGGAAAGGTATGGAAGTGACCAATTGTTGAATATCAATTTCATTTGTACCTAGGTTAGAAGTTATCGTGCTTGTCCAATAGCTCGGTCAAAAGTTGTACTTGTAAATGTGCTAGTCCGATGAGATTCTAAGAAGTGGTCGATGCATGCTTAATTAGGAGCATCCAGTCTTAGGTTGTCTTAGTTTTTGCCACCCAATTGCAGATTGAGACAGATTCCGAGGAACTGCTCATAATCAAGACAAGAGAATCACTGCTAGAGCCTCTGACCCAGCACGTCAAGGCAAACCACCCATACGAGTAAGATTCAAGCACCTGCCTTTTCTTTCAATCACACACTTGCGTGATGCGAAGAAATATAGTTTTCTCGGGACTGAAGGGTGGGCGGGGCTCAGCTAGGTGAAAGATTTTTGGTAATCTTTGATGTTAATGTTTTTCAGTGTTCCGGAAGTGATTGGCTTGCCCATCCAGGGTGGCAATGTCCAATACCTGGAATGGATCAAGAACAGCACCAGAGACTAAGTTTTAAGGTGGGGAGGCAAGGCATTCTGGCTGCATCCGTCTGCTTTTCATATCGCATGTGTATACTTTCTCTCCCTCTCTCGTGACTTTCTCTGAATAACCATGGCCCATGAGCATGTATTTTCCCAGCTTGCTATATCTTTGCTAAATGATGAGTTGTGAATAGACTTTGTGGCACACCCTGCGAAAATAGCATGCTTTGCTACCTGATATATACCCAGCCTTCTTGCAATTTTTGGTATTACATTTATATCCATGAATGCCAATGGTGTTTTCGTCTTTATATTTTCAATTTTATGTTTGCATACGTAGAGCATCAACTAGAACAAGGATGAAATAAGTGAAGGTAATTATCGAAAATTAATTACAAATCAGCATGCAAAGCAGGAACAACAATTTCTACCGAATTGAGATTAAGGTTGACGAGCTTTTGTTGAGAGTTTGATTGTTACGATGAAAGAACATAATTAGACCTAGAGTTCTAGTTCATAACCTCCAACCATCCTCACCGCACCAGTGGCGGACTAAAATTTGCCTGGTCTGTGAGCGAAAAGGCATTCTCACGGCTGCTTGCCTGTCACAGAGAAAGTGGCAAGCAATTCGATCTCCCCTTGATTAAACTTGGCATCCTAAAGAACTGTCTTTTATTGTGAACCTAGTCGGAGGGCTTTGAGATGACCTCTTGGCATTTAACTCTCGACCTAGGGATAAGAGAACTCTTCGCACTTTGACTATGACAGTAGGAGATAAGAGATGATCTTTCAATCCAGTGAAAACCAACACTAAAGTAGTGAGAAGCACGTTCACAAACCCAAGAGCGTTTTCCAATTCATTTTGGAAACAGGAAAAGGATTTAATAATCTAAAAATAAAAGAGAAACATGTCACTGATGCACGCTTTAAATCAGTACCGACAAATGACATTCACAGCCCACCTCCTCCCAGAACAAAGTTTCGTATTTCCGTTGAGCTTACGCTGCATCTTCTAGGGCTCATCCAATTGGTCCTGCAACATTGACAGAACACCATTTCATTAAGAAAATTGTTCTAGTAAATCACAAAATAAGAGCAGAGAGAAAGGGAAAAAAATGAAGATTTGCCTAATATACACCATAAGGAGGTAGGATAAGAAAAGACGGTGTGTCATTGGTACCACATGCTATAGTACCCCAGGCCCATAAAAACTGCGCTCATTGTCAATGTGCCATTAACAAATGCAAGATAGCCTACATTGCATCCTTGTGGAAAAATTTATTGTAAAATATATGTGATTATCGATAGAATGCCCATGTTTTACATAAATGAACGCGTTTAGGAGTGCTTTTCAAAATATTGAATAACAGATTTTTTTTTCCTCTTATAACCATATAATAAGAGAAATTCAAAGGATAGTTTATGATTATGACTGATCACACAAACAGTGAGAAAGAGTGAGAAAAAGTGAAGAAGGATTGGAAATCCGACCTGCACATCAGAAGTCCAGAGGGTGAGATTATCCCTTAGCAGCTGCATGATGAGAGTGCTGTCCTTGTATGATTCTTCACCCAATGTATCCAGCTCAGCAATCGCCTCCTCGAATGCCTGAACAAGGAAAACTTATGAGCATGCCAATCATACAATAGTTAGGTCAACTGATATCCAATAGGTATGACTCTTGGAAAATTTTCTCCGTGATAGGCAAATCCGTTTATGCACAAGAAATATAAAACATGTCTGCTTGCCTAAAGCTATACCATAACCTAAGCAGGAAAAGGAAAAGAAAAGGATATTGAAACTCGGAGGCCGAAATCCTGGATGGATAATGCACATAGAGCAACACAAAGTGCATTCCAGAATCAATGGTAGAGCAACTTATAATGGGGAATACATAACTCTCCAACAAAATTTGGCTGGACAGTATGATGATACCATCAGCTTCTCACGAGACTCAACTAAGTGTACCCAATACAAATATTCAGGTCCATCGAAATTTCTCTCTGCTATCCAAAGGACGATAGAGCAAGAAATACACTTATCAACTCCTGCAACAACATTTTTACTAACTATTCAGAACAGACAGACAATAACATTTAAGATCTAAATTGACCGAAAAAAAGAAGACGAACAGACCTGTTTGGCCATGCTGCAAGCTTTATCAGACTGATTGAGGATCTCATAATAGAACACAGAGAAGTTGAGTGCCAGACCAAGCCTTATTGGATGGGTTGAAGCCAGATCCGCTTGAGCAATATCCTAGGATATACAAATGCATGGATCATTCACAAGATTAGAAAAGACAAAATTTAATCTCAAACTAAGCAATACCACATAAATTTTGAACTACATCTGCTCCACCCTCATAATGCCAGACAACCCAGAAAAATATAAACTTTTCGTCTTTATAACTTGCCTGTGCTCTTGTTAGAAACAAAGACTCGAGAACATTACGAGGAGCTATCAAAGGCAAAGTAACAGAACAGCACTATGGATCTAAAACTAAAAGCATTAGATCTTACAAGCCACGGTTCTTATAATGCACAGATCCCCTAAAATTAAGGGAGCCAAATCCACCCGACAAGTTTCTATCCTCTGTTTAGGCTTCATCGATTTCCCTTGTCATGCACGCAGGCAAGGTTCAACAAAAGTGTTTTGTAGTCAACACGGTAAATTAGTAGAATTACTAGTCAACAATTAGAAAGAAAAGAAAAAACTCAAGCCCACTACTACTAGAGCGACTTAATCAAATCTCAACGACCATCCAGAGATCAAATCAAAAACACCAGTTCTTAACCTAACGGAAAATGTATAACCGCCAATAACCAGTCAGCAGCCTAAATAGATCTTTAAATTCCCCTGAAATCCTGAAAGATCGTCAACTAAACCAGACAATCAACAACTCGAATCGCTCAAAAAATCCAAAACTAGTCATAGTTCACTGTTCTCCTCCAGTTTCTCGTATAACCAAACTAAAGAAAATAATATACAAAAACCCTAGGGGAGAGAAACGGAGAGAAAAGAATTTTACCTGAGCCGCCTTGTAAGCGAGCATGGTATCCTCGGCGGCGGCCTTCCTCTCGTCGCCGACCTTGAACTCGGCCAGGTACCGGTGGTAATCCCCCTTCATCTTCAGGTAGAACACCTTGGACTCGCTGGCGGCGGCCGAGGGGACCAGATTCGTGTCGAGGAGGCTGAGGATGCTGGCGCACACGTCGGAGAGCTCGTTCTCGACCTTGGATCTGTACTCCTTGACGAGGACGACGTGGTCCTCGTTCTTCCGGCCCTCCTCCTTCTGCTCGATGGAGGAAACGATGCGCCAGGCCGCCCGGAGCGAGCCGATCACGTTCTTGTAGGCCACGGAGAGGAGGTTCCGCTCCTCGACGGTGAGCTCGGCGGCCGGCGTCCAGCCGACGACCAGCTTGTGCATGAACTCCACCATCTCCTCGTACCGCTCCGCCTGCTCGGCCAGCTTCGCCAGGTACACGTACTGGTCCCTGCCCAGGTTCTCCGGCACCGCCATCGCCCCGCTCCGACTCGCCGAGCTGCTCCGATCAAATCGATCTAGAGAGAGAAAGCGAGGGGAGGAGGATTTGGGGGTGGATTGATTTGAAGAGAGAGAGAGAGATCGAGAAGGGGATTAGTGAGAGTGTGGTGGTGTTAAAAGAAAGAAGGGGGGCAGGGGCTCGGGTGATCCGGTGCGGACACAAGTACGGTGCGAGCGGATGAAATTGACGGCTGTGGAGAGGAAAGCGGAGGACGCTGGACCGTTGATTTGGGGCTTCGCGACGGCTGCTCTGGATCGGGTGGGGTTGGGTGGGGGTGGGGCCCATCGCATGACTCGGATTCGGATGGCGCGGGGAGGGGAGGGATGGGTCTTGGGGATTTCTTTATATTCTTTCTTTCCCTCTCCCTCGTTATTCCTTTTTAAAGCGAACTGTTTCCGGTCAATGATTCGAGCCATGATTGATTGATCACGGCTGAATTTTGGGGGAAAGATCAGACGTTGGGCCTCTTATTGGGCCCAGAGGTTGATGTTGGGCCTTGCTGGAACTAAAAATCATCGGGTGGGCTATAAACTTTTAGTGTGAAAGATAATGATAATAATGATCATGAACTTTAACTCAACGTGAAATACGGTTCCTAAATTTTTAATTGGTTAAATGTGATCTATAAACTTTTAGTGCATGTTCGATTTAATCCTTGAACCTTCAATTAATTCAAGCTTGGGGACAATATTGATCATTTTGATATAATTCAAAGATTAAATCAAACATGTATAAAGAGTCAATAAATCATATCGAACAAATTAAAAATACAGGAATTACATTATAAATTGAATTAAAATTCAAAAATTAAATTGAACAAATTAAAAATTTAGTGATCACATTATACGTTGAGTTATAATCTAGTGAATATTTATATCATTTTCTATAAAAGTTAGTTGAAAAGTTCATGGAATTCAAAAAATCCAATCAAATGAATCGAACTGGACTAAACTGCAAAGCTATGGTACATTCGTCAAGACATCATATTTCACATCGGTCGGGGTGGGAATGCGGCTCAATTTCGGACCGACATAATTAGGTCGGAACTACTTTTTGAATTTACTTCGTAACATCGTACACAGACATAGATAATAAGGTAAGAGACTTTTCAAGCCATCAGATAGCCGTAACATTCAACGCAGGAATGATGTGATTGAACACGAAAAGGACGACTTACGGAGACAATAATCCCACGGAATCCTTTTGCTGCGGGGAATAAGCTGATCCAGCTGTCCGTTCCGGATTCGTTGCTCACCTTCGCAGTCTATTCGCCGCTCTGTAGCGAGACAGAACCATCATTGGGTCTCGTCGGGTGCGTTCGTCATGCCATAAATTCGCAATCCGCATTTCTTCGTTTTTCAAAGAGAGGGCCCTCATGGCCCGAAAATCAGGGCGGGGCCTAGCGTTGATGAATTGGTGGTACATTTATGCCATTCGATGCAAAACGAAGTTAAAAGGGTCGAGTTAAGACAACCTAGATCAAGGGACAACGGCGAGCGGAGGGATGCCACGGGCAAGATGAGACCAAGACAAGACTATGGAATCCCTTTTCGTTCTCCTTTTTTTTTCCTGGGTGATCAGAATAAATTGCAGCAATAGGGTTCGAGCTATTGAAATTCAACTGGAACCAGAATGTAGTGGCACTACTGATCCAAGTTTCCCGGACCACGTCTAATTGCCCTAGCACACCGCAAATAGTGAGCATAGCTTGCGCTCCACATCACTCGACTATCACCAACCATGCAGATGCGGACCTATCGAGTTTGCTTGCACTTCAACGAATGCACACTAGCGAAATGAATCTACGCTTTAGAAGATGTCGAGTCACTCCATGATTATGCCAGTCCTACAACCCTTCTCAGCATACGCCTCATGAGTGAAAGACAACAGACAAATCGGATCAACTGTAAATGACTCATATGATCAACTAACATGATCACATCACAAATTTGTTACCCTTCCGAAAAGATAAGGGTTGGCGTCCTCAGGAGCCAGAAGCTACTAATTACTCACTGAAGATTCAACCCGTGAGAATAGAAAAAGAAATTAAAAATCCCCAGTGCCTTCTCATGCCGAAGCTAGTGGCTACTAACATATACATGCCACGCGTCTAGAGCTTCCTTAGATGCGATTCAAGAGATACAGAAGCATTTAGCTCATCAAATTGACTGCCGGATCCCCAAGCCATTACATGTCAATATAAGGCCCTTGTAACGGTTAAGGTAATCCTGCAGCAGTAGAAGAATGTTATATAGGCCAATTGAATCCAGAGGAAGTTTATCAAAATATTACTCTGTTCCAATGAAGAACACAGTCCAGAACTTACAACTATATTGTAATCATAAACATGTAACATCCCTTTTGTGTCATATTCTCTCCTTTTGGCAGGATCGCTAAGAACTGTCAAGCAAATTCATGGAACAAACAATTAGAACCACATCCAGCTGCTGCTACTATCAAACATAATCAATCAACCACCAACAACCCAAACTTGAAATTCCACTCAATGACTAAATGCTCCACGTAAAAGAGACTCTGAATGAAAGCCTCAAATTTAAACTTTGATGTGGTTATGAACTTTCATGATTCAACAACTATCATGTGGATAAGATCATAAACAATGGCCTAGTCTCACAATCAAGGTCCCATAAATTACTAAACGATTACAATGGAACAAACTATTATCTTTTTCACCACTTATTATGCTCATTCTCAAAGGACCCAACTCAGAGTTCTCGTAATGATGATTTGAAAAGTTTCTACAATGTTAAAACATAAATATCAACTAGCCCACGTGAATCAAGTATCTTCATTACATGAAGAGATCCACCACCAGCAGTGCTTAGATCATCTGTTTACCAAACTCAGTTCTGTGGCGGACGAATGAGAGCAGCAAATGCATTCTATTAAGACTAACTCTTCCTTTGTTACAAGAAAATCCAACAGAGTGGAAAGTAAAGAGTTCCCTTTATGAGGCATGGCACTTTCATGTTTAAGTTAGTAAAGACAGAAGGCCCTTGTATTACAGTGGATGAGAATTAAAATAAATGGAACTCTGCACTATTAAGAGACTGTAGTAATAACCGTCCAAGTACTTGAGTAGATTAAGTTCTTAATAGTTTCGATACCAATTTTGTACCACGTTTATTGAAACCCTAATCAGTCCAATTGATTCACCAATATCCATGATCAAAAATCAAACTCTTCCCTTTTAACCGAACTCATTATCATGAAAGTCGAATGTTGATACAAACTGACAAAAGTCAAAACACATCAAGCTTAACGCACCAACTGATGATACTGGACACATATCTTTCCATAACATCACTCAGAATCTTGGACATACTGACCCACTCTACCAACCACTGGCATTATCGTTATGTATTATGATAATTTATATCTGTAGAGCAAATGATTACTTTCCACGACAATCAATCCAGTCTAACCTAGCCGCAAGTTGCATACTTTGCATGGACTGCTCAGTTCTGGTATTCCAGACTATTGCCAACATTTCCTGGACTAGTAACATTGATCTACGAAGTGGAAATCAACTACTTTCACAGCCAATCCTCCTCCAATGCAGCTCTGACTCAACTTCATCATCACAGAACACCCCTACAAGGACCAATTGACCAATCTCATTGATTCAAGCCGCAAATGTAACCAGAACTCGAGGCATTAGACCCAAAAACGATGGCACACAAGAACTTCTTTTCTTTTGGGCCAGAGGCAGGCATACCACTTGCCTAGTTCCATAATCAAAATATCAACACAAAATGTATAGAAAACACAAACCACTGAACAGTTTCTAAGAACTAAAGCTAGAGTGAGATGACACGACAAACGCATGAGGAGACAGAGAATTAAACTGACCCTGGTACGCTTCATTTATCTCTTGAAACCTCGAAGTCGCATCATCCTGACCTTTTTGTTTGTCCGGATGCCATTTCTGCACCACGAAGCGATCCGTAAGAGAACACAACAAAGATACCGAAACTCCCCATCCCATACAATCAGAATGCAGCTCTCTAAACGATCCTTGCGAACGCAACAAACGAAGAATTGCAACAGACAGCGAGCTAATTGCGACCGGAAACTAAGAATTATAGCCTCGTGGCCTCAAAAAACTACTCTATTTAGCTTGCGGATAATAGATGGATTAGTTTAGAACGAATCAAAACACCAAATTCAGCAATGCACCGAACACAAAACAAAAACCATCGCAGCAATCAGCGAACCAATAGCAACGACATAGCAACCAAACCATCGCCGAAATCCCCAAACGAAAAAAATTCACGGACCAGCGCAAGCCGGATGTAATTAGACCGGATCGCCTCCTCGGAGGCATCGTAATCCACCTCCAGTATCTTATAATAGTCCTGCGCAACACGAGAAGGAGCACCGAAATCAGACGACGCCGAAGGGGCGGAAGGAGGAGCCCTAGAAAAGCCGGGAACGCCGGGTTCCTCCATCGGACGACGTCCCCGGGAGCTCGCGGCGGGGTACCTTGGGCTTCGACAAGAGGGAGAAGAAGTCGAAGTTGAAGGGAGATTCCTGCTCGGGCTCGCCGTCGTGCTGCGGAAGAGCGTCTTCCCACATCATCATCGCCGCCGCCGACGATACGCCGTGTGCGGTGGCCCGAACGGCGGAGAAGGTTTCGGGTAAGAAGAGGATAACGTATGTTATTGTCTCGCTACGCTCCCGTGGAACGATGGAAATTTCTAGAGACGGTCTTCTTGGGACTAGCAGGAGAGCAGATTTTTTCTGATTTTTTTTTTCTGATTTTTTGAAATCGTTCCTGAGAGAGAAAAATAATTCGGAGATTTTTTCTTGATTCTTTGGTTGCCGCGCAGACAATGTGTCCATTATTTCCTCCACGATTTCGATTTGGAATTAATAAGGTTGTGGAAGGAAAAATTGGAAAGCAAGCCGCCGCATGATTAACAAAAAAAATCTGTCCGAACCGAATCTTAGCAAGTGGTGCGAGTGCGCGTCCTCACATCCTGATTTTAGCTCGGTTTGGAATTTCATTGTCGCTGGGATTGTTACTAATAGTTTGCACAACTAGGTTTGATGCCGATGCTTGACCAGGGAGCTCGTCGGCTCTGAATGGAGAAGGATTATTTTGTCATTTTAACTCTTAAATAGATGTATTGAGCTAACGTTGAAGTGAAAATAACAATTGCCTTGTGACAATCAAGTATTTATCAATTAATAACAACATAGTTTTATGTAATTTCTTAGTAATCATTTTTAAAATCGGTGAAATTTATGGATAATTTTTATCGCGTGACTCCCTTGTGTTAGGGATTTATTAAAATCTTTGACTAATCTCTCCATTCCTTGAGCTAAAATTTTGTGCATCAGCCACTTGATGATGACAATGATGTCGATGACGATGTACCAATTGCGTGTGTTTGACATTGTAAGCTGTGGTCCTGTGGATCATTGTTAAATTGATTGTCATTTGTAGCACTCGTTACTATTCTCGATTAGCATAAGACTTTGTGGTTCTTGAGCAAGACCTATGATGATCTGGTATGTCTTTGCTTGACAAACGTACACGTTTCGACTTTCCCAAGTCCCCCTTAGTTGCATATCATTTGGGTGCACCATAATTATCCATTCAACTAGATATAATAACATAAATAATATTAAAATTTTGATTTAATATACAATGTCGTTCTAAATTTTTAATATGTACGATATAGTCCTTAAATTTTAGCTTCATGTAATCTCGTTCCTAAACTTTCACTTTGTATAATGTAATCCATAAACTACCGATAAATATTTAATATAATTTCTAAACTTTAAAAAATGTTTAAGATATTAGAGATCACATTAAATAAATTAAAAGTTTAAGGACGATATTACATATTAAGAACTATTCGTGTTATTTTTTATCTCAAGTATCGCAACGTCACTTTCACGAGATATACGAAGACAAATATAAGATGCTTTTTGCTCTGCCCAAATAATAGAAGCATAAAAGTCCATTTATGTTAGTGAGGACAAAGATCTCCACTTTACCTTTCTTGAACATTATAAGTGGCTCCACAGTGGATGTAACATCATCTAACTTTCACCTTATCGTTTACATTTCTTATTGCCTCTATGGTTGTAAGAGAACGTATTGTTGAATATTAGATGGAAAAATCTAAGAACCTTTCTTTACAAAATAAAAATTGGAGAAAATTTTTAATGGGTGACATGTAATATGACTGACAAATCTACCGGTAAAGGTGTTGTGACCCATTAGAAATGTTAGCCATTAAAAAATCGTTAATTAAGGGTAAGCGTGGTTCCGGTGTAGAATGAAACTTGAGAGCCGAACCAATAGGAATATATAAGTTCCAAGTTCCAAGATATACAGAGTAGATTTTAGGTTTCAAAAAATGAGTATTCTATTTTAACGGATAAGTTCTATGTTCTTGGTTGAAGGAACCTATAATCTGAAACCTAGAACCTATAACTAGAATTATTTTTCTTAGTCCATGTCATCGCGCGATCCACGATATTCCATGCCGTTCGATGATGAATGTATAATTTAAGAGCACTAGTCCAAGCTTTCATTTTATGACCGAGACTTTTACTTTACTTATGTTTATATTTTTCGTGCATAAAAATATAAGTTATGGTTAATGAATTATAAAGGTAAATAGTTGTCATTAAAGGTTTTAATTCATTGCAATTGTTCAATTGATAATATAGGTGAAACATGAGTAGACCGTGAAACTTGTAATAAGATATGTTCCAAATTCTATGATATGTAAGGTAGGTTCCAATATCCAAAAAATGAGGAACCTAGGTTCCAAATTACATGTGGAATCTATTATATTAGCCCGGAAACAAACCCCTATTGGTAATGTGTAACATATATATATATAATGTATAATATATATATATCGTATTTGATGTGCTAACATAACAATGTATGTTTAATTATGTGAATTTATAGTAGATCGTGATAAAAGAGAATATTTAATTTGATGTGGCACGTCGAACCTAGAGCATGTAGCGTGACATCTCTAAATTAAGTCATTTGACATATTGACGATAGGCAAACACTTTCCTAGATTATGTAGCTTTGACCATGGACACTTTCCCAAGAAACACTCATTTTGGCAGTATTAGAACTTGAGAGTGCTCGAACCTTAGACACTTTCTTGGGAGATACCTATCTTGGTAGAGCTTTAACTTGAGTGCACTTAAAGTTTGCAAGTATGTTAAAAAGCTCATCCATGAGTTAATTCTAATTTGCGTGCATATCTTGAAATCGCCTAAAATCGCTCCCACTATTACGTATGCAATTTGATTTATACCTAGTTACCCCATTGATTATCCTAGAAACCCACTAGGAGTCATTCCATGTCCGAGTCTTTTGGCCCTAGCGATTAGGGGTGTCAAAAACCGAATCGAACCGAACTGAAAAATTCGATTTTTTCAATTTGGTTTTCATTCGGTTCAGTTCTCATTAAAAATCAATTTTTTTTTATCGATTTAGTTTTTATCGGTTAACCGAATCAATAAACCGATAGAGCTTATTTCTTGGAAACGAAAAATATATACAACATAAAAAAAAAAAAAAAAACAAATGCAAAAACCGAAAATTGAAAGTTGAAAACCAAAAACCAAAAAAACCGAACCGAACCAAGCCCAAATTTCGGTTTGGTTCGTATTCGGTTCGGGTCTCATTCTGTTCGGTTCGGAAATTTTTCCTAACGGTTCTATTTTTCAAAAAAACCGAACCGAACTGAATCCACTTTCTACTCTTTATACTAAGCCTCACGATTTTGTCATTTATTATACAAGCAAGCACTGTCTCATGCGGTCACCTATCATGGTAGTGCTCTAACAATACGCTCAATTTTGGAATTCTAAAGCAAAGTTTACCATCACGTAAAAGTCACATCAGTAAGTTAATTACAATTTTCATTAATATATAATGCTCTTTTATATTCGTTGTACAGTTCAATTCATTCCTACTCCATTTGTCATTCTAAAAGCCTGCTAAGAGCAATTCCTTGTCCGATCACTTAATGCCCTCATTGGACCGGGTTGTTACATAGTAAATTTGTCCGATGTGAGAACTTATGCTATAGGCAATCAATCTAAGTTTTTGGAATTATACCTATCTTATAGACTCCTAGAACCACCCTAGAATTTGTGAGTTTCACTGAGTTTTAGGTATCCTATACTTAAAATGAAATCAATAAATAGATAATATTGCAATTCTTATTATTAGCACATTGAACATTCCACATGATAAAATAAATGTTCAAAATAGTAACATAATCCTAGAATGATACAACATTGAAATCAATAGAATAAATAAATGAATTAGCTTTTTCTTAAAAAAAAAGATACTACAAATGTCATTATTTTCGTTCAGTATTTATTTGAGTGGCATAATTTCCTTTTCGATCACTTAAGTGGCATAAATGTTTTTTTCACTTGAGTATCATATAACTTTTTGATTAATCAATTAAATATCATAACTTTTTCCACAAGTGTTTTACCACATTTTTTAAAAATATAGTGCTCAATTGATCCATTGAAATTTTAACACTCAAGGAAACATTTTTTTTTAGAAATCATAACAATTAAGTGGCCAAAAAAAATTAAGACACTTGTTTCATCTTAAACATAGCCGAGCTAAGTTTGTCACATAGAAGGGGGTGGAGATTTCTTTCTTTCTTTCTTTCTTTTTCGTGGGGCTAGAAGTTGTTAATCAGGTAGACATTAAAATGTAAGAATTTCTCAAAGAAAAGGGAACATCATAAATAATTAAATATATGTATATTCAATTAAAAATATTAAATGGGATTTCTTTATCATTCTGTGGGGTATTTGCACAGGGTACAGGGTACAGAGTGCAGGGTAGGGGTGATCCGTCCAGGGGTGGGTAGGGTTTAGACCGCACCTGTACTCCAACCCCGTTATAACCGGTTCCTCATTTTTGGACCATATACCCGACCCTATTTGTATTGGACCCTGTATCCGACCCACCCTGTTTTTCCGATCCGGTTCCAGGGTCAACCCTGTTTCCACTGGAACCTGTTTTGCAATCTCCCGATATCTTATACGACTTCGAATTTTATATTAATACGCGAGAAAATAACGTAATTCTCTTAATTTGTATTGAAACATTAAGCACTTGTAATAAATAAATACATAAACTTTTTGACTAAACAAAAAATTAAGGATCCACAAGGCTAATTATAATAAATAAAATCATAAGGTAAATAATTAGCAACAGACATGGGTCTAATATTAGTCTTATTCCCACAACTACTACATGAAGTTACCCATTTATGCAAGCATAACTCCTCTTACAAAAGAGAAATTATGCGAGCCAATTCATGTGATACACAAGAATTTGGCGGCGACGAACACCGTCCATCCATCGGACGGTGCAAGAGGGAGCCGGTGAGGGAGGGAAGCAAGTGAGGAAGAGGAATGTCCTCTCGTGCATGTTTGAGAGAACGAAGAGGAAAAACGTCATGTGATTACGGGAGTAATAATAGAAATCGAGAAAAATGGTTTTGGACCTTTACTTACAAAACCGGTCCGGAACCGGTTTCAAACCGGTCTAGGAACGGGTTTTTGGGTGGGTAATCACTCGAACCACGTTCCTTCTGACCGGTTTAAACCTAAGCCGAATTTTGGGAACCTAGGTTCTCGACCCTGCGGGTGGGCCGGTTCGGGAACCGGGATACCTGGGCCGATTCAGACACCCCTAATGCAGGGTATAGAGTGAGTAAAAGGTTGGTACAACCTCAAACTTCGGAATCTACCACATATGCACTTGTCTTGAAAATTTAGAATCAGGAACCTATCTTGCTTGCTTTAACACTCACACAAGCTACCCGACTGCACCAGGCTCACCTGCACATCCCTGTCGAATCAACATGCCGCATGTGAAACGGTTCTGGAGAGGGTGGCCTAAGGTTGAACGTTCGGCCCTCAATTATAAATGAAATGCAGGGTCATATATGATTAACAATATGTCCTTCGTGATGGGAGTTGGTAGCCCCTCGAAATCTACCACAAGTTCTTTTGCCATCTAATCTTCAAACCACGTGTCATGTATCATTTATAGCCTCTAATGGTCAACTTATGACAATTTTAATCGTGCGCGTGAAATCATGGTGGCTAGCCTGTGGATGTATATATATATATATAATACATAGATTTAATAAGTATTCGTGGTGGATGACGATCTGAGTGCATAAGCTTTGACATTTGAAAAAACAGACTTTCAAGTGTGTTCGATGACGATTTTTTTTATTTATTTGCTTTATTTCATCTTTCCTCATTTGGAATAAGAATTTTTTAAGTTGCATTTTAACATCCCCTATATTTGAAAGAATACTAATGTTTCCATTAATACCTATTTGGATTTTTTTAATACTTATGCTTTGCGTGTTTCGCGAAAAAATAAAAAAAATAACTTGAAAATCATTTTACTGAAAACAATAAAATGTATCATTAGAAATAATTAGCTAATGAAAAGTTTTAAAGTGAATTGTTTGAATTGGCTTTTTGATTGATGATTTTAAAATATGGTAGCACTTGTCACCCCAGTTACAAAGGGAGTGCCTTTTCAAATTGGTGTAAAAATGTGATAATAACATTGTTTGAGAGCTGACGTCATTAAAATTTGCTTTTGAGTAGACCATATCAAAAGACGAAAACCCAATTTGAAGGTGAGCGAGATTAAACTAGCCTTAGAGTAGGCAGTTTGAAATTGCGAAACACCATTTGAAAGCATGCAATTAAAGGCATCTTGCAAGGACGCCTGCATGACAAGGACTTGCCCAACCATATTGGTGCTAACACGAGAAGATTAATGCATCGCAACATGTGTTGAGGCCATTTGGGGAGGATCACGAATTGACGCCGGAGGTGAGAAGGAGATGGTAGGGAGAAAGTACGAAGAGGATGCGCAGTTGTGCGGCGGATGCCCATGTACCCGTCACATCCAAAACGATTTTACTTGGGAATGTCTAACTCTAGCATTCTCGATGGGACCAATTATGTTCCCTAAAAAATTTAACCAGTTAAAAAACATGTAGGTAATACATTTATGACGCATTTCTTGACAAAAGACCAACATCATCAAAAGTATTTGTCAGAAGTAGCAATGTAATGATGCGTTTATTTCACATAGAATTTCATGATAAAGACAAGAAAAATTATTAATTTTTATTTGTTTGGTAGCTCAAAAATGCTTCCTTCTTTTCATATAGAAAATTTCATTTTTTCCTTGATCTAAATTTGTTATTTTCCGCTAACGGACAACTCTTTTTAAGAAATCGACTAATTTTCCGTTGTCTGAATATAGAAAAATAAACGGATCCTCTATTTCTGATTTTCCGACGTGTATTTTGCTCTTTCTTCCATTTATTACACAGGTCCATTTTGACCAGCCACTCCCGACCAACGGGTGCGGGGTGGATCCGTAATTAGGCCCACTCTTCTAGGGGCAAATCGGTCCAACGGAATTACCCAACCGCATAACTACCAACCAATCAAACGCGTGATTCATAACACTCCGCCCGCCAGACTCTCGGGTCGGACAAAATAAACCCCAAAAATAATAAATATATAAACAAATAATATCAAAATTTATTTGTCTTTCAGCCGAGAAGAGAGAGAGAGAAAAGAGAGAGGAGCTGTCTTCGTCTCTCTCGTTTTCGTCGCTCGCCTCTTCAATTTGACTCTCATCAGCTCCGCCGCCGAGCCGCCGCCGACGATGGCGTCCTCCGTCTCCGGCATCTGCTCGTCCTCCCCGTCCCTCAGGCGGAAGACGCCGCCGTCCGCCGTCGGCCGGAGGGAGGTGGCCTCGGTCTCGTTCCCGAGCGGCGCCAGGCCCCCGCCGCCGACCGGCCGCCGTCGCCGTCGCCGTCGCCGTCGCTGTCGCTGGCCTGCTCGGTCGCGAGGGAGATCTCGGCGGAGCTGGGCAGGGCCGACGGCGCGGCGAGGAAGGAGAAGTGCGGGCTGGAGAAGGATTCCCGCTCGCTGTGGAGGAGGTACGTGGACTGGCTGTACCAGCACCGGGAGCTAGGGCTTTTCCTGGACGTGAGCCGGGTCGGGTTCACGGACGAGTTCGTGGAGGAGATGGAGCCCCGGTTCCAGGCCGCGTTCAAGGCGATGGAGGAGCTGGAGAAGGGCGCGATCGCGAACCCGGACGAGGGCCGCATGGTCGGCCACTACTGGTTGAGGAAGTCGGAGCTCGCGCCGACCCGAACCCTGAAGGCGCAGATTGAGGGCGCGCTCGACGCCGTCTGCAATTTCGCGGCCGACGTGGTCAGCGGTAAGGTCAGTTCTGGAATTCCAGTTGTTGTTCTTCTCCGTGCGGCAAGACAGATTGTTGTTCCCTGCATTTTTCCTGTCGGTTTGCTGTCGTAGTTGCCCGTGTCAGTTTTCCGGTAAATGTCAGCATTGTCTTAGTCGCTCGAGAAAGCGCGGGCTGAGGATAAATTGAAATGGTTTCTGGTCGAAGAGATGGAGAGCACATTAACGAATTAGTCACTTGAAATGATTGTGTATGGAAATTCCCTACTCCGAGAAGCAGTAGTTTCAAAATTTTCTTCAGGTTTTCCGATTAATGTCAGCATGAAATTCGGTTTTTGATCGTTGGTTTTCTTCTAGTGTGCTTAGCTGATTGCATCGGACATGGACGGATTAATTGACTTGATTATGCTTGACGCTTAATTTGCAGATCAAGCCCCCTCCTACTTCTCCTGTGGATCGCTTTACTCAAGTACTTTCAGTTGGAATTGGAGGTTCAGCTCTTGGGCCACAGTTTGTTGCGGAGGCATTGGCTCCCGATAATCCTCCCTTAAAGGTATCTTCAGACATTGTGGATAAGTCGGTGGTGGCTTGTTTTGTCTTTGTCCTTTCTTGCTTTTTCAACTAGCTAAAATTGTTTCTCGAGTCTTGGCAACTCTTCCCTCAAGTGAGCAGTTCTCTTAATCTTATTCTTCCTCCTACTTGGATTAGCCATGATGTCATTCAATTTCGGGCTTTTCGTTGCAAGTTTATCACTGTGGATATGAGAATGATCCTACTGCCTTCCCCATATTCTTCCTACTCACATTTCTCCACCATTATGTGGAGCAAGTGTATATGCTGCTTGATTCACTTTAGCGCAATGAAAAAAAGATCTGCTTTTGTTAATCATACTGTACTTAGGTCTTTTGTCTTCTTCTTTTGATTCGATATTTGAAAAGCGTTAGTAAATTTTAGATTTTGCACATCAGATTTACTTATAGTTACAAGCTATGGAGGAATGTGCAGTTATAAGTCTTGGCATATTGGGTGAACACCTTGTGTTAGTGATTTTTTGACTTTTGACTGTCTGAATGATATCTTAATTTTACCTTTGGCAGATTAGATTCATTGACAACACAGATCCGGCTGGAATTGACCATCAAATTGCGCAGCTTGGTCCTGAGCTGGCTTCTACCCTAGTAATTGTGATATCAAAGGTGCCTGCATGTATTTTGCTTTGTGATCTCTCCTTTATGCAGTGTGGAAGAATATATGGTAATTCATTGTCATTTCTCGTCCTACAGAGTGGTGGTACTCCTGAAACCAGAAATGGCTTATTGGAAGTACAGAAGGCCTTTCGTGAAGCAGGATTGGAATTTGCTAAACAGGTATTGGTCCCAGGTTCTTTTCCTTTTTTTTTCCTTCCTGCCTATAGAAGTTTCACCGACTATTCATTGAGTATCATGTTCTCTTTAAAGATATAAACTAGAGTTGAGTTGACAACTAATAATTAGTTTCTCTTGATGCTTAAGTGCTAAAAGCTATTGAATGTCGGACTTATCTTTTTTATTGTGAAGAGATTAGTTGATTTTGGTTGATGTGTTCATGTGGTTTTCACAGAGTAGGTTCCATGGCCTTTCTGTTGTTGCTCATCAACTTAATCCCCAAAAATAAAATCGAACACCCTATCGATTTCTTTTCTGGTTAAGCATTTTCTTTAGGGAAGCTTCTAGATGTCTCGGGTTGAACTCTATTTTGGTGAATTTATTTTATAATTAGGAGTCTTCAGTTTAGTGGCTTTTTTAAGTCATTATTGCTAATGGGGCTTTGTCAGTTTGTTAATCTTGCATGGAACATTATTGCTTGTGATGTATAACATAATCGTGGATAACTGGATGTCTTCATTTATATGTCAGTCTGATGGTGCACTTGCATGAAGTTATGTCAAAGTTAATCTTTTCGGTTTGTTTACCAAAATTTTGGCACTTTCAACTTTGCAGATATTGCATTGATCACTTTTTTTTCCCATCATGAATGCAGGGTGTTGCCATAACACAAGAGAACTCATTGTTGGACAATACTGCACGGATCGAGGGCTGGTTGGCCAGATTTCCAATGTTTGACTGGGTGGGTGGTAGAACATCTGAAATGTCTGCAGTTGGTCTACTTCCAGCGGCCCTTCAAGTTCGTAAGCCTAACTTCTAATCTCATTGTGGTTACATATTCTGATTTGACTAGAAGAGCATATTCACTAGCGACTCCAACTTCAGGGGATTGATATCAGAGAAATGCTTGCTGGTGCATCCTTGATGGACGAGGCAACTAGGACAAAAGTGGTAAGTTTGCTTTCAGTTAATGTTATCTGGTGTTTCTCCAGAACGTTCTGTTGTTACCCAAGTCCAGTAGAGGAATTAGTTTCAGTATTAGTAGGGCAACTTATGGTGTAAAATCCTGCTCAACGTGTGGTGCTCGGGATTCCGCATGTGCACATTTTATGATATAGGTAGTTGGGTCACCAGAATAAACTAAATATGGTTGAGATATCGATCTTGACTATAGACTATATATAGCTATTCAGTCATTCAAGGATGTCAGCTAATGAGTTGAACGGTTGTCTTTGATAGTATGCACCGCGATGTATGCAAGAGTAACTTGTGAACTCATATGCAGCAGAAGCACCACTTTTTTCCTTGTCCAAGATGTTGCTCACTTGTATGTTGTGTCAGATGAAGATCCACAGAAACAATAATGTAGGGACTGTAGATTAACTTAGCATATCCACACTGTTTATGCTTCCTATATAGTAAATCCTTTGGCGAGTAACTTATCATGGTACTACTTTTGTCATATAATCATAAACATAAATGTCAAGGCCTGTTTGGGGTGGCTGTGGGTTTCAGCTTGCCTTTCCGGCTTTGGCTGTGGTTTTGAGTTTTTGGCTTTAGCTTTGACTTCACAAAAATGAAGTTGGTCGAAATAATACTTCTAACTTGAAAGTGACTATGGCTCATTTTCAGAATTTAATAGATAGTACTGAACACTGATGCTTAAATCATAGATGTTTGGATTCTTGGCTAACTTTACTTCTAAAATGATGCATATAATAACTTTTAGTGACCAAAAGCCATATACCTAATGCGCAGTCCCTATTATCTCCCCCAAACACACACAACCACAAAAGAAAAAAAGAAGTTACAACATAAGAAGTATCCGTAGTTTTCTGTAGTTGTCTGAATGGCTTCTCTACTGATACTGATCAAATGATGGTTCTTGCCTTCTGTAGTCCCGTGTCAGCAAAAATAATTCGTTTCTTTTCCAGGTGAAGAACAACCCTGCTGCATTGCTCGCTTTATGTTGGTATTGGGCTTCTGATGGTGTAGGATCTAAGGTATTATATTTGAATAAGATTGCCTTCTAAATTGTTATTTTCTCTCCTTTCAGTTTGCGGTCATTGACAAGTGTTTCACTTTTCAAATTGCTGCTGTCAGGACATGGTAATTCTTCCTTACAAAGACAGCCTTCTGTTATTCAGTCGGTATCTGCAGCAACTAGTGATGGAATCACTTGGAAAAGAGTTCGACCTGGATGGCAATCGGGTATGTGTGTATTTCTTGGTGGAAATAGGGAGTTCCGTCTCCATCTCTAGATTCCAAAATGTTAAATCTCAAGTTGTTCATTTCACAGGTCAATCAAGGGCTTACTGTTTATGGGAATAAAGGGAGCACAGATCAGCATGCGTAAGTTATTTTTTGATAAACTA
Organism: Eucalyptus tenuipes; assembly: GCA_014182365.1. Taxonomy (NCBI): domain Eukaryota; kingdom Viridiplantae; phylum Streptophyta; class Magnoliopsida; order Myrtales; family Myrtaceae; genus Eucalyptus; species Eucalyptus tenuipes. The sequence continues at coordinate 43,327,525 of CM024542.1, forward strand.
ATGGCACTATTACTTTTATATACCAGCGACGAGATTATTCCTGATGCATGTTATTGTTTAATTTCCATATAGCTACATACAACAGCTGAGAGAGGGTGTGCACAACTTCTTCGCAACATTTGTTGAAGTGCTTCGTGATAGACCACCTGGTCATGATTGGGAGCTTGAACCAGGTGTTACCTGTGGTGACTATCTGTTTGGAATGCTTCAGGTTAGTTTACAACAAGAGCTACTAATATTTACCTTTAAGAAGAATCTAGCGATAGTCGAAGTTCCTATGTTTATTGTATCTGAAGTTTAAGATCTCACGCTTCTCTTGGAAAGGAGACATGAGTTAAGTGGGTGTTTTACTTATAATCTCTCTGTTGTTTTTCTGCAAGTGATCTCTTTTAGATGTGGTGAACTTCTGTAGGGAACAAGGTCTGCTCTGTATGCCAATGATCGCGAGTCTATAACAGTCACTGTCGAAGAAGTGACCCCTAGATCAGTGGGGGCTCTTATAGCATTGTATGAGCGAGCAGTTGGGATATACGCTTCACTAGTTAATATCAATGCCTATCATCAACCTGGTAAATAGTTTACCTTATAATTCTTATTTAAATTAGATGATTGCGTATGTTTAGTGCTTATTGCTGTTGAGAATATGTCTGGCCTCTCTTTGGGTCAAGAAATCAAATCAATTCATCCAACCAGGTGTCTCCTTTCTTTGCCACTATGTGCGATTGAAATTCTTAGGTGTTGAAGCTGGGAAAAAGGCAGCAGCAGAAGTATTGGCTCTTCAGAAACGGGTCCTGGCTGTACTCAATGAGGCCAGGTACCTTACTAGAACAATCTCGTCTAAGATGGAAACTATCGCTCTCGATAAATGGGGTTCTCGTTCATTTTCTTGAAATTCAGATAGGTTTTTTAATTTTCCCTGGCATTGCAATTTTCAGCTGTAAGGAGCCTGTCGAGCCATTGACTCTTGAAGAAGTAGCTGAACGTTGCCATGCCCCTGAAGAGGTAATCTGCCCGATCCCTGGGCACAAATTAGCAACCAGAACTGTAGAATTTTCGCTAATTCTTTTCCTGGCCTTGTGGATGCAGATTGAAATGATCTACAAGATCATCGCTCACATGGCTGCCAACGACAGAGCAATCATAGCTGAGGGCAGTTGTGGATCGCCTAGAAGCATCAAAGTTTTCCTTGGGGAGTGTAATGTTGATGAGTTATACGCTTGATTCTCGCAGAAATCAGGTGTCTCGCTGCAGACCTCTTCGCAAATCTTCAATAAGTTGATTTTGATTGTGGTACTGAATCTTCATCAGAACGTGGGATCATTTGGGAGATGGAATTCTTTTGCTGGAAGATCTTTGCCTTATTTGTTCGACGTGTAAAATCAACATTGTCGAACTTTTTATCAGACAAAAAAATAAAATAAAACTGATGAGTTGATTCTCTTGTAGAATTCTTGATACTCTGAGGAATGAGTAAACGGCTGGTCCATTCTCTGTTGCTCGATTAGTCCTTCCCGCAGTTTTGGTTAGTTTGAGGAGTTATATTTCATGTCATATGATCATTTGGACTCTGTTAAATGATGCCTTGACATTACATTATGCATTTGTACTTAGCTTGAGCTCTGAAAATAAATCGGCTGTCAAATTTCTATGAATCCCTTCTTCATTGAGATGAAAAGGATACGAATATTAGTTGCACCTGCTCCCGAGTTTCGAGTTTCAGACAATGACCGTGGTTCTACCCGAGCATTTTCTTTCTTCTCTCCATTGCTTCAAGTCTTGACTACGATGACAGAAATCAGAATGAAATACGGATGTAAACATCTGAGGTTTTTTTCTTTTTTTTTCGGTGGTCAAAGCCGGCATCCGTGATTCACCAGTGCTGAAAACTAAAGCCCAAGTTGAAACAGCATTATCAGGAGAAGGAATATGTCAGTCATTCTTCATTCTGTCTCTCATTCTTTGCCTTCTTTTTCAACTTGGAACGGTTGGGCCGTAGATGCATTCTAGGCGCACGCACAACAAACCAATATAATCTCACTAATCAACATGAATTCCAATAAGAAAGTCCATATTTACAAAGAGTAAATCAGGTTATGCAATTGATCTGATCTGCACACAAATAAAGAATGACATCAATATGGCACAACATTCGGAACACCAAGCTACCTGGGCAGCACAAAGCACCAAACAACGGCAACCCCCAACGCCCCCTCCCTCCTTTTCTTCTCCCTCCCTCCCTCCCTTCTTCTCCCCTCCCCTGAAGGCGCATCCACATCAGAGAAGCTTCGAGAAAACATGACAGGACGCCCAGAAAGCTTTTGAGGCAGCCTGAAGAATAACAGGATTTTGATATATCCTGCAGAGAACAAGTAGAAATCAGAATATCATTCAAGGAAATAGGAGGTAATCGGTAATAAGAAGAAGCAGCTGTTTGGAGTATATATCTAGACAAGTACCAGCGCGCATCAGTAGTGATTAGTAACTGATCTTTGACTCAAGATTATGGAATAAGGAATGCCAGTTGGTGAAAACCTTAGCTTTAGAGTACCTACCCAATTGCAGTTGCTCCCCACGATGCTACATTATAAATAACTCTGCTCCCATCCCATGCCTTCCGAAGCTTTCCCTTTTTCTTCTTAACCGAGAATGTCTTGCAAAGAGCTGAAAGAAAATTCAAAGGTTATCAGGACTCCAAGAGTTAATGACCGCAGAATCTGGGAAAAACTTAACCCGAATGTAGAAGTCACATCATTAACAAACTTGATGACTACATCTTAAATTATGTTAGCAGCAATCAACAAACATTTTGAAAGCGAGTGCAAATTATATCAATGAAAGAGGAGGAATGAAAATCAAGCTGACCTTCCTGAAGTTGGTTAGGAGTCAACTCCTGCAAATAGAAAAGCACCAGCTGCTAAGCCCAAAAGGATAAAAATGTGCAAGAAGAAGAAGAGGCAAGCAAATGCATTTCATGCTAAAGACAAGCACCCTATGAAAGAAACAGCAATAACTGTCATGGCCCATGCACAACAAATGACATAAATTGCCTCATTATTATTTGTTCCTACAAAATCTGGTAATTTAACTCATCACAACAAGATGAAAGAAGCATTATCTAGTAGATAGTGTGGAAATCATTAGCAGATCTTCAAGGAAAAAGTAATTACTAAATCCTCGCGGGAATAATATTCTGATCTAAACAAGTCTATTCAATAAAAGACCAAGAACATGAGAAATTTCCCAAGCAAAGAGTGCAAAAATCCGTGAACAGAGTAAGATCCAGATAATGTTTTTCCAACCAACTCTGAAACTTAAGGAGTTCTCAGGAGTTAAAATTTTTTAGATGCAAGCTCTCACGTCACTCAATCAAAAAATGCTTTTCTTTTATTTTTTTTTAAAACATCCCAATCTAAAGGCTCTTGTATGTGTAGATAATAGACAAAGGCCACAGGGACAGATAGAACTTATAATAAACCACAATCATGGGTTCACCATCAATATTTGCAAGAGAGTCATAGACACCATGCAGTGAAACTCAAGGTAGGAAGTAAGTTTGAAGAGAATAAATCCACTATTCATGCTTATTCTTTAGCAGAATATTTATCCGTTATTAGAAGCCTTTGAGTAGAAGAAGCCACATAACCAAAAGGAAATGGAAGTGGATCAAAGCTATCAAGTCCAACTATAGGCTGTGCTCAGTCCTGAAAGAGTTGTTTCCATCACATAGAATTACATTATGTGTTATTCCAGCATATATATACTCAATATAACTTAAGATGACATCAATCAGCTAAACTAATCACTGGAAAACCCCAAAAAACAAACAGAAATTCTTCGTCCTCTTTCATCTGAAACAGCAATCGACTTGAAAGAATAACATGGTGCTGATGGGTCACAAAAAAGAGACCACTCTAAGTCCCGCACCGATGACCAGGTAACCTGAGAAGCTTTGGTCTCAAGCATTTGCAATACCTTTGTCTGTTTAAGGGACAGGAGGTAGGCAGCCATAAAGGATGCCATACCTTCTACAATATCTTCTTGTCTCACAACGACATAATCTTGTTCACTAGGATCCACGCTTTCACCTTCCCATAGATCATCTTTACTGACCATATCCCATGTGCCACCTTCCTCTGTTTGCACAGGAAACATGCTATCAGTCTGCATGAATGATTTTCTTTGGTGAAAGAAAAAGGTTGTTTAACATAATACTTTTAATTATGGAATGAACTAGAGGTTGTCACACGCCAAGAGAAAAAAACGAAGAGTGAAACATCATTGCAATCTAAAAAGCATAGAAGTCATTGGCCTTATATACCAGCAGCATTATTAGGAATTGACACTTGAGCGCACTCTAGCTTTTTGAGGAAGTCCGGGCATTCGACTCTAGATTTGAGAAGATCACACAGCTGAATCAGGAAAAGCCAGAGGAAGACACATTAGCTAAGTTCAGAACTACAAGGCACTTAACATCACATACACACACTTTGTGCGCAACAATAGTGTTCTGTGTGCAAGATTTAAATCAGTGAAACAAATAAGCACCTAGTGATACATTGCTCAGAAAGTCAATAACTGCAACAACATCCTTATTATTATTCGACATCCCTTCACTTTGACTATCATCTCGCAAGATAATGGATGATCAGAAAGTAAGATCCACCAAACAACAGCGAAACTATTTGCCAAAATTCGCCAAAATTTCAATTTGTAAGGTCCACATAACTACATGTTTGGACTGCATTACTGAGGATAGCATCCACGGGATAAAGACGTAAATAAGTAAAACAAAACTCAGACCAACCGAAAGGGACCTGAGAGCAATCTCTGCCTTGCCTTAACAGAAGAAAAACACAGAAAAAGGACCAAAATGAAGTAATCTATAAAGGACCAAAATGAAGTAATCTATGCCTAAGTCCACATGTACTACAGTCCTCTAATTATATACATGCAAGTCGTGTTTAATGTAGACACCAAAAAATGCATCCAAAACCTTCAAAATCCTCGTAATATGAAAATTGACACTTACACAGTGACCATCGAATCCAGAGACTAGAGAAATGTGAGGATCCATGACACAACCGCTTACTAGAAGAAGCATGAAGTAGTCCTCTGGTAAGGTATATGGTGATATAGTCCAAGTTTTTTATTCACTTTGGATATCATCGAATCCAAATTCCAAAAGGACCATCGTCCAAGCAAAAGCCCTTTATTTGAAATATATGTGAAGGCTCTGTGACAATGGTCACAACCTTTGTACTCAGAATGAATCAACAGCCTGAAAAAAACTGCTAATGTCCATTTTCCTTTAAAGAAATTATCTCAAACGTGACCTAAATCCAATACAAAGCTTGTGACAAAACAAACCTGGGGCTAACACTAATACTGGGATACCCAACCAATGATCCATAAAAGATTCATAGAAAGTATCTCATATGGACAATAGGCATTCGAGAATCCACAAAAAGGTAACACTGGGAATGCAAGAGGACCATCTACCAAATTTAAATTCAGCATCTAAGATGCAAGTTCATTCTCCTGAGGACCATCTACCAAATTTAAATTCAGCATCTAAGACGCAAGTTCATTCTCCTGAAGTGTTCTGACCTCAGACTCAAAAACACTCGCACACAAATTGCTGGGATCCTACAAAATTCCTTTTCAATGAGAAGAACAGAACTTTAAAAGTGCAGCTTTCCAGGTCTTTATACCTAGAAAAAAGACCAATTCCCAAAAAAGCCCCGAAAATTACCATTCCCGAAAACAAACTTTCGCAAGCATGTCAATTATAAAGTTGTATACACTTATAAACGATCAAGCTATCATTGCCAGGTTTCTCCACCAAACCCAGAAATCTTGTCCTTAACTGGAACAAATTCTTCGCGGTAACAACAGGAGTGAACAATTTCCCAATTAGTCCAACCTAAAAGAGACATGAATGCACAAACCAAAAACAACAAATCCCATAAATCCTAAAGCTGGAAACTTCAACCCCTTTTCCTGACCATATGTATTAACCAAGCAAGCCCTAAGCCAGAATCAAACGTTCCGTCCAAAGAATATATCCAAATTCAGCGCGATTAAACCAGCAACAAACATAGGCACAACTACCTCATCGGCTTCACAATCGCTGCGCGGAATCGCCACGCCATCCCCACCCGGGTCAACTTCCGGGACATCTCCCTTCCCATCGCCGACACCGGCACCCTCATCGCCGTCCTCCTCGACCTCCCCGTGGCTGAGCAGCTCGAGCGCTAGCTGGCACTGCTCGAGCACGGCCTGCAGCGTCTCCTTCTTCACCCGAACCGAATCCTTCTTCGCCTTCCGATCCCCGACCGACGGAGCGCTCGAACCCGAGCTCTCCACCTCCTCCATCAGTTCCCCAACCGACAGCTGTCCCCCCGCTCTCTCCCCCTCTAAATCGAGCAAAGCAGCTCGATCCACAACGCGAGAAACCGGGAAACCCTCACCGATCCTCGGCCGCGGAACCCGAGGGCGCGGACGGAGATCTGCCTTCTTGCTCTTCTTCTTCTTCTTCGCGGAGGTCGGAGGGCGGCTGTAGCTTCTCGCCGTCGGGATTCGACATGCCGGCCGCCGCGTCGGTCGAGGCGGGAGGCGGAAGGCGCGCGAGCGGATTGGTGATTGTTTCGTAGCCGCCGGCAATCGGCTTTTCCGATTTAGATGAAAACTCTCTCTCTCTCTCTCTCTCTTTTCGCTGCGGTTTTCCCGAAAAGTTTGCGGCCGGCAAGAAAAACGAGGAGGGAAAAAGGCAAAGGAAAGGGTCAACCTTGCTGATTAGTTCTTAATTAATTTTTAATTTAATTGAGGGGGCTATTTAATTACGGATGATTATCGTCGTGTGATATCTGTGGGTGACACTTGCGTGCGGGTGTGGTTAAGAAAATCAAGTGGACCCCATCATTGTTAGGTGGCCATTTTTATTTATGGTGTCTAATCCACTTTGGGCTCCTCGCATGATCTAATTACGGATTATATACAACTCTCTCCCGTTTAGTGCGTAATTCGTTTTCTTGAAATGGGAAATGGCAAAATCGAGCGCACGGCTAGAGAATTCAATAAACCGTCACGCAGGCATTGACTTGTTTGGGAGAAGAACAACAGTTATAGCTTTTCTTTTTTGAAATCATATTCTACTCCTATTATAACTCTCACTTTCGATTTCTTTCGCCCGCTGATCACACGGCTAGAAAACCCACTCCCGAAATTAATTGAGAGATTCCAACCCCTAAAAAGGTAGGGATTTGAACCTTTCACCTCCTTATTCCATGTTGGAAATGTAGAACAAGTTGCTTTTAACTTGTTTAGTGGTGTATAGGCTTCATTGTATGACCTCGACTTTTTGGGGTCACGAACTTCGGGAAAAGGGATCATTCTCAGATGACGACGGAGACGATCCAAGGCTAGGGTGAGAAAGATTGTGAAAATCAAATTGCGCCGGATTAGATTTAAATTTTCGTCCGAGCTTAATTTGAGATTGAATGCTTATCCAGGATCGAGTTAAATGGACCGGGCCCCGACAAGGGAAGGCCCTAGAAATCTCGTTCCCTAGACAATTCAACACCAAACCCTTCAACTATTGGAGGAAAAAAAGAGACTATGACTCCAACCCTGCAAGAAAGTGTTCTGATGACTTGGGAGAAAGGTTTGTTCTTATTGGGAATGTGGGAGCTGGGGAGTGGTCCTGAATCCCACTTGCGTTGCGACTGATTCCAAGGCTGCTTTTCTTGGGGCAAACCTCCATAACAACATTAGAGTACAAAAGTTTGATGGGGACAGAAAAAGTTTGTCCAGTTGGGATTGGAAGTTGGTAGGCCTGTCAAATAGGTTAGTTAAATCGAAAATGGTCCAAATCTATATTTGTTGACGTGTGTCACATCTAACCAAACCTTACCCCCTCTCCTCCCAAGCTCTAATCTTAGTAATTTTTGTTTTCAAATTGTTGCTCCATAGACTAGCTCACCGAGTCAGTGAGGGGCCTTGACTGCTTGGGTGAGGTTGTGGGCTGAGATTTCACATGGCACATGAGTAACGTGAAAACGTGAGAGGATCGAGTTGCCGAACAAGAACACTTGTACATATAGGTTCAGGGTCAAGATGGAGGCATGATAACGGGGATGATATTTAAAAACCTAGGCTTTTGTTTTCCTAAGAATTGTATATTTGTTGCTTACGGCAGTGCCTTCCCCTTGGAGATTTTCAAAAGTACATTAAAGCATGGAAATGAAAATGCAATTCTGAAAGAAAAAAAAGTCCATCCCATTTGTCCATGGCCTAAGGTGTCCCTTCATTAAGTGGGTACGATTCAAGTGATCGAATCTTTCGAACTATTCTAAAAGTTGCAATCAATCATTCTAAAGTCCATTGTGAGCCTTAGGTCCTAAGTACAAATGAGAAGTCAAATGATTACCTAAAGGTCAATCGATTTGCAAAAACAAAAAATTTCAAATATTTTAAGTTGGCGATTTGGTTCCATACTAAGGTCTCAAACGAGTGGGTTGACATGACCAATCATGACTTGAGTTGATTCAACTCACCCATATTTTAAAGAAATTACTGAAGTCCATTTCTTTTTCCCCCTTTTTTTAAAATTTTACCATTTTCATTCCAAGCTTTTCTTTTTTGTCTTTTGCAAAGCCTTATAGCGATGAAATAGAATTGGGAGCACTAGCAAAACTCATCTCAACTATCTTTTATCGTACAAAAAAATACTCAAGCTATCGAATGCGTTCACACTGAAAAATTATCTTCTGTTTTTGTTTTTTGCCCCCAACGTCACTCTACATTGCATCTCCATTTTCTACAGAGAAAAAGACACATGGCGTGTCACTTGGTGCGTTTACTAATTTTGAGACGGAGAAGATGACAATTGACAACCTATACCTGCGTAAGGACATCTCATAGATTATTCCACAAAGATAACTCAAAGTTGCCAGCCCCGCACTCCTGGATGACGGTACCTACTAGGGCTGTGATAAAATCTCCCGTTAAGGCAAGCATCACGCATCGTCGGAGACTAAACCGAGGCGTTACGACTTACGAGCAACACAATCTCTGATCAATCTATCAGATCGGTTCTCATTTCGAATGCACGGCTCTCATGATCACGCCCTCGCGAGAGTCATGGGGGCCGATGTCGACATTCTAGCGACCTCGTGGATTCTAGGAAATGACACGGCGTCGGGGGCCTACAATTTATCCCGTGCGTAACGGGAGTCTATGATCAAACCTTTGCCTTCGCGTTATCGACATATTCCTCACCCCCCGTCTACGCCCTGCCGCGTAGAATTTGGTTGCCTTGCCGGGGCGTATGGGAAGCGTAACGCGGTCTCCCCGCAAAAGCAAGAGCAAACCTCGGACTGGTATGCAAGTAACATGCGAATTCATCGCCTCAATCGCGGGCCCCTTCGTGGCTTTCGTTTGCTAGCATCCCGTTGTCGTGTTTCAATAGATAAATAAAAACCCTTTGTCCGAAAATGAATAAAGAAATCAATTAATAACACCCAACGAAAGAAATTACGTGGGGAGGACTATAATGAACAAAGTGTATTTGCGAAAACTTGTGAATTGTGCGGAAGGATCGATTTGATTTTGTTGTGAAAAGTTGAGAGACTAGGTTAGGTAAATTGAAAAGTTCAGATATTACATTGAGCATATAAGAAAAGTTCGGGGACCACAGAAAACGAATTAGGAGTTCAAATATGATATTGTACGTTGGGCTAAATTTTAGAGGTCATTTAGGCGACGGTTTTGTCTATAGAATATATTTGAGTGGGTCTGCCTCTAATTTAATATCCGTTTGGTGGGATGGTTGACAAAATCAGTGCCAACAGATCGTGTCGTCCAAAACAAAAGGAGTTCTTTATGTTTGCCTTTCTATTCTCATCGAATAAGTTTGTTTTGTTATAAGTGTAGGGGTTAAGTGGGTCCGTCGACCCTCTTTCCCGTAAAAAATGTCCAAAGAATTTGTTTATGTGCGTGTATCATGCGACGTTAATATATGGCCTAACAATGGCACTGACATTTCACATTACCTAATATATATATAATATAAATGATTAAAGTTAATGAGTTTTTTCAATACACTTGTTAAATTTTTCAAAGTGTTAATTGAAAATAACACTAGGAAAATTGGTACATTAGTAAATGCAAAAATCATTTACTTAACAAGTTAGTATTCTTAGGGCACTCTTAAAAATAAAACTCCTATAATTAGTGGAGAATTTCGTAGAGTAATTGCAAGATAATATTGACCTCGATATAATCATCTATATGACATCGCACCTTTCAAATCAACGAGAGAATGTGAGTATCACGGCAGATTGAATGAGCTCCCAAACCTGTCTCATACTTTATGTAAGTACTTCAATGGTATTTCACGTTCATTTCGCAGACTTTGAATTGAAGCTCTAATCTACCGAGGCGAGAGTCGATTTAGATATCAAGTAAAACTAGAAACATTGCCATCCCAAGTTGAAACAATCGAAATCATCACAACAAGCAGTATGCTATTGAGTTCCGGGCTTGAATTAGTATGATAAAATCATTATAGAATGAAAAAGACTCAAATTTTAAAATCGAAATTTCATCGAAAATAAAAATACAATAATTAACCGATGCATCTATTGACGAAGATATCTTGATAATTATATAAAGAAAAAAAGGAAATCGATGGAACAAGTAAAGCGTTCATAAAAAAATGGGGATCATGACCTCAAATAAAATAAACGGTTTTTAAAAATTAGCAGGTAGATAAAAATAACAAAGAGGAATAAAAGAGTGTACCGAAAGCATTAATTAATCAGAGGAAAAGAAAAAAAAAAAAAAAGGGAGGAGGGAGAATGTGGGAGGAGTGTCATGCGGGTGGAAATCCCGAGAGTGCCCCTCCCTTTCCCCTCCTTCGCTCCGCGGAGAACCAGGAAAACGGAGCTGACGTGGACAACCGTCCGCACATTAGTAGGCCCCGCACTCATTGGGGGGGCCCCCTTGACCAACGTTCCCCCCCCTTCCAAACATTCCCTCCTCCCCGGTCGATCAAGAGAGAGAAACTCACCACCACCCCCCCTCTCTCTCTCTACCTCTCGCTCCCTCCCTTGCAGCGCATCCATCTCGTCGCCTTCCGAAGACGATCATCGCCATCCGGTAAGTTACGCCGCCGACATTCCCCCTCGCTCTCTCCTCCGATCGCCGCCGACGTCGACGCCGGGGTCGGTGTCAGCGTCCGGCGACGGCGACCAGCCCGGCGGGGGTGGGTGGGGAGGGGGCGACCTGCATTGTTCGAGCTCTGACGCGGGAATGCCGGTTGCAGGAAGGGCTCACGTCCGATGAGCGGCGTCCGCCGGTGAGGATCGCGCCCGCTCGCCTCCGGTGCCATGACTACTCGGAACAGCGAAGCTCCTCAGGTACGTGCGTCGCGCGCGCCCGGCCGATCCGGTTCTCCGGGGGCGGGGGAATGGCGAGATGAGCTGAGCTGATTTGGTTCGCCTCGTTTTTTTTTTTTTTTTTTTGCCTGTTTGAGCGGACGTCGTGGAATTCCGAAATGGCCGCGGAGTTTCCGTGCGGCCGAGGTTGTTGGCGAAGCGGGTGACGCTTTTCGTTCTGTGAAAATTACGTTTTCGGTTTCTCGTGTGGTTTTCAGGGAGAGAGCGGTGTTCCTCCGCCTCCGCCTGCCCCTGCGGCTGCGCCTGCGCCTGCGCCTGCGCCTGGACCGCCGCTGAATCAGCCGACTTCTCGCACGGGCAATAAGGTGATTCATTTGTTCCGGATCACGAATGCTGTATTGGTTGCTTCGTCGTCTGTTATGCATTTCGGTGTCCGAGGAAATCTGATTCATCTTTAGTTTCTGCTGTCGGTGACGGAGCTGTTTATTTGTCGTGTGATATCTCTTTATAATTCATTATTTATCGCAACGATGGCTCGCATCAACTTTTATTCTTAATTTGCTACCCCTTTATTCCTTTAATTAGAGCTCTGTTACTGATGAAAAAAATGTTTTTTATGCTTAGAGCTTAGACATCGTAATTCCTTAGTAAAATAGGAGTTAGATTTGCATAAGCGATGCTGCACTGTGAGAATGGGGAAATGGAATTCGTATCCCAGACATAACCGTATCAACCTTTAGGCAGTTCATAATGCACTCTATATATGTCTTTGTTTCGTGTCTCGAGTAATTCTACTATGACTTACTTAGGTTCTATCTCCAGTCCTGCTTTCTTACTATAAAAGCACGTGCTTATTCCCTGCTCAAATTGTCAATGGTTTGCAGGTTTTTAAGAGCGGGCCACTATTTTTGTCATCCAAAGGTGCGTTATATGATGTTCACCTTTGTGGTTCCGCTAAAGGATAACTGGTGAGATTGCAGGGGGACAAATACAAGCGTGAAAATATCTTCTGGTTTTGCTGTTATGCTTGGGGATTTTCAGTAATGTTGGGTGTCATGCTTCTTTCTACTCTGTGTTTTCAAAATGTAATTTTGGAGGTTATTCGTGTGTGTATATATATATATATATATATATTTATATTTTTTTTTTTTTTTGAGCTAAAAGGGCAACTTAATCCACCATTCTCACTGGTTGCATCACTCAGTTACTGGATATGAAGTCAATGTTTGAAATGGAAGAGCATAATTTTCAATGTTGTATAGTCCAATTATTTGCCACAAGGCATACGTGCAACTTTGATGGTCTAAGCTGCTGTGATTATTCCTTCTCCTGACACGACAGATGGTACCAAACTTTGTGATGCAGGTATTGGATGGACATCGTGGAAAAAGAGGTGGTTTATACTAACACGTACCTCCTTGGTCTTCTTTCGAAGTGATCCGGTAAGCAGTGCTATTCCAATGATTGAGCATGCTTATGCTCTTAATTCTCCTTGAAATTTACTTTTTTCCAGCTTATGCTTAGATTATTGTCAGATAAAGAGAATGTTATTAGTGTTTTTTCTGAAGAAATCATTAGAATTATGTGGAATTGACAAACAAGGTTCAAGAACATGCACAAAGTGAATTATTAAATGGAGCATGAAGAATCAAGACTTGGCTGTGTCACAATGACAGAAGTTCAAACCTAAATGTTCAAGCTAAAAGTAGAGGGAGACTACATATATATAAGACCCAAAAAAAACCCAAAAGACAAGCAATGTAGGATAGAGATGTTCAGCAAAAGTTAGCAGAAAGTAGGATAGATATGTTTAAGCTAAAAGTAGAGGGAGACTACATATATACAGGACCCAAAAAAACCCAAAAGACTAGTAGAAATGTTCAGCAAAAGTTAACTCAGATCATGTGTATGAACATTTTCCTAATCTTGAGATTAGCTTATTCCCAATGTTGTCAAGCTAATTCCACATTGTTGACGTGGACAGAGATGTAGAAGAATAGAAGATCTATTAGAAAATAGAAATTCGAGGCAATAGAGAGAACCAAAGTGTAATTAGATTAGGACGGCGTGTACGGTGTGCTTTGGTGACATACTTAATGTTAATCTCAATCATGACAAAGTTCTAAGTTCTAATATTGGCCATTTAACTTCACTGAAGTTGTATTTGCTCTCACTGGGCCATTTGGGAGATTTTGGAAGTATAACATTGAATAGACGAACTAGTGTTAAAGTATCCCTATCTGCGGGGTTTACATGGCCCTATATTTATAGGGTCTCCTTCTACCTCTTAAGCTTTTCACTTGGAGATTTGAACAACTAGAAAGGTAAAATTAGAGTTCTTGTTCTCAGGTGAAGTTAGGCGTAACATCATTTGGTTTGATCTGGTTCATCACCTCCTAAATCCCACTTGAACTTCCCTTCTCCCTGCAACTCAGGAAGCTCTTACTATATTTCGCTTACCCTATATCACCAGTATCCACACAACAGCAACTTCGTCCCTACTCCAAATGTCACATACATGCCTTGTAAATCCTGTCCAGCCTAACTTCATCCTCTATGCTACCAACAAATTCAGTCTGTTTCTCATTTCCCTAGTATGGACTAAGAGGAGTAACTTACTGTTGATATCCACCAAATCAAAACAACCGGTATGTTTGCAGTATCCTAATTGCAGGAATGGTAAACCTATCTAATCAGAACGAAAATCTGAAACTTAGTTCCTTCCCCCTTGCCTCAGCTTTTGCATGACATAATTTGCTTCTTTTTATTAGTGAAAGCAACATTTACAAGGCAATGCATCCAATATATCTAATGTTCCAATCTTTACCCAATGTGAAGCTCTATCGATGATACAGCCTCTTGGACTGGGTCCAATGTAAGTTTCCTATGGGACATTTAAGTCCATTGTCAGTTGAATATTGTTTTGAAAGGCAAGCCATATGTTTTCATGTGCAATGTCCTAATTATAAGAGGGCCTAATATTAATGCAGAATAGGAATCTCTATTCTCATTCCTTTCTCTCTCACCTGGCTATCTAAGGACACAATTCGTCTCATCAATCTTCCTTCACCTGTTTAAAGGCATCTTTTGTCCCTTCTTGGAATTGTCCTTGCAAGGCAAGGCAAATGTCATTGTTGTTGCTGATCTTGATCTTTCTGATTTTATGACACATGTTGCTTGATTCCGGCTTGTTGTGAAGAAATGCTGCCTTAAGTTTCAGTATAACCCATGTCATATATTGGTAGGTTATGCCAATGAAGTTTACTCAATTAATTAGCACTTTAATTTGGAAAAGAATCTCTAAGTGTCGATGCCAATTACTTAAGCAAAGAGATGTCCAAGTTGGTTATTTATAGAGAATAAAAGTCTTTATTTTTTACATTGCTTAGACACAATGCACCTAATCCAACTCATGGAGAGGAACAGTCAATTAACAATCTTTGCAGGCTCTATAGCAATTCCACATCTTAGGTCCCCTAATGTCCAACCTTATATGCTTGTTCAATCACATCGAGGGATTGAACTCGAGGGATTGAACTCGGGGACATTTGGGACAACTTTAGGTTATTGTCAAGCAGTCTTGTTTTACAAGTCTTTTCTTTGACAAATGGCTTTGAATCCATGCCGTGCGTTCCCTCATACTAGCTTGACAACATCATGATCATTGATGAACAAGTTAGTGAATGTTAGTAATACAATGTCACTTGACTAGGTGGCTGCCGTTTTCAACACTGCATGGATCTTCAGCTACATGTTGCAATTGCCTTAACATTTCCACTCCCATTGTGATTATCTTATGATAAAATATGACGAGAAAGGTCATAGAAGCTACAGTTTTTCTTCTTTGGACACTTTGGAGTGTTCCGTAGGTTTTGCAATGCTGACCTATTCAGATGGACAAAAACTTTCCTTCTATAGGAATAAAGGGAAACCCTAAATTCTTCGAAGTATTTCAAACAATGAAGGCTAGCAAAGTACAAGTTTATTCCTTGTGCAATTTTGGTGCAAGTGAAATTGCTCATTGTTAGAGCATTTTGATATTAAATGATGCCTTTACCTAATATTTTAAACTTGTGGGAGAACAATCATCTAATATGGTATGGAGCACGGTTCTAAATTAAAAATCCCTCTTATTATTATCTTGTCTATCGTTCTATTCTTGTATTCTTGCCTCAAGTTATTTGTTTGATATGGTCATGTGCACATGCAGTATTCACAGTGGGGGTGGAGTTAGCATATTGTTTAATATGCATTATCGGCAGGCAATATTTTATTTATTCTACATGAACTAGAGCTGCTGGTGGTCACGGTTTCTCGATTCCCTTCCTCAATTATGGCAATTTCCATTCATCAATTTGATGACAAAGCCCAGCCGGATTTGGGGGAGTTCATGAGCATCTTAATATCAAATCACACCTTCAACTAATGGTTGTTTAAGCCTTTGGGAATAATTGTTACTAATGCTCATAAAACAATCGATGGCACGGTGCAGGCTAAAAGAACAATAGGTAGGATATGAGAGTTCTAAGTATTGTTGGTGAGTTGGTTCTATAATTATAAGTTTAGGGTCAGGTAACTACAAGATTTAAAAATTTGAATATTTCATAAGATAGTTATTGGCAGTTGCTGGTTATAGCTTGAATCAATTGCTAAATTCTCTTATGTGCATTATATCTCAACAATTCGGGCGAGGAACCTTTGTAGCAAAATTCAATTGATGAAAACTGTCTAGGGTAGTAGAGTCCAATATGGCTGATTATTGTGTAGACAAAATCTTGATGCATTTTACCATATCAAAAAGCCAGATCTACTTGCCTTGTGTGCTTGAGGTGTTCATCATTTCAAAATTATGTGGGATTAAAGCACTGATTCGTCTTTATCATCTGATGGAAAACAATGTATGTTCATAAGGCAGCACGCGAGTTTTGCTGCTCCAAAATGTTTGCTTTTCTCTATGTCATATATCTTCCCTCCTTAAGAGTCATTTCTCGTCCCCTTTCTCTTGTTTTAGTTTGAGGCATGGGAAGATTCATTTGGTTATTTAAATTTTCCAGAGTGCCATACCCCAGAAAGGAGGTGAAGTGAATCTGACCCTTGGTGGTATTGACCTCAACAGTTCAGGCAGGTTGGCTTGCTTGTTCCTATTTCCAGTGTTCTGCGTGCCCAATTTCATCCTCATCCTCATGACTATATCTGAATATAACCATTGCTTAAAATCTTTTCAATTTCTAGTGTGGTTGTCAAAGCAGATAAAAAGCTATTAACAGTGCTTTTTCCTGATGGTCGAGATGGACGGGCCTTTACACTTAAGGTGCGTTTTTTCAACTTTATACATTTAGATTGATTTTGAATGCACGCCTCTTGTTTCTTTAGCCTGTGACTAGTTTCCAGAATCTTATTCTAGGGATTGCTTTCAAAGAGCTTTTCCCTTCAAGAGTAATGATATGCAATATGCAAATTTACATGGAGAATTGCTTGCAATTGTAGATTGATGATTGGTTCAGCAACAATGCATGGTTCATTTTCTAACTTTCCCTGTTTGAAAATAGAACACCAAGACCTTAGCAGTGATGAATGCATGAGATGGTTTTTCCCATTAGATATCGTGAGAATAATTTTACTAAACTTTAAAATTGCAGACATTTTCTGGAACACCTTTAACAGAGGCACAGAAGGTAACACAAAAGCATGTAAACTATAGAGCTGAGTCAAAGCGGTTTCATGTTTTATGTACTATAAAGCAGCACAAATACTGAGGTTCAATAAGAAATTTGAATGAAAAATAAATTCTTTCTTTACAATAAACCCGCAAAGTTCTCTCCCGGGATATGAGTTACTACTCCTTGATCACTTATACTACCTTCAATAGTTGACTGCATTTTCGAGCTGAAATGAAACATGACTACCGAAAGTAGGATCCTCCAAATTTAGTGGTCTATGAGTTTTATAAAACATTGTCTGCATAGTTGTTTCCTTTTTTTTTTCCCTAAAAATCCAAAGAAGAGTATGAGTATGAATTTACTTGTTATCAAAGAGAAGAATTGAAGTTGCGTATACATGCTAGGCAATATTGCTGATGTCTAGTCTATTTAGAACTCTACGGGAGACTGAAGTATCGTTCAAGCACTTAGTCCTTCCATCATGTCTGTAGAGACTGTTTATACCAGATTTGCAAGTAACAGAGAAAGGAGACTCTTTGGAACTCATGGTCATTTTGTCGTTTTGTATCGGAGAAACATGTTGATCTATTATTGTATAGGGTACAAATAATGGTAAGTAGAATGCCTCTTATGGTAAATTGATGCGGGTAAAGTCCCACATTGGGCAACTAAGAAGATATCTTGGGGCTTATAATGGGTTAGGTTCCCTCTCCCAGCAACTAGCTTTTCAGGATGAGTTCTTCCACCCCTTGTAATGCATCAGCATGGTATCAGAGCCACTTCTAGGGACACTTGCCTTCTGGCACTTTATCCTCAGGACTTTGGTCCTTTGGTGGTGGCCTGAGGCTATGTCCTTAGGGCCATTTTGCAAGGTCGCAGAATCCTGAAGAGGGGGAGGATAATGCAGGCAAAGTCCCCATTGGGACTAAGGAGTTGATCTTTTTAGAGTTCTTCCACCTCTTGCAAATGAAAATCTATTCATTAGAGAAAATTGAGGGTATGCAACCTGTATCCAACAATAGTTACAAGACAGAAGATCCATAGACTTCAAGCTGCCACTGCAAAGACCAACAAAGAGAGTAGACATCAGTTAGTCTTTTACAAAGTTAATGGCTTCCCTTCCTGTCCTTCCTAATGATCCAAAAAAGGAAGAGGTCATTCAATAGACCTCTCCTTTCATCCAAAGGCAGGTACAACATATATGGGAACATCTTGAGATGAGGGCATACTATTCTACCTTCCTAAAATGTGAAAAGTGCTTCATTACATTGGAGATTAAAATTCCATTTTGAGAAGGAAAGAACAAAGACCTAGGCATTATCATATATCTCTTTATCAATAAATGTTGGGGTTATCTTGCAAATGCATTTGTGAATAGATGTTTCAAGTGGTATCATTGTCAAACATCCATTTGCAAGCGCATGTACATGATGAATTAGTCCATCCATTAATCTTTACTGCCTTAAACACTTCATTTTTAAACAAGAAATATATGTTGTAAAGGATCTCAAACTGGACATGATGTTGGCTAGGATGATATACAAGTATTTACTCTTTTAGAGGGATAGAAGAAAACAAAAGAAGTGAAATTGCATAAAGTTCTACCATGCAACAATTCATGATTGAGGATGATATGGAAGTCTTTATAGATCCTATAGCTCTGTTGATGATGTCTCATTTCACAAGCTTTTCGGGCAACTAAAATGCAATTCTTGTAAGAATTGATATGCGATTTAGTGACCTTTAACGTTGTGGTGCTTGACATCGACAAAAAATGATGAAAAGAATGAGGGAGTGTATTTAAAGTTAGGGAAACTACGCCAAACTCCCTGAACTTTGTGGGCTAGTACACATTTGGCCCGAAATTTCAACTGTTAAGCAACTTTCTTTTTGTTACAGAACCTAATGTTCTCTTGCTTTTTTCAATTTGGGAGTGTATTTAAAGGGTTGATTAATATAAATATTGATTGATTAAAATAAATTCAGAAAACTATTAAGGGAAATGATGTCCTCAACTTATAAGAAAAAATAAATAATTGATATCTATGGTGACACTTGTAAACATTGTTTTGTTATCCATCATTTTCTTAAAATATTTATCAGTATTTATTTTCTAATAATATTGTCTTTATTTATTTTTTATGAGAATAATATTTTAGTTAATTTATTTTTATCCTTTTTCTCTGTTGTCTTATCTTTTTACAGAAATAAAGGGTAAAAGAGACATTTCAATAAAATAATGTGAGATGAAAGCACACATTTACCCTTTAAAAGTACTGTGCATTATTCTTGCTAATGGAAAATATGACAGATGGTTAGCTAGTTCACAAGAGTAATTTGTCATTGAAATTGTAAGGAAAAACATGCACTACCCTAAAGTTCGAGTGAGTGTTGTGTAATTTATCCTAGAATTCAAAATATTAATAGTGTGAACTTTGAAATTATTAGCACAAGAAATTATATGCGCGTTGTATATTATGTATATTGTCATTTCCCCTTTAAAGTTATCTTCTATAATATCATGCTTTCTCTGATGTTGCAGGCTGAAACTTTGGAGGATTTACATGAGTGGAAGACTGCCCTTGAGAATGCATTGGCTGAAGCACCGAACGCTGCTCTTGTAATGGGACAGAATGGAATCTTCCGAAGTGATCAGGCTGTTGCACCTGATGGCTCTCTGGAACAATGTATGCTTCACTTGAACAAAGTCAATCTTAAATCCTGCTCTTCTCTCACAGCTTTATATAACTTGTGTGGCACGTAGTCATTATTGAACATCTGAGTGTTTCGGTAATGATAAGGTGTCTTTAATTCTATCAGAAGCTTAGTTATCGGATAATGTAGCGATTGCAGGTTTTCGAAAAATATAAGACAACGATAGCTCATTCAGCAAGATTCCTCAGGACTCTAATCTTTGAAGAATGATTCGAAAATAAGCCTGCTTTTCAACAATTAATGAAGCAAAGTAGAGAACTTTTATCAGTCTTACAATAAGTTGTGGAGAATGAATTTTTTGAGAATTCTACAACTAGAATGCTTTAGTTTACATGCTGGTTTTACAAAGTGTCTCGTCCAATGCTGTTCATTAGCTTTTCTACCGCCTGTTAGGAATAAAAGTCTAGATAGAACAACACAAATTTGTGACTTCTTTGCTGTTTCATGTGAGAATTTTGTAAATTGCATGGAACCTAGGAATTTGTTGATTAAGATCTGGAACCATCCTCTTGATTCTGATTCCTACTCTAAACATTGCTAATCTCAGCCATCGCAAATTTGTTGGATAGATGCTTCATTATCCAATAAAATTGCTCATAGCTCATAAATCTTTTCTGTATCAATGCCCTTGAATTATATTACTCTTCCATCGTCATGCTAAATTGTCATTATCTGGTGCTATATTGTCAGTAAAGGACAGACAGACCATAAAATCAATGGTTGTCGGTCGGCCCATCTTACTAGCATTGGAGGAAGTTGATGGGACTCCCTCATTCTTGGAAAAAGCTCTTAGATTCATAGAAGAGCATGGTGAGCTCTATTAATGCTGTCTTTGCTTCTTTGGACAAATCATTCTGAATTTATTATTCATTATATCTATTTGATGGGATCTGTGCTTGTGTCCCGATGAGGTTTGGCATGCTTAGCTAATGATGAAGCTATCTCCAGTTTATCTGGTGAGCAAAATGTTGCATCTCAACACAACCTTCGGTGATATGCGATAACTGAATGGAGCATTAGTGCTTTTAATGAACACCTTATTCTAGGACAAGAGTGTGGCTTACTTCCATCAGATTGTTTCTTCTCTCTTGAAGTGATGCTTAATTTTCAATTAGTGCACTCATAGATGTTAGTTTGAGCATGTACATTGAAAGGGAATAACTTCCTCTTTAATAACTCTTAACAATAAGCACAAAAAGGCCCTCTTGTCACTGAGATATCAAACTTGGCATGGAGAACTGTCATAGGCTTATAAAGTCCTTTGTGCATTTTGCTTTACACCTTCCAACTATTTAATTTGTTAAGTTGACAATTTCATGTGCCTACTCTTTAGTTTGGTAGATTGGGGAAGATATTCATCTTATATCTGCCCTGTTATGCTAGAGTTCCTTTTTTAGATCAATACATGTACTTATATCTGATTATTCGAAGGTACTGAACAGGGATTAAAATCGAAGGGATCTTGCGACAGGCTGCAGATGTAGATGATGTTGAGCACCGAATTCGAGAATATGAGCAGGGTTTGTTTGTTTACATATTGTTTTGTCATTTATTGATCAATAATGGTACATCTCAATCATGACACTGAAGATTTATGTCATTATGGGTTTCATTTGAGATAACTGGCATCGAAAATATTGGACTAAGTTCAGTGAAAATATTGTCTTCTATTTTATGTACATTATCACATAAACTAATAATGCCATATATATGTGGTATCCTGAGTGGATAGTACAAAAATCGAATGCTAGGATGGATCCATCTGTTTAATGATCATGGTTGCCTCAAACAATTTCTACTTTATGATTAGGGAGTACTGAGTTTTCTGCAGAGGAGGATGCGCATGTTATTGCTGATTGCATCAAGGTACTGTGTTTACTGAGATACCTACAGAATTATTTTTCTTAAATGTCTTACCCCTTGTTACATTCAATTATGTTCACTTTTACAAGCCAAGTGCTGGTGTGCATCTTTACAGTGTGGATATCAAATTGAACCATTGAATTGATGCTTCCACATTTTTATTTACATTGAAACAGTATGTTCTCCGTGAGTTGCCATCATCTCCAGTTCCTGCATCATGCTGCAATGCATTACTGGAAGCCTGCCGTAAGTTTCTTATTTAGCTGATGGTTAAAAAATTCATATTCTGTTTTAGACATTCAGAAAGAGAAAACTGAAGAATATGACAATCTTCTGTATAAATTTTATGCTGCGTTGTCTTTTATTTTGCAAAGCTATTCAGTATCGGATCATCTTACAATTATAGGAACTGATCGTGATATACGAGTCAATGCAATGCGGACAGCAATTTGTGAAACATTCCCAGAACCAAATCGGCGCCTATTGCAGAGGTGATTGATGAAGTATCTTTACTTAAATCCTACCATAGTACATAGCCCAAAGAAAATTATACTTTAATTGGCTGAAGAAGTCTGATTGATTTTGTTCTCATAGAGCATGATCACAAGTTTGCACTTAATGAGTAAACTTCTCAAGAATTACATACATTTTTCATACAACTACTCTTTTTTTTAGCTCTCTTATGGCAGAATAAATTTAAGATCAGGTCCTTCTATTTTTTACTAGTTTGGTTCAGCCTGCGATAGTCTGTCCTTTATATCCAATTTCAGCTGGTTTGCTGATGCATCTTTCCAGACTCATTTGCCTTTCTCTTGTCTCACCTTTCAGAATACTTGTGATGATGCAAACTGTAGCTTCTCATAAGGCCGAGAACAGAATGAGTTCTTCAGCTGTGGCAGCTTGTATGGCTCCTTTGCTTCTGCGCCCTCTTCTAGCTGGTGACTGTGAGCTTGAAAATGATTTTGATGTTGGTGGCGATGGTTCTGCTCAACTTCTCCAAGCAGCTGCTGCAGCAAACCATGCTCAAGCAATTGTCATAACTCTTCTAGAGGAATATGACAAGATATTTGGTGTAAGTTCTAAATCCACGTATCTATTTTGGCACATCAGCCCTTTCAGTATGTTTCTCTCTCCTAAGTTAGAATGATCTCAAATATGTACATCTTTGCTGTCAACAATGATCTTCATCACACTTCTAACAGCAACCTAACGCTACAATTCTACCCTTATTATTATATTTCTTAACAACTTTCAAATTATCTTGTACCACAACAAATTACCATCACAAATAAGCTTCTTATGGCTTCAGCTTTTGCCTGTTTCCACTTAAATATTTAGGTTTGCTTTTAGTAAAGCTGTCCCACCATTTTGAAAGCAGAAGCAGCTAAAATAAAGCAATGTCACACAAGTACCTTGTAGATTTTTAGTCAACAGGAAAAATAAGCTACTTCATCTCTGAGCACTGGTGATACTGCCAGGAACAATAGCATGAGTAACTTCAAGAGTTTTGGTCTATGACAAGTCAATTATCTGTTCTACCAGGTACATCTGTTTAAAGTCGAGTAGCTCTAGAAAACTTTTTCTTCATACATTCTAGTTGCAAAAGGATATGAGATCAAGTCTGGATACCATATCTTGGTGGATCTAACAGGCATGGTTTCTGGGCATTGTGCCTTCAAACCCTGCTTCTTCTGAAACAAATGCCAATTCTCCACCACAATCTTTTTATACTTGTCTTCTTCCACAGAATCAAGATGGGATATCTCTTAATTCAAACAATGTTTCAGCTTTTGATCCCATCTGAACCATCTCATTCTAGCCTTCTCCTCAATTTTTGTGCACAAGGATGCCACCATTCCTGATTCTTGTTGGTTACATTCCAAAAAATTCTTGTTACTCGGACATTGAAGGGCTTCACCTTGTCAAGGTTAAGGCCACTCAGAGAATATGCTCCCAATATGTATTGGATGTTGGATGTTTAAACATCTTCATGTTAGCATGCATTCTTAAGTCTTTAGACAACCTTACAGATGGGATTGCTCATCCAGGATCCAAGTCTTTGTACTCATCCAGTGACAGCATATATATGAGTAAACTGTCTTCTCGCGATGCTTTGATTTCATTATTATACTTTTAAAGTTCAGAGTAGTCTTGCCATTTTGAAGATTCAGAATTTCATATTTCCTTTACGTGCATGGTGCATATAGATTAGACATGGTCTCTTATTGTCTATCCTCTACATATCTGGTTCAGATTGCTTTGTTCAGAATTGCTAAGGCCTCTTGTATGTGCTGTTAGAGCTTCACAATTAACTTTGTTGCAGGAACATGCTCTATCTCCTGATATATACTCCGACTCACAAGAGAGTGGAAGTGAGAGTGAGGAGGAAACCGATGATGATGGATCCTATGAGGATGATGAACATGATGATTTAACGCAAGATTCTGAATCGGAATCCGAAGATGATCTGGGACATACATCGAGTGAAAGCCACAGTGGCAGTGACAAGGATGGGAAATATGCTTCCAGTAACAAAACTGATGGAGATAATGCTCAACTTGACAAGGTATTTCCTTACACTAAAACAATTAGCACAATGTTTAATCATGACTGGAGAAACCTTACATTTTTTTGTATCGTTAGCAGCCATAGTGTGGTGTTGTTGTCTGCTGTCCAAATTCTCTTTTTACTACGAGTAAACAATAAGGTCAGTTACTTTATGGAATAGAACGACCCATTATTCTGGGTCTCTCCGCTCCAGAAAAGCATGCTAGCATAGCTGACATTTATCCTGTTATGGGAAAAAAAGTTAGTGCATATTATTCAGTTAAATGTGCAATTGTTTATTTTAAAAGTTTATGCTATTAGAGACAGTGTGTTCTCATGTGAATGCAATGCTGGAATGACAAAAGCTCAAACTGTATGAAAGAGATATGTAGAGGTGAAAGAATAATTAAAACCCATAAGACATTGATGTCGTACATGGGTGAGAGGGCAATGCAACATAATTGAACTTGAGACCCTGGCGTTGATACCATATTAAGTAAAAAGGTGAGACCGATTTATTCCAAAAGGTAAGTTGTTATCCACTCGTGTCGATTAGGTTTTTATGACAATGTCTTTAACTGCAATATGAGCATATTTTCTTGGCAATTTCTCGTACTCCATGTGCCTAGACATGTCAATGCTTATTGCAATGCCTATGAAGGATATTATCACACAATAATTCTCGACTTCTTAGTGTCCTTGTAAAAGAATATACATAGTTGAAACTTAGTATAATGGGATCACTCCGGAGTAAGAAAGAGAACATAGGGCTGATAACATTCACTGTCTTTGGACCCTTCATTTCTCTATCTACTTTGACATTATCCACTCATCTTTCTCGTGGCAATGCATAATTATCATTCCCTCTTCTTTCTGTGAATCAGTAGCATGGAGAAGTTAAACTTCCAGTGTAGTTGAGCTGTGGCGATATCAAATAATAGCATTGTTTGTAGTATATGGTTATTATTGTTGACCAGTTGGGAGGTTTCTGTTGCACTGATGACAATAAGCATGTTAAGCTTAAATAATTGCCTCTATCACTGCTTTTGTATTTGTACAAGTTTCTTCTCTTTTTCCTTTTTCGAAGAGGACTAAGATTTGTTTTTAAAGCTATGTCAGATTCTTCATTGAGATTGATCAGTTTTTGTTTGTTGAAATGGTTTCATTGAGATTCTTCATTAAGATTTGTCTATGCAGGTATCTGGTAGTTGTACCCCTCATTCCCATTCTCCAGAAGCAGTTGCTGATTCTAACGAAAAAGAGAAGCTATCACAAAATTCACCTAAGACCTTACCATCCCAAACTGAGGAACCGCTCAGGAGTGAGCACACTGATAACCAGCTAAATAATCATGGCTCATCGTGGAAAGATGATGAATTTTCTCAAGCACTGGTGGATGATTTTGCAGAAATAAATTTTCCTGGAAAGTCGACCGATCATGGTCCATTGTCCAATATGAAGAAATCAACAACTATATCCGGTGGGACTGTCCGCAGTGTTAGGCGTCCTGCTGTTTGGGGACGTACTCCTGTGAGTATTCCTTTTAAATGAAAATTAGTCTCTTTCTTTAGGAAAATAGTCCCCGCACCTCTCACTCCAAAATACAACATCACTTTTATGCCTGCACTGCTGGGATGGTCAATGAAAAGCCAAATCTTTATTCTTTGCAAGTGTTACAATAACGTTGTTTACTCTTGCATCTCCTCTTTTGGCATGAATTCAGGGGAAAAAGAACCTATCCATGGAATCCAACGACTGTGACATTATTGATGAGTAAGTGATGCAGCTACTGTTTGTCATGAATTTTTTGTTAGACACTGTAGTTGAAGTTTTTAATTGAGATAGATGATGTCAATGATATATTTGTATCTTGCTGCAATTCATCTTTGACTGAAGCTGTTTGGTCCTTTTGGAGTATAACCTCTATAGGGGATTAGCATGTGTTTGTTTATTAAAGTGAATTTAGGAAAGACCTTATATATCTGAATCTGCACTGGTTACCTTTAATTTGATTATATATTCCTAATTTGAGCATCCAAAACATGTAGGGATAAATTTAGCATTTTCTTGATGTTGGAGTCCCTACTTTTTCTTATTATGTCCACCTTTGGTGAGTGTAGGCTCTTCGGGGAGATTGTGCACTACTTAGTTGCATTTGAGCTTGTTTGATTTTTCTCTTGTACTTCACTGGGTTCTTGGAAAATTAATCAAGGCATGGTCCTATAATATTGCATAAACCATTAAGTTTGTAAATTTTTACAGATTGACAAATTTTGAGCTTATCTTTCTTTTCCTTTTGAAAGGTGACATTTAATTGGTGCATTTAGACCTTATAAAAGTAAGAGGCTATAGTCTTAACAAGTGTGATCATATTCAGTCTCATTAAATATAATAGAAGTTCTTGTGTACCCTTTTTTTTGCTTTGTATCTTCCAGTAATTTTTCCACTGATGACAAATTTACCAATGTAGTGTTGAAATCCAGAGGCTTGAGGTTACAAAGCTTGACTTGCAAGACAGAATTGCAGAAGAGGTACGTGCTTACTCTCCATGTAGATTTTTTTGCATGAAGTGGTTTAACTTTTATGCCGGAATTTTCTTTTGCTGCTGTAGGCCAAGGAGAATGCAGTTCTTCAGGCTGATTTAGAAAAACAGAAGAAGGCATTGCACCAGCGTCGTCAGGCTCTCGAGCAAGATGTATGTTCTATACAATAGAAGATATCCTCTGCTTGGTGGCTTTACGTATTGTCTTAATTGCAAATGATTTTTGTATCTCTGTTTTTGATTAGTGTCGCATAACAATCTTTTAGAAACACAGAGAGAACACAAGGAACCTAAGTTCAGTGCCTCAAACAAGTACCTGCTCTGAGTTTAAGATCAGAAATGTAACCGCCAGAGCTGTCTCTTCTATACAGCACTGAACTGTTCCAATTAACAGATTCGCTCATTTAACCTATATTTTAGAATTAGTAGCTGATAGCAATAATATCGTTTTATATTTTCTGACTAATTTCGTTTTTCTCCTTTGTAACCTTTCTATGGAATTCAGAGCATTTTTCCATAACCTCTTGATAGTTTTTAGCTGTTGCATTTTTGTGAAATGATGTTCCTACTTTTGTACAAACCTAATCTGATTGCATTTTATTGTTGTGAAACTGATTTTGTTGGCGAGTTCATCATTATAATGTGACATGAAATCTGCTTATAGGTGGCAAGACTGCAGGAACAGTTACAGAAGGAAAGAGATCTGAGACAAGCCTTGGAAGCAGGGCTTAAAGTAACTAGGGTGCCAGTTTCTGTTGGAGCGAATATCAACGAAAAGGTTGGTGAATTTCTCACTTAACAGGTCTAAGTTCCATTTTTTGTGGGTAACAGGGGAAGTCTAAGTGGCTTTGATAAAAGGAAAAATCATTTAACTTTGAATCTTGTAGACAAAGGCAGATCTTGAAGATTTAGCTCTGGCAGAGGCAGACATCACGAATTTGAGGCAAAAGGTTGATGATCTTGGTGTGGAGCTTAACAAAGAACGTGAAAAGAACTATCATTCAATGCAAGATTTAGGCGATCAACAAGATAAAAGTGGAGATGACAGTGTGAAAGTGTATGATTTCCATTTCTTTAGTTGCTCTGCTATTGCATTAGCATCTGTAAGTGCTCTTAGTGTCAAACTTCGAAAAAGAAGTGTCTACATGAATGATCTTCTGTCATTTTTGCCAAATTCTAGAAAAGTTTGATGCTTGAATAGTTTTTTGTATTTTTACTCTACCTCAAAGAAGTCTGATTAAATAAGACATGAATTATATAGGAATGTTGTTTTAGAGTGCATGCACACATGCAAACATGCTTGTCTCTTCTTTTCTTTGACTTCTGCTTACTTTCACATTTCTTATGGAACAGGAAGAATACACAGGGTGACATTAAGAATCCAGAGAGTTCATATCTTGCTGGAAGGTCATCTACAAAGGTATGCACATCTCTTTATCTTTGTCTCTGTACCTGTATGTACTTCTCTTCAAAGATCTTTACCAAAATACATGTAGAGAACGATCAGCTTTGTAAGCTGCACAGTGGATGAATAATTGTGACCAAAATTTTCTCATTATAAAATCTTGGGGTCGGACGACGATCTACCTATAACCGTTAAATCTCCAAACACTTGTGAAAGTCACCCAGTTTTTAGAATGGTTTCATTTTATTTTGTCATATTCTTGGGTGGACCAACAACATGACCCCCTACCTTTTGGATGTTTTCCATAAAAGGACTTGAGTTTGGATGGCTTGCATACTGAGAATGAGAGTAAGGAAGAATCAACATCTTCGTCAAATAAACATCAACCTTTAAGTCAGCAGCCGGATTCAGCATATAACAGCAAATCCAGGTACTTGGGCCAGCCAGCCAATTCTCAAGCTGCAGATTCAGCAGCAGGAAGGCCTCTTGCTCCAGTGTCATCAAAGAGGTCTGGTACAAGGAACGAGGTAAATGTCAGCAACTTATTATGGCGAGTTTATTTTGCTGCCATGTTTCTTGTAGGAAAAAATCAATAGAAATCACAGTGCATGCCTAACATTATGGCAACTTACTCAAAAGCCCTTTTTTGTTCAAAAGCGCCTGTCATGTCATATTTTTGTATCACTAGATTCTGTCTGTTTAGCTGATTATATTAATCACAACTCATTTGCTTAATAAGAGACTAAATTTAAAGCAATTAACAGGCATAAAGAAGGAGCAATTAACTCCTTCGAAGAGAGCTAAAGTGCACTTCCTTCCTAGCTAAAGGGATGTTAAGCAGTTTAACTTGGATCGTATGCTTGCAATATGAGCTAGGCAAAAATCTAACATTGTCAAAATTCGGCTTTTGAAGCACTCTATTGTGCCACTTTTCTGTTGATAGTTGTGTTGTTGTCTCTTTGTTCGGTATTTTTGGCATTTGTTCTGGCAGAAATAGGATAGGACATATATTTAGTCTAGAATGTGAAACTGGATAGAGTAGTCAGCATCCCTCTAATTCTTTCCAATCTTGATGCATTCTTTTCTTCTCTATGAATGAGCAGGGGCTGAACTCGACAACTTCTGCATTGTCAAAGTTGACTACTCGACTGAACTTCTTAAAAGAGCGGCGTACTCAAATTGCCAATGAGCTCCAGAACATGGACAAAGGTCGAGGCTCCCCTCCAGCTGCTGAGGTTATAGAAAAGGGTAGAGCATTGGAATCTCAATCTGCGGAGATTCCTGGTACAGAATCAGATGGTTCTTCTAGACCAATCCAGGACCCAGGAGACGGGTTGGGAAGAGGAAATACTTCGCTGAATCGCAATAAATACAAGAAAACAAATAGTCAGGATGCTGATAGAGGAGCAAAATTAGAAGGCCAGTCATCACAAGACACGAGCAGAAATCAGGAATCAGATGCTACTTCAAAGGCAGGTCCTAGATGATGGAATGGTATTGTTTGATAATATGGTGCTAATCTCGCTGCTTTCATTAACATCCAAGTTTAACTGGGCATTGGTTTTTGGGCACTGACACGAGGAAGTAGGATGCCTACGCGATGAGGTTAGGATCCATGTCAACGTTTTAGGGTATGGTGAAGACCGGGAATGTTCTCCCAAAAGCTGAGGAGCAATACAAAATTCTGAGGCCCCTTTGGGAAACTGCAGGCCGAATTCAAGTATTAGAGGCACCATCATTCATCTCCAGGAACATCAGGTTGTTGAAGTAGTCGGTTCCTCTTCTCATTTCGAAGCTTGAGCCAATGACTTCATAGTGTCGATCCCTGCTACTACTTGCTAATCGTTTGGTCATTGTTTTTCCTTTTTTCTGTGACTCTGCATCTAGAAAGTCTTACCGCAAAAATCTCTACAGTGCATGTCTGGCATAAGATTTCCCGAGAGGTCACGCGCAGCGATCAGAGCAATTTAGCTTGTTGCTCTCTTTTGATTTAGAATCTGTCCAAGCACCCACTACTTGAGTCATCTTAACTTTTTCCTTTTTTTACTATTCTGGCCATGAAAACTGTTGACATGTTTTTCCCTTTCTGAGCAGTGCTATATGTTATGGGTGTATATATCATCGAGAGTCCCCCCAGGAAAGATTCCATAAACCATAGTCAAGACTCGAAATTATATATGATTTTTTCGTCCTCCTCGAGGCGAAAGTACTTTAATACACCAAAAGGACATGGGTCCTCCCCCTGACGTAAGTCTGCACGCCAACATCAAAGTATATTTCAACTTGGTCTGCCTTTGGTCGCCTCCTACTTACCTCCTGGACCAGAGTTTCACCAATTTCGCAAGATTTGACATGGCCTAGACCTAATTTTGGCATGGAGATTATTATACTCGTCGTAGAATATGATTCTTGTGCTTCTCAACGTCGTCTAGAGCTATGAAAATCTCGCGCATGCACTCGATCCTACGTAACCCCCTAATGTGAGCTAACGATTATTAAAATGGACGAGATGGTGTTTCCTTCTTTGATAGATGATATTAGATTAATTTTTGCTTATAGTCAAAGGGTTGCTACAACTTATGCAAGTTTTCGTAATTTAGGCCGGGTACATTTGATTGAGATGTCCGCCGCCGTCGATTTTGTGATAGTTCATGTGCTAAAGTAAAATGGTAACTTACTTGAGAAGTAATATGGATCCTCTGAAATTTAACTAGATATGGTACTGGGAATGAAATATGGCTGGAAATATTCCCTTTTACTTTTTCTAACATTGAGAAATCTTTGTTGGTTAAGTATCACACATGTACAATATTATGTCTTATATTGATGATAATGTATCTTTTAAGTAGTTCTCATTAAATTCTTTCCCCTTTTTATCTATTTAATTTTATGGACACATTTGGATCTTCATTTTAACTCGCCTAAGCTCACTTTTATTTTTATTTTCGGATTAATAAAAAAATTGGCCACCAACTCACATATGATTTTCTTGTAAGGTTTTGAAATCTGTGTGATATTTTAAATTTTGGCGCGAAAGTTAATTTTTACTTAATTACAAACAAACAAGCCCTCAATCATTATTTTTTCAGTAAATTTATAATCGCATGATAAGAAGCATGAAAATAATTTATTTTCTTGTTCCGATCACGTATTGATTACAGTCATATATTTCATTATTCATTTGATTTTCATAAATATGTTCATAAAAATTCCGTCGAGCAACTTGTTATGCTGGTCCCGAATCCTCATGATTAGGGGTATGAGAGATGCATCCTCGGAAATTAGGTGAGCCATCATCATCTCCCATCTTGCCTACCGCACCCATCAACTCGGAGTCCCAGCAAATCCATCTCCGCCGCCCAATCTCGGTCCCCACCAAATCTCCAGATCCAATCTCGACCGTCCATCACCTTCCAACAACGTGCGTCAACCCGAACCGGACCGGTCGGGTTCCGGTCCCAATAGATGGACCGGGTCCACCGGCACGTGGATGGAACCCGACAGGGAATACTTGGTGGATCGAAGAGCTCACGCTAAAATGGAAAAAAGGCAAGATTCCCCCGAGGCACATCTTGCAAGCATCCGGTGCATTGAATCTACTGCGTCTCAACCATCAGACCTACCGACCAAAGAAAAAAAAAAATCATAAGATCTAGTAGATCTCTGAACGGTGTACACCTTTCAATTATCGAGATAGAGTTGGCTCACATCCTTTAATTACATAAAAAAAAATGGTATCACGGATAATATTCAATATAGAATTTTCGTACTTAATAAGACAATGCATGTCATAAAATGCACAACACAATGTGTTACCATATGGTTCGATTCACTTATCATATACGCCCATGTTGTCATAATTTTGAATGGCTACAATCAGCGTTATAATACGACGATAGTTACTTAGATTTCAAATCAAAAACTTCTTATAATCAACGAATCATTTGACATGAAATTCTACGATCTCTTTGTGCCATTTCTTTTGTCTGTGAGTTGATCTAGTAAACTTTTGATACTTGTCGATTATCTACAAGAAAAAAAAAAACAAGTCTCCTTCACTATCATTATTACATCTAAAAGAAAAGGGTCACCGAGTGCTTTATCACATTTTTAATCCAATCAAATAAATAAAAAATAAATAATTTACATATACTTCATAGCATAGTTTGTTAAAAATACAATGGTTCTTTTTTTTAGAGTCGGGATTGTACAAATTATTTGAAACGGAGATACATATACATGGTACTACATGCGATAAATAAGATGAGATTCATAGTAAGCGGATTAAAACAAAAAAAGCGATTAGTACTGGTAGATTATACCACTTTTTATCTCATTATTGCACCAATCCATCCGTTACATAAAATTCTCTCTCCCCCCGGCCTTTTTCTTCTTTTCTCCACCGGCAACCCATCTCAAATTCCCTTTGTCGCAACGTACAAAAAAAAACGAATAGAATAACTTAAAAGAAAAAAAGAAAGAAGGAAAGAAACAAATTCTTAGCGAACTCGAATCTTATTTCCGCATCCTCTCTCTCTCTCTCTCTCTCTACCCTGTCCCTCGCAGAATTCCAAAATTCTCCGTCTCTCCAAAGGCAGGATTTCCTCTTCCGCCTTCAACCTCCCTCAGAGAATCCCGCATTCTTCCCCGCACGGGATCCGCCGCCGCCGCCGCCGCCGCCGCCGCCAATCGAGGGCCGGAGCCGTACCGACCGACCGGCCGGCCGACCTCGCTCGGCCTCTCGCGGTGCCCCCACCTCACCTTCCCCGCAGGGCCGGAGAGAATAATCTATGTATGGTGATCGGATCAGAGGATTGCGGCCTTCGGACTTTGCTAGATGCTTCTCCTTCGGGGCTGGATAAATGCTTGTAGCTGGGGATCTAGGGTTTTCGAGCCTGGTCCTGGTGGTCTGCCTCGCGTTCCCCCTGCTCGGGCTCCTCCTCCGCCGGAGATGGACCCTCGCGGCCGCCAAGAGCGAGGAGATCAGGCGCCTCCTCGTTTTGGCTTCCGAGGAGGCCGCGAGGGCCGAGATTGAGGCCTCCGCGAGCTACTTCGCCGGGGCCCCGCCGCCGCCTCCTCCTTCTCCTCCTCCTCCTCCCGCCGTTCCGCAGGGTTACTACTGCGCCGTTTGCTATTGCCCTACCACGACCCGCTGTTCTCAGTGCAAAGCCGTGAGATACTGGTACGTTTTTGCCGTGGGAGATCGGTTTGTTGTTTGCCATAAGCGTTCGCATAGGGCGCCGCGAGTTTGTCCTTGTTACCTTTCGATAGCGTGAATGATCGGCAAAGGGATAAAATCAATGATTCGAGGCGTGTTGGAGTCCGTGGGTTTTGTTGGTGAGCTAATGGTGGAATTTCTAGATAACCTGCTTCACCGTTGCTACTGGGCTACCCTGGCATTGCAGGAATTGATTGGAAACTAAGGGGCTTAATCGCGTTAATAGTTTGCCGTCGAATGCAATTTTTAAAGCCATTTTGTGCTTGAAGAGTTTGTCCGGAAGACCTTCCTTGTTTACCTTGTTGATTGAAATAAACTTTGTAAATAGCGGCTTGACGCCATAGAAAGATAAGCATGAGCTCTTGTTACGGCTTTGAGGAAAGTTTGGAGTTACTTTTAGACATCTTATTAATCACAGCGGTAACTACCTGAGGAACATTGTGGCATTCAAACACGTCCAAACAATCATTTTGTTCTGTTGTTTAACCCGGTGCGAGAAGTGTGACATTCTTGAGTTGGATGTTTGACTGACGTTCATTTTGCATCCGTGAGTACTATGCACGTATTGTCCTCATGATTAAGGTTGTCATTGTATTGAAATGTTGCGAAATGACCTTTTGGGACATGTTATGCTGGTGGCATATTTGGTGATGGAATCAAGACATTGAATTGATGAAGCAAAGTGTCATTAACTGCCTTTTAGGAAATGCCATCACAAGTTAAATTATATTCTGCATTGAGATACATATAATCTCTTGCCAGAGCTGAAGAGGCAGTGAACGAGCTGAAGTAATATGAATTTTTTGTGTTTTATCAAATGTGAAGTTGCTTCTTAGTCCACAATTTGTTTGTTATAATTTATGAACAGAATTTGGTGAGGCAAAGTAATGTAGAAGTATTAATAACTATGTGAAGTTTAATACTAGTATCACGAGGAAACAACTCATGTCTTAGAGACCGATGTCTCATACTCTTTATTTCCATCTTCCTGATTTTTGAGCAGTGATGATAAGTTTGCAAATATAGATTATTTCCTTTTATCTCTTTGCAAGTGTCTAAATTCTCATGCGTATTTTGTATAAGTTATCTGGCTATTCTCCAACTACTAACTTTAGCATTTCCATGACTTAGTTCTGGCAAGTGCCAAATTATACACTGGCGACAAGGACATAAGGAAGAATGTCGTCCTGTGGAGGCAGGGAGCCATTTTGATGGGAAGGATAATAGGTCAGGACAGGATACATATCATGGAGAGACATTGGAGAGCAAGGCAAAGCAGTGTGCTAAGCCAAATGTATCATTTAGTGATGAATGTGTAAGGGCTCAATCCAGCTGCTCTGAAATATTTCGTGCTAAGGGTGATAAGATCTCAATTGAGCTTCATGATGTGAATTGTTCTTCTGAATCTTCTGATGTGTCCGCTGGATTTTCCTCCTCCACTACAAATAGCGATTCCTCGGATGATACTTCTGTCTGTGAAAGCATTAATTCAGATGATTCTGGGAGGCTAGAGGAACCTTTATCGTCTGATATTGCGCATAAGATACCTGGCACTGGTGGTATCAAGATCAAGGAAAAAGCTGAGCCACTTTCTCCTAAATTTGCTAGTTTGGTTGATTCTATTGAGGGTTTCGGAAGTTCAAGTAAATTACACAAAAGTAAGAGCGGTTGTTTTGATGATCAAGTCCAGTGCAAGTCAAGCAGTCATTCACATTCGGGCTGTACTGGCTTGCACACAGATTCAATGGCTAAGCCATCTAGACACCCTTCTGGCTTCTGGAATACTCTGAACCATCCAAGAAATGATGTTTGCAATGATTCTTCTCGCTCCAGTATCAGCAAAATTGGTGCTTGTGGAAAACCTGATTCTGGAGCTACTCTTAGGTTTTCTTTCGACTTGTCCAACGATACTGTCCGTCCCATCGATCAGCAAGATTTTGAGATCTCAGCTAAGAAATCTGAAAGTAGATCTGCTTTATCTGAAACGCCAAATGCAGATGGTTCAAATGCCCCTAAATCACTGTCCACAAAAAGTGAAGGCCCCAGTCATGCAGCTGATGAAGGTTGCAGTGATTCTCATGTGTCAAAATTTAGTGCCGGTGAGCCTTTAAGTTCTGTGAAGGTCAACGTAACTCCCAGCAAGACAGTGCCTTCTTCAAGAGTGGATGCTCATAAATCAAAGTGCAGTGAAGCCGGGTGCATTTCACCTTCTGTTTTTGATGTTCGTGGACTTTCTGGGTCTGATTTGCATTCAACTTCACGTGCCAAATTGGAGAGAGTTTGTGAAGGCCAAGCACATGCTGCTGTGTCCTCTCATGTTGCAGCTCATCTTCCAAACACTAAAAATGGCTTGAAAACTTCAGTATGGAGAGTCCTAGATCAATTTAAAGGATCAGTGATGTCAAAGCACCACCGATTAGGAGTTGGGAGTGATGTACCTGGAAGATGCAATGACAAGGTTTTTCATTATATTGCAACCTTTTTCTAGTTCCTTCTTCTTCATTTTTTGGGGCCAAATATTATTCTTATTCATGCCAAAGTGTGTTCGTTGAATGTGCATTTATTCATTCCTTTTGCAGGGTATTTTTCCATATGAGTTATTTGTCACGCTCTATACATGGAAAGGTGTGGAATTGCATCCCCGGGGCCTCATAAACTGTGGGAATAGGTAATCGTATCTCTCCAGTTCTTCGAAGGACGGCTAAGAGATTTGATGATCTATGCTGCTTGGTTTTGATAATCTTGGTTTCTGAATATCTAGAATTTTTGTATTGATTTCTTGTCCTTGTTTGCTTAGGACGTATGTGTGCTTTACCAAAATAAGTAGATTGCAACACTGTTATATTTATTGGTAACTAACCTTGTTCCACTTCGATAAGAATTTGACATCAGGTAATTCACATGAGTGAGGCTCTTATAGTTATATCTAATATCTGTAAAGAGTCAGAGAGCCACTAGTGATTATTCACATAGCAATGTTTTTATAAAAAAGAAAGAGCGGTGTGTTTGGTCACCTGGGTAAAATGCCGGATATGATAGAACTAAATCCCATTCGGTGTTTGGATACACATTCGGACTGGGATAAACCTGGATAACTTATATGTTCCATGAGGGTGGGACAATATCATTCCACCTGGACAAGAATAAAAAATAAAAACGAAAAAATGACAAGCAGGTTGAATGCAGAAAGTTTTGCTGGCTACTACTCCGTGGTGGTCGCACCCCTCAAGTGACACCGGGTGGTCGCACGACTCAGGCGACCGCCATTGCAGTGGTTACCTAAGATCTTAGCTCCATGGTTGACGCAACCCCCCCTCGCTTATCTGTTTCTGTACAGCCCCACGCTGCTCTTGGAGACTACCATCACAGTTGCAACCACCATGACAGTGGTGGCCTTGTGCAGCAAGATCCAGATTGAGGTCTGGATCTCGACCTGTACTTTTTCTCTTTGTTGTGGTGGTCATCTGCAACCAGCGCGATAGACGTGACCACCACCACAGCGGTCGCCACAGGCAGTGGTGGTCCCTGGCGCGTGAGCTAGACCCCCGCGACAATGATGGTCCAACAACAGTGCTCCAGCAACCACACTCCCCATCTCTTATTTTTATTTTTTTAGCTTTTTTACTTATTAAAGGAAATTCTTTGAATTGTCAATTTTACAATTATATCCGCCATCATATCTAATGGTTTACCAAACAAAAGATAGAATAGAAAAAATCCCTCCAGACTTCTTACCCTATCATAATTCTTGTTCTGGCAACCAAACGCAGCTGAGGGCTTCACATCGATGTTTTGTCTTTACTGATGATGACTCCTAACTCTTCCATAGCAAGTAACTATATGATATGGTCTTGCATTTTGTAAACACCAAATAGGCAAAGTAAACTGTTCTGTGCGACCCTAGATTTCAGGATAAGAGTGGACCAAATTCTGCTTGAACAAATCAATTAGCATCTTCCTGTGTGACTTGGTTATATGTGTTTAGCCTCTGGCAAAGCTCAATTTACAAAATGATGTCTGAAATTATTGATTTCGTCCATTTAGCTGAAGCTTTTGAATTTGTTTGATCCGTAAGTGCATCTCTTTCAAGAAACTTATGGAGGATTGATGAAAGTTTCTCTTTTGAGTATGAAATACTGTTTATCTCATTGCTCTGAGTTGTCTCTTCAGGATTTTTTCTTTGTATGGTTTTCTATGACACAAGCCCTCTTTTCCTTGCAGTTGTTACGCGAATGCTGTGTTGCAGTGCTTGGCATTCACTCCTCCTCTTACTGCATATTTCCTTCAAGGACTCCACTCTAAAGCATGTGAGTTGCTGGTGCACTTTTATTTGTTCAGTGAGTGACTTTAGATGATTTCCAGTCACGTTGTAATACACCTTACATATTATCTGTACCATTCATCTCTGTTACCTCAGGCGTTAGAAAAGATTGGTGTTTCACCTGTGAATTTGAGAGTCTAATTTTAAGGATGAATGAAGGGAAGTCTCCTATTTCACCTATTGGAATTGTATCCCAGCTAAGAAACATTGGAAGGCAGCTTGGAAATGGGAAAGAAGAGGATGCTCATGAATTTTTAAGGTGAGAGTCTACCTCTCTTTACTGTACTCGATGACAGTTGTATTCGCGTGAAATTTTTTGGCTGTTTCTCTCTAGTGTTGGATATTGCAACCCCTGATGAGTTAATTATGGCAGGTGTGCTATTGATAAGATGCAATCTGATTGTCTTGTGGACTCTGGCAAGAAGGTTTCTAGGTCAAAGGAAGAAGCCACTCTCATTGGCCTCACATTTGGAGGCTACCTTCGTTCAAAGGTAGTAATCTTGACGATGCTCTTCCATTTTCATCTGTCCCACTGTTCTATTGACCTCTTGCATGCAACTGTGAAGGGCGTTTTTCCCCCTAACTTGAAAGGTTATTTTTGATATGCATGAAATCCATTCTCTAATCTGCAGATAAGGTGCAAAGGTTATTACCAATGCATGAAATTCCCTTCTCCAATATGCAGATACAGTGCACAAGGTGTAATGCTGAGAGTTTATAATTGATATGCATGGAATTCCCTTCTCTATTTGCAGATTCAGTGCACAAGGTGTAATGGAAAGTCAGAGCGACATGAAAGGATGATGGATCTGACCGTTGAGATTGGAGGAGATATTAGAACGCTGGAGGAGGCTCTTCGACAGTTCACTAGTACTGAAACACTGGATGGAGAGAACAAGTATCAATGTACCAGGTTGGCATGCCTAATTAACTTGTTATTTCATTTGAAGCATTTTCCTTACAATTTTTTGGGGTTTTTGGTGCTTTAATAAGTAAACTGTACAAGAGTTTTTACCCCGAAAAAATTCTGAGGATGGAGATCATCCTTGAAGCAGTTAAGTATTGAAAATCATTTGATTTCATCTTTGGCCCCTCCTTAAAGCTGCCATTTACTATGGCAATTTTATGAATCAAAAGAACTTACAGAACAATCTTGCTAGAATATTTATTTGTGTTGCACAGTGAATCCTGGCTTATTTTGTGTTGTAAGTTACTATGAGATATTTTCCCGTCACTGAGATAGATTATGAAATGATACTTTTCAGTGGCCTGAACCAATTTATTAACTGATTTTTCTGGACTTATTATGTTCTCTTTCTTGTGACTTTATCAGGTGTAATTCATATGAGAAAGCTAGGAAGAAGCTGACAGTACTAGAGGCTCCTAATATCCTTACAATTGCATTGAAGCGATTTCAGGTGTAGTGATTGTGGAGAGTTATTTTTCATGTTTCATATATATTTTTTTAAATCAGATGGTGTGTACTTTTATGGAAGAAAAACTCTCATTGGCACTTTTTTGGGACATGCAGTCAGGTAAATTTGGAAAGCTTAACAAGTCCATTCGGTTTTCAGAGATCCTTGATTTGTCCCCATATATGAAGGGGACAACAAGTGACAGATCGGCTGTATATAGGCTTTATGGAGTAATTGTTCATTTGGATATCATGAATGCTGCATTTTCTGGTCACTACGTCTGCTATGTTAAGAATATGCACAATAAGTGGTTCAAGATTGATGACAGCACGGTAAATTCTCATTCCTTTAGTCTAAATTTTTGAGATCATGAATGCAAGATTTTGATTAGATTTTATGCTAATTGCTTCTTAGGCTATTCTTTCTATTATAAGTTGAAAATTCCAGTTACTTGTCAATAAAGTTGATGCAATTGCATTTTCTTGCATCCTTGGATACATTCACGACAGCTAGAAGTTATCTATCTTGCATGCGACAGGATATTTCACCAAGAGTTATTTGCTTGATACTGGACTGGTCATAATAGAAGCGGGCTCTCAAGCTTATCTGCTTGCAGACATTATGAACATTTCTACTTTTGGGTATTTCAAGCTGTATTGCTGGGTGATATTTATGTACTTAGCTCCCTAGCGTTGAGCTATTGAGATTCCTGCAGTTTTTATTAGTGCTGTATGCATGATACTCTCGCTCGGCTCAATACTTCATTTAAAGTGATACATAGATGAGTTTGTGCATGCACACATACATGTTTGTGAGGCCTTTGCTTGTTAGTTGTTCTGTTCATTCAACACTTTCGATTTTGAGGGTGTTGTTCTTTATGTGGTCTCAGATTTTATAAGCATTCTGCCATGGAAATGTTTTTTGATTTTTTTTTTTAGTCTGTCCTTTTAATGGATTTAATTGGAGCTTAGCATTAATAACGAATGCACATTCACTAATCATCATCCTGCTTTATTATAGGTGAAGCCTGTTGAACTTGAAAGGGTGTTGACGAAGGGAGCCTATATGCTTCTCTATGCCAGGTAAAAGATCTTACAAGCTCTTGCACAGTGTGAATGTGGCTGTCTGATACTCAGATCAAGTAATTGCTATACAGGTGCTTGCCACGTGCCCCTAGATTATTGAAAGACAGCATGACGTCTGCGGATCCGAGAAACAAACCCATTAATGTCAAGAGCAGCGGGAAAAGTGCCACGCTTAAATCGGGCTTCACAAACTTGAGGAACAACCGCCATTCTTCCGCATGTAGAAATGATTCAGCCAGTGCCCATTCTTTTGATTCGGACTTCACCCCGCTGCACAGATATCACCGAGAGGACTCTTCAAGCGATGTTTCTTCCCTGTTTAGCAGTAATTCTGATGAGGGTTCTTGTAGTACAATCAGCACCCGAGATTCTCCCAGCTATGATGATCTTACTGACTTTATATTCGGTGACTCTGGTGGCAGTTGGAGCAGTAGTCCTTGGAGTAATCCCTCTTAATCTAACCCTTCTCTGTTGTCTCCTTTCTGCTCGAGACATTGATGGCTTTTGCGGTAAAAGAGCACGTGCCCAGAATCTCGTCATTTCCTAACAAGTTGTGCACATCATGAGAACGTGTTGCGAGCTGGCGAATCTGGGAGGTGGAGGATTTTGTTTTTTTCGTTTTTCGCTTTTTCCTTTTTTGGGGCATTCCAATACCTCTTTATAGTTTAGAGAATTCGTAAGTAGCCGTAGTAGTTTATGTAGGCAGACTAACCCGAGGA
The DNA here is from genome assembly GCA_014182365.1 of Eucalyptus tenuipes. NCBI lineage: Eukaryota > Viridiplantae > Streptophyta > Magnoliopsida > Myrtales > Myrtaceae > Eucalyptus > Eucalyptus tenuipes. The sequence goes on from CM024542.1 coordinate 43,368,414, forward strand.
TATCATTGGAGGGGCTAACTGTGTCGCAGATGTAAAATGTAGATCTTATCTGCCAAGCAAGTAGCGGAGGAAATTGGACAGATCAATCACCTTGATCATAATATATTGAGGTGGAGAATATGTAAATAAGAGATCCATGAGAAGCTTGTATTTAAATGCACTTTTTAGCTGGAAAAAGGAGGCCATTACCATTTTATCAATGTCGATGCGCTTCTTACATGAAGTTTCTAATGGTTGTACGATATATTCTTGTAATATTGAAAGTATCAATTCCGTCGATGTCTGTTTTTACCTGTCGGAGAAGTCTCGGAACCCTTTTAGAAGGGAGGAAAAAAAAAATTTGGGTCTGCCTGATCCAAAAGACGGGGGTCAAAGTACTGATGAATATGTAGGAAACTTAGGTCTACTGGCTGAGCTTTCCCCTTTTCCTTTATTGAAAAGAAGGTGACTTGGCAATGGATGTTTTGAAAGTAATGAAAGGGCTAATTGCCTTGTAAGACATTGCAGATTTTATGCCGAACTTCTTTTCCCTCATTGTTCGATCTTGTCCCGGAGTGTCCATCTTATGGTTGTTTTTCAAATTGACAATAGATGGCGATTGGCGACATGAACAATTAGACAACTCGGTCACCCGACATGTAGCTGCAATATGACCCTGTAAGTTTAGCATTGTGCGCAGGAAATTGGATGAATATGCTAATCGAATTGCATCCCGATTCCTGAAGTAGACTGAAGGCAGTGCTTGGTTAGGCGGTGGTCGGTTCAATAGCCATCTCCTTCACTGGATCTTTTGCCTAGCTGACGTTAAAGCTCAACCTTGATGATGCGCATTCTTTTTTTCCGCAACATCCCCTTATTTTATCTCGACTTTTAAAACCACGAAGATATTTAGCTCGTTGTGCACGCGATTTCCTATCTTTTCCCTTCTTAGCTCCGAACAATATTTCAACTCAAACCTCAATTTTCTTTTCTCTCGTGATTATTCGGATCCCTTCCAACTCCCTTCCAATAGCTCCGTCCAAATTGTCTGTTCGTCTCGAAGCGGCTTTTCAATTATAGCGCCCTAACATGTGAGAGACGCCAATTTGCACGAGCCCCAAAAGATTTAATTCTGTCGCCGACATGTTCAGCAAAGCAGCAACACGATCTGAGGTTCGCAATAACGTCAGTTTTCCATGTTCCTACAATTTAATCAAATTCCGAAAAAAAAAATGGAAAGAGCAAAAGGACGAAGTTACTTCCGCTTTTCGGCGCGCGGACACAACACCGACAGCTTATGTTGTCCGTGCTTGGATTAATCCGTTTAAATAAGATTGTCATCTCCTTTTTTTTTTCTTTTTTTTTTTCATTTGTCATATTTCATTTTTCAAGATTTTTCTGTCTCCTCATGATTACTCTCTTACATCTTATCTTTTTACTTTAAAAATTGAGATGATAAAAACGAAAACTCATCCAATTGATTGAGCGATTAGCATTCTCATCCTTCTAAATGAGAATTTAGGTTCAAATCCACCCGTTTACCTGTTATTTCAAGGTCACATCCATGAAAGCACAAACATGTGTTCTAATTCCCCAATGTGTAGTACGGGAAGACTATGGTGCTTGGAATTTAATTGGTTCTTAATTATAGGTAATGCCAAACACCTAAAATAGCCAAACAAGAAACTGCTTGAAATGACAGTAAAGAATAATTTACCTTTAGAATGATACGCGAAATTTTCTAAATTTAATAGTTGTGTCCATCTCTAATTAAACTGCATGAGTTAAAATTTCTCACCCATGGTGCTCAAGTTAAAAAAAAAAAAATCTTCAGATAAAGTCACGTGGGACATAGGAAGGAATTTTATATAAGACCTTTCTATTTGATAAGACCACGCCGCTCATGCAATGGATTTAGGCACACGTCAATCAGTTAATAATAATAATAATAATAATAATGATAATGATAATAATAGCAATATAATAATGTATACCTTCCAGATTCCTATGATAAAATATAATTTAGTACGACATTCTAACAGCACCCGTCAGAGTCAAAGTTCTTTAAAATACTCTTACTTCTCCCCTCCGCATGATTGCAATCTTTTATTTATCATATCTTAATCTCCCTTTTCAAGAATTAATATCATAAAAAAATTTCGAATTAATACGCTAATGATAAATTTACTTTAAATTAGTTTTTGATCACAAAATATCGTAAATCGATACACCAATAACAAATTTACTTCGAACTAATTTTGTTACCATTAAAATCAACAAAATGATACATTTGTAATAAATTTATTCTCCATTAAATTGGATTAACATCACGAAAAATCATAAATGAATGCACCTATGACAAAATGAAGGGAAAAATCTGAAATTATTATACTTGTTAACTATATGGTATTATTCAATTGAACAATTTAACTGTAAAATTTAAGGGAAACTATTAGAGTGTAAATTTATCGTGTGTACCAGTTTAAGAGTTTTAGTGGTTAAAAATTTAGTTTATGATATATTTGTCACATATATATTAATTTGAAGGTTTCTTTAATGATATTACCCTAAAGATAATATATAAATGGCGAATATTCAAATAGATATAATAGAGAAAATTCCTTATTTAATCTTGAATTTAATGTGTAGAATATCAATTTAATATTAATTTTTTTTTATTTTTCCAATTGAGTCATTAACCTTCATGCAAAATTTTAATATAATCATTCATATATTATTTGGTTCGGAAATCATTGATGTGGCAGTTCAGTTATTGTTGGCAATCTTACATCAACAATTTTTTACTAAATTGGCCGAAAAGACTACATACGAAATTTCTTGCAAAAGTTTTGAACTCGATTTAAAGTTTATGCCTAAATTAACACATCTGCACAATAGATTCAACAATGATTGGGCAATTTCTCTCACGTAATTTTTTTTATGCTTCTCGACATTGAAGAGATAAAATTAGGAATTACATAGAGTGTATCAAATTATATGCCCCAAAAAATACATATGAGATATCATTAAAATATATACATGGTTCATTACGGTGTATGATTGCGTCAACTTTAGCGGTCAGAGGGCAGTTGGGGATGCAAGCGTAGCCCAAAAGGCGGTCAACAAAAGCGGCGCTCGTGGACGGACGAACGAGGCATCCAAGTTGGCACAGGGCCCCACTACAGGCGTGCGATGACGTGGCATTCATCATTACAATCCGCGAAAATTCGGGCGTACCAAACCCCTTGAAAGTTTTCGTATCTTTGCTTGTTTGACTTTTACTACATTCTTGGTCCAATCTATCGACGCCCTAATTTTTAAACAAATACAAGTTGCATCTTGCGGCTTTCTTGCGAAATTTTGAAAAATAATTTTTTTTAGAAAAAAATATGAAAATTAACCATGTCAAATTCCACCCCTCAAACGTAAAAAAGCCGAGGAGAAATAAATCATGCCGAACTAGCAATTAATTATTATCACTTGAGGGTTTGTTTCGAAAAAAAATAAATGATTTCGTTTTTTTTTTATAAGTGATATAGACAATTATTTTTACAGATCATAGTTTCTCCACTAATGGAACTTGTTGTTGTTTGAAAAATTGAAACTTATAGTTCAATGTCCATCTAATAGATTGCAAAGTACATTATCGTGGTAGCAAATTCAACTTCACCCTTGATTTTCCAATTCTAAGATACCACCTTTGATTTCACTTCTAGTAGGGCCACTTTGTCCATTAATTGTCGTTGACATTTGGGAAAAGTTAGATCTAAAATTCAATTGAAGCTTTAGTGGGATATGCAGTGAAAGCTAAGCTAAAAGTAGATGACTAAGAAGGAAAGTTTTGTACACGTTCTCAATGTGTCATTGATCGGCATTGGAGTGACTTGATTCATCTGAATGTGAAAGTAAACTTGGATATATGATAAAAGGTAAAAACAAAGTCATCGAACGATCTTGATGGCAAAGGAATAAAGGTATTTCGCTCGACAGTCGCATCATGTGGCGGTGGCATGTGTTGTAATGAGTCAATCAAAAGTGAATAAGTCCAAAACTTAACTACCACATAGGATAAGATACATATCGCGTAGATAATAATTGGTTTTGTACAGAATTTTCCAACTACATTTTGAAAAGGAAAAATAGAGCATAAATTGACATCTTAAAGTAAATTTTACGCAAGCGACTTTATCCAGTCTTGATTTTAGGATTGTAATTCTTAGGGGTGAGCACTAGTATTGGGTAGACCTTGAAAATGAATAAGATCAACCGTATCCACTCAGTTTTGGTCTAATTTCCAATTTCGGATTCTTGAAACTGGCTATAACTGGTCAGATACCTAGTTTTGGGTGTGGAACCGGCCTAAGAAATCATAATTCTCTCCTTTTAATTTTATCTTTCATCTTGTATTGTGTTGTTTCCGCCATTGCGTCTAATTTCTCTTTCTCACTCTATACTTTGACTCGCCTACTTCTTCACATTTTCTCAATGTGAATTAATCATTTGAAGCTCATGAGCCTCTTGTAGAACTGTCGATTAGCCGTACAAGAAGAATCGAAGATGCCTCGACTCTATTTTTTTGTTCCTGCAGATATTTTAGAAGCATTTGTTATGTAATTGAAAAACTGACATCCGCAACACTCTCAAGCAATACAAAAAAAAAAAAAAAAAAAAAAAAAGGGATTTGGCTTGTTTCTAGGTAACATTGGAATCATACCAAATAGACAAGGTCCACAGGGTAGATTCTGTTTCAAAAAACTGAGAATTCATCTTGACAAGGTAAGTTTCAGGTTTCAAGTCTAAAATATTCTCACTCTAAAACTGCTCACCCATAGTAATTGTTCACTTTCTCAAATTATTAGTATATAAGGTTGTTTATGCTACAATTGCTCATTTTAAACATATAAGTAGACAGCTAATATCAAATGTCAAATATGAAAAATAATTTCTAGCATAACTATTCACATGAATAAAGGTAACCAATCTATCATGCTTTCTCCCCTTTTCTGAGCTGAATTGGCAAATTCTAACGTAAATAAATATAAATTTCAAATGTCACATGACAAACAAATTTTCGACCAAATTTTATACTCCCATCATTGGCATAATTTTCTTACTTCTAGCTAGTGTACTGAAACTTCCAATTCCACTGATCACCATAATACACGCAAATTGCCCATTCGTATGTATCGAACAAGACTCCACCCACAAGATGGCGGCTATGATTTTCAAGGTTAATATAAGAGGTATCATTGTAATTTGAAAAACAAAATTTATTGAATCCAAACTAGGTAGTTTAACCGATCAGCCAACCCTTGAGGGGGTTTCAAGCTTGCATGGCCTTATGCTTTTCTTCTTCATTCTTTTTATTGATGTCGCATGGCCATAGGCTGCATTTGATGAGTGTGAGAAAATGTCCCGAGAGAGGCCAAGTATTCATACATCCAACATTTGAAGCAGTCCTAGAATGTGAAAAGATTCGACACAAGGACATTTGGAGTGCCAAAATTTGAGCACGAAGGAATGTTTAAGTGCCAAAAGTTAAGAAAGTGATACTTAAGTGTCAAAATCAGAGCAAAATGAATTAATTAAGTGTCAATAGCGAGAAAATCCAGTCAAAACGCTGACATGACAATTTTCAGGCGAGCCTAGTGCAAAATAACGTTGTTTTGCATACTGATGTGGCTTGACATTTCCAAAACGATGTCGTTTTGGTGCTGTTGTGATAAATAATCAATATAAAAATCAATTAAAATTAATTTAAAATCAAATTAAGAAAAAAAAAGGAAGGGAGGAGGAAAATGAACAAGTGACGGCGGCTAAGGGCCGCCATTGCCGGGAAGGCGAGGGGGAGGGTTGGCTGGCTAACCCAGCCCACCGGTGACGAGGGCCACCGCCGCCTATTCATCTTCCTCCTCCTTTAAAAAAAAATAATTTCGTTTTAAATTTAATTTAATTAATTTTTACATTAAAATTAGAATTGTGTCGAAACGACATTGTTTTTGTATTTATTTGTTGAGTCAGCCTTTTGACAAACCACGTAAGCGAGAAAATTTATAAAAAATTACCACGTAGAATTTCTAATGGGGTTCGCTGGATATGTCACTTAAGTGTCCCAATTTTTTTAAAAAAGTGACACTCAAATGTCACTTTCCTAATTTTTGATACTTAATTATTCTCTTATACCAAGTTTTGGCACTTGGGATATTATTTTGTCGAAAAGATTCTAATAATCCCATATTGAATCCAAACAAAACTACCCCACGAGGAGGATGAAATAATCTTACTTTATAAGAAAAGATAGATCCTTACATAAAGAGGAGAACATGGCAGAGAGAGGAGAAAGGATCGATCATCATCGCCACAATCGAACGGCCACCACCCTCATGATGGTTGCACGAGATATGGCCTCCTCTCCCTCCCTCCCTCCCTCCCTCTCGAGCCATACTCAAGAGAGCGTGGCAACCACTGCGATCCCTCCCTCCCTCCCCCTTGAGCCATACTCAAGAGAGCGTGGCAACCACTGCGAGGTGATTATGAGCTGACCGTCCATGACTTGGTTGTGGAAGTTGGTCATTGTGGTCGAAAAGTTGACATTATGGGTGATCGGTGATCGATTCTATAATGGGTCGACTCTTATCCTGAAATTGAAAACTGTTCCATCTGGTCCAGATGTCCCAAGTGAGTCTAGGATCTAGCAATGCTTAATTTTTTCTTTTCTATTCCTTGCAAGACTGCCCTCAGAGAGTTAAGAGAGGAAGAACAAGCATCTCGTCTCCGGGTCTTCTTGATGGACTCCAAATAGAAAGTAAGAACAAGAAAAGCAACATAGTGTGACCACTATGGCTTTTTGGCATTGCGATATAAACTTCAAGGACCCACTTTAGATGTTCCTTTCATGTCATACTCTATTTATGTATTGAGACGAGAGTCGAGACTTGAGATGATGTTGAGCAAGAAAGAGGTGTTGAGTAAAAGGGTTAAAGAATGGGTGGGACATAGCGAGATAGAGAGGGCATGAGGAGAGGCTTGAGCACCGAGACAAAAATAGGCAATTAGGATTTTGAGTGTGAAATTATACATACAACCTTCAATGTTTTGTAATAATAAGAATTATATATAAATAAATAAAAACTACTAGTGCAGTTCGGATGGTTTTGATCCATACTTGAAATCGAGAATCGGATTGATTTTTACCAGTTTCACATTTTAGGAACCAAGAACTATTTAGGATCGATCGGTTTGATCGGTTTGTGCCGGTTTCAATGCTTATCCCTAACTAACATTACACCACTCTCTACTTCCTTATTTAATTTCATTTTTTGTACTCATTTTCTACTTTTCAATCCAATGAACTCCTACTTTATGTTATTTTTCCTCTTTTATAATCACCGTACACGTAAAAACGAATTCATCCTTCCTTTTCTCAATACTCAATCTTCTTGTTTTGATTCACTTCTTCTGAAATCTTTCTCGAGCGATACATTCCATTGTAAAAAGTAAGAACATTCTATCAATGTCTTTTTGTTAATGATTTTCATGGTAAACTCCAAAAATCCTTCCATGCATTAGGTTGGAAGATATCAAGGAAAATTACCATAGGATCGACTGCATCATGCATGGCATAATTCACATACGCTGTTATTGTATCAACTGAGAAATAGCATGTCAAGGATCAATTCCTAGAAAGAAAGAGAGAAAGAAAGAAAGGGGGGGGGTTGAGGAGAGAGTAGAAATAAGTCTATCCCAGCTACTACTTTATCCTATACTAGCGCCCGAACAAAGCCCTAATAACTTCAAAAGGATAGCATTGTGTGAAGAAGAAGATTGGAAAGCGAGGTCAGGGTTTTGCTTTCAATGAATTATCACAGCTTCTTCAATTTCTCAGAGGCGGTCAGGGGAAAGAGAGAAAGAGACAACCCCAAAGTACAGATTTCGATCAGACGCGCATAGAAAAGTAGAGCCCAACCCCATTAAAAGCGAAGAAACCCCCCACCTCGAGTCTTTCAACTCTCCCTCTCTCTCTTCTGCAACTGAGAAAAGCAAGCAACAGCGCGGGGGGGCCAACCACGATGAGATGAAACCCTAGCCACGTTCTCTTCTGCCACACGCATTATCCCCAGCCATCCCTCCATCACCATCACCGCCCAGGGACGAGACAAAGCGAAACGAAGCCATCGGGTCCGAAGAGAACCAGAGTTATCATGTCCCCCTCAACGAGACGCGACCCGCCCCCCACCGAGCGAGGTCGGCTCGCTTCCTTCTTCATCCCCCTCGAGCGCAGAAGTCGCCGAATTGCGAGGCTTCGAGATCACTTATGTTTCTTCTTCCCCAACCACAACGTGGGAAGACTTTGCTTCGCAGGAACAAGGAGGAAGAGCAAAACGTTAATTCTACCTAAAATGGATGCCAGCACAGTACACTGCACTAACTATTTGCCTAAGCTCTTGCAAGAAACAGCAAAAACTAACCGACTCAGTTTGAAACAAGAAAAAGAATTCCCACTTAACAAAGCATGGTGAGCAGCAAGATATCACAACCTTAGATACTTCACAAGAAGACAAAATAATGAAGAAACCAAACTCAATTATAAGGGGGCGGTGGCGGTGGAGGTTGCCTCGGAGCAGGAGCCCATATCACATCCGACGACAAATGGCAACTATACACCGGCTCCGCCTGCGGCCGATGGCCCGGCCCGCTGTCTCCGCCGCTCGACATCTGAGGAGACTGCCCCTCCCCGCTGCCGCTCCCCCCCTCCGACGCCGCCCTCCGCGCGTTCTCGGCCTCCTCCTCGCAATCCGTCAGCCTGTGGAACACCGGGCTGTTGAACGACGCCGCGACGACGAAGACCGGCCCGGCCGCAACGAGCGGACCCGCGACGGACCCACCGACGATTTGGCCCTGGGGCCCGGCGAGGGAGATGGAAAGGCGTTGGGGGCGGCGGCGGCGGCGCAGGACGAGGCGGGCGGGGAGAGGGGGAAGACGGTGGCGGAGATGGAGAGGATGTCGAAGCGGCCGTGGAAGGTGAGGGTGTTGCCGGAGGCTCCGGAGAAGTGGGGTTGGCGGAGGGTGAAGTTGGCGACAGAGCCGGAGGCGGAGAGGACGGAGAGGGAGAGCGAGCGCCGGCGGCAGAAGCCGTGGAGGGAGGCGACGACGTCGGAGCCGCAGGGGACCTCGAGGATGTAAGGGCTGAGGGAGGGCTCGGGGTCGCGGGCGATGAAGACGGGGGCTTGGGCTTGTTCTTGGACCCGGGGGGCGGCCGCGGGGGCGGCGGAGGACATCGATGGTGGAGCCGTCGCCGGAGTGGGGATCGGCGGGGGCTTCGCCTTGGGACCGGGGCCGGGCTTGCCGGGGGAGGAAGGAGAGGGGCGGAAGTGGTGGAGGGAGAAGGAGGGGTGGTCGCTGGGGGATTCCAGATACTCGCCTTTCATGGTGGACGGACGGACTCTCCGCGGGCTTTCAACGGCGGCGGCGACGGCGGCGGCGGCGGCGACGGCGGCAATGCGATGCTTTCAAATCGGTGGAATCTTTCGGGGGAGGGAGGGAGAGAGAGAAAAGAGGGGAAGGGGTGGGTGAACTTTGAAAGCAAGAATTCAAGAACTCTGTCTCTGTCTCTCTTTCTCTCTGATGGCGCCGCTGGTCTTGGAGGTAAAACAGCGAGGGCCCCACCGCCCTCGTCAGATTCAGCTCCCTTCATCTTTGCTTAATTCGGTTGTTAAATCGATGCTTCCGAAGCAATCCTTCCCGAGTAAAAATTCGATGAGGATGAGCCGCAGCTACGAAAAGGGTTTTCGAGGAATCCTACTCGTACCGTCTTGAAAATCTTGTCGTTTGCGTTTTGGTTCTCGCCGTATAAACTAGATTTTAGGGCAAAGCACAATCTATGTTTTGCGAAAATGAGGGGAGATGAATGAAAAAGAGGAAAAAAAAGAGCTTGGGTCCAACCTCAAACCGCCTTTTGCTGCCGAGAGAAAAGGCTTCCGACCTAAGGAGATAATTTGATTGAGGTTGTCGGTTTTTTGGGCAAAGGGAGATGGTTCGGGTCATGGTGAAAAAGAAGGGAGAAAGAAAAACCCAAAGTAGAGGGTGATTATTAGCGGTGGGATCGAGCGGAAAAGATCCTAAGACCGGACCTACTTTGTTGTGCAAGCTCCCTCGTCTTAAAGATTGCCTTAACATAATTCCTACAGCCGAGTAGGCTTCGGACAGGGGTCACCTAGCCGGCCCGTAAGTCCGGGGGCTAGCTTATTGTCAAGCCCTGTAGAACCAGCACGGTCGTGTAGGTTCCAAAACGGGTATTGTAAGATTTTATGGTAAGTTCCCATTTTCAAAATATAGGAATAGGTGAGTACATAGAAAAATCAAGCTTTGAGGTCATACCCATTGTCTATACCCTTTACCCTGTGCAGTGTCATACCCCGTACAATGCTCGACTAAATTCATATGTACCGAACTATTTATGAATTGTTTTATAATTCTTCGAAGTGATTAGGGCTTGGATAAGAGACATAAATCCATAGAGATGTTATGCATTGAGTTAGGCCACGCCATGTCCTTTTATGGCGAGGAATGCCGGGCAGTTAAACATGAGCATGCGCATCAGTGCATGGATGAGGCCAGTAGAGATGAGAACACTTCTTCGGATGTGCGACGAAATTGAAAGATAGGTGTTGCCTCGATTAAAGATGGAGTTAGAGAAATTTGCTTGGCATGGTTTAGCCATGTATTAGGATGCTCCAGTTAGGAGACGCGAGCAAGGGATGAAGCACAGGATAGAAGTGCGGGAGGAAGAAAGACCTCGAAGGATGTAGAAGGAGATAATGAGATATTAAGGGTGCGTTTGGTAACGTTTCGTTCAAAAATTATTCCGGAGAACGTAGATATAAAAACTATTTCTGTTCCTAAACAATTTTTGAAACGTAAGAACGCGTTTGGTAAACTTGTTTCTAGAATAGAAAAAGAACAGAACACGTTTAGTAAACTTGTATAATTTTTTTGTTTCTTTTAATTTTAATTTTATTTTTCCTTTTTTATTTTTTGTTTTTCCTTTTTCCTTTTTTTTTTTTTTTCTTTTTTCGTTTTTCTTCATTTTGGCCGGTCGTTGGCCTCGCCTTGGCTAGGTGAGCTCGAGCTCGCCCAGATCCGGTGAGGCTCTCCTCGCCGGGGGCTGGCGACGCTCCGCCCTCGACGGCCGGTCGCTGGCCATAGCCGAGGTTGGCGACCGGCCAAAGGAAAAAGAAGAAGAAAAGAAAGAGAAGAAAAAAATAGGAGAGAGAAAATTTGTTTCTCGGAAGTGTTTCAGGAACAAGAAATAAGTTTTTTTTGTTTCTTGTTTGTGTTCCAAATTTGTTCCCGGAAACAAAAAAATATATTTGGAACAAAAACGTAAACAAATGCGTTTCTGTTCTTTTTTTGTTCCCCGGAACAAAAAAAAGGAATTGTGTTCATGAACAAAAAAAATAAACACAAACAAACACAGCCTAAGTGTTTGAAGTTTTGTTCTTTTAGCGTTGAACTATTAGGAGTGAACATGGTTTTGGGTAGAACCTGGAACTGGATAGGTCCTAGTTCAGTTCCAGGTTCTAGAATATGTAAGGTGGGTTCTAAGTTTCAAAAATTAGAAAACCTATTTTGATAGGTAAGTTCCAAGTTTTATGTAGATTAGAATTTGAAACCTAAAACCTAGAACTTAAAATAGTTTTTTGTATTTTTCTTTGCCTTTGTCTTTGTGATATCCTATAATATTCAATGGCATCCGATGATGAGTGTATAATATAGAAGCACTAATCTGAGCTTCCATTTTATAATCGAGACTTTTATTTTATTATCGTTTCATATATTTTATGTGTCTTAATATAGGTTGTAGTTAGTGGATTGTAGCAGTAAGTGGTAGTCGTTAAATATGATGATTTATTACAATTGTTCGATTAATAATACAAGTAGAACCTAGGTAAACCATGGAACTGACCTTGGAACCCGTTGATAGGATGGTTCGAGATTTCAAAAAATGAGGAACCTGTTTCAATGGGTAGGTTCTAGGTTTCAAGTGGAACCTATACGGAATCTAGAATCACTCACTCCTATGGACTACACGTTTAGAAAGAATTTATCTATTTCGGAGTCATGATATTACAATACGTAAAAAGCCTTCCGCTATCTATGTGAGATAAAATCGGACAGGGTTTCTCTTATGGAGAGTCAAATATATCCGAAAATAGAAAACCGCTTGAGTATATTACAATGATTGTGCAAGATGAGGCGGATAACCCCTTTGTATTTAGTAAGTTCCCAGGTCTTGGGAAGCCAACGGTTTGGGTATCTTAAGATGTTAGAATACTAGAAAATTGTTCAAAAAATCTTAAACTTATTATGTTTTTTGCCAATTAAGTCTCAAACCTTTTTCACGTTTTAACAATTGAGTTAATCCGCCCAATTTTAATTGGAAATCACTGACGTAGACGTTGGCCATCTAACATCCAAATTGTATATAAATTTTTTTAAAAAGATAATTTTTTTTTTCTTATGTTTTCATTCCTTTTCTTTTTCTTCCAAGCCCGGCGAGGGTCGACTAGCAACTCTCTCTAGACTTGGTCGTAAAAAAAGAAAAAAATTATTTAAAAAATTATTTACGTTAATGTCTTTCGTCCTATGTGGCATTACCGACATTCACATCGGTGATTTTCGATAATAAATGATAGGATAAATTTAATTAGTAAAACGTGAAAATATTTAAACTCAATTGGTGCAATTAAAAGATTTATAGGTCTAAAACTACTTGAATAATTTTGCCCCGGTGAAATACATCAGCTTGATCATCCTTCAGATGCGCAAGTATTTCCGATACTTTGGGCTGCTTTTACGACCGGACTATCGCGTGTCAAAAAGGGGACGATTTCTCCCCCCCCTTCCATCTCTTCGTTCGAGGGTCAATCCTGGCTTCTTTCTCTGCCAAAAATTTTCAGAAATCCGAGCTCACTTGCTTTGACGGGAAGGCTTCCCTTTCCATGCGCTGCCACGACGACGACGTTGTTCCTTTTTTCCCCTCTTCCACTTGTTTCTAAAGCCGCCCCAGTTTCAAGCGTCGCAATCATGTTTGCTTGGGTCACACTTAATAAATTCGCAAACGATCTGCTGGGGGAAGAAAGTCAGAAAGTTCGATCAGTAGCTTGCCAAGTGGTTTTCTAAGCCAGTAGAATGTCCGAGACAAAATTTCAATGGGGACCCAGTTGGGACCAAAGCTTGTTCAATTTGATATCTGTGTAGAAAACGAAGCGTGCATGCATGCGGTGTCCTGGGGTCCTCAATACATAAATCTTATCCGCATTCTTCATCCATCTCGAGTGTGTATGTAGACTTTAAAAGGACAAATCAAATTGTCATTTATGAGTACTTTAGAGATATCTTTACACGAATACTGTTCCTCTGAAGAACGTCAACAAAATATCTTTTGAGCTATGGATCAATAAATCAATTGACAAAGGATGCGAAAGGTTCTTTGTCGATTCCGAGGTAGGATATGCAAATCCTATAAGAAAATTTAAAAAATCGAGACTAGAGACAATTGTGGTCCATTGCGTGAATTACGATTCTAGTATTTATAGCTACTACGAACAAACGACAATTAACAACTAAAGACAAAAGAAGAAACAAATACATCCTACGCGACTCTTAAGATTTAGCAACTCGTACTTACAAACAGTTAATCAACACCTTGACACAATTCCACAACTTGATGGTTACGCCTTCTCCACTCTTCCCGTCCAGCATCACTGGTTAGCTGTTGAAGTCCCTCGTTCCACTACTCGATGGCTGTAATAACCCGCATCTCTCGGTCTCTATCGTTAGTTGCTACCGAGATCTATGGCATCCATTACCCGATGATTGCGCGGGTTTCATTTCTTCATAACTACGTCGACGTGCCTTAGGGAATCGTGTTCGAAATTGTCGGCTGTATCACTTCGGTTACTACTTTGGATCAAGCTCATCATAGATTTCGTCAGTTGTGGCTTTTGTGGACTAAACCGAGCTTCATTTACCGATGCCCAGACTCCAGGACTTGGTTACTCGTTGTTACATCTTACATTGGCTAAAGCCATTCACTTTTTCGACTAATTATACCTGATGATTAATGGCCTTCAACCCTTGACAAATTTTACATCTATGGTATTTCACTCGGTCTTTCTTAGCCCGAGTCAACGGTCAAAGATTTAGACATTTTTTTGTTCGTTTGTCTAGGAAGTACATCAAGTAAACAAAGAGACTGATCGTTTAGAGAAAATCATCAGATTACATGAGTAAGAATCATTGTCTGGTTAGATTAAGGTATACTTAGCGGTGAGGTGCTCAATGATATCAAAATCAAAACTTTCTATAAGATATGGTGCAACAAAGTGTCAATCAACATATGGGAACAATCCTTTTCTTTCCCAAGGAAGCATGTGTTTTTTTTTTTTTTTTTTTGGGTTCCTTCCCTTTTTTCCTCCTCTTGCGTTAAGCGTGTTGTGAAGATCTATTGCTAACCAGTTACGGCGTATCTACATAAATAAATAGAGACAGTAAACTTTAACCGAACTTGAAAATCGAATCCCGCAGTCAAAATGCACATAGCAAGAGAAACCCTAATTCGATATACACGAAACGCAGTCAAGTCAAAACTGACGAAACATAAAGCGTTTTGAAATACTTTCATTTTCCTATGTGGAAAGCAAATTCACTATCATATACTGATGTGAACTCGAGCTACTTTAATGGTTAAAACGATTCATCGATAAGATTTTGATGGCAAGATGTGTACCTAATTGACAATGCCATCAAGCTAAACGTGGGCTAATGATCTTACATTCGGTCCTCAACCCACGGTGTCAACCGAACTATAAGCCCGAGTCCTTTTATCCCCTACCGCCACTCGGTCCGGACCACAATCTAAAGCCCGATTCTCCACAACCATCCTCAAAGCCCGTTTCAGCCCACCAAATTCACTCTCCCTCCCAGCCCACTTGATCCGCAAAATGCACCGGGTGCGCCCCGCCAGCGTCGCCATCTCGGCGCGAACCACCCTGGCCCCGAAAGCCCGAACAGCCTGGCCCAAGTCCCGGTTCAAGCTCGGCCTGTCGTCGCAGCACACCGTCGCTTCCACCAGGCCTTCCTCGCCGCTGCAGCGACTCAGGCTGGCCTCGTCCGACTCGCTGGGAAGCGGCCCCGGAAGCTCTGGGCCCGAGCATGCCGGCCCATCTCGGCGTGCCGCGTCAGCGACCTGGGACCTCAGCTTCTTCACTCGGTGGACCACTTGGGCAAGCAAGGTCGCCTTGTCCATCTGCAGAATTTCGCGACGGACGCAGCATATAAAGGACGCCTTGTTCAGAGAATCATTTCGACAAATATGGATACGAGTTTTCGATGAGATATGGACACTACGCTCTCAGGAATTCTTGAAACATTGACCCCAACATGATTGTTGCAGCACGTCGTTTGTATAGCTAACATACAAAGTCCTCTTTAGAGAGAGAGAGAGAGAGAGAGGTGTTTGATAGCCATACTTTGGAGGTGGAGGGGAGGAGGGAGCGGAGGGTGGAGAGATGGGCGTTGATTCGCTGCCTGCGCCTCCTCTCCGCTTCCTTGTGGCTCCGGCTTGCCGTCATTGACAGTTTCCTCATCATGTGACTCAGCGACGGGTCCGCGCTGTCGATGGAGTTCACTGAGGCTGTAGGGGGCTCTTGACAAGGCCGAGCTGGTCCGGCATGAGGGATGCCGAGTCCGAGAGGTCCCGAGTCCATTGGAGTAGCTCCCGAGCCGATGGCATACGTTTATATATGTCGAGTTAAATAACAAGAAAGATAAGATGAGGACAGCTTTATAATGAGAAGTAGAGGGTGAGAGAGATGAAGCAGAGAGGGAGGAATATGTGAGTGACAAGGAGGAACTGAGAGAGAGAGAGGAGAAGAGGAGAGGGGAGACTTTTTGAGTCCTGATGAGGAGGTCGGTATATAAATAGACCAATCTCTCTTCGTCTTCTTCTTCTTCTTGTTTTTTTCCTTTTTTTTAAATGCCAGAAAAACAAGAAGGTTTGTGAGGTTAACAAAATAATTACTGGTTAATTTGAAAATATTTGCATTAGAAAACTTTTTTATTTAAATCAATCTCGAGGTTAATTTATAACATTTGTATATTTGGTAATATGATCAACTGTGATGGATGTTGAATATAATAAGTGTATTCGTATAAGACTTATGTGATCTAAATATATACAGATGACGAGCGTTAGTTCAAACTACTAAGAGTGAATTCCAACATTGACGTCTTCCTTTTTCATTTTTTCCTTTCCCCCTTTTGTCCCATTTTGGCTAAGCACTCCATCAAGGAATCGAGCCAAAGCTCCTAGGGTTGGTGCAGTTGATTTGACTAGGGGTATTGAAAAAATTTCCATGTTAGGAAATTGAGAAAACTTATTCAAATCTCATCAACCTTGTGCAAATTGTCAATGCCATCTGCTTAGATTAAAAATCTAGAATTAACCAGTTCATTAAGAGTTTATAGGGTATTTCATGAGTTTTCACATAGTCGAGTCTCCATGCCCACATCCCTGGATTATAAGAAAAATTGGAAAACTTATCAAATTGAAGCTTAATTTATGAAATGCAAATTCGAGGTTTTCCATATGTGATTTTCCTTAGGACCTCTGGAAATGAACAAGGATACTTGATAGGGGTTATGTTAAGTTTGATAAATAAACATAGATGGGATTAATAGAAGCTCATTTAAATTACTTTCGAACCTTTTTTGGAGAAGTCTCTTTTGAAGTCGTGCTCCAGGAGAAGAGAGGTATATTTGGGGGGTCCAATGGTGATATACAAGAGGGCAACGCAGCACAAGGCCATTGATGGGTGAGTGATAGCAGCAGTATGCATGAGATGAGACACTCTGCATGCAAAAACTGAGCAGTGCACAGGACATGTCGTCTTCATCATGGTATCCTCTCAGCCTCTAGTTGGTGTTGAAAGGGGGCAATTTCTCAGCTATTCCTGGCTCTCTCTCTCTCTCTCTCTCCCCATCTTTAGTTCCAGAAATAATACGGTTGCTTGTCGGTTGGCTTGTGGGGGTCCATCCTAGTACATGGTCACATGCAAGTTTCCATAGATGCTTGTTGTGTCACTGTTTTTTTAACTTATTTTTTTTTTCCCTCTGCCAAGATTCTACTGGGAAACAAGCATATCGCAGATGATCATAACTGAGATATTTTCTACTCGTGTCTCTTTCTACCTGTTTTATATTCTTTGGAGGGGCTTTGCATGTTTTCTCTGCACTAATAACAAACCATCTGCCCCTTTATTTAGCTTCTAGCAAATTGGACTGGCTAATTTTCGGACGGTTTATCAAATCGACTGCATTTTATAGAGAGTAAAGTTGTATTCTCATGTCGAATATGGAGGTCATTGAATGATCAAATGACAGCTCATGATCTCGAGGATGCTTGTGAAAAGACGAAGTTACATCCACAGTATAATGTTCCAAAACAGTTTGGCATGCGTCTATTTTCTTCTTGTTCTCTTGCTTTGAATTAGGATGAAAAAAAGGGTACAAGAAGAGGAAACGAAGAGAGGAAAAAACAAAGAAGGCAAATGTACAAGACAGCCAACATGACCGATTGCCCTAAATTGGCTTCATTGCTGTCTGTCTTGTGTCATTGAAAACAGGGTTTTGCCCTCTTGTCGGATATGAACAAAGCATCCACTTGAAAGGACAGAGACACTTCAATGATCTTTCCTTCGTTTCTCTTGACGATATCGCTCGCTCGTAAATCTATAGTTCCCCCGACCAAATATATATATATATATATAGTTCCACTTGGTGAGTACTGAGGCGAGGGCATTGGGTAATACAGAGATTATAGAAGAAAAAGACATTTCGGCGTCTTTAAGATCGCCTGTGAAGGCAGCTTAGCCGACGTGCGTGGACGCTAGCCCCAACCCCACTTGACCGCTAAACCAAGAGAACAAAGACATAATCTCAACTTGTTTTGTTTCTTGCAAATACCCTCGTTCTTCAGGTTTTTGGCATACAAACTCGGCGTTTCAGAGTTTCATAAACATCCTCTTTCTGTTATGTTTGATGGTCTCGTTAGAATATTGTCAGGATACTCCTAAACTTTCGACGGATTGCATGAGATTATAAATGATTCTGTAGTTTTGGCTATTTTCTAGGTTTAACTAGTTTCATTGTTAGATTACTTTTTTCACTATACATATTGTTCTTGTATAAATACCGCTTCGGCGTAATATACGATTGATTCTAAGCAACATACCAATCCTTCTATATCATCTATTCTAATTCGGTATCGGAATCAAAATCCATAGGCTACAGAGTTCATGCAAAACCAATGTTTGCCTCCTGTGGTAATTCAAGATTTTGCCAATCATGTAAGAACGTTTGTACAAATATTCTGAGCTTTTTTCGGATTAAGTGAAACTGCAATTAATTTTGTAATTTTTGTTGTTTCCTCACATATGGTATGAACATGAAGGATCTAGAGTTGTAATTGTTTCTTTTGTCGCAAGATTCGAACACAGCTTGAATTGAAAAGAATAGCCATTAATGAAGGCTCAATACACACAAAATCATTGCATTTCATTATCAAGAATTCAAAGAGATAAAAAAGAAAAGAAGAAATGGTGGTTGGCCTGTTTGAAAATAGTAACACGACGCTTATTATTTGTAATTTTTTAATACAAAATTTGAAACAAAAAAAAAATGTATCTTTTAAGTCTCGAGATGTTATGTGAAAATTTAGTATGATTCTACAAATGTGAAAAGTCAAGTTCCGCCAACTGCAAAATCTATAAATATTAATATGACAAAATTACAATCACTCCAAACAAGAAAGGCCTAAATCGGATTTTCAGTATTTGAAAATTTGGCTGGGCCGTTATGGGGCATTTTCCAGCTAGAATAAAAGCCATTAGAGATCACAATTGTGAGTATATCTGCAGCGTTTTGACAAAAAAGGATTAGGCATCATTTGCAAAGATCAAAATATTAGGCGCTTGCCCATTCCTCTTGCCGAGCCGCGCCTTGCCATGCCGACAGGCTTGGACCCTTGGCCTAGTACGCGCCCCTCCCAATGCTCGATCCATCACGGTGCATATCCCAATGGCCCATGCCGGGCTTGGGACTGCAACGTGTCATTTGCCATGTCTGGCATTTGCAACTTAACCCAGAAGAAAGCAGATGTACTTTGCATCGAATCTTTTCTAATCCATGAAATCGAAAATTGAAGATGTCGCCTATCGTAGAAAGAGTGTGAGTAAGCAAATGCGCAGGGCCGACTCGGTTACGCCAAGTCAACAGAGTGAGGCAGTCCAGTTGAATACGAGTTCATGAGAGGGTAAAATCGAAAATAATGCAGCTGTCTTTGCTACATGTTCAAGGAAATAGATCTCAATTGAATATCAGAGAAAGGAACCAGCGATTCCATTTCTGCCCAGAGGCAGAAGTCAGACGGGACCGAAAATGTGAGCCTATGCTTCATTGTCCCATCAGGTGAAGCTTTTGAAGTAACTTCTAAGATTTTGGCCCTAAAATGCATGGCCACAACATCGCCGAAATGCGAGCGTACTAGATTTTCCAGGATGCAGTTCGTTGTCTTCCACGATGTGTCTCATAAGCTCGATACTTTTCCCTCTTGGCCTAGCGCCTGGACTTCATACCGACATGCACATTTATGTAAATGTGAAAAGCCAGAGGTGCCCGAGAAGAAAATTGCAGGACAGAGCACATCCAAAGAACCTGAACAAAATGAGACGATCCATGGAGTGACTAATGACCCACACGAGCATTTTCTGCGTCACGCCGTGATCCTGGTATCGTGGGGCATTGTACACCAGGGCCAACATTATGCAGAGGGCTCAAAAGTGAAACCCAAAGAAAGGTTGACTCAAGCACATGGTAATCACTTAGGCAAAGCTTTGAAAGAGGACAGACCAAACTGATATCTCAAACTCAGCATTAACATTTCTGATAGATTCTGGGCAAACAGTAACCACCATCTGTGGCAATCATTACCGCCCTCTAACTAAAGGAATGATTCTTTCGGACAAAATTTCAAGGCAGCATTACTGTGAATTAATGACTCAAAAGTAGGGAGAATATTTGCATGCGTTGACTAAGGTTAGGGTCTCTTAAGCTTTCCGGCTACCGCCTTCTAAATCTTTAGGTGAGACAACCAAATTAGATGTCAAGACAAAAGAACTATCAACACTTGGAAAAATCCCAATTCCTGTCCACCCCCAATCAAAAACTAAGACAATTGTGTTCTCCCTTTTGAAATGGCGACCCTGCAGGACTGACCAAACCAAGACTTCTCATTACTCGCAATCGCCGTGTGCTAAGTTCTTGAGCTCTTCCAGTTGAACTGGGAGAAGGTGTCTGAGATTTTTTTGGGAAAAAAAAAAAAAACAGAGTCACCAGCAGAAAGATAGAAATGCAATAGTTAGATGAGCAAAAGTAGCATCCTCACCGTTGCCCTTGCCGGCTTCTTTTTCTTCACCAACTCAACTTCTTTTGCAGCTTGCATCTTTGTTTCCTCCTTGGCGTATTTTATATTTGACTCGAGCTCCTTCTGCACATTATCTTGCTCAGTTTTTCTTTTGTTTGCATTCAGCTTCTTCACTGACCTCTCTAGCAAAGGGGATTCATTGATTGAATTCTCATCGACCCTTGTGCTACTCGGCTTGCAGTTTTTCCGGTTCTCCTCCTGCTTCAAAATTTTACATTCTTTATCATGGTCCATAATTTGGTCTTTCCTCTTTAACCCTCGAGCCATGCTATCATGTTGATCAACTTCATCATAGCCTTGTCGTTCATGCTGGCAAAAGCTCTTTTGCTTCTGTTCATTCTTCACCTCATTATGCTTCTTCAAGGATTTGCTTTCCACTTTCGACTCAATACTTGTGACAATGGCCTTAGGCTTAGCCGGTGGACCAAGCTGTCCTGAGATCCTTAGTTTTGCTTTTTCTGCTGCACTTCGTCCATACAGCTTGATTCTGCTTGATACACTACCTTGCTTCAATTTTGAGCTCCTCCTCTTTGCTGAAACAGAAGCATTGTCTGTGGTTGATTCATGATTTTTCTCGACCCAATCTTGATTGGGAGTTCCGATCTTCAGATGCTCAGTGCTCCCGTTCTTTAGCTCTAGACACTTGTCAATTCTCTCTCTCCTAGAAATGCCACTCTCTCCTGCCTCTACAGTTCTTGGTGTTGTCGGCAAACCATCTTTAGTATTTGATGGATCTTGATTGTCACTTAGCCTTTCTTTTCTGTGTGTCTTACTTCGTTGAAAGGTTCTCAAGGTTGCTCCTTCAGCTCTCTGAGAACCCTAGAAGCAACAGACTCTTCAGACAGGTACAAGCAGCAAATGCGCACCAAGAAAATCAGCCCAAAAACCATGCATACAAAGGCCTAGTATTTACCAGCTTCATCTTGGATCCCTCAGCTATTGGATGAGCACTATGTCCTCGAGTCCTCTTCACACTTAAATCTGTATAACCTTCTGCATCAGCATCTCCCTGGAACCAGGATTATTTACAACATCTCTAGAGTCATTATGAGCAAGTAAAAGTACTATAATAAAAAGAACCATTCTAAGCCAACCTACAGACTTCCTGTCTTCTAAATTCTGAGTCCTATCCTCCGTATCTTGATTTGATCCATTATCCTTGGAAGCACCATTCCTTCTCTCTGCACAAAACACATCAAAATCATATAATCAATAAGTGGTATCTTTACATTTAATGGTAGCGAGCTAAGAAAAATATGCTTCAAGAAAGCAATAATTTGATAGATAACTTATTCTCTTTCCACAATGATGGGCGGATTCAAACAAACAGGCAACGACTAAACAGGAAGTCTGGAACTCCTATCACAGATCACAGCTTTATACAGGGGAGCCATGCAAGTGTAGACAAGTGCTAAACCTAATGTAATTGCAAGGTGTCTTTTGTTTCCTTCAGAGTCAATCTACAGAGCGCAACATAGATTATATCTCATGGGCCGTATTAGTCAAATACCATGTCAAACAAATGCAGTTGAGCATGTTAGCTATTGAAAAGGTTGAGTACTCTGCATATCATATTCACAAAAGACAGTCCCAAATGAAAGTAACCGCCCTAAAGACTAGGACCCAATTTGACCTACAGTTTAGCTTGCTAATTGAGCAGGCTTTTGAAAGCCAGAATGAGCAGCTCAGATAGCTGGAAAAAGCTAGACATACCTATGCATCCTGACATTCTCTTGAAGACCCATCAAATAGATGCAGTTCAAGTGGCAAGGTAGTTAGGCCACTGGCTTTATAGTAGATGAAAGAATCACTAAACAAATCTATGTATATTGTACACATGGAGGAATCAGGCAACAGTTCAAGCTTCACCAGTTTCCATCCACAACTTGGTTAAATTATTTAGATGATGCTAGTTCACGAAGATAAACATTGTAGAAAATGCTATATGATATCACCAGTTTTCCTAAACTCCATTATTTGTCAAACAAAAGCAATTGTGATGCATAAGTTAAGAGAAGCATCACTGTGATTATGATATTATAAATATGAGTCATAGGTTGAAAATGGAAATCAATATTGCAGCAAGTCTATTTAGCATATGTAGTATCAAAATAAAGCTGGCTTTCCCTCCTTTCATTGAGGTAAAATCAATTATTTCCCACTGGGAAGAGAGGGACAAACTGAGTTAAATTTGTCCTATCCAGGACAATAGGATCTGTTGCTACTTACTACTCCTAACATAAGCTGGTGTAGATTAAACAAAAGACTTCAAGGCAGTCACTTGAAATTCGAAGCATCTACAAACACGACACTAATCTTTTTCTTTTTTAGCATTGCTGCTGAAAGAAACAAGCATTTTCTGTATAAACAAAGTATATAGCTTGTTTCTGCAGCTAAAAACTTTCTGCATGCACAAGTAAAGTCTGAGGTATCCTATGGTAAAGTCAGATTGAAGATGAACAGGGTGAACTATCCCGTGATTTAAAAAGAATGCATATGTCAAACTAGGTTATCCCAGCTGGTGTTTCTCCAAGCTACATAAGAATGGCAAGGCACCGAATGATCTCATTAGAAGTCCAAAATTTAGGAAAGAATTAGATAATCTGAAGAATGGCCCAGGAGAACATCAAAAAATAAGCAGAGATAAGTTAGAAATATTATTTTCTTCAGCACATAAATCAAGTGGAAAAGCCCCACCATTATAGTCAGAAGGGCTACGGACGTATTCTTTCTGGACATGATTGGCATTCTTAACCCATAATACAGCATTGAATATAGAGTCTGGCCTACCATTTGAAAAATGCATGAGGATTTAACATTCAGCCAGGATCCTATCCACCATGTGATACCCAAGGATACAAGAAAAGGTGTCACCAGAAGAAGCAATTCTGGGAGAGAGATAAGAAGCTAATAGATATTAATTGACATGGATATATTAGTCATGTAATACTGTTGAATAACAAGCCCTCAATTATCTATTTCTATTCTAAAAATAGAGATTTCTTGTGCTTAAGAATCCCTGATGACTAAACCAAGATTTTACAACGACTGCAGTTGTGGAGAGACGAGAAAGCAAAAGCCTATGGGGTTGCTTCTGTAACTGGATAACCAGCAGCAAAAACTGTCTTTACATTGGATTGCTCGGTGTTTTGATGATTGCTACATTATGGAATGCAACTTCTGTATTTACCTGTATGTTTACATCCCCGTTCCTTCAAATTGGCAGATGTTGAACTAGCAAGTTCCTATATCCAGAGACAAGTTGCAGTTAACTCCACCAGAAATTCAGAACTAACTGGGAGCATACATTATACTCCTTGAGCGCTATCTGTAGTAACTCAAATGAGAACACAAGATAAGCATACCGTCTTAAGAGCTTTAACAAATACATGATGATAGCTCCCATTATTCTGTTTGAGCACCTGAGTTTTCAAATATACAGAAAAAGTTGGCAAAGGTAGAGGGCAATAACCAATACCAATGATTCAAAGGACTTTAAAGGAAAGGGAAGGTGTCGTTCTTTCAGAACTTTGCAGCTAACTTACACTTTCAAACTCATTTCGGCATTTAAGAGGATCCGCATACAAACTACAAAATAAGAGAATTAATTAAGCATTTAAACGCAAGAGCAGTCATAAGAGAGCAGGCATATTGACTCACTGTTTGTAGCTCCCATACAGCCGTACGAGAACTTCACCCGCTGACCTATTACTGGGTTTATTGCTCTTACTCACAGTGTCGCCATCAACAACCTAACAGAGAAAGCATATTAAGAAAATGAATACTTTCCCAAAGTAACGAGCTGTGGAAGATAGCCACTGCATAAAAAGCAATTCAAAGGTTTAATGTCCAGAACCACAGAAGCATTCGACAAACCTGTGCCGGCCACCATGAATCACCATTGAGTCTGACCCAAATCAAGCTCCCCGGCACAAAATCCCCTTTTGATTGAGTAGATGTACCTTCCATACCAGTATTCCCGGCAACTGAAGATCTAATGCTTGAAGGATTACCTTTCTTCATAGATCCTACCAACATTACAAATAATACATCAAGGATCATCGCCAAATTCTTCTCTTATATCATCTATTAGTTCTCCCTTTTCCCTGAAACACTATCAATTAGGTGTCCCTGGCAACAAAGAGAAGATTTAGTTACACTTCCAGTCATATCGAATCTATATAAATTTCACTATGTGAAATTTTCCTAAATTTCTAATTTTGCTTATTATAGCTTTTAGAAGATGAAGACCACCCCTGCAACTTTCCTTTCCCTGCACAGTCATATATAGAAATACTTTCGCATAATCATAAGCCCCCACATCTTGTCTAGGTATATGAAAATTAAAGGACTTTTCTCTAAGAGATCCACACATTTCCTCTCAAGTTTCTCCCTCATTTTTCTCAAACTCTTATCCAAGTCTACATTTTTCTTGGATGCTTCTATGTCACTAGAACATCCTTGTTGTACCTACAAACATTATTTACATATACTGATACCTTCTAGCATCTTCTAATCAAAGACTCTCAATGAACTGCTTCATCTCGTCCATTTTTAATGAGTCCATATCAATACTTTGTCATCAAGCAAAGTAACTTCATCCTCCATGATGAATACCATGAATATCAATCTCAAATATCTCACCAAGAACATCTCTACACTATTCATCGTCTCATTTGACCAAGCAGGAAATATCATAACCCACTCTCAATTACATAACAAGTCATAGACTTCTTCAGCTGCAGAAGATGTATAATACAGTTGTTTTCACAACTAGAAAAGAAAAAAAAAAGCGCCTCCAGGTGGCCACAAACAAATCTAAATCTATAATCTCATGAAAGAGATCCACGAAAAATTCCACCGATTCATTAAGAATTACCCAAATATGGCATCAGCTAATCCTTATTATCATTAGATCCCCATAGACCATTCCAATCACAGCTTGAAAGCTTGTTAGCCACTAGATTTACCTCATGCAAAGCATAAACCGTATCGTTTCCAAAAGAAATGTCTTTTTTGGTCTAAAAGTAATGTCTTTTTTGGTATTTCGATAAAACGAGGCCATCTCTTGACCACAGCCACCATCAATACGCAGTGCATTTTCACCTTCCCTCATTGCGCCTAAAGCCTAGCAAGTGCAAAGCTAGTAATCGAACCGAAAAAACAGGAGACAAGGAACTGGAGATGGAGTCATACACATGGCAAGGCACTATGCTAAACGCTTAAACCTCGCTCTCATGTCCAAGTTCCAGAACTGCGTTTCCACGACCTACATGTAGATACCTCAAAAGGCGATCGCCATGGTCATATGCGAGAAATTATCCGATCGATCGCATTCCCACCAGTCCGACGACTTTCGTCAAAGCACATTTTAGGACTCGCAACACACAAGTTCGTCATCCGCACCGTCATCGTGCACGCGCAAAGGCAACGTAACGCAGCCGAAGGGTGGCTCTTCGCGCATGGAACGTCACTCCCAACATCGGCGACGAAAGGCAAAGCAAAAGAAGGAAAAAAGCGCAGAATGCCGCACGGGAGCACCGATTCCGGTCCCTTTGCCGGCGGACTTCCCGAGCGACCGATGCTCCGACGAAGGCCCCCGGCGCGGAGACACTCGCGGCGACAGCGACCATAACAGGAGAGGGAGATTTGAAATTGCGACGGCGAGCGATGAAGCGTCGTTACCTGCGGATCGTCTTCCCCGCCGGCCGACGGAGAGTTTCCGAGTTCCGAAGAAACGGACGGACGGACGTCTTGAAGACAAGGAAGAGCCGAAGAGACGAAGAAAGAAGAAAGGGGGAGGGAGTGAGGAAACACAGGAATGGAATAAAGGTCAAAGGAGAGTCGCTATTGAAGACGGAGAAGTCGAGACTTGGGTGGGATTCTTTTGACCATGTCACCTTCAAAAAAAAAAAAAAAAAGCAAAAAGGAGATACGATTGATTGTAATAAGGTTAACATCATAAATAACCATGATAATAAATTTATCGTCGGTTAATTTTCGTGAAATTTTAGCATCCGATTACTGAGCTGGATAACACATGACAAATTCGAATTTTACCCTCCATTTATCGCATATATAATAATTAATGATTTTTTTATATTAATACAATAAATAAAAATTATGAAAAGCAAAGTTGTCTTACCCATTTGTGATTTTTAGTAGTAAAAAATTTATTTGGGATAAATTTATCATAAGTTTACCAATTTATGATTTTGATGGTAAAAAAAAAAATTAGGTAAATTTATTACATGTGTATTAGTTTGATTTTTTTTTAGTATTAGCCCTTAAAATAAAGGATAATAACACCGGTTTCCAAATTTTGGGATAGTGTGTAATGTTGTCCTATAAATTTTAATTTATTCAATATAATCCATAATTTTTTGGTAAATATTCAATATAGTATTTAAGCTATATGAAAACAACTAATGTCATGCTTTTATTAGTTCAAGTTTGGGACAACATTAAACATTTTCAAATAGTTTAAGAATTAAATTGAACTTGTACCAAAATTTTATGGATCATGTTGAACAAATTAAAACTTTAGGGACAACATTACACATTATGCTAAAGTTCAAGAACAATTTGTGTTGTTTTTCCTTAAAATAACTTAAACTTCTCTAGAAAGAAAGTTGATACCTTAAAAAGCTTTGAACACATAATTATGATAAATTTACCTTAAATTAATTTTCATCTCATGAAATGAGTATCTCATGATGCTTTTATTTTAAATTAATTTTTATGTTACAAAAAGAATCTCAAATTGGTACGTCATATACATTTGTATCCAACTAATTTTCATCTTGTAAAAAAAGCCAAATTGGCACCCTTGACAAAATGTTAATGGAAGGTAAATTTGGATACGTGAAACTAATTTAGATTTTTTAAAGGAAAATTAGTTTGACATAGAAACTTGTCTAAAAGGAAACGGAAAGACATAAGCTTTTGGCCAGCGTGGAATCTTATTTATCCGATGCTAATGAGTACTCACAACACTAAAGACAATCTTTACACGTTCGAAAGTTAGGAGCAACATTTTACTTTCTCGACATTTTTATAATGTTAAATTTATGAAAATTGTAAACAAATCATAAATTCATATGAGATGGAAGTTACAGGTGTTTTCGAGTTGGAAAAAAGTCAAAGTGCATTAACGCAAAACAAAGGATAATCTAAATCTCGTTAATCCGATGATGTGGAGTACCCATTCATCTATTGGCCAACGTGGATCCGATGCTAATGAGTACTCACGACACTAAAGAAAAGCTTTACACATTTGTTTGTGCTTTGCAAAAAGTTAAAAGCAACATTTTACTTTCTCGACATGATTTATAATTATTTGAATTTGTAAGAATTGTAAACAAATCATACATTTATATGAGGTGGAAGTTATAAGTGTTTTCAAATTGAAAAAATTCACAGTGCATTGACGCAGAATTTAGGATAATTAAAAAAACAAAAAGCCAAATCCTATGCAGTTAAACTTTCATAATTAAGTCAAAACTAGCCAACTTCCTTTTAAAACCATCGATGGGGACCACGGGTTGCACTTGAAATTTTGTAAATTTTGCAATGACTTGCAAAATAAATTAATTGAGTCAAAATCATTTCGACTTGCCATTGTTTATTACTTTCATATCGAGACAATAACTTATAACTACATGAGTTGTGAGTTTGAAACTTTCTAATGCTCTTATCTATTTTTAATTTGATTGCATCAATGCGATTAGATATGTTAATAATTATGGGAAAGATTAGATTGCACCCAAAAAAATAAATAAATTGAGATCCCAATTGCAAAAAGTTACATAAATAAAGAGGAGAAAATGTGAACTTGATTCCATGTTTGCGCCCGTCCGTTGATGGTTTTCGGTTCGACCGGTCGGTTCAAATCGTGTAAAAAACCGGATTAAACCGGCCCGTCTAAACCTCTCTCTGCCTTCAGGTTCTCCTCTGCTCTCTTTCATTTCACTCCATCAGAACCCTAACACGCGCACTCCCTCTCTAGCGCTAGCGCTGTCCTCTCGCTTGCCGATCGCCTCGCCGGCGACGGGGGCGTGAATCGCCGGCGGCCGCCGCCCCGACCCGCTTCGACTCGCCGTAGCTCGCGACTTTCCAGGTTCGAGGACTCCGTCTTTTCTTCTTCCCCTGCGCTTGCGTCTCGTTCTCATCGGAGTCCCGTATCGGAATCGTCTCGTCGCAGGGACCTTTTTCGCCGCCCGCGCACTTGTCGCCGTCGCCGGAGCCGTCCGCGCGTCTCCCACTCTGCGGCGGTCCTCTCTAAAATGTGCAGGTGAATCCCTCGCGACCTGCGATTCGAAGTTCGTCTGCCCGTTAAAAGCGATGGCGGACGTGTGGATTTGCATAGCGTTTCGTTGCGCCAAGCTAATCCGTGGGGACGCATTTGCTAACTGTGTTAAACTTTTTGCTGAAGTCGTTGTTCGGGAACTCCAACGCTTTTCGCATGAGCCGAACCTATTTGGCACTCCTGTTTCGGTGTGGTATGATTACGGCACGGCAGCATGACTCGATTAAGTTGTCCATTCGAGCCTACTTGGATGCTGTTCCCTAATCTCTAGTTAAAATTTCATTTGCCATGCTTCTGTGTTGAATCTTAGTCTCCAAGATCATTATGAATTCAATGGGATGCTGTTTGTTTGGAGGTTTCTCATCGTAGTGGTTGGTTATGCATCTGGAATGCTCTTTAAGTGGCTTGGAAAATACACTGCCTCAGCTATAAAACCGCTACAACTTCTTGTTGCATCTTTTTGGAGCATGGTTTGTATTTGATGTCAAAAGAAACTTCTTTGTCTCCCCTTTTTTGTTTCAAGCACATTCTATGATAGCTTAACCTGTTATGCATAATTGCAAATGACTCTTATTGGATGCAAAATTGACTATTAAAGCATGAATAGTAGGCCTTTGTTTATTTTTTATGTGCATAGATTTGATACATTGTATTGTGGATGTGAAGAGTCGAGTTCCAGTATCCTTGTATATCTCGTTGGTAGGATTTATATGTAGCATCTGTAGTTGGAACTGATTCGATATCGTAATGTCAAGGTTGTATATCAGTAAGATAGCTTCAAGAAGAAGAGGCCAATTATTTTTTTCTTTTTTTACAATGAGATGGGTATTGGGGAAATGTGGAGATAAATTGAGCAAGTTATCTATATTCTGCTTATGATGAATATGTTTTGATAGGTTTAGACTACATTGAGTTAAGGAAATTGTACGAGAAAAGCAGTGATGGTGGAAGTGTGGTGGCCTTTGCTTGGAGCCGTGATACCTGCCATTGTCGGTGGGCAAGCTTGGAGGTTAAGGAAAAGGCGAGCCGAGGAACAGAGATTGAAGAGTGTGAGAGGGCGAGAAAAGAGTTCGGAAGAGATATTTGTCTGCGAGAGGGTCTGCACTTCAAAGAGGATGCTGAAGAAGGTCGGCTCATTTTCCAAAGACCCAACTCCCGATACTTGTGTCACTGTTTGTGGTGTATCCCAGCTTGATGCTTGTGCTGATGCATGTGCAAGAACTGTGTGTGTTAATCAACATCAAGTGCCCAATTGGAACGATATTTGTCTTAGGAGGTGCCAGAGTGAGTGCCTGAGGCTCTCGAATTCCTCTGATGCATCTTAGTAGTTTATACCGTACCCTCTTTATTACTTGTGCAAATGTTTCTTCAATCGTTCTGCCATAATTTGTTTGTCATAAATTATGTTTTGTTCCATGACGGCTGAGTTGTCTACAAGTATCCACCACTATCCTCTTGGTGTTGGCATTTTCTTGTGTGGTTTCTACTAGATGACTAATTTGTTTCATCTTGGATTTCCTGGAGTCACTTTGGTTTTAGCTCCTTATCATTCCACGGATTTTCTTGGTATTCTTCTTGCTGAACTCCTCTAGGTGCTTTGTGAAATGCTGATCTTATTGGGATGACACTGTGTGGCTCGCTTGGGGCCCTCTATCCATACCCTCTATCCAGATAAATCAAGAACTCAAGGATATTCGAGAAATCTGGAGATTTCTGGAGAAGTCTTAGAGTTCTTTGATAGGAGAAGCTATCAGGTTCTTGTTATGGGAGGCTCAGATGTGTTGGAACCAGCATCCCAATAACACACGACTGGGCCTGTTACTCTTACGTTACGACTCTCTCTAGTGCCCTTACACGATGCTCGTTGTCGGAGGCTTGACTAGATCTGCTATTAACCGTTCGACCTAATTTGGGACAATTTAAATGTGTAATCGCTGAAAGATCCATAGTTTTTAATTTCATGTGATGCCTTCTTGTTTATGAATGATTACACCGAGATCGCTAACCGGAACAATTTTATGATTTCAAGGAAAGTAATAAAGAATATTGGCAGAAATTGAGATACCTATTTGCTCTAACGAGGCCTATGTTCTTACCTTTCTTCCTTTTATACGAGGAGGGAGAGAGGGCAGCCCATCCCGAATGAGTTGTGATGAGCGGGTTGTATCTATGGAACGGAGGATACGGTCACGTCACCCTAGTTCTACCTGTATATTGCAATTTAGGAAGTTTATATACATGATGTTGTTATGCTCGAGAAACAAGTTGGCAAGGGATTCTATTGCAACATGGCTTGAAGTTATGACATTATGCACGATGTGGATATCGTCACTCATTTATCTCTAAAATACCCTGCTCGACAGCGAAATCATAATCTAATAGGAGATTTTTATGGCAATAATTGATCTCTTGCTTTCTTCAATTTTTTTAATGAAATGGTCAAAAGTAAAGAATATGCTTAATAGATGCCCCAAAATGCTTGTTAGCATGACCCTGTTGTTGATAGTAAATTGTACCCAAGTAAATCTTGTTGCATTCTTATTTTGATTTAAATGTCGAATTGAGAGTAAGAATAAAATGATAGTTCCCCAAATTAGATAAACATTAGGTCTCACCCCCAAATGGAAACCAACCCCTAGCTTCAGAGAGAGATTATGCATCTTTTGAGTAGTTCACTCGAATTATTTCTAAATTGATAACAGAGTTTCAGATTTGCAATTGAGGCTTGGACCTATTTGGAAGTTCCCAATGCAAAGTAGGCATTTTATAGGCCTACTTTAAGCTGAGGCATGGATTGGCCATCTTTTAGGCCTCATTTCTAGCAGCTTTGTACGCGAGAGCTCCTTGAATCTTTGACGAACTTCTCAAGGCATTCTCTAACTATTCTCCATCGGGGGTGCCCCGTCACGCGACAACACAGAACTAGCTCCAAATCCAAAAATACAGATCTCGATTGATTTTTACATTTTACGTTTTACTTATTAATTTGCGATTCTCGCGCATTGATTCTTTTTTTTTTCCTCTAACTCAAGATATCTGAAACTTTCGTTATGTATAAATATTGATACTTAGAACAAAATATATTTTTCATAAATTTTAAAAATTCAGATAATATTTGGGATCAGATAATATTTGGGATCATGGCGGAATTTTTTGCACTGGACTAATGCCAAGCAAACAATGGTTTCAAAGACAAAAACTTACCAAGAAAGTGAAAGAAGCCGGAACCAATGGGGTGCAAAGATGGGCTTGATCGTGAGCAGAATATTCAAATTCGACCCCATCCGGACATGTGAACCTTAGTTGTGTCATGATCGAGAAGGCTTGAATCAAGGAATCTTCTTTTGGACCAATACATTAGCCGATTGTTAATATGATTATTGCAAATCATTGTTTTTTTTATTCCCTTTGTATTTGGTACTTAAGTATAGTAGATTTAATCAAACAATCTTGTTTTTCCAGCATTCGAAAACGGATTAAACCAACGGAACAACTTGAGACAGTCGCATCAAAATCTATCCACGAATTGATTTTGAAAAGGACATAACCCAAGGAAAGGATCGAGAGGCCAAGGCAAGAGGCCAATGATACATAGACAACCAAGAAGGCCGAAGCTCCTTTTTGGACCATCGGAAGAAGACCTCTACCAGAATGTAATCCTCCTATCCATGTCTTATGATCGGAACATAAGGGGGCATTCGAGGAAGGCGTATCGAAAAGATTTTCCCATCAAGTCTTTTTCAAAAGGGAGGTGAATAAGCCGAGAGGTACGTGGAACGATTCGGTCGAATCGAGCACGATAGAGGATAAAAACTTTCGGGGGTTCGAAAGGATGCTGAGCAAGCTAAAGTACGAGGAACGTCTCGGTCGTTTCGAGAACAATAAAAGCACGAAGTGTCAATAGGTATCTAGAATCTCGAATAGAATGTGCCGCGGACTCAAAAGGAACATTAAATAAGATAGGGGTCCTCGGACCACTTTAGTCGTTTCGGGTGCACGGCCGAGGATGCCCCCGCCTCCCGTACTATGTTTTCATTGATCGATGTGTCGACCTATTTCGGACGTCGATGCATTTCGTATTTCACATGTATCAATGATTGAGAAGTGGTTTTGAGATGCTAAGGAGATCAGCTTCATGCAGGATATGGGACATTCATGCTCGTGCTGTGAAGTGTGAAGTCACAATGTGTGTATTTGGAAAGACGTGTAATACTATACTAACACTTTGAAATTGAAATTCAGTGTGCATGAGAGGAAGATTATCCAATAAGTCATAAATCTATTAAATAGCACTTGATTTAGTCTCAAACTGCTTGGGAATTGTTGAGGTGGATGTTGGCTATTTTACATGATACAATTAGTGCTGACATGAACAATTCTTACATTTTTTACATTTTTTTTTTTTTTTAACTATTAAGGGCCAATAGCCTTGCCGCCCACGACCGATGAGGGCTCGTAGGCCCTCACTCTCGTGGGCCCCTTAACTATGAAACAAAAAATAAAGAAGAAATAAAAAAATAAAAAAATTATCCACATTAGCCCCGACTATGCCACATAGGACTACTAACGTCTACGTTCTCCATTTTCGGCCAAAATTAATCGAAATGACTATATTGACAAATTGATAAAATTTTTACAATTGAATCAATATAATTGAAAAGTTTATGATTTAATTGATTGCCATAATATAAGTTTAGAATTTATGAACAATTACTCCATATGTGTGTTTGCATATAGGGCTGTGTTTGGTGGCCCAGATTTAAGTCTGGATAGGATGATAAATTATTTTATTCGGTGTTTGGTGACATTCTTCGGACTGGACAAATCCAGACACATCCAATAAAATGT
This sequence comes from Eucalyptus tenuipes, assembly GCA_014182365.1. Taxonomy (NCBI): domain Eukaryota; kingdom Viridiplantae; phylum Streptophyta; class Magnoliopsida; order Myrtales; family Myrtaceae; genus Eucalyptus; species Eucalyptus tenuipes. The sequence goes on from CM024542.1 coordinate 43,402,094, forward strand.
CAGATAAGAAATCTAGTAAAGGAGGTGGGATAAATTTGGATTGGATATAAAATTTAAAAATTGACTAAAAAATTCATGTTTTATCTTTTAACAAAGTGATAAAGTGACACGTCATATACTGCTTCCCCAACATGCCCGCCCAAGGACCACCACCGAATTCACCGATCATTATCACTTCTGACCACCGCACGATTGCCATCACCTCTGACCACACCAGTCATCACTGTTGGCCGGCGATTGTGTTCCAATGAATGAGGGTGAAAAGGGGCCCAAAGATGATTGTCGTGCTAGGCTTGCATAGATCATCTTTTCCACCCTAGAGGCATACGTCCTTCACATTGAGCCTAACCTTTCATGCATGGCTTACGATCCGGTTTTTCACCTGCCGGTTGACGAGGAACATCCAGCACACCATTAGATTCTTGGCAACCACACTCTTGAGCGTCGACTTCCAGCATCAAGAATGTTGCAACAGCACACTGGTGTAGAACCTCCTCCTGCGACCCAACCCATGACGCACACCTTCTCTGCTATTGCCTCTCTTAGCCGCTTTCTTCGGCAATGGAGTTCGGCCGTACGACCCCCATGAAGTGCCTCCTACTGTTCATGAGGTCGTCCAAAAATTACATGAACTCATGTCGATTAAGAGACGTCATGCTCCCATGGTCCACTTTCCAGAGATGTGGTCAAGACTCAAGAGGGCTTGAGTCTCACATACTACCTAAGCAAAGTCAGAGATGGAATTTTCAAAGATTTTAAAAGTTTTTCGTATGAGAAGGATTTTCAAAGATTTTCAAATCTTATATTTAGTTGCAAATTTTTAAAAATTATCAAAGATTTTTTGGAAAGATTCCCAATCCTATCTTAAGTTGCACCAAATATACGATTGGATATTTTAACAATTCGGGCATATGTAAAAGATTTCAAATCTCCTTTTATCTTATCTTATTTCAATCTGAATTCAAATGGCCAAATGTAGCATAAGTGCCTATTAAATACCCTGCAAAATTTGAACTGAATGTTTTCATAATTGTAGCTTTTGTGAAGAATTTGTTCTTCAAATTTTCTCAAAGTTATTTTGCATTAAAAATTGTGGCCCCACCACGTGATATACATATTGTTGCTAATAACTACAGTAAAAACTTGTGCCACGTAAGGTTGAAAAGTGATAACGATTGTCTCTAATTTGGTACTCTTAATAGATTGATAGAAATTGTTCAACAAATTCTAAACTTATCGTACCGAAACTAATTCAATTCTAGATTTTCTAATTTTACTAATTTAGTTTTAAACATTCGTGTCAAATTTTACTATAGTTCTTTCAGCCAATTTTTATTAAAAATCACCAATATTGCAGTATATCACGTAAGACGACTAGTGATAACTAAATTGTCACCAAGTGATTCTGAGAAAAAATTGACTAGAAGAACAACCTTGGAATTTCTCGTAAAGATTTAAGATTAAATTGAAAATAATTTGAGACTAAATCAATATCCATACAATAAGTTTATGACCGATAAGGTAATTTTCCTTCATATGCAAAATTTTCTGACAGCTATTGTCATGTTAATATAGATGCATACAATTTGTTAGGCATCCAAATGTTAATATGGCAATATATGAAAAGGGTATCCGTCCTAAATTGAGATAACAATAATTTCATTTATTGGGAAAATCGCCAGAAAAGTCCTAAATTTATTTCGTTGGTGCTAGTTTAGTCCTAAACTTTTTGACTCAGTACCAATTCAGTCATTTCGACTAATTTTGGTTGGATATTGATAACGTGGATGCCCACCAGCTTATGTAACACTACTGGCTTTGACATGGACAATTTAAATATTTTTCCATTTTTGTTTTTTTCTCTCATTTCTTTGTTCTTCTTTTTGCTAATGACTAGCCACTGACCATAGGCGATCGCTAGGTGGGCTAGCCTTGCTTGGTTGTGGCGGGACCCGGCGAAGGTTGGCCTCGCCAAGCTAGGGCAACATCGTTGAGCATCGTGTTTGCCTATGCTATGGCTAGGCGAGGCCAGCTTGCATGGCCATGGCCGATGGTCAACAAAAGGAAGAAGAAATGAAATAGAGAGAAAAAAAGAAAAAAATTCGTAAAATCATTAAAATACAATTAAAAATTGTTCACGTTAACGCTGTTGGTGCCTTGTAAGCGTGTTAATATCCATGTCAGCAATATTTGGCTAAAATTAGCCGAAATGACTGAATTGACATCAAGTGAAAGGGATTAGGAATAAATTGCTATTGAATCAAGGTGTTTAAAACTAAATTGATACCGATACAATAAATTTAAAACTTTTCTAACACCTTTCCCCATTCAATTATAATATAATAAGTAATGGCTTGAGAAATTTATGTAAATAGTAACTGAATTAACGATAGCTACTTTATTTCGTTACACATATCAATTGAGATGATTATTTTTTAGCATGGGATCCATCACATACTGATGCGGTAGTTAACTTTCGTTTGCTTAAATTTTTTATTAAGTAATTTTTGACGAAATCTTCCTAATGCTTTTACTTTTTAAGATTAAGGTAAGTTGGCTTACTTAAGTTTGGTCGCTTGCCTAAATCCTAATCAAAGCGTTATTGCCTCTTAAAAATCAACTTAATTTTTGTTTCTAAATCAACTTAAATTGATTTGCTTAAGTTATCATGTTAATTATGATATTTTTGCTAATTACTCAGACAGAAAACTAATATTTTAAACTTTTTGTCCTTTCTATCTTCATATCACATTTTTCTGTCACTCTATGATTGGCTGTGGAACACTTGGAGTCTTAATTAAATTGCCACATGGCAAACTTTATTCATATTTCTTGAAGGTTTCACTTTACAATATCGGATAAGATTAGATAAGATATTGCGTGCATGAGTTAAATTTTCCTTTTAGCTTTTGTGTATATTAAAGAAAAAACAAATCCTTCATAAGGCGATGTGCGACTTAATAATAATAATAATAATAATAATAATAATAATAATAATTATTATTATTATTATTATTATTATTATTATTATTAAAAAAAAACTCTAAAAGTATCATGACCATAGTAAGGCACTTATTTTAGTATCGAAACTTTTTATTGAATCACTTTAATGCCGCTTTGATGAAAATGTAACCATTTAAGTGCCTTAAGTGACAAAATTCCAACAACTCATTTGATGTGGCTTTTTTCTTTATGAAAATTTTAATGTTTATTTAGTTTTCTTATAGAAAGGAAAGTCCAACTTGAGCAATGGGTAACTCATTCCCTTTCGTTCTCATTTCCCTCTCTAATCTTATAAGATAATGCTTGGCTTGAAGCTCAAGCTCTCAGAAAGTGATGATTCATCTTCAATGGCAACCAACCCGCTCCAAATCGACCCCAAAAACCTTTTCTACAGCTCCAACCCCACTTTTTGCAGCAAGCGCAACCCATTCCCCTCTCCTCCCCCCCCAACCCCTTTCTCGATATCACCAATTTCATCTTCTCCTATTCTCACCGTAGCTCCACCACTTCATTGGCACCTGCTTCAGCCTCTGCGTCCCCTTTCGCGAGCTCTAGCGCTCCGTCGATTCCCTCCCCTTCCGCCCCTCTCCAAGGACGATGTCGTCCTCCCCCTCTCTGCCAATGCCAACTCCATCTTCTTTCCCATCGTATACCTTGCCATCGTGTCTCTCGGCGCTGTCATCACTATCATCAATTAGTTATACCTTGCCATCATGTCTCTCGGCTCTTTGTTACTATTTATCCTAGAAATCCCACCATAAAAGTTGTAATTCCAGTGAGATTAAATCACACAAATGAACTAGCAGGCCTCTATTGCAAGTTTCAATTACTAATTTTGCCTCAAAACCACAATAATGAGGTTACGGAGGAAGAGGTTGAAAATTTCCCCAGATCATCTATTGTGAGGTCAGGGTTCGAAGAAGAGGCTGAATCTGGGGCAATCATATGTTAAAGGACATCGTTTATGTCACTTAGTGCTGACTCACTATGCTGGGAGCTATGTCGGTCAGAAGAAATGTTAAACTATCAGCACTCGGATTTTTGGCCTTTTAAATCGGAGTTGATACTTACGTGATCTCTTTTTTGCCAAAAATGACATTGAAGTGATTCGTCGAAAAATTTTAACATTAAAGTGTGCGCCGTACAAAAATAATGAAAGCTCTAGTGTCCTTTTCCCTCTTTTTTTTTTTTTTTTTTATTGAATAAGTGTGCTAGAGATCTTAAAACTTGTCATAAAAATGTGATTTGAGTTTTAAAATTTTCAGAAAGTAAAACTAATTGAATTGGTGCAATCGAGTCCTTCAATTAACTCTATCCAACTTGACTAACAGAATATGTTTTATTTTATCAGTTTCCTTCTCTTGCACGTCATTATCTTGCTAAAACATTAAGCATAATACTAAAATGACTATGTTTTGGTCAAGACCATTTTTTTTTTAAAACCCAAATCCAAGTTAAATTAGATTAAAAAGGGTAAAAGTTAATGAAAATAAATGGGAAACAAAAACCACAGGATAGATCTCTCCCGTGGGGTGCACCGTCCCACCATCACCAGAAAAAGCCAATGAGGCTGGGAAGATCACCAACTGGCGAGGGTCGCTAGGGCCTCAATGATGCTTGATGACCCTCGCCAACCATAAGTGAGGACCAGTAATCGTCAAGGCTAACCCTATTTGGTGATGGTGCGGCAGTCCATAGGACCCTCTTGCTTGGGTTTTTTTTTTTAATCATTTTCTTTTTATCTTTTTAATCTTATTTAACTCAGATTTAGGTTAAAAAAATTGAATTTAGACCAAAATAACATCCTTGTAGTGTCATGCTTCATATATTAATAACAATGTTAGAGAGAGTATACAAAAGCACGTGAGCATTTTCCATTAGTCAGATTAGACGGAGTTAACGGGAGGACTTAATTGCATTAATTTGACAAATATTAGAACTTGATTGTAGTTTTTGAAAGTTTTAGAACTTATTGGCTTTTTCATCATTTTAGAACTTCTAATTCATTTTTTTTTTTTTTTTTTTGATTCAGTATTAAATAATCCATATAAGCTCCTCCATCAATTGTTTTTGCCCCAAGGCTTCATCTAGTATTACTATAACTCACCAACTTGGAGGATAGGTAAAGGTACAATAGAATTATAATAATAGCAGAAATGTCCCCAGTAGCTATTACAAATACTAGCTTTATCTTTTCAAAATAAAGTGATCCTTAGTATTACATGTATATCGAATTATGTGATTTTTTTAATAAATAAAAGGGCATAAGGGGTGACCAACATAGTAAACCTCTATTCGTGTATTATATACATATGTTGTTGTAGTTCTACTAACATGCCCGAAATCACAATGTCCCTTACATAATGTAACAAAAGACACAAGCTAGTTAGAGATTTGTTCATGACATCACTCAAGCTTGTAACCTCATGGAAAGACAGTATAACCTTTTATCACTAGACTATCGTGCTTGGTGATACAGACTAATGTAAATTGCATTAGTATGTAGCTAGGTTTTACTTTAAAGGTGCAACCTATGTAATTCACAATCAAACAGTATATATGTTTCCAAGGTAGGTTTTAGTTCATAATTGATTCAGATTTTAGTGTTTGTGTAAGTTCACTTATGCAGTTTTTACCAAAAAAATTATTTAAAATTTTTAAAGACACCAAAGAACTTACAAAATTAAAAGGATAAATAACACATATGGTTTATGAACTTTGACAGAGACTAAACTGAACTTGCATCAAAAGTCCAAGAATCACATTAAACTAATTAAAATTTTAATAACGACATTGCAAATTATACTAAATTTAAGGGACTATATTGATAAAATTCAAGAATCATATTGCACATAGGACCAAAGTTTAAAAACTATTTTTGTCACTATCCCAAATTGAAAAAAGTATCTTGAATGTGGACATAATAAATTTCTTTTTTTAAATAGGAAATTTAGTGACAAATTAAAAGTATAAAGGTACTATTATTGAGTTGATTTTCACTATATAAAGATATTATAAAATATTACACCTTATAAAAATAATTTAATAAAAAATGATAAATGAAAAGATCTTTATATCAATCTCTTTATGTTAGCATCTCAATCGCATCTACTTGTGATCGACATTTTCATATTTTTCTCCTTTTGTGCTATTAATTATTTTCTGTCATAGCCACTTGGACTGATAAAAAAGTGACCCTGAAATGGCCACACTCTGACATGATATGATAAGCGGTTGCTTTGAGGTAAGATAGTTACGGTAACCAGCCAGAAATAGAGTAATTCAAAGCAATGAAATGATGGCTAACTAATAAATGCGCAATGGCATGGACGTGCCAATCTTCCTGCTCATAACTTGGGCCAAAGTTATGCCATTTGTACATCCTCCTTCATACAAATTCGGTAGGACGGACTTTAAGTCTCCTTAACTAAATTCGAAATGAGGGGAGGTTCATACAATTTGTCCAAGTGTTGATCCTTATCATAAATTGTCATAATTACACCCATGTAATGGTAATTCCTATATGAAACATCGAAACATTTAAACAGTTTAAAAGTATCACGTTACGTATTAAATGATTACAAGTCTTGTGAGGAATAATTTGTTGAGAGATTATATAGAAGTTAATCAAAAAACGAATGAGCTGATACATATATGTCAGGGGAATTTGAAGAGAAGTGATGAAAATTAGGGGAAAAAAAATAGACAAGCTTAACATATTGAAGATGTCATCTCAAGTACGGCAACTTTTACAGATAATTATGTAATCCAAAATGTAATTATAAAATCCTTCTCCAAAACATAATGCTCGCGCTCTAATATTCTTTTCTTAGTCTGTTTACAAAGAAAAGAAGAACAAGTTTGAACTTACTTGATAGCAGTAGGGTATAAAACAATGACAGAGAGATCACATGTCCTTAAAGGAGAATTACCCTTCACCAAAATAAAATAAAAATAAACAAATAAATAGAGAGTTTATACTTCGTAGGTGCTAAAAGAGTTTAAAACACACTATTATGTGGCTAAGCAATATATTTAAATGAATAAGTTAAGGTCCTAAATTGCTTTGATTCTGGTCTCCCCGTTCTGAAAGATAGTTATTGAACTTTCTTAGGCAAAATGTAAATGATAAAGATATCCCTCTTTGGCTATAAAAGAGAAGAACGGGTTTCCTTTCTCAAGCCCACACGCTCTCTCACACACTCTCTCCCTCCCTCCCTCCCTCTCTCTCTCTCTCTCTCTCTGGTGGCTTTGTTTTGTTTTTGGCTGTGATCAGACAAACAAAAACCATCTGGTTCGGCGTCTGAACAAGGTAAACCACAACTTATAAGAAGAAAAAATTCAAGAAGAATCACAAAACCCGCAGATCTTCACTCCTTCCCTCAATTAACTTGCATTTTCTGGGTATTTTCTTCTTTTTGTGTGTGCGAGTGTGCGTTGTGCTCATGGATCTGAACTGGTTTGCTGTTTTTCTAGGGTTTTCTGGTGACCTTTTTTTTTGGGTCAAATTTCTGGGGACTTAGTCTCACAGAACTTTCACCATAGGACTCAACATCTTTTTGTTGCTCTCGCGTTATCAATTTCTAGGCCTCATTATGTCTTACACTAGGTAAATATTATTAGTTTGTTGACCTGGGTCTCGTCTGATTTCTTCTTCTTCTTCTTCTTCTTCTTCTTCTTCCTCTTTCAACAAATAGAAAAAATTTGAGAAGGGATTCAAGGAAGATGGCGAAAGAGAAGATAAAGATAAAGAAGATAGACAACTTGACGGCGAGGCAGGTGACATTCTCGAAGAGGAGAAAAGGGCTGATCAAGAAGGCCGAGGAGCTCTCCGTTCTGTGTGATGCTGATGTGTCCCTCATCATCTTCTCAGCCACTGGCAAGCTCTATGATTTCTCCAGCTCCAGGTACTCAAAAATTAATTCTTCATAAGTCTCTAGTTTTTCATCATCGTATTATATGCATCCCTTAGGTATGCACGCGGTGTAATGCAGTGTATGTGAATATTTCGGTACTCCGATTGTGTCTTGAGAGATCAATATGTCTTGGTCATGATCCGTCATAGGCACACGTAATTTGTTGCAATTCCACACAAATTTACAATGTATAGAAACCTAAAATATGTAGATCGAAAGTTGAGATCTATTATCTTACGACACGCATGGTGAAAACTTCAAAAGAACAACAAGAGAGAAAAGCACCAGCGTATTTCAGATTCGGGACTAGGAATTAGGAGGAAGAGGAGAAGGAGAAGGAGAGAGGAACAGAGTCGGAGAGAGTTTCGTCTTACTCTTGAAATGGAAGCATAAGGAATCTGCAAATATATCTACAACAGTTTGATGCTGCGGTCTCTTTCTCTTGTGCTGAACACTTGAGGCAGAATCTATGTGTTCTCTCCTCCAAGCTTTGTTTAGGGTAAGTTTACAAACACTTACAATACTGAACACAAGCAAACATGCACTATACTAAAGGCAAGATGCTTTTGTTCAAGATTCTACAATCCTCATTCAGCACTTTTACAAACATGTACTTTACAACAAGTAACATATACCCCTTGGTACTTGGTATAGACTTTATCAAACGTGCCCTATTACTCAACTTTCATATCTTGCCTCTGCTATATTTCGATGCCCGCTACTGCAAGCTAGTTAGTCTTGGCCTAATCTTCTTATGTTATTGAGGCAATACCTGTCACAGATACAAAACCTAACCCAAGGATACCATTAACATATATCTTTTTTCTTTTTGGACACGCATAAAAAATGATGCATGTACATAAATTTGACTATGCTGAAATTTCATCAATTATAATACGGTGCATTGTACACACAAATCTTGATGTTGGTCACTACACTTTGAATCTTTTCTTTTATACAATTAGGTCAATAAGCTCCAAGTTGATTTTTTATCAGGTTTGTTCATCTCGCCCTAACTGTAAACTCATCCACTAATTGTTCAATATCAATCAATTTAGACCTCCACTTGGTTTCACCCGAGCTTTCATCTTGATTGTGGATAGATCACCCAAGTTCGGGTTCATAAGCAATGACAATTACCCTACGAAGACTTTTTATCTGAAGTTCACCTGCGGTCACTCAACTTATTGTAGACATCACATGTGGTCAGCCAACTTAAGGCTGCATCATCTTCTATGTTCGATATTGGGTTAGTTAATGGTTGACCCTCGAGATGAGTGACTTCATTGAACACAAAATCAAAACTTACCGGCTTAGTGGTCAAAAAGGAAAAGTTCATTGGCTTGATTGAAATAAGCAAAAATCTTGCATCTTATAACATTAGATACGATGGTCCTAAGCATGACATTAGAAGGCTTTATCTAGATCTTGGGATCCTTGGGATGTAAAACTCAAAGAGGGTACTATCGGGTGTAGGGTAGAAAAGACGATACCGTACCAAATTAGGTATGCGAGGCGTGCTATTATGCTATAATAAGGAACACATCCTGGCAGCCCACCCCACAAGAGGGTTTGATTGAAATTAGATGAAAATCTTGCGTCTTATAACACTAGATACATAAGTAAGATGTTGAGTTCTGCATATACTTTGAGTAGCATTTTCACTTTCTAAATCTTCCTTTGGTTTTCTTTTTTGGGTCCTTTTTCTGTGAAGAATGGAGGATACGCTAACGAGGTATTATGGTCTCCACTCCAATAAAGTTGAGAAATCGGTTCAACCATGTGTTGCCCTCGAGGTGAATCACTTGCTTAGATATGCCTTCAACGTTCTCTTAAACTTGTGCCTTATTTTCGTGAAACAAGACACATATCCTCCTGGGGAAGTCATTCTATTACACTGACATATTCCTCTTCAGATGCGCGAGTCTTGCATTCTTTATCTTAAAGTATAATACTGACATACGAAACACCGATATAAGTCAATTGGAACGATTTTCATATGTAGGATTTAACCTTTTCTCATGCTTGTTTTTGTTGTCTTAGATAGAGAACACCAATCGGGAAATGTTGCATGAGGAAGTGTATGATCAGGCTCATAAACTGAGGTGCATGCGTATGTTTTCCATGCTAGTTTGAGTCTGATATATGTTTCTTTTTCTTCTTCCTCCTTTTGGCGGATCAATTAGATTTACTTCCCATTTCTTCTACAAGCAGATGAAGGGAGAGGATCTGGAGGGGTTAAACGTGGAGGAATTGGACCAATTAGAGAAGAAACTCGAGGCGGGACTGAGCCTCGTGATCAAGAATAAGGTTTCTTCTTTAAATATTTTTCATTTGGGTTTCATAAGAACCAAAAAAAGTGGTCCCTCGCGGGTGTTTCTTCTTGTTTCACTATTTTGTCTCTCCTCATCTTGGTCGTTCATCTCTTTCCAGGAAGAGCAAACATGGAACGAGATCAACAAACTGCAGAGAAAGGTTCGTGCACCCTAATTAGACCTGTGTGTGCGTCTTTCATTATAAACATTGCGCGATTAGGTCGGCTGTCCAAAAAAATAATTTCATATGCTGTGAACATTGCATAACGTTAAAGTACATATTCAATTAGCTCCACTCATGAAGATTTAAGATTTGGTGAAGGTTATCATGAATATAAAGACTATTCTGTTGTTTTGAAGACTTTTCCTCCCGGAATTGCAGGAAGCACAGTTGATTAAACAGAACAAGCAACTGAAACAGGAAGTACGATTACTTCCTGATAATTGATATTAGTCGTCAATAATTTATGTCGATGCACTTTCTCTTTAAAAAGAATTATCACTGTCGAAAGGTGGGTCATTTGATTTCGATAAATTGCAGATGAAGATGATTTTACATCAAGAGAAATCAGTGACCGTGAACTCGGAGTCGGTTAAAGACGTTTACATCAGCCGCAATAACATTCCTCCTCTGGATGGCGATGGTCCTAATCCCTCAAGTTAGGGTGAGCAAACAAGTAGAACTGATTTACTGAAAATGAATACATGATATATCTTGATGCTCTTCATTTTATTCTTCTGTTAATTGAATTTATGTTTGCCTTTAGATACTTTGCTATTTGGAGAATTTAACAATTTTTAGCCCCGGCCTCTTGGAGCCAATTCTTTTATTTTTGAAGTTCTAATTAGCTGATATTATCGGGGCTAGGTAATGCGTCCAGCTATTAAGATGGATAGCTTTTCATTTAGGTTTCTTCGTGGAGAAATAGTATTGTCAAAGTAATTTATACATGATTTTTGGAAAAAATAGTGGTCCAGAGTATAAAAATCGACTTCGATTGATGTTCTTTCTTCTTCTTCTTCTTTTTATTTTTTTTGGGAAAAAGCCAAAAAAAAAGCCCAAATTTTGCCTCGAGTGACAAATTTACCCCAAACTTTGTTTTGTGAAGTGAAAAACCCCGAATTTTGCAAAACCGTGACACATTTACCCCAAACTTTTATTTGTGACACAAAAAACCCGAACTTTCATTTGTGTGACACATTTACCCTAAATCATAGGGGCATTTTGGTCTTTTTACTTTTAAAAACTTTTTTTTTTTTTTTTTTTTTTTTTCTTCGCCGGCGTCCGGCGAGGGCGGCCTCGCCGGCGTCGGGCGAGGGCGGCCCGACGTCGGCGAGGCACCCCTCGCCCGACGCGAGGCGAGGGCACCCCTCGCCCGACGCGGGCGGGGCGGCCCTTGCCGGCGTCGGGCGGGCCTCCCTCGCCCGATCCGGCGAGGGCCCCCTTGCCCGACGCAGGCGAGGGGTCTAGCAAGGGCACCCTCGCCCGACGCCGGCGAGGGCACCCCTCGCCGGCTCGGGCGAGGGCGACCCTCGCCGGACGCCGGCGAGGGCTGCGAGGACGCCGGCGAGGGCAGCCCTCGCCGGACGCCGGCTTCCCTCCGCCGGCTCGGCGGGGGAAGAGAGAATAAAAAAATAAAAAAGAAAAAGAAAAAATAAAGAAAAAGACGAAAATACCCTTAATGGGGTAAATGTGTCGCGGTTTGCAAAAGTTCGGGGTTTTTCACGTCACAAAACAAAGTTTGGGGTAAATCTGGCACTCGAGACAAAGTTTGGGGTTTTTTTGGCTTTTTCCTTATTTTTTTTTGGCCCACCTATGAAAATCATTACAAGGGGGACGCTAGTTTCTCCCATAGAACCAAAGCCTGTGAGTTACAGTAGAGTAGGTTTGTAGACTGCCCGAGAAGGACCATCACCGGCCTATTGTCTGCGATTCAACTCATCATCATCACAAATTCCAACACTTTTTTTTTTTTTTTTTCTATTTTGCACTAACCATGTCACTTCGGTTTCTAGTTTGAGAAACCTTTCTGCACTAACCATCATTTTGCAGGCTTCCTTTCCGAAGCTGAAGTCTCGGACAGGAGACAGCCAACTGGTGCATTTTCCTGCAAGCAATCAATAAAGTATCGAAGCATGTGACTTCAATAATAACAATAAAGGATTGAAGCCCGTGATTGCAAATAACTATTCTATAGCTAGTTGGTGATGCAACTTCTTATATTGATGAAACTGCAGTAACGATTTTCCATTTAAAGAATTTGTACTGTATTTTCTTCCTCACTTGCTCTAGACAATATCGATACAATGATGTACCGTTGAATCCAGGAGATAAGTTACTCTAATTAAATATGTATGTGTCAATATTAGTAAAATCTATATGTTACAGTCCAAAGGTTCCCTATGTACGAAGGATTGTAAGTGATTCAAGCAGATTGGGTGAGCCTCTCTAGATTAGGGGCAGATAATGTTGTAAATGTACGCTAATCTAGAGTGTCCCTATAATAAATGTGGATAGTTAGTAGATTGAATTTCCATCATAAAATTAAGCTGGGATCTATGGCTATAATATGAGAAGCACTTGTCTATAAAAGCGTCTCATCTCCTTCATTTGTATCATCTCATATGTAAAAAAAATCTAGAGCTTCTCTTTTTTAGAGTATTTCATTTGTATCATCTCATATGTAAAATAAATCTAGAGCTTCTCTTTTTAAGAGTTTCTCTGTCTATGATCAATCGGCCTGTGACCGACAAAAAAAAAAAAAAAAAACTTGCCTGTGACACATGCACATAAAATACCATCCCTTAGTTAATTAAATTTTGGAAAGGCTAATGTTTTCCTTTTTAATTAGTTGGCTACAAGTTATGGATTGTCATAATTTGTAACCTATCAATTAATAGAAGCATGGTTGGAAGAAATAAGGGTGTTTTATAATTGGTTATAAGTAATCTATCCTTTCAAAATTCAGCTCGAACTTAAATTAGAAAGCATTATAAGAATTGGTGTTTTACATGGTTGAAGAAGCTAGGTTTTTAATGTTAAGAGATTCTACACTTTATTAATGTGGCGCCACATCCTAGTAGTAATGTGTTGTTTGGGAAGGAAGAGGGGGGAGGGAACTAAATACGAAAAGTTTGGTGAACTTTTCGCTCTATTGGGCTAGTGGAAAAGTGTTGAGAATGAAAATCTGAGTGCAAATGATTTCAAAATTTTTATGAAAAGATAAAGAAATGAGAATTCAAGTTTATTAGCAATTTTCCTTTTCTTTTGCTTCTCCTTAGATCTCCCACGCAAAGAATTATTTTCGGTGAGCACAAAAGAAAGGGAAATTTTTTTTTAAAAAAAAATTCTCATATGTCCTCTAGTAGATAATTCTAATTAGAGACTAAGAAAATTCGAGTTGGCTTTCCTTATGAACATAGGTATATTTATAAAAGAATGCAATGGTTGTAACACATCTCTCCGATTTATTTCTTTTTTGAGATTTCACATATTGCGAAGCGTTATGAATTCAAAACTTTTAACTTATTCAAACTTGATAGGCTGCGTTTGGTAGTCGGGATAAAATTCAGGATAAATTAAAAATTTATCAAATCCTGTGTTTGGTGCTTGTTCAAGATAGGATAAAGTCGAATATAAGGGAGATATAGACTAAATAAAATTATTCCATAGTAGAGGTTGGATAAATGTGGATAAGATTTCTAATATCTATAATAAGAAAGTTATTTTTCTTGAATAACAAACTTATTAAATTAACAAAATTAAAATTATATTTCAATATAAATAATATTTGAATTATAATATAATAAATTCAATATAACAAAAAATAAAAATTTAGTTATCTTAATTTAATCTTATTTTTATTCATATATTCAAATTTAATTATACTTTATAACATAAATTCAATATATAAATATAAATATATATTACATATTCTAGGAATAATAGTACAATTCACAATTTAATAAAATTTTATTAGAGAATGATGGAATGGGAAGAAAGAAATAAAAAAGAAATTAATTAAAAAGAGAAAAATAAAATAAAAAAGAAATTAAAAATGAAGTAGGTAAGAGTGTGGCGAGAGATTTTTAATATTTTTGTTTGTAAAATTTTTGATTCATTTATATTAATATGCAATTTATACCAAGTAATATACAAGACATAATGTAAATATATTCAATTTTATTATTACAATCACCAAATGATAGATAGGATATAACAAAATCCCTGAATTTTATATCCTATCATATCCTATCCTTATCCTAATTATAAATCTGATTGACCAAAAGTAGCCAAATAGTAAAAGTCAAATTGTAGATGTTATAAGAACAAAAGTAAAAAATAAAACATTCTCATGCACATAGTGGTCTTTTCTAATTGTAGACCTTATGGTTCCTAGAGGGCTTCTTGTTACATGTATGATGGGGATTTCATCAAACCCGTCTATTATTCCACGATGTTATATGCAACTTTACAAGCCTACGTCAATCAAATAATACTTAACTTTTGTTTATTGAGCAAATTCCAATTAGCTTTGACTGTCACTTCTTCCAAGTCAAGGGTAAGTGTGGATTTTTTGTTATAGATAATCCTCAATTGTATCTTCTAACTACAAAAATCTTTTTGATCAAATCTGTAGATTTTCACTTTTTCTTCTTTTGTCGCTGTCAATTTGCTTCAACTCAGCTAAGTCTGACTCTGATACTTATTGTTACGGAAAACAAGCTCCAAAAATAAAATACATGGAACAAGAAAATAAATTGGATACCAAATTTACTTGGTTTAGTTGGTGTGACTTACATTTATGGAGAAAGTAGCACATAATTCCAATATATATTAAGCGATACACATAATCAATTCAAACCTTCAAAATATAATTCACAGAATCATGAGCACAAGCTCCTCTTGGATCCCACTTTTAACATAGAAGGGAATTGTATCTAGAAGGGAAAATCTCTTTTTTTAGACAACCTACTCTATTCGACCAAAAAAATAGAAGAAGACAACCTACTCTAATTAGAAAATCAATTCAAATTAGGAAACCTACTTGAATTAGGATAGATTCTTTTTTGAATTAAAACTCAAGACATATTTCCAACATATTATGTGATAAAATATAGATGAAAATAGGGAAGACCAACCACAAGAAGGACGATAAATGGAAACATATTCTTTGCACTTTCTCAACCATTCCTGCTTACGGGAGTTTCTTGCCATATGGGTTAAGCCAATTTTGCATCAGTTTGCTCTCTTCATGAGTTGAAAAGTCAGCCAGCCTTTTCATTTACTTTATAAATATTTTTTCAGCGTAATGTTTAAAGTGTAATTTTCCTATTATCTCAACGTTTATATGATATTTTCGTATTATTTTGCTTATGATTTTAGTGGATTTAGGTCATCAAAATTTTGTTATCATATAATAATTCACATGTCCAACTTCTGGGTTTTTACCTTTTGGGCTGCGTTTGGTAATGCTCTTGGAGGCCGGTATTTCTATTATTTTGTTTCTGGGAGTAAAAATAGAACATAAATGTGTTTAGTGAGTTTTTTGTTCCCGGGAATAGATTTGGAATAGAAACAAGAAATAACAAAAAGTTGCTTCTTGTTACCAAGAAGAATTTAAGAAACAAGAATCAAGCTTTTTTTTTTTTTTTCTCTTCCTCCTTTCTTCCCCTAGTTGGTTGTTGGCCTTGGCGCCGGCTGGTGACTGGCCAGAAGAGGCTTGGCGACCTCGCTGTGGCTAGGGAGGTTCCCCCGAGCCTCACCTGGCCACCGTGAGCCTTGTTGGCCACTGATGAGGCCCCCCCAAACCTCGTTGTGGCAGGGTGAGGCTTGGCCTCGCCTTGGCCGGGTGAGGCCGAAACTCTCCTAGCCATGGCAAGGCTCTACCTCATCGGTGGCCGGGTGAGGCTCGGGGTGACCTTGCGGGTGGCCGGCGAGCCTCCCCGAGGCCGACCTTGCCGGCCCTTGTATGGCTGGTCACCGACCGGAGACTCGCTAAAGGAATGAGAAGAAAAAGAAAAAAAAAAAAAAAAAAAAAGAAAACTGTAATAAAATTATTAATACATTAAAAGAAATTCTAAGTCATAAAAATTTATGGGGTCATACCAAACACAATTCTCTCTTGGGAACATAAATTTTGTATAGTTACCAAACACATTTAAATGCTCACAAACTGTTCCCGGGAACAGAAATAGAAAAACATGTTTCTGAAAAAAAATTGTTCCCTAGAACAAAAACGTTACCAAATGCACCCTTGGTCTTCCGAATAGGTTATCCAATTATTACATTCATGAAGTTCCAATTTCTTGGTACTCAATCATATTTTTGGAAATTTCAACTTTTGGATGTTCACTTTCTCAATTAAGAAGACTTATCTTTTGAATCCTTTTTCTGACGTCCAAAAATATGATTGTTTTAAATTACTAGATTGATTGCGTATAATATCATGTAATGATAAATTTGTCAAAACATGATGTAGATATTGTTTTGTTTTAAATTGGGCAGTTAATCCACTTCATCATTTCTCTTCTTGGAAGTTCCAAGCATATTTATGCAGATCCATATGTTTCAAGGTTCAACAGATATTAGTCTGGACTTTTGTGCAGATCCATGAGTATCGAGGTTCAACAGGTATTAGCTTAACGTAGTTCAAACAATTTTTAATTCATTGTAGCTTTTCTAGTTAAAAAATTGTTTCGATCCCATAGAAGCCAAGTGGCGAGGCTGTCCCTTCTGATCAGCCAATTAAGAGGAGTTTCATGACAAAAGATGGATACGCAGTAAGTTGGAAAGATTTTTGGATGGGTGAATCTTGTATGCCCAATTGCCCATATATACGCAGATACTTTTCCCCGTAATTCACTGTTTGTTTGGGCATTAAATTTCCTCATAAAACCAGAATTTCACATGTCCAACTTCTGAGTTTTCTGCCTTCTGGTCTGCAGAAATGGTTATCTGATTAATATGTCCATCGAGCTTCAATTTCTGGTACTCAATCTACTTTTAAAGTTCCAAGTCATGCAGAGAATCCATTTACAGAAACAAAATCTATGGGAATTCCTCAAAGAAAGCGTCCCTTTTCAATATCATGATCCTTTTTCTAAGTCTGAATATAAAATCTCAACTACAATGTGCATTTTCCATTTTAGGGTTGTTTTAATGATTACATTGTTGAACTATTCTAGGATATTAATTGTCTGTTCAGCCCATTCTCGAAATCTGAGATTTATCTTTTGATTCCATTTTTTGACGTCCAAAGATATGATTGAATCTCAACTACCAATGTGCATTTTCCATTTCAGGGTTGTATTAATGATTACATTGTTGAACTATTCAAGGATATGACTTGTCTGTTCAGCCCATTCTCGAAATCTGAGATTTATCTTTTGATTACATTTTTTGACGTCCAAAGATATTATTTTTTTTTACATTAATAGATTGATTGCATATATTATCAAGTAATGATAAATTTGTCAAACATGATGTAGTTTTTGTTTTGTTTTGAACTGCGCAGTTACTACACTTCATTATTTCTCTTAGGAGAAGTTCTACGCATATATATATATGCAGATCCATACGTTTCAAGGTTCGACAGATATTAGTTTGGACTTTTGTGCAGATCCATGAGTATCAAGGTTCAACAGACATTAGCTTAGAATAGTTCTAACAATTTCTTGTACATTGTAGCTTTTCAAGTCAAAGAATTGATGTCAATCCCACAGAAGCCAAGTGGCAAGACTGTCCCTTCTGATCAGCCAATTGAGAAGAGTTTCATGACAAAAGATGGATGAGAGTAAGTGTACAGCTTTTTATTTCATCCTCATACGCAATGTACAAGCATTCCTAATGAAATAAATTTATGTAGAGACATACAGATGCGATTGGAGCAAGGAGGAGGTGGGCATCTGATACAGTAGAGAAAGTGACGAGTTCAGTTCCTGTTACAAGTGTGAGAACTTCACCAAGACTCGGAGAAAAGATGGGACAAACATCTAACGCAGTACGTGTTCTCAACTTAGGAGAGTGTTGCTACATCAGCCAAGGGGACCAGAGACTTTCACCAAGGCTTCGAGAGAATGTGAATAATATTACTCCGAGGAAAGAAGAGTAAAATTTTTTGGTGGAAAAGTGAGATACATTCTGTCTTTATAGTATTTATGTTGCCCGAACGATGCCTATGCTCTTACTTTTTTCCCCCTTTCTATGAGGAGGGAGGGCGACTGATCCCGAATGAATTGTGATGAGTTGACCACTTAATTGGTCCACCCTCCTCAAGATTCAACCTTAGGTGGTACTGTGGAACGATAGATGTGGTATCTCATGACCCCAACCAATTCTACGGGCATATGTTGGAAACCACGAAGTCTCTGTACATGATATAGTAAATGCTCGAATGACAAGTAGGTTAGGGATCCATTTGCGACTTGACTCGAGGTTATGACTTCATGTGCAACAAGAATACTGTGACTCCTTTAGCATTGGATTACCACGCTTGATAGTGAAACCATATCATCTGTCATCAAATGAAACCAACACCTAACTTTAGAGAGAGATTTTGCATATATGACTAAATCATGTCTAATTTAATGGTAGAGCTTCCGATTTTAGATTTGAGGTTTGGACCTATGTAAAAATCCCGATGCAAAAGGTAGGAATTAATGGACCTGTTTGGCTGAGGATGGAATTGGCGGACAAAGGGAAGCATCATTTTGAGGCATTTCTAACAGCTTTTTGTGTGAGAGCTTCTTGAATCTTGATGAACTTCTCAAGGCATTGTCTAGCTATTCACAGTCGAGGGTGCCAACCAGCTCCATATCCGAATACATAGGCATGTCTAAATTGATTTTTACTTATTGCTTTTCCTCAATTAAAATATTGCAATTCAGTAGAATAACATCCGAAACTTTAAAACATAAATGTTGACATGTAGAATAACGTAATTGGTGGAAATTTAGATAATTTTTTAAATTTTGACTGGATTTTTTTGCTTTTGCTGATTGCCAAAGGAATACTCAAGGGTTTCAAAGACAAAAGTCATGTCGATAAAGTTGAAATATTCGGAACTAATAAAACGTGAAGATGGCGTTGAATGTGGGACTGGTAAATTCAAATTCGATGCCTATCTGACTCGTGAACTCTAATCATGTGTTAATAGAATTCTTGACTTGAGGATTCTTCTTCGAAAGCAAAACATTATCCGATGGATGTGTTCAAATATAAGAACATTTTGTCTTTGACTGGAAATATAAGAACTTTGATACGCACTCTATTTGAACATCATTATTTCTTTATTTCCTTTGTGTTTGGAACTTAAATAAACGTTTATCACGCAATAAGATGCTACTTTCGAAGTGTTGCTTTTCACACTAGCAAAAAAAAAGTGGGGTTTTTCAAGAAATAAGTTTTTGGGTACACTTATGGCTTCTTTTACTAATTGGATTCTGGAGTCCGGTCCAGAATCAGCGCGACACTGTCACTAGTCGCATTGGAATCTATCCACGAATTAATTTTGAAGAGGACATAACCAAAGGAAAGAAGCGAGAAGCCAAGGCAAGAGGCCGTTGAAATACAGACAACCGAGAAGGTCGAAGCTCCTTTTTGGACCATCAAAAGAAATACTTCTCAGGATATAATCCTCCTAATCTCACGTCGAAACGGGAATATAAAGGGCTTCAAAGGACGAAGGGTCAATGGATAGGTAGTATCTCCAGTAAGAAACCTCTCGCGGACACGAAAGGACGGAGAGAATAAGCTTTGAAGGATCTGCGAGTTGCTAGACCCGCCTTGCCATTTCGTGGACTCGAAAGGGCGCTGAACGAGCGGACGGGGAAATTCTCGCCCTCTAGTACGGCGTTGCCATAGATTAGGTCTGGACGCGTATCATAGACACATACACCGATGAGATCAGCTCCGGGACAGGATGGCGGATGTTCATCCTCGTGCTGCCACGTGTGAAGTTGCAGTTCCTGCAATCAGAAAGACTTATCATAATTTTCCAGCATCTTGAATTTGAAATTCACCATGGCCACTTTATGATAAGATGCTTTGTCCATATATAGGTATGTGGAATCAGTCGTTTGTTTCAACAGTTCTAACTTTTGCATAGAGCAATAGCCATCACATTCGATTTGCGTAATTTTGATTCTCAAAGGAATTTATTGTTGGGAGTGCATAACACGCGATGTGCGGTTCTCTTCTAGAGGTTGGATCCTACCTCAGGCTAAGCGGTTTCTAAAGTGGATAGAAATCGATATCTTTACTTGAAGTGATTGTTAATAAGAAGCCTAAGTTTGAACCCATCAAGATATTCAATTGAATCTACATTCACTAAAAAAGTGTTTCACGTCATATCAATTCTATGATGTGGACTATCTATTACAATTCACACGTACATCTTAACATTTACATCTCTTGTTTATAGAATTTTTTTATGTAATGAATGATAGCTCTAGTTATTCTCTAAATTTATTTATATTAAATATATTGACCCATTGTGTGATGTTAAATGGACTTACTGATGACTATAGCATGTTGAAAATGAATCTCATTTCTCTTTACATTGGTATTTCTCATGGGCTGTCTTATCACCTCAAAGAACTTTAATGAAGGGATTGAAAGAAATAATTCTTTGTCAATAAAAGTTTTTAAGCTGAACATGTCAGGCTTGCCCCTTTCCACTTATTAGGGGATGGGTTTGAAATCTAGGTACTCTAGGGTAAAACCCCTATATCTAAGAGGATTTATGCACTTCACTTGTCACCACTAAATAACTAAGCTAGGAGCAAAAGAGAAGTGGCTCTTCCCACGGTAAAGTCACCATTGAATCACAGCTACTTGATTAGTAGCCCAATTATCTTTTTTATATTAAGAACGCATTTGATAACTATTCTGTTTAAAAAAATAATTTTTGATCATAAATAATTCTTTTTTATTCTACTATCCGGAATAATTTTTAAGCATTTTAAGACGTTTGGTAACTGTTCAAAATTTCTATTCCCGAAATAGAATTGCGTTTGGTATCGTTCTCAAAATTTCTACTCCAAATAATTTTATTTTAATTTTTTAATAATTTTATCACTTTTTCCTTTTTTCCTTTTCTTCTTCTTTTCTTTTTCTTTCCTTCCCTTCTCCTCTTTCTTCTTCTTCAAGCTCTAGCCGCTCGTTAGCGATCGGCCAAACAAAGGCTGGTGACCTCGTCGAGCATCACCAGCCTTCGGTGAGGTCGCACTTCGTCGGGCCGAGCCTTGCCGACAACTGGGTGAGGCTTGACTAAACCTTGGTTGGGCGAGTAGCCTTGCCCAGATTTGGCGGGGCTCGACCTCGCCAAGCCGTTGCAAGGTCGGCCTCGCCTTGGCCGGGTGATGTCGACCTCGCAATGGCCCGGAGAGGTAGAGCCTTGTTGACGGCCGGGCGAGCTTGGCCTCGCCTGACTTGGGCGAGGTCGACCCTGGCCCAACCATGGCTTGGCTGGGCTTGGCCACCGCTTGGCCAGGTGAGGCTCGCCGGTGGTTGGCGAGCCTCACTTGGCTCATCGGTGGTGGGGGGAGGTGTGAGGCCAACCTAGCCACCGACGAGGCTCGGCCTCACTAGATCTGGTGAGGTCAAGCCTCGCCGGTGGTTGGCCGAGCCTGCCGGATGTCGCCCTAGCTTGGCAAGCCTTCGACGAGGTCACCGGACCTCGGCTGACTGGTCATTGGTGATTGGTGGTGGTAGTGGTGGAAGAAGAAGAGAGAAGGAAGAAGAAAAGAAGAAAAAATGGGTTGGCTTGATTTTAGAATTGTTTCCGAGAACAAAGAATCAACTTTTTTTTGTTCTTCAATTTTACTCCAAATCTATTCCTAGGAACAAAAAATTTACCAAACGAATTTCTATTCCGAATTTACTCCCGGAA
The DNA here is from genome assembly GCA_014182365.1 of Eucalyptus tenuipes. Taxonomy (NCBI): domain Eukaryota; kingdom Viridiplantae; phylum Streptophyta; class Magnoliopsida; order Myrtales; family Myrtaceae; genus Eucalyptus; species Eucalyptus tenuipes. Next base: position 43,424,222 of record CM024542.1, read on the forward strand.
ACAAAAGAATAGAAATTTTCACTATTTGACCGGTTGCCAAACATGCTCTAAAACTATCCCACTTTTTGACATGTTAATATAGATGCATACAATTTGTTAAGTGTTCTAATATTAATATGACAATATATCAAAAGGGTATACCTCCTAAACCGAGAGTATATGATATTCCCATTCACCATAGCATTCAAAAGGGAATAAAAACAACTTTTACCAAAAAAATGCCAATATAATTATTCTAGTCATTATAATAACAATAAGTTAAAAAGTAACAATTCAGGAAATATATAGATTGTAAGGTTTCATTTGATAGTTTGGATTTGAATCAAGTGTTTGACAACATCCTCTAGATCGGATAAATCTAGATATATCTAAATATACCGGGATAAAATGCCAAATAAGAAAGCTAGGTAAGGGAGTGGAATAAAGCCAGATTGGAGTTAATTTTTTTAAAAAAAAAAAAAAAACTTAACAAGCTCTCTTATCTTTCAACGTGGAGTGTGATGCAGTGACGCATTTAAGACGAAATGTTTCTTTGCTCTCAACTTGCTTGTTCCCACAAGACGATTGCGATTCCAAACCTTCGCATAGTTCAATTACTCGAAACAGAGTACCCATTGAAGCTAGCCTTCGCATCGAAATGACCCCTCCTCCTCCTCCACAAATTCCAATTGACCATCATGACCATTTACGTCGTCAATTTCATTTCGACATTTCGTCCTTATTAGTTTCTCCCGATTGAACCCCGTCCTCTGCTCCTGCTACCTCGCTGATTTTGCTACTGCCGACGAGAGCTGGTGCTGCCCGATTGTCGTCATTGTCAAGACACTGAGAGACATGGTCGAGAGGAGGGAAGAAGAGAGGGAGGGGGCTGATGATCAATGCGAGACAGCGAGGGCAATGCGGCAGCGGTATAGTCGGAAGTCGGAGGTCGCAGTAGCCCAGACATGAGGCAGTTTTTTCAGTCAAAGAGGCCACAAGAGAGAGGAGCTTGGGCTCATCACCGTTAGTGGAACAGTGAAGGCGTCGACAATTTGTGAGAGATAGTGAAGGCATCAGGACCTGAGAGAGAGAGCAAGACAGAAGAGGATTGTAAAATTTTTTGAAAGATTCTCAATCCTATTTTAAATTGTACCAAATGATTGGTGGGAATTTTTTAGAATTCGGAGGATGTTCTAAAATTTTAAGTCCCACTTTATCCTTTCCTATTGTATCTCAATCCGAAGGTTGGTGAACATATGTAGAGTAACTGAGTTGCCACATGGCAAATATTAATCAAATTTCTAGATGCTTTTACTTCAGGTAACTTTTGTGATAAAAAGAAAATCCTTCAAAAGTCGATGTGTTAGTTTCTTTTTGTCTTTTTCACTATAAAATTATCCATAGGAGCTCCTCCATCAATTAATTTTTTTCCCAAAAGCTCATCTAGTATCATTAAAAGTCACCGGCTTGGAGGATAGTTAATGGGATAATCCAATATTTACAATAGCAAAAGAGTCCCTAGTAATTATTTATATTGTTAGAATGTTTTCTAGCAACAATCGGCATATCTTACATTAGGTGTCGATGGCTACAAATCTGATGAGAAACGGTTTTTTTGAGAACTTACAGAGACGTTAATCTAAAAACGAGTGAGCCAATACATATCTTCTGGGACATTCAAAGAGAAGTGATGAAAATCAGAAAAAATGTAGGGAAAGAAAGTAGGGCAAGGCGTATCAAAGTCGTTGTTTTAATGCAGTGATTTTCACAAATAAATACGTAATCCAAAATCCAATCAGCCACTTCAGAGATTCTGTCTCCACAGCATAACGATCACACTCCAATTTTATTTTCTTAGTCTGCTTATTAAGATAAGAAGAACCGGTATGAACTTATTTGATAACCAAAAAATATAAAACAATGGAGAAGAGAGTTTGCTCGGTCTCTACAAAATGCAATATTTGTATTTAGATGGTCTGGAGATCACATCCCTTGAAGGAGCATAATCCTTCATTGCACTAAAGGAAAAATTGTCTTAAAAATCCTAAATTTATTATACGGTGGCCAATTCAATTTTAATTTTGGCTATTTTTTTTTTTGGTTAGAAGATTTGGTTAATTTAGTTCTAAACTTTTGATGATTTGCCAATGTAATTCTTTTTTTTTTTCTGTAAATATGTGAATATCAATGATCATATGAGGTACAAAAGCTTAGGGAAATCCCCTAGCATTTCAAAGAGACTAATTATGCAAGAAGATGGAGGAAGGAAGCCTCCATACGGCTAATTAAACATTTGCCTGGGAAAGATTACACTTCTAGTAGAGTGACGCCCTACCTCTTACAACTTTTCAAATCCTAGCTAGCAGAAAATGAGGCTCAATTGAATTGTTGAACTGTTCACATTCCATCTAGATGCAATAAATTGTCATTAAGAAAGAAAGCTTGAGGAGTCTCGCCACCAAGTTTTTGCCATTGATGGCCCCAATCATCCATTGAATTTTTAAGTTCCAACCTCCTACATAACGCCAAATTCCATTTTGTGCCAAAATGCTACTCCATACACTGCTTGTCCAAGTGTATTCAAAGAATAAAGGTTCCGTCTTTTAGTATCTAGTGAAAACAACCACTGTGATATGGTTACTGCTGTTGTAGTCTATCTCTACAAATAAATCAGTCGATAAAATTATGCTTGTTAAGCCAGTGGTCCAAATTAATTGATACCAGTCCATGACATGTCCCTCTTGTCTGAATTCCTTGTATATCTCTTTGCAATAGTATATTTTGCTAGATATAATAGGTGTTAGGGCAAGTCTTAACTTGAGAATACATCGCCAACTCCAAGCCATACAACCCTTAATGTTGAGTTGCATAATGAGAGTATCTCTGCATTTTTTATGATGAACCCAAGTACTCCACGGGGATGTGGATAGAAGATTGATAAGGCTTAAAAGCATGCGACCCATCAATACTTTATTTAGAGTTTTAGATCGACCAGGCCTAGTCCTCCCTCCCTTTTTAGTGAGCATACTACATTCTATGCAACTTTGTGGGATTTGTGAGTTTCAGCATTTACGACCCATAAGAATTGCTTAATCTTCTTTTCAATCTCGTAAATAGTTTGCTTTGGGAGGAGATACATTTGCATCCAGTAAGTGCAAATAGAAAAAAAGTATCAATTTGACCAATTGAAGTCTTCCTGCGTAGCTGTATGATTCATACCCCATTCATCTATTTTCTAAAATATCTTTTTAATTAGGCCCTTACAATCCGCGTGCGTGGGCCTTCGTGTGACAAGTGAGGCACCGAGGTATATAATGGGGATTATACCTATGGAGAAAGGTGTGTGATCCAATACAAGGTGTTTTCATCCTCAGACAACCTAGAGAAAAAGATATGACATTTGTTTGGGTTAAATCTAAGTATAGGAAGAGTGACAAAATCATCTAATGCATCAAGAAGGTAGTGGATGGAGTTCACATCCCGATGAGCAAATAAGAACAAGTCATCAACAAAGCATAAATGAGTAATCCTTTGCGATTGGCGATGTCAATGGAACTTAAAAGAAGAGGTAGCAATTTTCCACATGACAATTCTATTAAGGATTTCCATAACCAGAACAAAGATGAAGGGAGAAAGGGGGTCACCTCGTGGGAGCCCATTTGTACTTGCAAAATATCCAACCTGTTCACCATTGAAGTTAACTGAGAACCTTCGAGTGGTGATGCAGTAATTTATCAAATCAATCAAGTATTGAAGGGTATTAACAGCTTTTAAAACCCTGAGAACAGCATCCCATTTTATCATATCATAAGCCTTCATGAGAAATGAAAGCAGTTTGGTTGATACCAACGATTGAAGGGAGAATACAAGTTATTCTATCTATAAGCAGCTTTTATATGATTTTATATATGACATTGTAGCATGAAATGGGTCTATACTCCCTAAGGCGGCATGGAATTGAAACCTTCAGTTTAAGAGAGATCAATCACACGCAATCGCCTACCAACTCAAGTGATGTTACTCTCCTATGACAGAATCCCTGATGTGTCCTGTGCCTTTTGCTCAACTAGACCGGATTCAATCGATCATTTATTCTTTGGATGTTCGATTACCCGCGACCTTGCGGTTTTTTGGGCGGCCAAATTTAATCTTCCATGGAGTAACCACGCTTGGCAGGATAATCTCTTATGGGCGGTTAAACACCTTTCGGATTCTGATTTCCACCAAACGATGGCCCGATTTGCCTTTGGTGCGTTATGCTATCTCATTTGGAAGGAAAGAAACAATATTATCTTCCGCAATCAAATTCTCTTTCTCCCGGCACTTAAAGCTCATTTGATCCAAGCGGTTAAAGACAAGGCCCTCACCTTTTCAAAGGTCCTGGATACCCCCCGTAATAGACGCCTGCAACTTAGTTGGGGTATCCACCCATCTATTTTTGATTGAATGCTCTGCTCGTCTGCTGTTATGATCATGTGTCCCTTCGGTTCTTACCTGTGGATTTGCTGTGTTGCTGTTCCTTGGAGTTCCCACTTGGTACGCCCCTTCCCTCCACCTTTCCTTGGAGGGTTCCGCCTGCCTCCTCATCGTGGGTATTCTGTCCACTTGATCGAGACCTGCAGGCTTTCCGTTGGTGTAGCTAGAGCTGTCCCTCTCCGTTCAAGCGTGGCTACTAGCTTTGTTTTCTCTTGTCTCTCTTGTTTATGTTGGCCACGCTGTTTCGTTGGCTCTTCTAGTATCTTTCTTTTCTTTGTTTTGTCCTTCTTGCAGCTTGGCCCGTCACCCTTTCACTCGATTAGTCCTTTGACTTCCTGAGTGCAAGCTTTTGGTGCCAGGTCCTGTGTGCTCTTTGCTTGTATTGCTTCTTGTTCCACAGTTATTTATAATACTTGCCTTTTACCAAAAAAAAAAAAAAAAATGTAGAATTTATCGATTTCAGCATTCTCCTTGAAGAGAAGAATTCCATGATAGCATCTTCAATGTCATGTCCTATGATGGGCCAAGCTTTTTGGTAGTTTAAGCTGTTATACCTGTCTGGACCGGGAGCTTTGAAATTGTTGAAACCCTGAACGACTCCGCGAATATCTGCTCTTTGAATAAACAATTTAGTGGCTAGAGCACTAACATCTTCATGAAATTGATAAGCGAGCTTGTCATATGGGATGCGACTATGGCTAAGTTTCCAAGTAAGTGGCGGTAATAGGATCATACTATATGCTTGAGAGCCCTCTCATCAGTTATAATGGAACCATTATCGAGTAAGAGCTGATTAATCCTGTTTTGAGCACTTCTACGCATCATGGAGGCTAATAAAATCTTGCTGTTGCCATCACCCTATTTAAGCCATAGATTCCTAGATTTCTGTTTGAGAAGGATTTCTTTATGTTTGCCGAGAGTAAGGAGTTGTTCTAGTTGTGCCTTTTCTTCATTTCGAGAGTTGGGGTTGTGGGGTTCTAAAGTGAGCTCTCATTGAATTCGCTGAAGGCTTTCCCTAGCCTCCTTGATCGTCAAGTGCAAGTCACCAATTTGAGATTTGTTCTGGTACTTTAGTTATTGCTTCAAAGCTTTGAGTTTCTTCACCATTGTAAACATTATGGATCCTTTGATGTCGTCTTGTCAACAAGTGTTTACCATGCGCAAGAAGTCGGGGTTCAGCCCAAAAATTGAAGAATTTAAAGGAAAGTTTTTTCCTCCTAGTAGTTGGTCGAGATGTACTAAGCATGGGGAGTGATTAGAAACACATGAAAGCAAAAATTTTACCGAATAGTGATTATACCTATTCTGCCAATCTGCATTGATCAGGGCTCTATAAATTTTGCTTTCTTTTAGATTACCATCCACCCTTTTGTTAGTCCAAGTAAAGAAAGGGCCTATGGAAGGAGATTCAATCAATGTAAGCTCATCAATCATGGTGTTCAGCTCCTCCAAACCAAAAGTCCATCGAGTTGTGGAGGTAATCCTTTCATTGGTGTTCCTCGTTTCATTGAAATCCCCCATTAGTAACTAGGGTAGATTTTCAAAATTAGCAGTAGAAAAGGTTACCATGTCACGCCATAAAACCTTGAGTTCAGCTTCACTATTACTTCCATAGATGGCAGAATGTAGAAAAAAGGGTTATCTCCAGGTCTTTCAATGAGACAATGCATGACTTGTGCTGAGACTTCCTTCATTGTTAAACTAGGAATAGACAGCTTCCACAAGATCCAAATTCTATCTAGTGTACTACTCGTATAGTTGTGAGTGTAATTCCAGCCTTGAAATCTATTATTGATGACAAAATTAGCATCACCCTCCTTCATTTTATGCTCAATCAAAATCAAAATAAGTGTGATATCCTGAAATTCGACTCATTTCGAAATATATAAAATGATTATTTCATCAGTGCACCCATAGTTAATTTACTCAGAATTAATTACTCATGAGTTAACTAATTTATTGGAAGAGACCATAAATGATTAAAACATGAAAGATCATAGAATTTAATCAGGGATAGACCGCTTGACCATAAGGATTGAAAGGGACAATATTGCACTGTTATAAATTAATTAGCAAACAGATATAAATTGATTCGACAGAAGTACATAGTTGGTTCGCAAGTGATTCCGCACGATTATGATACTCATTGCGAACGACTATAAAACTATTTTTCTATTGATCTTGTACTTAGGGTACGTAATTGAACTCTTGCAATTACATAAAACCGAGGGTCATCTGAGATTCAAAAATGCATAAATATGGATAAAAAATTATTTACCACGAGTCAACCGCGTGAACACCCCTAAAAGCCACCCAATAGTTTAGGTTGTACTAAAATCACATTTGATCGAATTTTAATCATGAAATCTAATTCGATTTTGGGGATCGAACTTTCGAGGATTCCAAGACCAACTTATTGGACGTTGCTTCATTTATCTGTGTTTAAATTTCCGAATAAGGACTATTCAGTTGAAAATTGGAAGTTGAAGAGAGAAGCTGGGCCAAGCGAAGACCAATAGGCCTCACGCCCCTCAAGTTGGCCATGAAGGCCTAATTAGGCTTGCCAAGCTAAGTCTAGCCCAATTCAAGCTCATTCAAAGTAAACGGGCCCAACGGTAAAATTGAAATTTTTGGTCAAAAGTTGTGAAATGTCTATTTTGCCCATTCTAGATGGTTTTTGGCATTTAAGAAAATAAAACAAAAAAGAAGATGATAAGGACAAGGGGATATAATGCACTGAGGAGAGGGTTTTAGGCAGATATTTGGAGAAATCTCTCTCCCCCCCTCCCTCAGGTGGTCAACCGTTCCCCCATTTCCTCCGGTTCTCTCTTTTCTTTTTCTTCTTCTTCCCTATTTCCCTCTCCATTTTTGCCCCCCCTTTGTTGCCCACTTTTCTTGCCGTTGCCCACCCCACCACCACCGTCCACCTGCACCGTCACGATGTCCGTGTCGTTGTCCCTCAAGCTGTCGCTCACCACCATTGAGCCGCCCCTTAGCCTAGCTTGGCCGTGAGTCCAAGCTCGCCAAGTGTTGCCATTATAGCCGTGAACGTCACGCCCTCGTCATTGACACGTCGTTGTAGCTATGAGCTTGTCATCGCCGGAAAACCGTGATGTAACTCATAATTCTTGATTAGAGAGTTAATTGCATTTAGGGGTAGGATCAGTTTTGGATAATGGTGGTTGGTGATAGTTAATAATGGTTTAGTGTTAATTATGCTTAAAGGTAGTTTAGATTAAGGTTAAGTGCATATATAGTCTAATTAATTGCAAATAAATTAAATTAATTGAACTGCAGTTAGCTTAATTAATTACAGTTATATTAATTAATAACAATTAGTCTTAATTACTCATAATTAGTTTAATTAATTACGATTAATTTTAATTAATTACCGTTAATCTCAATTAATGATAGTTAGTGCCAATTAATGATGGATTAGTCTATAAGTAGAATTTTATACTTGAATTATTGGATAAATTTATGCATTTATACTATGAAAATGATTTTCCCAATTATGAACCTTAAGTACTATTTTTAAAGAAAGGTTTAATTGGCATTTAAATGGAAAATCTTGAGGCGTCGTGTTGCGATGCCATGTTTTACGTGTTAAATGGAGGCAATGAGGTTTTAATGAAAGTGTTCAAAATTTGACAGATTAATTATGTGCATGTGATTATGTGAGATTATTTTACTGCATTTTTACGTGTGAAATTTGCGATAGTGTGTTGTGTGAGCATGAACCACATCTGCATTGGCTAAGTGAAAAGATAAGAATATGCTCAAATGGTTGAGTACTCGTGTGATCACATAATGACCCTCATGTGTATTATTACGCGGGGTAATGGTTCCGTCTTGATGCGTATGAATATGCAAGACAATGCTCGATTTTATCGGATGCCAAGTTGTGATTGAGACTGGACCAATACTCCTAATGGAATGCTGTCCTAATGCATATGAGTATGCGAGGTGATGCTGTGCCTGATGGAGCAGGATGATGCCCGGTTATACCGGATGACTGCCGACTCTTATGTTGGCTATGGCCTGAGGGGTCGTAATAATTGGAACACGCACGAATGCTTTGTGTATGGAAGAGTTTGAAATGTGTTTTGATTATATGTATGCTTGATATATTGCTTTGGGCACACGTTAATTAATAATGTGCACCCTAGGCGAGGTAAGAATGCCCACGAGATTATTCAACATGTTGCATGTTTAGGCTGCCTTTGAGACAAATCAGCGACCTAATTGAGGGTTACATTGTTAACTTGCTAAGATTTTATCTCACCCATCGTTATTTATTATTTTTCAGTGCTATAGTGTAGAGAACCGTCATGTGCGGTTGTGGTGGACGTGAGATGTGTTACTTTTCAGCTAGTCCTGCCATTAGTGAAGTTTAGGTTAACCCTGATCCCTGAAGATTTTTAAGATGATTGGTAGGAGGTAGTCATAGAAAAGCTTGTAATTTTTAAACTTTTTAGGCTGAACAGTGTATAAATAAAAGTTCTACTTTCGGAAATTTTGGTGTGTTTTTACTATCTCTGTTTTTATGTTTGACTAGGTGTTTATATTAAATGGTTTCGCTTGCATTTAATTGAAAGATAAAAAGAATGATTTAGCGACGTGTCTTGGGATGTCGCAATAACTGTTGGGGAATATTCGCATGCTCGGGGATTTGAGGCGTGACACTAATAAAATGAGGATCTTCGGACAGAGCAAACTCCACAAGCTCCTTTTGTTTGGGGCTACAATTAAGGCCCCTTACATTCTAAAATAGGAGGTTCTATCGACCCATCCTCATCAATCCTAGATACATCAACACAACAACTAGAAGTACATGGGTGGTCATCAACTTCCACTAGTGCAAATCTATTCCCAGAGGTCAATAAGTTGTAAGAATCTCTATTTCCCTTGTGTGACCTTTTTATCTTGTTACCGACTACTTTAAACTCTGAAGAAGGTTAGACAAGGTGGGCAACAACGGGGACAAACGGCTTAGCATTCGAGGCATTAGATTTTGGTAGTGTAGAGGAAGTTATTTCCGATAGAACAATCGGCTAAGAATCTCCTTTTTAGATGGTAATTTGGGCAGTATCTGTTGGTGATTCCGACCACATTTTAGTAGAAGCTACACAATTCTTTTTGACTTTAGGGACCCAGACTTCTTTACTAACCGCAGTACAATCCTTGTGACAAAGCAATTACAATGTTAACATTCTAGTGGAAATCAGCTATAGTCAATAGTCACCTCAAAGACCTCATCATTCCCCATGTCAATATCGAATTTATCTGGAAATGAGCTATTAAAGTTCATAAGGATGCATACCCTAGCATATGATAGCTACCGTTTATGGTTAGTGGCTTTATCCATTTATAAGGGTCTTCCAAGTACGCTACATACATAACTTAATCCGATTTTGGTCCACAAGGCATGGGGCACATTGTGCAAATGGACCCAAATAGGCACAGAGGTAATCTTTGCCTTCTCCAACCTAATGAGGGGGTGCCATTTCTGCAAGAACAAACGTTCCTTGCTATGTCCCAAATCCCCACCTCTATAACTTCCAATTTGAGCCATTAGAGAGCCTAAAGAAGAAATAACCATCCTCTGTGGCCGATACATCTAAGAGGTTCTCTTTACAAGACAATGCTCAAAATGAGTCTTTCCTTCTTCAATAGCCTCAAGTAGGGGAGCAACTACAAGCTCATTTCCGTCCCTACTGCGCGAGAGGAAATATAGTTTACGGTCTAGTCAAGCTTTTCCATGATAATGCTTTTCCAAGAGGAGACTAGGCCGGTAGGAGTAGAGCTAGTATTGCAAGAGGGAGGGGGATAAAGAGAGGGTTTGGTATAATTACAAAGTTTCCCATCATATTATTCCTACCCACATTGCTGATGTAATTCTTATGGTGTAGATTTGGATGGTGGTCATTCAACATGGCCTGGCTAGTACTGATATATATAATTTTTATCTTCTTCTTCTTCTTTTATTTTTTTATTTTTTTTAAATTTGAAATTTTCTTTTTTCATTCTTTTTTCTTTTCCTTTATTGGATTTTCTGTTGATGGGTTATTAGGGACTGGGTGACTCTCACCAAATCTAGGCGAGGCGCAAAGGCCGGCGATGAGGTTCGCTAGCAGTCACCGGGATATTTAAATGAATAAACTAAAGTCCTAGGTTTCGTTGATTCAGGTCTCCTCCTCGTTCTCAAGGATATTTCCCATCTTTTGCCGGCTAAATGTAAATGTCAAATGCTAAAAAATGATGATAGAAAGATGCCCTCTTTGGCGAATAAAATAGAAGACCCCTTTTGAATTCTCGAACCCTCGAACCCCCAACACTCTCTCTCTCCTTCTCTGACTGGTGGCTTTCTTTTTGTTGCTATGATCAGACAAACAAACCCCATCTGGTTCTGCATCTAAACAAAGTAAAGCCCTCCCTGCTCCCACGCCTAGCACCAAGAAAAAATAAAAAATCCAGAGAAATCACAAAACCCACAGATCTTCACTCTTTCCCTCAATTATTTTGCATTTTCTGGGATTTTTTTTTTTTTTTGGCTGGTGTGTTTTGTTTGTTGTGCTCTTGGATCTGAACTGGTTTCCTTTCTTCCTAGGGTTTCCTGGTGACTTACTCTCTCACAAAGCTTTTACCATCTGACTGAAGATCTTTGTATTGCTCTTTTGATATTATTTCCAGGCTTATCATGTCTAACTCCAGGTGAGATACCCACTAGTTTGTTGACCTGGGTCTCTTCTGATCTTTCTCCTCCCTTTTTCTAACATAGAATGAATTTTAGAAGAGATTCAAGGAAAATGGCGAGAGAGAAGATAAAGATAAAGGAGATAGACAACTTGACGGCGAGGCAGGTGACATTCTCGAAGAGGAGAAGAGGGCTGATCAAGAAGGCTCAGGAGCTCTCCGTTCTGTGTGACGCTGATGTGTCCCTCATCATCTTCTCAGCCACTAGCAAGCTCCACGATTTCTCCAGCTCCAGGTACTCAAATATTAATTTCTTAAGTCTATAATTCATCCTCGGATGATGCATCCCATAGATATAATCAAATAACTTGTGACTTTTATTGGATGTGCATTTTGATCCTCCATTTGGCGTGTGTTTGGGGGGGGTGGGTGGGTGTAAGGTGGGCGGCCGGGCAGAAGGGGGTGGTGACGGAGTGCATATTTAGGTACGTCAATCATCTCCTGAGAGATCACTATGTCTTGGTCATGATCCGTTCTAGGCATGCGTATTTTGTTGTAGTTCCTGCTCAAAGTATGCAATATATAGAAATTTAAAATTAGATTGAAGTTGAGATCTATTTTCTTATGATGGGGGCGCTTATCAAAATTTAAAAAGAACAGCGAGAGAGAATGTTAAAGCACCTAGATTCAGAACTTCCTAAAGGAGCAAGGAGGGGGGAGCGAGGGACAGAGAGAGATGAAGAAACCACGAATTCCAGAACTAGGATGGGCAACATCAGTAATCTCCAAAAATATTTACAACAGCTTGATGTTGCGGTCTCTTTCTGGTGTGTTGAACACTTGAGGCAGATTACATGTGTTCTCTGTTTGTATTCTTTTTCCTCCTCCTCCGAACTTTGTTCAGGTTTGTCTGTTTACATTTGTGTAAAAAGGAAAAGATTTCTTTCTTTTTTTTTTGAGTCAAAATCTGAAGTGTTATTCAAGTTTTAGAAAATTATGAGTAATTTATATATGAATATACATGTCCATATTTGCATATTATGAAAGTATGAGGAATTTCGAATGCATGAGTTTTAGATTTTTGCTTAGTAGAAAATAAAAGTAAAAGTTAATCCATTTAATTAGCAAACAGAAAAAAATTCAACGCAGAACAATCTTGACAGGACTAGATGAAGATTTTAGGATAAAATTTCCTGTACTTTACAAGCAAGATTTCATCCTCATTCAAGGTTCTACAGTCCTAGTTTGGCACTTTTACAAACATGCACCATAAGTATACAAACATGTACCATGCTAAAAACAAAATGGGCTAGATCGAGATTTTACAATCCTCGTTAGCACTTTTACAAATGTTTATGAAGCATGTACCATACTAAACTCTACGTAGATTTTTCATTTCTCACCTCCCGAGCTTTTGCTAGCTAGTTAGGTTTGGCCTAACCCTCTTATTTTCATGGAGGGCGGTATCCATCACATATGGATAACCTCACATCGGGAGACCATCAGCATATATCCGTTTGACTTTTGGGACATCCATCATGTATATCTATACTTTAATTTGAATATAACAATTTTTTTTAATTGTAATGCGATAAACTATGCACACGCATCTTGATGTTGGTCACTGCACTTTGAAATTTTTTTATTCAATAGGTCACTAAAATTTAGGTGCCTTTTTTGTCGGTCACTCTGTATATATTGTCCTTTTTCTGTGAAGCATGGAGGATACGCTAACGAGGTATGTTATCCACTGCAATAACATTGAGAAAACGGTCCAACCATGTCTTGAACTCCAGGTAAATCCCTTGCTTATATCAATGCCTTCTAGGCTTCTAATTTCTCTTCAAACTTAAAGACACGTGTGTGAAATGAGACACGTATTCTCTCTGTTACACGAAATATTCCTTTTCAGATTGGCAAGCCTTACATTCTTTTTCCCTAGTATAATTCAGACATATGAAACACTGGTATAAATGAATTAGAATGATTTTCGCATGGAGGATCTAACCTTCTTTTGCGCTTGTTTTTGTTGTCTTAGAGAGGGAACAACAAACACGAAATGCTGCACAAGAAAGTGAGTGATGAGCTTCACAAACTGAGGTGCCCGGATAAGTTTTCCTTGCTTGTTTGAGTCGAAAATATGTTTTTTTTTCCCTTGTTCCTCCTCTTCCCAGATCAGCTAAGATTATTCTTCACTTCTGTCTCAGGTAGATGAAGGGAGAGTATCTGGAGGGGTTGAACAGGGAGGAATCGGGACAATTAGAGAAGTGGGACTGAGCCTCTTGATCAAGACTGAGGTCTCTTCATTAGATTTTTTCATTAGGTTTCTCTAAGAACCAAAAGAAGGGTCCTTCATGTGTGTTGTTCTTGTTTGACTTTTTGTTTTTTCGCCATGTTGGTTGTTCCTGTCTTTCCAGGGGAGTGAGTATCGAGCGAGATCAACAAACTGAGGAGAAAGGTTCGTGTACACTCACTAGACCCGTGTGTGCAGAATAATTTCGTATGCTGTGAACATTACATAACGTTAAAGTATATCTTCAAGCTGTGGGTGGTTGAGAAGACTCTCTGTTGATTTGAAGAGTAAAATTTATTGATATTGCAGGAGAAACGTTTAATTAAAGAGAACAAGCAACTGAAACAGGAAGTAAGATTACTTCCCAGTAAACAGTATCACTTGTTTGTCGCTAATGTATTGCCATGAATTCTCCTTTTCTTTAGAGAAATAATCAGTATTCATGAGTGGTTTTCTTATTTTGACAAATTACGGATGAAGTAATTTTACATCGTGGGAGATCGGTGACTGTAAACTTGGAACAACGTTTTCCATCAGCAGCAATAGCATTCCTCCTCTGGATGATGATAGCTCTCATCCCTCAATTTAGGGTGAGCAAACAAGTAGAACTGGTCTATTGAAAATGAATACTTACTACATATTGATGCCCTTTATTTTGTTCTTCTGGTAATTAAATTTAAGTTTGCCTCTAGATGCTTTGATGATTGGAAAATTTAACAATTTTTAGCCCCCGCTTCTTCGAGCCAATTCTTTTATTTTTGAAGTTTTAATTAGCTGATATTATTGTGGATTAGGAAATATGTCCAGCTAATAAGTTGGATTAGCTTTTCATTTAGGTTTCCCTTTGGGGACATAGTATTATCAGAGTAATTTAAGCATGATTTTATAAAAGAATAGTTATCCAGTGTATAAAACATGTCTTTGATTGATGTTCTTTTTTTTTTATTTGCCCAACTATGAAACTCATTACATGGCGCCCTATTTTCTCACAAAGAATCAAAGACATGTGAACGACAGTAGAGTAGGTTTCTAGACTGCTCGAGAAGGACCCATCACTGGCCTATCGACTGCGATTCAACTTCTTACCGTCACAAATTTCAATGCCTTTTTTTTTTCCCCTATTTTGCACAAACCAAGTCCCTTAGCTTTTTATTTTAAGAAACCTTTTTGGAACATTAATTTCTCTGCCCATATCATCATCTTGCGGGCTTCCACCCTGAATCCGTAACAGGAGACGGCCAACTGGTACTTTGTCCCGCAATCAAACAACGCAGTATTGATGCCAATGACTTCGATAATAATAATAACTGATTAAAGCCTATGATTGCAAATAACTATTATTCCGAATAGTTAGTGCATATAGCTAGTTGATGATTCAACTACTTATACAGGTGGAACTCTTGCAACAATTTTCGTCTAAAGTACTTGTACTGTATTTTCTTGCTTGGTTGCTTTAAACAACAACCTCAATACAAAATGTACCACTAATTATGACATCCTGAATTTTAGGTTCTGATTTCGATCGATATAGTTGGGCATTTCATCGACGTGCTTATAGTTCTTTTCCCTAAACTGATCACTCATGGGATAACTAGTCTATCTGGTGAAGCCGTTAAGGAATCTAATGCATCAGACTCGAGAATTTGACCAGGAAGCGACCTTTCAATCGAGTTAATCTGCAAGAGTCATTACGGCATAGTTAAAAATCGATTAGAGACCGGAGATAGGTCGATTCGACAGAGGCATGTGATCAAGTGTGGGTGATTCCACCAGATCGCACAAATCTTGTCGATCGGCACTAGACCGATTCTTCTGTCGTTTTGGTATCCTGTGTTTGTATTTGAAACCTTGAGATTACCACAATAACTGAGAGTTGCCAATGTGTCAAAGATGTACACTGTGGCTTGAATTGATCAACCACAGGTCAAATGCACGAAAATTTCTAAAAGCTACCTAGTAGATTAGGACGTACTAATATCGTGCTAGAGTGAAATTAACCGTGAAATTGAGATCGAATTCAGAAATTGGAAGTCCTGGTGTGTCACAAATCATTTTAGGAACATTGACTGATCTTCGGAGGATTTCTCATTCGAATCGAGTTTTTCGGCAAAATAATCAAAGTATGGTTAATTTGGTTCGGGAAATTGGTAGGCCCGCTTTTGGTCGTGCTTTTGGGACTCAAGATGGTTCTATGGTTAAGTAAAATTGTGAATTGAAGTGTGGTGACATTAGATTAATTTTATGGACTTCAATTTGGCTCAATTGGAAGTGGATTGAATGAAATGTGTTGTACAAGATTTTGGAGAATTCATGCCATGGCGGAAAATGAAATTTGCACCCATTGGAATAAGGTTGTGGGAGATTGAGATAGTGGGGTGTGACATCATCAAGTGATGTCATGGTGGGACTTGTGTGGCTAGGATCTTGACGAGTGGAGGTGGATATTGGCTCTTGGAAAGGTGGGACATCACTTCACCCATCTCCATCATCTTCTTCCTTGGTCTTTGTTTTTGAATTGGAGGAGAGAGAGAGAAAGAGGCCGACCGGTTCAGCCAGCTCGATGTCGCCCCTTCGCCACTCGGCCGCTAGCTCGCCGCCGCATGTCGTCGCCGTCGCCGCCGTCCGTGCGCGCCTTGCCGACCGCCGCGCGCGCCGTCTCCGCCCGAGCAGCCTCCGTCCAGCCGCTGCTTGCTATCGCCAGGGTCACCGGAAGACCACCGGAGCTGCCACCAGTCACCGCCCGAGCTACCGCCGCCCATCTCCACCGTCCCTCCGCCCAACCAGCACCGGATCTGCCCCTTCTCGGCCTCAACCAGCAGCTACAAAAATGGGTATCTCAACCTGGTTTTGACCCGTCTTGGCCGGCTTCCCGACCCCGGATGCGTGGCCCGCCTTGAGGAAAGTCGATCCACACGACGTCCCCATCGTTTTGGTTCGATCGGTTCGTTAATCGGGTGAGTTTAACTCACTAAACCTTGATTAGTGAGTTAATTATGCTTAGTGAGGTTTAGTTTATGTTAAGTGTTATTAGGTGGTTAGTTTAATTTATTTAAGTGTAGATTAGATTAAGGTGATGTTTAATTTAAAGTATGTTTTAATTAAGGTTAAATTGATGTTTATATCAGTATAATGGTGATTTGACTTTAATAAATATTTTTGGATTAAATAAATATTTCGAAATTATTTAATAATATAATAATATATTATTATTCGAAATTATTAAAATATTATTATTTAATTAATTTCGGAATAAAATTAATTATTTAATAATTTTCGAAAATTATTTTGGGACCTTATTTTCTCAGAATTTCGCGCCGATCACTGTTGTGTATTCAAATTTTGAATTTGATGATTGGATATTGCAAATTGAGTGTTGATTGTGAAAAATATGGATTTTATTCACAAAATCCTAGGTGTCGGGTTTTGATACCAAAATTGGATTTTAAGGATTATATTAAATAGTGGGGTTTGAAAAAGTGAGATATTGGCTTTCTGGTTCGAAATTAACGTACCCCCACACACGTGAATAATTTATGGAATATTTTTAATATGAAGAAAAATGGCCGGGATCACTATTTTAATTGGAAGCATTGAGTGAAATACAAAGTGTCCTGGCCGAGTATGATTTTGTTATGTGATAATTAAGAGGAAATTGTCTTGAGCTGTTGAGCCGGACTTGCCTCTATATGGGTTGTCCCTTACAACGGGTTCGGGTCGCAGTTGATTCTAGGCCTATGCTCCTTTGGGAACGCCGTCGACGTAGTGACGAAGCCGCGCTCCAAGGGGGGAGGCGATGCCTGGCATTAATGTCAGTAGATAGCCGAATTGCGAGTAGGCTATGCCCTTGTGTGGCAGTGAATAACAATTGGAACGCATGCTGAGTGTTATTGACGGGTCGGATTATGAAATGGAATCGTGTGACATGGTATGGG
The DNA here is from genome assembly GCA_014182365.1 of Eucalyptus tenuipes. Lineage (NCBI taxonomy): Eukaryota > Viridiplantae > Streptophyta > Magnoliopsida > Myrtales > Myrtaceae > Eucalyptus > Eucalyptus tenuipes. The sequence continues at coordinate 43,441,598 of CM024542.1, forward strand.
ACGTGTCATAACGGTTTGGTCTTATAATCCGGACTTCTGTGGTCGTTCAAAATGATATTGTTGGCGTTCCAGTGGTTTAAGTTTCTATTACTATCTGTGATTGAGTGACATGAACATGATTGAGTAATTTGAATTGTGCTAACCTGCAGGAAGGAACTGAGGTGAGGTAAGTCCTCTATGTGAAATGGCTAGGCCACCATTGGGTGTATTTTCTTTCTAATAGGGGTTTAGGGGGTTAAACTTGCTGAGACAATGTCTCACCCCGTTGTGGGCTTACATTTTCAGGTCCCTAGTGGACGGAGCGGCCAGTTTGTTATGGTTGGCCTTGTGGAGTTGCAAAGGTGAAGTCTGTTGGATTGGAGATCGTGTCCGACTTGTAGGTCGTAGGACAGTTTCTTTTTAAGAGCCGGTCTTTTGTAGACTTTTGGATGTAGACCTCTGTTTGTAAACTCCGTTGGTTTACGAAAGTGTATTGTGGTGAAATTGTTTCCTACTTTTCTATCTTGTATTTTATTGTCAGGGGTTTTATAACACGCTTCCGCATGTGCATTAAAAAACTGATTGGGTCGGCGACTTAACCTGGGAACATCGCATTTGAATGACCAAGGTGGGATGTTCGTGCGCTCGAGGTTCGGGGCGTGACACTAATTGCAGAATATCTATTGATAAGTTATATTGACTAAATATGTTGATGCCAGTGACATCCGTGCACCTCTTGATTAATCATATTTTGGAAAGGCTAATTAAATTCTTAATTAGTGGGTTACAAGTTATGGACACAACATGAATGATGGTTGTAACTTGGAAAGGATTACAAGAATTGGTATTCTACATGGTGGAAGATGCTATTGTAAAGTTAGAGATTCTACACTTTATTACAAGGGCGCCACTTCATTAGCCACATCCTAATAGCAATGTGCTGTTTGGGAAGGAGGGAAGGAAAGAAAAACCAGGGGGTGAATACGAAAAGTTTTGTGAACTTTACGCCGTATCGGGCAAAGGGGCGAGTGTGGGTAATGAAAATTTGAGTGCAAAATTCTAATATTTTAAATTTATTGTGAAAAAGAGAAATAACTTCTCTTTTCTTCTCCCTAGTTCTCCCAAACATAGAATTATTTTCCATGAGGACAAAAGAAAGGGAAATTTAAAAACTTTTCTCCTCTTTCCTCCGGTAAATGCTTCTAATATAAAACTAAGAAAATTCGATTCGACTCTCCTTATAAACATAGGTAGATGCTACTGCTACATCTCTTCTTCCTTTTTTTTTTTGAGACTTCACCCATTGCATTACCATTATGAATTCAAAACTTTAAAGTTGCTTAAACTTGATAAAATAAAAGTTGTTATAAAAATAAAAGTCTCTGAAACACTCTAAGGTGGTTTTTTTTTTCTGTAGTTCAATAAATTTGCGAATTCAGTCAATTTTTTTGATACTATGGTAGACTGCGAGTGGCTAGCAGTGACTTCAATGATTAATTAAGCTAACATAAACATTTTCTTCACAGGTTAAATATCCAGTCTAGAATATTGTACAGAAAAATCTGTCATTCTTATGGAGCATATTTATACATTCTATTATATAAGAGAAGAGAACTGCCGATATTCAAGAGATCTCATCATTTTTTTTTCCTTCCTAGCACATCTTCAATTATTTGTCATATAAATATTGTTTCCATGTATGTATAGTACATTAATAATTCTCTTGTAAGTTTCAATGTTAAGATTTCAATCTTTTTTATACTACAGCAATCTTCTTAAACAACAGATCTTGAATTTTTTTTTTCTTTTCATATATAATTAAACAAATTTTGTATATTGTGTAGTTTTATCATTAATTTTTCTTTTCATTATTTAATGATTTAAGTATTTCTAACAATGTAGTTTTGTTTAATGCTTCATACGTCAATTTTGTTCATGCACGCAATGGGTGCGCATTTGCTAGTACCGATAAAAAACCAACGAAAAGCATTTTGCTCCTCCGTCAGATCTAGATTATTAATGTCGGCTATTAATGCTATTTATTAAAACTATTGTGGAATCAACAAAAAAATTTATGATCATTTATACTCTTTTGCTTAGATTGTCTCCCCATTTTTCATAAGTTATGGTGATTTATGCTCGATTAAGGAACCCTATTTTCCCACTTTATTTATTCATGGATTATCGATTAGTATCACGATGTAAAAGCTCATCTCATTTTGGTTAGGGATAAGTATATTAAAAGTTCTAAATTTCTAATTTGGCTATGGAAAAAACTGATGTCCTTTTTTATTATTATTTTACTCCATCAATTGCTACATAAGAAAAATTTGGATGTAAAAAGAAATAAGAAAAAAAAACAAGAATTAAAAATACAAAAATTAAAAATCTAAAACAACCATAAGGAGGCTTGACCATCCTGCCACCATTGTTAGGGGTGAGTATGGTTTCAGGGTAGAACTTGGTACCAAAGAACTAGACTGGCGGGAACCTGTCCGATTCTAAGTTTCAAGGTATACAGAGTAGGTTCTAGATTCTAAAAGTTGGAGAACCTGTTTTGATTGGTATGTTATATTTTCTAGGTAGGCAGGACTTGGAATGTAAATCAATTTTTTTGTGTTTTTCTTGGTTTTTGTCTTCACACAATCTTACGAAATTTCATAGTGCTTGATGATGAGTGTATAATGTAAAACCACTAGTATGAATTTCCATTTTATGACTAAAATTTTGTCTAAATATAAGTTATGGTCAATTAATTATAACAGCAAGTGGTGGTTATTAAAGATTATGATTCATTATAATTGTTCAATTAATAATACATGTGAAACCTAGGTAGAACTTGGGATCGACATTGGAACTTGTGACAGGGTATATTCTAAGTTCTAAGGAATGCATGGTAGGTTTCAAGTTCTATGGTATGCATGGTAGGTTCCATGTTCCAAATATAAGGATCATATTCCTTTAGGTAGGTTCTAGGTATCAAATGAAACTTATATGGTACTTGGAACTGCTCAATCCTAACCACAACTTTTGCAATGGCACCACCACCACCACTACTTGAGCTTTTTCAAGCTCCAGGTGATGGCCGCTCCGGAGTTGAGCTCGGCCATTGCCGCTCCAGCGTCCAAGCTTCTTCAAACTCGTGGCCATAGCCACCTGAGCTTTGTCAAGTTTGTAGCACAACAGCTTGAGCTTTGTCAAGCTCTTGGACATAGCTGCTCCAAGTTTCATCAAACTCAACCATGGTCGCTTTAGCTTCCATGCTTCTTCAAGCTCGCGACCATGCTGCCATGGCCACTCAAGCTTTGTCGAGCTTGGCCATGGCTGCTATAGCTTAAGCATGGTCATGGCCACTAAAGCGTCTTCGATCTTCTTGCCATGGGCGCTCTAACACGCAGGATTCTTAATATAGTCGGTTCTTTTAGCAGCTTAGATTTGTAACTGATGAGCTAGGCAGATGAAAGAAGAAGATTAACAATTTCCTAGTGCATCAATGATAAAAGAAGAAGATAACAATATGATTTTTTTTTCTTTGTTCACTAATTGTTTTCCTTATAGTTTTCCATAACTTCTCGTTTTGTTTAATTTCAAATTATTTTTTCTGATGTTGTACTTGGTGTGCCACATCAATGCCACATGTCTTAAGAAAGTAATAACAAATGTCCTGTTGACATTTTTCATTATTCAAATTTGACGGAGTTAACGAAGGGGCTTAATTCCACCAAGTTGACAAGACATAGGCTCAATTACATTTTCGTGAAAAGTTTTGAAACTTTTAGTACACTTATCTTTTAGATAAACACCTGGTTTGGATGTATAAACACTTGGTTTGGATGTAGTGATTACAAGAAATGTAAAGCATTGCTAATGACAAGAGAAAAGAAAAGAAAACAAAACAAATGGAAAAATTTAGTGATGATGTTGTTTGGATGCTAACAAGATAAAAGGATCGTAATATAGCTTAATGACATATATTTTCTTATGATCTTAAAACTTGAGATTAAATAAGGGTATCTATGAAAAAGAGGAATATTTTCTTCATAAGTTGCACAATTCCCTCATAATCCCTCCATATGTGGATAGATTAGGACCGGTCTATAGAAATATTCAATATGAGTGCATTTGGCCATCTCTTAGCCCTATTCTAAAGAAAAATTAAGGTTGTGTTTCCAAGTAGTCACGCAGGATTTTATTTTCCTATGATTTTATTAGATCTTCATAATGAGGAATATTAGGATTCCATATCAGCAACTTCTCTTTTGTAACTCCACATGATTATGATTAAAAAGATTCTGGCAAATGAGGAAACGAATTTTGCAAGCGAAGAGGCGAATTTATCAAATGGATTTATTAACATAAATAATAATGAGTTACAAGACATTACTTCACATTTTAATCATTTATATTATGTTATGGAAAGTAAGGGCACGTTTGGTAACGCTTTTGTTCCCGATAACAATTTTTGATCAGAAATGATTTTTTGTTTGTTTTTGTTCTTAGGAACAATTTCTGAATATAAGAACACGCTTGATATCTGCACAAAATTTCTATTCCCGGAAAGAAATATGTTTGGTAAAATTATATAATTTTGTTGTTTCTTTTAATTTTTTAATATTTTTATTATATTTTTCCTTTTTTCTTTTCCCTTCTTCTTCCTCCTTTGTGGTCGGCGATCGGCTAGGTGAGGTTCGATGAGCTTACCGGAGGCTCGCTTGGCCCCCGCAAGCCTCGCCGGTGGCTAGGCGAGCTCTTGGCCTCGCTAGATTTGGGCGAGGTTGACGTCGCCCAACCTAGGCGAGGTCAAGCCTTGCCGTGCTTCGCCTAGCCACAACGAGGCTTGGGCCGATGAGCCTTGCCGTGGCTCGGCGGCGAGGTCGTCGGCCCTCATTTGGCCGGCTATGGTCAAGGTCGGCGACCGACCATAAAGGAAGAAGAAGAAAAAGAAGAAAAGAAAGAGAAGAAGAAAAGAGAAGAAAAAAGAAAAGAGAGAAAAATAGATTCTAGAAATTGTTTTCGGAAATAAGAAGCTACTTTTTCTTTATCTTATTTTTGTTCCAAATCTATTCCCGAAAACAAAAAAATAGATTTTTTGTTCCCGGGAACAAAAGTTTTACCAAATAGGTTTCTATTCTTCTTTCGTTCCAAGAAACAAAAGAACAAAAAAAGGTTGTTCTAGGGAACAAAAACGGATTTTAACAAACAGGCTCTAAGCGATCGAATAATAAAATATACAAAATAAGAATATAAATCCAACACCCGATTTACGTGGTTCAGTTGGAGTGAGATATATTCGCGTGGAAAGTAGTGCATAATTCTACTATAAATTAAGCAATATAATGGAGATTACAATTACTCTGGAGTTAGTTAAATATTCTTAAAGTTTCTCAACTCTCAATTACATCCAATAACTCATGCAGGTATTTAGCTCTAAAATTTCTCATGAAATAATCTCTCAACCTCATAAAGGAACAACACAAATTCTTAGGATGCATTCGACATCTCCACGGCGAAATTTGTTGCTATCTCACCTTGAAGCTCGTTTAAGCCCTTATGCTTGATTCCTTTTATTATCACTAGGGCACCTTAAGCGCCCTTTTATTTTTTTATTTATTTTATGAAACCTCGAACGACCTTTAAAACTCCATTTTATGAAGTATATTGATAGTAAGCTGAATCTAGGGCATTCAAGGAAATCGTGCTCTTCTTCAATTTTGGAGAATGTCATACTCATGTCACTATTCTCACTATGCTTTCATGCATTCTGATATTAACATCACCAATACCCAAAATATGGCACTTAGCGTTGTTCCCCAACTACACTTTACCATTATTCATGCAATGATAAGAAGTAAATCGGTTCTCATTCGATTTAGCATGAAACGAACAACCACAATCTATAAACAGTCCATCAAACCATGAATCCTCAATTAATTAGCTGCAACACTATCGGTAGGCTTAATTCTTACAGTTAATTATAGCCGCAACATCATCGGCAGACTCACCTCTAATTCCCTCACCCCTCTTGTTATTCAGCCTAAGAGAATCCCTTCTAAGATGTCTCCTCTTGCTACAACTCTAACAGACTGCACCACCAATTCTAAACTTACTACATCTGGTCAAGTTTATACTACTCTGCTAACACAAATACTAATTCTTCCTTAACCTTCACCTACTAAAGTAGCAAGCATGGGTGCACCAAATTCTCTCATACTAATGTCCTCACCCATTAAATGGCAACTCTATTGACCCAAACGAATTACCAACAATAGTAACAGTACTAGTCAAACTATTAGGCAATGAGGGTAATAGATACAAAGCACATACCTCATCTTAAAAGTTAATCTCAACTAAACTAAATTGACTAACAACCACATTAAATTTATTGATATGATCAACAATCGATGCACATTAATCCATCTTTAAGTCAAACAGACATTGCATCAAATAGACCTTGTTAATCGTATAGGGCTTTTCATACATGTTTGACAGGGCATTCATCGAACCCAGAAAGATTATCTCTTCCATGATGTCAAACGCGACATTACGAGCCAATGTTAGTTAGATATCACCAACGTCTATCTATCTATCAAACTCCAATTAGAATCCTTCATCAACTCTGACTTCTTCCTATTTAAGGGTAAGTGTAGATTACTTTGGTAAAGATAATCCTCAATTTGCATTTTCCAGAAATAAAAGTCCTTTCCATCAAATTTGTTGATCTTCACTTTTCCTTCTTTTGTCACTATCGATTCACTTCAACTCAGTTAAGCCTAACTATAATACTAATTGTTGCATATAACAAGCGATCTAACTATAAAATATATGGAAAAAAAGAATACATTGGACACCGGATTTACATGGTTTAATCTATGTGACTTATGTCCATGGGAAGAGAAGCACAAAACTATAAATCAAGCGAGACAATTGAGATTATAACCACTCTTGAGTTACTCAAACACTCTAAGTATTTCTCAGCCTCCAATTACAACCAACAACTCACATGGCTTTTAACCACACTTTACAAAATAATTTCTTAATATCACAAAGCAATTACACAAAATCTTTGCACATGATTTTCTTGACTTCAATCACTTAGATTGTAGTTCACGAGCACAAACTCCTTTTGGATACTTTTCACAAAGAAGACCCACTTCTTATATAGAAGAGAGTTGTATCTAAGATAGAAAACCCTTTTTTTTTTTTTTTTTTTTTTTAAGGCAATCTACTCCTACTAGAAAACCATTCAAGTAGAAAACCTATTTAAATAGATGAAAATGGGGAAGATCAGCCTCAAGAAGGACGATAAATGGAAACCAATTATCCGTACTTTCTCAACCATTCCTATTCACGAGAATTTCTTGCTATACGGGTAAAGCCAATTTTGCATCAGTTTGCTCTCTTCATCAGCTGAAAAGTCAGCTAGCTTTTTCGTTTGCATTGTAAGGTCTTTTTCAGCGTGACGTGTAAAGTGGAATTTTCCTTTTATTATCATGAGGTTTGTTATGATATTTTTGTATTATTTTCGTGAGGATTTAGGTCTGTTCTCTTTCCGTCTCAGATCTGAAGTTAGTCTAACTATTTTTTATTGGCCTTTGTATATGTATATGTGTGTACATGTGTATGTGTCTGTGTGTGTTTATGTTAACAAGTTAAACTCATTGTTATAAGGCTTATTTGTTATTCAGCAATGATAAGGCAGTGTACCAAAAAGATAAAATAAAAATGATAAGGCAGTGAGATCATCGGGTGGGTGAAATCTTGTATGCCCGTAAATACGCATATACTTTTCCCCGTCATTTACTATTTGTTTGAGCATCAAAATTTCTCATAAAACCAGAATTTCACATGTCCAACTTGAGTTTTCTACCTTCTGGTCTGCAGGAAAGGTTATCCGATTAGTATGTCCATCAAGTTTCATTTTCTGGTACTCAATCTACTTGTGAAGTTCCAAGTCATGCAGAGAATCCCTTTACAGAAACAAAATCTTTGGGAAGTCCCTAAAGAAAGCGTTCCTTTTCAATATCATGATCCTTTTTCTAAGTCTGAATAAAATCGCAACTACCAATGTGCATTTGCCATTTTAGGGTTGTATTAATAATTACTTTATTGAGCTATTCTAGAACATTACTTGTCTGTACAGCCGTTTCTCGAAATTTGAGACTTATCTTTAGATTCCATTTTTTGAAGTCCAAAAATATGATTGTTTTATATTACTTGATTGATTGCGTATTTATCATGCGACAATAAATTTGTCAAACATGATATAGTTTTTGTTTCGTGTTGAAGTGGGTAGTTAATCCACTTCAACATTTGTCCTCTTGGAAGTTCAACGCATATTATGCAGATGCATATCTTTCAAGGTTCAACAACATTTGTGCAGATCCATGAGTATCAAGGTTCAACAGGTATTAGCCCAAAAAAGTTCTAACAATTTCTTGCTCAATGTAGCTTTTTAAGTTAAAGAATTTTTTTAATCCCAAAGAAGCAAAGTGGTAAGAGTGTCCCTTCTGATCAGCCAATTAAGAAGAGTCCCACGACAAACGATGAATTCAGAGTCAGTTAAATAGCTCTTTAGTTCATTCTCATGGGTAATGTACAAGCATTACTAGTGCAAAGACATTTGTGTAGAGGCAAAAAGATGCGATTGCAACGGTAAGAGGCGGACGTCTAATATAGCGGAGAATGCGACAAGTTTAGTTCCTGTTACGAGTCAGTACTTCACGAAGACTCAGAGAAAAGATGGGGCAAACATCTAATGCAGTACATTTGTTCTTATCAGAAGAGTGTTGCAACATCAGCCAAGGGGACCAGATTTTCATCAAGGCTTCGAGAGAAGATGTCCAAATCCACCAAGATTCCTAACCGGAACAAGTATATTGTTCCAAGGAAAGGAGAAAAAAATTTTAGCTGGAAATTGAGATAACTATGTCTTTATAGGATTGATGTTGCTCGAATGATGCCTATGCTCTTGTTTTTTTTCTTCCCTTTTTATGAGGAGGGAGGGAGACCGATCCCGCATGAATTGTGATAAGTCGACTACTTATTTAGTCCACCATCCTCAAGATTCCACTTCAGGTGGTACCTGTGTATTGATGGATGTGGTATCTTCTCACCCCAACCAATTCTATGGGCATATGTTGGAAACCAAAAGGTCCCTGTACATGATGTAGTAAATGCTCGAGGGACAAGTAGGCTAGGGATTCATTTGCAACCTGACTCGAAGTTATGACTTCATGTACAACAAGAATATTGTGACTCCTTTAGCATTGGATTACCATGCTCGATGGTGAAACTATATCATCTGTCATCAAATGGAAACCAAACCCTAGCTTTAGAGAGAGATTTTGCATATATTACTAAATAATGTCTAATTTAATGGTAGAGCTTCCGATTTGAGATTTGAAGTTTGGACCTATGTAGAAATCCCGATGCAAAAAGTAGGAATTAAAGACCCTTTTGGCTAAGGATGGAATTGGCGGACCAAAGGAGGCATCAATTGGCCATCTTTGAGGCATTTCTAACAGCTTTGTGTGGGAGAGCTTCTTGAATCATTGTCTAGCTATTCTCAGTCGAGGGGGCCACTCCATATCCAAATACATAGGCATATCTAAATTGATTTTTACTTATTGCTTTTCCTCAATTAAAATATTGCAATTTGGTAGAATATAAATGTTGACATGTAGAATAACATAATTGGTGGAAATTTAGATAATACTTTAAATTTTGACGGGACTTTTTTGCTTTTGTTGAACGCTAAAGGAATTTCAAGGGTTCCAAAGACAAAAGACACAACAATGAAGTTGAAATATTCGGAACCAATAGAACGTGAAGATGGCATTGATTGTGACTGGTAAATTCAAATTTCATCCCTGTCCAACTTGTGAACTCTAATGATGTATTAATCAAGAAATCTTGAATTGAGGATTCTTCTTTGAAAGCAAATCATTACCCAATGGATGTATTCAAATATAAGAATTTTTCTTCTTTGACTGGAAATATAAGAACTGTGACGTGTACTATATTTCTACATTATCATATCTTTATTTCCTTTGTGTTTGGAATTTAAATATATTATATTTGATTAAATGATCACGTTTGTCACACAAGAGATAGCTACTTTCAAAGTGTTGCATTTCACACTAGTAAAATAAAAGTTAGGGTTTTCAAGAAATAGGTTATTGGGTAGACTTATGGCTTCTTTTACTAATTGGATTCTCGAGTCCGGGCCGTGAACTAAGCAAAAAGGGCATTACGAAAACTAAATGAATCAGCGCAACACTGTCACTGAGTGCATTAGAATCTTTTCACGAATTGATTTTGCAGAGGACATACCCAAGGAAAGGAGCGAGAAGCCAAGGCACGAGGCCAGTGAAATGTAGACAACCAAGAAGATCGAAGCTTCTTTTTGGACCATCAAAAGAAAGACTTCTCAGAATATAATACTCCTGATCTCACGTCGAAACGAAATATAAAGGGCTTTGAAGGACGGAGGGTCAATGCACAATCAATATCTGAAGTAAGAAACCTCTTGCAGACTCGAAAGGACGGATAGGGGTGAGTATCTGTTTAAAGTCAATCCTGGAGCAACCTTGGACTGGTCCAACTCTATTGATCCTAGTCTGATTTCTAGAGGGACTGGGTCGGTATTTGGCCTTAAGATCCCTGGATCGATCTATGCGGGATTGGTCTTCGATCATGAGAGTTTAAGATTGATCTAACTCGGACCAACCATTACTAAATAAATATATAAAATATATTTTTTTAGATATATTATATATTATATATCTAATATATTATTTATAATATTCTTATATTTATTCTAAAGAATAAACCCTAACTTAAACAGCGTTAAACATCATTGAATAGCATCAAATGAAGTCCTCTTCTCTAATACTCTTGTTCTCCTTTCTTTTTTATCCTCTTCTTTCTTCTTTATCCTCTTCAATTTTTACTTGAAAGAAACAACTTTTCTCTCTTGAGCAATCTTGCCTTACTCACCGAGTGACACTAGCCTCGCTCGTTGCTCAATGCTCATGCTGCTCTCCTCTCTTTGCTGGCCTCACTCGTCACCAAGTAAATTAGAAGGAAATAAAGCCTTAACTAGAAATCCTCTTCACTCGTGAGCAACGTTGGCCGTTCGCCGCTTGCCTCGTGGCTTGCCTTTGTTTGCTCGTCTCATGACTCACCCTCATCTCGCGGCTTGCCCCTATTGGTGGATATGTAATTTGAAATAATAAGTTTGTTTTTTTAGAAAATACAAAAAATGAAATAAAAAATTATCAATTGATTTTGCGTTGGCTTGGAATCGGACCAAACCCATAAGGTTGGTTCAATCCTCAATCTCAAATTTAATTGGGTTGGTCTTAGATCCCAAAACTGAGGATTAATATTGTGCGAATTGATCTTTAAATTAGATATTAGATCGGCTCAATTCGGATCACGATCAACCCTAGGATGGAGAGAAGCTTTGAAGGACTTGGGAGTTGCTAGACCCTTCATGCCGTTTCGAGGACTCGAAGGACGCTGAATGAGTGGACGGGGATCCTCCGCCTCTCGTACGGGCACTGCCACGGGTCAGGTCTCGACGTACCATCATAGACAAGTGCACCGATGAGATCAGCTCCGGGATAGGGTGGCGGATGTTCATGCTCGTGCCGCCATTTGTGAAGTTGCAGTATCTGCAATCGGATGGACCCATCGTAATCTTCCAGCCTCTTGAAATTGAAATTTAGCGAGGCAACTTTCTGACAAGATGCTCTGTCCGTATATTGGGTGGATCTGGACATGTCCATAAAAGAAGAAACAGACGGAAGATTTATTCAGGAGTGAGAGATTTCGTAATGTCACTCTTGTATTATCTCTTTATTGAAAAGAAAAATATTAACAAAAAATTTAAGGTCCTCACGATGGTAAAAGTATATATCATGTCAGGACTTTGATTTTGATTACTGCAAGATAAATAGATATGATAGCTTCTTGCATTTAAAATAAGTGAGAATGGATAAAATGCTCACTGTTGTATAGACATGCCTAATGACACGATTCTTAAATCGTCTTAATCTGGACCATGGTCAACTCTAGAGATAATTAAGCTTTGAAAGACCTGGGAGTTGCTAGACCCTTCATGCCGTTTCGAGGACTCGAAAGGACGCTGAATGAGTGGACGGGGATCCTCCGCCTCTCGTACGGGCAGTGCCACGGGTCAGGTCTCGACGTACCAGCATAGACAAGTGCACGGATGATATCAGCTCCGGGACAGGGTGGCGGATGTTCATGCTCGAGCCGCCATTTGTGAAGTTGCAGTATCTGCAATCGGATAGACCCATCGTAATCTTCCAGCATCTTGAAATTGAAATTTAGCGAGGCAACTTTCAGACAAGATGCTCTGTCCATATATTAGGGTACATCCATTGAATCGTTTGTTTTCACAGCTATAACTTTTGCGGGGAATTGGTTCTTCATCCATAAATTGGGGTGTGTCCATTGAATCGTTTGTTTTCACAGCTCTAACTTTTGCGGGGGAATTGGTTCTTCAAACGCCCGCAGAATTTCCTTCCTACGACGAAGAGCAAAGTTTATTATCTTATTTAATTATTTGGTTAAACTTAAATCAATGAATGAGCATATAGCAACAATAATTTCATCCTACGTATGTAGTTTTGATTTTTAAATGGATTTATACAATTTTTTTTATGCAAATAATGGTAACTCCTGATTATTCTATAAATTTATTTGTATTGAAGATAGTAGCCCCGCTACATGATATTATATGAACTTACTAATTACTATAGCATGTTGAAAATGAATTATGTTTCTCTCTAACTCGGTATATCTAATAGGCTACCTTATCACTTTAGAGAGCTTCAATGAAAGGATTGAAAGAATTAATTTCTTGATCAGTAGAAGTTTCAAAATTGAACATTTTCGGGCTCGCCCCTTTCTACTTATTGGGGGATAGGTTTGAAATCCTATACAAGGTACTCTAGAGCAAAACCCCTATCACTAAAAATGCTTATGCACGCTACTCGTTACTACTAAACGATGAAGCTAGGAGCAAGAAAGAAGCAGCTCTTTCCATGGTGGAGTCACCATTGAGTTGCAACTGCTTGACTAGTAGCCCGACTGTCTTTTTTCAAGAAAAGTGCCATAACGTCCTAAATTTATTACATTTGTGTTAATTCAATCTCAACCTTTCTAATTGTACCGATTGGTCCTAAACCTTTTTGCAATTTGTCTATATCGTCCATATAACCAATTTTGACTGAAAATTGCTAATATAATGAAACTAGTTGTCTATGTGGTACAACGACATTGATATAGACAAATTCCATAATTTTTAAAATATTTTTCTTTTCCATTTCCTTTTTATTTTCTTTTTATTTTCATAGCGACCATTGCCAGTTGCTGGAGAGGTCTTGTAAGCCCTTGCCACCTGCCGGCAGTGGTGAGGGTTGCGATTGTTGCCCAGACAATTGCTAATCACGAGCAAGGTTGCCAAGCCCTCGTATAGGTAGGCCTCTTGCCACATCTAGCGAGGGCAACCCTTGTTCGGCCGCGAAAGTTGAGCCCTCGCCCAAGCTATGATGGTTGAGCCCTTGCTAGAAGTCGCAAAGGCTCCACCCTTATGGCCTAGGTGAGGGTCACCCTTGCCGGATTTGGCGAGGGCTTGACCCTTGCAAGTGGGTGAGGACCACAAGCTTTGCCAGCCTCAATGAAAATAGAAAATGTGAAATTTGTCCATGTCCACAAGTTTTGCAACATAGAACGGTTCACGTTGCCGATTTCTAGCCAAAATTGGCCAAATGAACTATATTGGCAAATTGTGAAAATGTTTATGACTCAATATATATAATTGAAAGGTTTATAACTAAATTAATTCAAGTGCAATAGATTTAGGATTTTTTGGGTACTTTTTCCAAATTTTATCTATTGGGACTATTCCACTTTTTGTCCTGTTAATGTGGGTGCATACAGTCTGTCATGGATTCTAAAGTTGCGAAGGGTATACTTCCTAAATTCAGATGATGATGATCCCATTCACTATATTATTCAAGGGGGAATAAGAACAACGATTACTAAAAAGTATTTATAAAATTACTCCAGTCATTATATTTAAATAATAATATAATAAATTTCAGAAATATATATAGATTGTAACTGAATTTATAATAGTTACTGTTAATATGTTACATATGTTACTAAGTTGAGATACTTATTTTTAGCTTGGAATTCTTCATTTGTTGAGGCAGTAGTTACCTTTCATTTGCTTGAATTTTCAATGAAGTAATTTTTGTTTAAAATTTGCTTAAAATGCTTTCGCATTTTTAAATCAAGATAAGATAGTTTACTTGAGTTTGGTCGCTTGTCTGAATCCTATTATTAAAGTTATTGCCTCTTAGGTGCATTTATTTGATGAAAAATGAATTATTCAAAAAAAATATTTTTTCTCAAAATAATCGTTTGTGTTATTTACAAGAATGAATGGGCGAAAAATATATTCATAATTCATGAAAATGTTTAAATACAAATTGCTGTTGATAAATGAGAACTTTTCCTTAGCTAATAATTTCAAATAGAACGTATGATTATTTTCAAAAAAATATTTTTAAATTATTTATTTTTTCATAAAACAAACAGAGCCTTAAAAATCAACATAAATTGATTTGCTTAAGTTTAGTTGCCTATCACGTTACTTATGATAATTTCAGAAAACAAATACTCTAAACTTTGTCTTCACATCATTTATGTATTTATTTTGTCCATCTATGATTGGTGGTGAACACATGGACTATCCCTCTAATGCTAAGTTGTGGGAGAAGGATATTGGAAATGCCAAAAATTGTATATGATGCTTACTTGAGTACTAAAAGTTTTTGCCAATTGCTTAAGTACCAAATCGAAGAAAAAACAACTACTAAAGTGCCTTCGAAGATGGCTTTTTATAATTAAAAATTTTATCTGAGGTGATATTTTTTGGCACCGAAACAATCACTTTTTCATTGAGACTGACACTGAATCAATTGATTTTTAACAATGATTATCTCTGAAATGATCATTTTTTAACGATAACTAGCACTAAAATAATCACTTTTTAATTTGCTACACAATATCATTTAAGGGTTATATGCTGATTGGGAATACTAGTGAGCCATGTAGGATTGAGATATTGATAAAATATGGTTACGTTAGATTTCTGAAAATCCAGATTGGAGTTGACACTTAAGTGATCATTTTTTTTTTTATTTTAAAAGTGACATTTAAATGATCCGAAAAAAACTTTTGACACTAAAGTGCCGTACACAACTTTTTGCATTTCTAATATCCTTCTCCCACTAAGTGGTAGATATTAGTAAAATTTCTTGAAACTTCCACTTTACCATATTGCATAAGATAAGATAAGATAAGATAAGATAAGATTTTGCATGAGTTGGTGAGTACATAGTCTAACTGAGTTGCCACATGGCAAATATTAATAAAATTTCTGGAAGTTTTCGCTTCAAATAACTTTTGTGTATATAGAAAGAAAATGCCTTATAAGTCAATGTGTTAGTTTCTTTCTGTCTTTTTCACTATTAAATTGTCCATGGGAGCTCCGCATCAATTCATTTTTCCCAAAAGCTCCTCTAGTATTATTAAAAGCCACCAAATGGAGGATAGTTAATGGTATAATACAATTATTATAATAGCACGTGTCCCCAGTAATTATTGAAATCGTTAGAATGTTTTAATCAATAATTGAGATATATTACATTACGTGTCAATGGCTATGAACCTTACGAAAAACAGTTTCTTGAGAACTTACAGAAACATTGACCTAGAAATGAGTGAGCCAATTCATACCTCCTGGGCATTCAAAGAGAAGTGATGAAAATCAGAAAAATGTAGGGAAAGAAAGTAGGGCAAAGCGTATCAAAGTCACTGTCTTAAAAATAGTATTTTCGCAAATAAATACGTAATCCAAAATCCAATAAGTAACTTAAGAGATTCTGTCTCCAAAACAAAATGATCATGTTCAATTATTCCTTTCTTAGTCTTCTTACTAAGAAAAGAAGCGACAGTATGAACTTATTTAATAGCCATAGAATATAAAACAATGAACAAGAGAGTTCACTCGATCTCTCTAGAATGCAATAATCATATGTAAATATGGTCAGGAGATCACATCCCTCAAAGGAGCATAATCCTTCACTAGAATAAAAGAAAAATTATCTAGAAAGTCATAAATTTATTATACAATGGTTAATTCATTCCTAATTTCAATTGGTCAATTTATCCTAAATTTTTTGATAATTTGCCAATATAGTTTTAGGCCAATTTTGACCGAAAATTATTGATGCAGACGCTGATCATTCAATGTAGCATGGCCAATGCTAATATGGACAATTTTTACATTTTTTATAAGTTTCTCGAAATTTTTCTTTCTTTTCTTTTCTTTTGTTTTCTCTTTTTCCTTTTTCCTTGATTAGAGTTTTGGTTGACAGCTTGCTATGTTCCTAACGACCTTCACCAAGATCTAGGCAAGGGCACAAAGGCCAACAAGGGTTGCTAGCCGTCAATAGGGCCCTAACAACCACTTTGCTTGGAAATCCAACAAAAGAATAAGAAAACAAAAGGAAAAAATATAAAAGGAAAAAAAGAAAAATTCAGTTTTTTTTTTTTAAAAAAAAAGAGGAAAACTTGTCTGTCATTGCTAGTTGTGTCCACATAAGTATTTCCCGGCCAAATGGCTGAGATGACTATATTGGGAAATTTTTAAAAGATTTAAGACTAAATTAGCAAATTGAAAAGTTTAAGATTGAATTGATTACCGTATAATAAGTTTATGAATTTTTAGATAATTATTTCCTAAAATAAAATATATAATAAATAAATAACGAGTTCATACCTTTTAGCTGCTGAAATAGATCGAAACATTCAAATGTGGGAAAGCAACATTTAAATGAATAAACAAAAATCCTAGGTTTCGTTGATTCTGGTCTCCTCCACGTTCTCAAGAATATTTCCCATCCTTTTAAAGCTAAACGTAAATGTCAAATACTAAAAGATGATCATGGAAAGATACCCTCTTTGGCGAATAAAAGGGAAGACCCCGTTTCAGTTCTCGAATCCTTAACACTCTCCATCTCTCCTCTGGCTGATGGTTTTCTTTTAGTTGCTGTGATCCGACAAACAAACCCCATCTGGTTCTGTATCTGGCCAAGGTAAACCCTGCCCCCTCCCACCCAGCTCCAAGAAAAAATAAAACATCAAGAGAAATCACAAAACCTATAAATCTTCACTACTTCCCTCAATTATTTTGCATTTTCGGGCCTTTTTTTTTTTTTTTTTTTTTTTTTTTGCGGGTGTGATTTGTTTGCTGTGCTCATGGATCTGAACTGGTTTACTATTTTCCTAGAGTTTTCTGGTGTTCACAGAATTTTTACCATTTGACTGAAGATCTTTGTGTTGCTCTTTTGATATCATCTCCAGGCTTATCATGTCTAACTCTAGGTGAATTACCCACTAGTTTGTTGACCTGGGTCTCTTCTGATTTTTCCCCCCTTTATCTGACATAGAAAGAATTTGACGAGATACAAGGAAAATGGCGAGAGAGAAGATAAAGATAAAGGAGATAGACAACTTGACGGCGAGGCAGGTGACATTCTCGAAGAGGAGAAGAGGGCTGATCAAGAAGGCTCAGGAACTCTCCATTCTGTGTGACGCTGATGTGTCCCTCATCATCTTCTCTTCCACTGGCAAGCTCTGTGATTTCTCCAGCTCCAGGTACTCAAATATTAATTTCTTAAGTCTTTATTTTTCTTTTTTTTTTTTTTTTGGGGGGGTGGTGGGTTTGACCGAGTGCACATTTAGGTTTTGATCGTCTCTTGAGAGATCACTATGTCTTGGTCATGATCCGTCATAGGCACGTCTATTTTGTTGTAATTCCTGCTCAAAGTATGCAATATATAGAAATTTAAAATTAGATCGAAAGTTGAGATCTATTTTCTTATGATGGGGACGGTGATCAAAACTTGAAAAGAACAGCTAGAGAGGATATGAAAGCACCTAGATTCAGAACTTCCAAAAGGAGCAAGGAGGGGGGGAGCGAGGGACAGAGAGAGAGATGAAGCAACCACGAATTTCAGAACTAGGATGGGCAACTTTAGTAATTTTCAAAAATATATACAACGGCTTGATGTTGCGGTCTCTTTCTGGTGTGCTGAACAGTTGAAGCAGATTGCATCTGTTCTCTCTTTGTATTCATTGTCGTCCTCCAAGCTTTGTTTAGGTTTGTTTGTTTACATTTGTGTAAAAAGTAAAATATTTCTTCTTTCTTTTCCATCAAAATCTGAAGTGTTATTCAAGTTTTAGAAAATGATGAGTAAATTATATTTGAATTTACTTGTCCATATTTACATATTATGAAAGTATGAGGAGTCTTGAATGCATGAGTCATAAGATTTTAGTTAAGTACTTAATAAAAGTAAAAGTTAATCCATTTAATTAGCACTCAGAAAAAAAGTTCAATCCAGAACAATATTCTTGTTTCACTCTTTTGTTTTTTTCACCACGTTGGTCGTTTCCTGTCTTTGTAGGAGGAGCGAGCATTGAACGAGATCAACAAACTGCAGAGAAAGGTTCGCGTACACTTGCTAGACCCATGCGTGTAGAATAATTTCATATCCTGTGAACATTGCATAACGTCAAAGTATATCTTCAAGTTGCGCGGGTCAAGAAGACTCTATCTGTCAATTTGAAGTCTTTTTCTTGCTGAAACTGCAGGAAGCACGGTTGATTAAAAAGAACAAGCAACTGAAACAGGAAGTATATCATCCACAGGAGGAACACTATTGCTACTGATGGAAACGTTGTTAACAGATTCCAACAACACGCCTTTGCCCTCCAGAACCGTATGATTACTTCCCGATGAATAGTATTACCTGTCCGTCGCTGACATATTGCCATGCATTCTCCTTTTGGTTAAAAAGTATTATCAGTGTAAAAAGGTGGTCATTTTGTTTTGGTAAATCACAGATGAAGATGATGATTTTATGTCAAGGGAAATTGATGATGGTCAACTCGGACGGCGATAACAAAGTTCTAGAGGCCGAAGGCATGTTGTTGGAATTTGTTAACAACATTTCCATCAGCAGCAATAGTGTTCCTCCTGTGGATGATATACTTTCTGTTTTAGTTGCTTGTTCTTTTTAATCGACCGTGCTTCCTGCAATACGAGAAAAAGTCTTCAAATTGACAGATAAGAGTCTTCTTGACCCGCGCAACTTGAAGATATACTTTGACGTTATGCAATGTTCACATAGAGCATATTTCCAACATTCGGTGGAATGGCTAGACTGAATGGCCTTATGTTATCAACATTTTGTACTAGCCTCATAAGCCTTATATTCTACATTCGGTAGAGGTCCATTCTCTTGAACATTTTGATTTGTGAAACTATTACTATTGTTTGGATTAATCTGATCATGGTTAACTTGAATATTTCATTAACCAGACCAATCAAATTTGCATCATATTGGCCTTGATTAGATGTTGTAGGTAGGTCTTTGTAAAATTCTTACATAGGTTAAAATTACTTGGCCTAAATTATTAACATTATCAAAATGCCTAGAAATTGAAGGGACATACCATGGAACCGCTGGACTTTCTTGAAGTGGAAATGGCTTGTTGATGATCCTAGCCCGCAAAAAGCATCGTTGACCGCATTGACAATCGTTGGTCCAATCAGGTTAGAAATATGCCTCATAATGTAGTGTGCTAAGTCATTCTGCTACTCCTCAAACAACCTTCGTATGGTTGAAACCACACTAGGGTTTGAAGTCATTTCCCTTATTTGCTCATACATAAGATTCCTCCGGATGTTAGCATTTCCTCGCCGGATTTCTTCTGTTGCGGTCTGAGTGGCTGAAGACTGGGAATACGTAGCCCTATAATTGTCGTTGTGTGGTGATGAATTCGCACATGCGACATTGTCAAGCTCTTGTTGATTCCTTGTTCTCGCCAATGGACTTCCTTAAATAAACCACAAATCGGGCATGTTAGAAGGATCCACAAAAAATAGGTGTCTATCCAAATAACAAAAAATCTTTCACACAAAAATTGATTCTTGATTTTTTAATGGAAATGGGTTCTGTGGTGATTTTGGATAGAATAGAAGACATAATGTACAAAGGAAAGTGAAATACAAGAATTATAAAGTATGAATTGGAAATAAAAATAAAATGAAAGGATTGGAAATTAATACATTTATTCAAAAATAAATCTGTCAAAATGGCCTATACACCCATTTTTAAATTCATATTTGATGGGTTAAGTTGTTATATGAATTAATTATATTTGGTAAATAGGTCATAAATGGATTTAGAATAGTAAAGCTCAAATATTATTATTTAGACCCAATCCCACCTCCGTAACTCCTTTTCATTTTCTCTTGACGTTACTCGATCTCATGCTTGCTCACTTCACACTCTCACTTTCGTTTGGGCATGAAGTATTTTAGTAATATGGATCGGGTTAGGTATGAGTTTAATATAATTGTCTGTATTATATATAGAAATTGGTCAAAATAGGTCAAATAAATCAATTTGGATCGGATTATTTTCAACTCGACTCGCTCATTTGATATATCTAAGTAAAAGACAAAAAACTTAAGTTAGTACTGATGTTACAATAAAAATCGTGGGTATTTTTATCACACAAACCACACTTACAACAAGCGGTTATCACACTTCATGCAATTATAATTGCACATCCTCCTAAATTCCAAACGTGCTATTTCTTAGCAATCATTATCCACAAAGGGTTGCAACTTCCAAGGCTGCTGAAATGCTCGACTGTCATTCCGTCCTACGCCTTTATTTGACATTCTAATCCATGTGGGTCTCCTTTTGTTTTCAATGCTTAGCTTATTTTCAAGATGGTTAATCCCTTTTATGCTCCATCAATGAGTCATGATACTCACTGAACATCTCTCAGCTACTTGTCGATGTCAATATCGGTTAGTTGTTGATGACTGCATCACATAGAAGTATGTCCATTCTGCATGGTTGTCAATTGTTCAATGAACTAATTTCATCAAGGAATCTCACCTAATCAATTAAACTCCATTGTTCTTCAATCACAAAGACGCCGGATCTGGTGTTGGCGTGCTCAATCCTGGGTCGCATTTCTTTGTTATTGTTTTTGTGAAGCATAGGTCACCAAGGTGTTGATTTTTATGGAGAAACCCGCGGATCTGAGGTCTCTACCTTGTTACAAGCTACAAAGGGCTAGAAGGATGATGATAGGGGCGCACGGTCGATACAGTGGTGATGCGACAGTGCAATGGCAGTAGCTCGCGAGCTCAAACATGGCAACAGCTCTGGCATAAAGCATCAAAGGTGGGGCAGTGGCATCCGCTGGAGGTTGATGGCGACGGAAAAGCAATCAGTGGGGTTTCGGCTGGCATGTCTTGATCAACTAGGAGGTTGCGGCAAAGAAGGAAAGAAAAGAACAGAAAAATCAGAGGATTTGATGTAGCAATCGAGTTACACTAGCATTGTTATGTGTAGTATGGTTGATGATGACCAAACGACTAGGAGTGAGCATATTGGACCGACTGAAACAGGAACCACTCAAACCATATTGGACCAACTTTTCTAAATATATATATATTTTTATTTCTTAAAAATATTAATAAACCCTAATATAGAAGTAACTCTAGTATTTTTTTTTAATTTTTTTGGCTAAATGACTGGTTCCATTGGATGAGACGGGATCAGGAACTGATCACCCCTAGAATTGACACCTTAAAAATTTCAGTTGAGATTTAGTCGGGAGAATTTGATTGCATTTTCAAAGCTTAAAATTTATATAATTAACATATATATATTATCTATTGATTTAAGAAAATTTAAAAATTAGTAAATACACGTTTTAAAAAGAATATTTCCTTGATTTATGACTCCTCATAATTATATAATCCTTAATTGAATCACATACTGAAAAATCACGAACGTGGAAATTATCTTTTAAATTTTCCGTTTGTCACCCAATTAGTGACCTAATTGAAATTGACGCAAATGTCATTAAAAATCCAAGTAAATTAATAATTATCATAATATCCTAAATATTTTCAATCAATTTATAAAATTCTGAATGTCACACTCAATTGGGGGTGCCTGCATAACTACACCGAACTAGTTCCGAATAAATCAAAATATAGGCATGTCTGAATAAATTTTTTTCTTTTTATTTTTTAATTAACTAAAATTTTGCAGTCACGCACTTTTACCCCCTTTTTTTTTCAATCCAAGATATTCAAAATTTTCACGGTATATAAATATTGACATGTACAACGACATATATTTTTCCATTTTCTTTTAAAAAATTAAGATAATATTTTAAATTTTTGCTGGACTTTTGGCTTTCGCTTAATGCCAAAAAAAGCATTTCTTAATTTGAAATAACAATTAGGGATAAACATCGAGTTCAATTCAATCCGAGAATCCTGGACCAATTGATTCAAGGCCGGAATTTTGTACCGGTTTTCAAGTCTCTTCAAGGGGAAAAAGGAGAGAATATTCTTGCACCCATCAAGAATCAAAACATGGTCTTCACACATGAAGAAACAAGAGCATAAACACTTGACGAACATTTTTTTTTTGGGGTAATGAAACAATGCAACTTTAATATTCTAATATAAGAAAACAGGTCACCCCAAATAACAAGCGGTGTTTCAAAGACAAGAACGTACAAAAAAGCTGAAAATGTCAGGACCAATAATAACGTGAAGATGGGATCGATTGTGATTGGTAAAATCAAATTAGATTCTAGTTATGTACTAATCAAGAAAGCTTGAACTAAGGATTCTTCTTCGATGTTAACATCTAAATTTTAGTCGACAAATTAAGTGTTATATGAAAAATAGATAATAACAAAAAGAAGAATAAAGTAATAAAAGGCTTCAATTCGGTCCGGCCCACCAGGCCATATTAGACAGGCCGCAGCTTGGTCCATTCGCGGAAGTCCAGCCCATTCGACTACCTGTAGCCCATAAAGTCCAGCAACTGAAACTCATAATATAAGGCGATTTCAGAGAATTCCTCGACGATTTTCCTTTTCCATCGCACGTGGCCGCTCGCCGCCCACCACCTGCTGCCGCCGCCAGTCGACACCATTCGCCGCTCCTCACCTCACTCTGTTCGGCTCAGTACATTGACCAAGAACCTCGAAGCAGCTCATTCTCGTGTGAAGCTCCTCCGTCGGCATCAATTTTCACCGGAGGAAAAAGATGTCACCCAAAAAAAAAAAAAAAAAAAGAATCTTGTCAGTGGGCGATAGACTCCAGGAGCTTTCTCGTCACCGAAATCCACGAACGATCACTCTCAGTCACCAAAATTCGGTGTACATCTGTCTTCAGCCTCCACTAAAAGCAGAGCGCAATCTTGATCCTACATTTGCGACTTCATTGTCGTAGCATATAGCTGAGAAAGGACAAAATGGAAGATCTCAATGTAAACCGATTCAATTCTTCTTGTATTCTAAATGTACATATTTATACACAATTCACAACTATATTTCCTAAATCAACTCCTATAGATATGATAAGTACAACCGAAAAATTGAATAAAACAACTAGGGATAAGTTACATGATTTGCCAAGATTTCCTAGAATAAAACAACTAAGGATAAGGTATATGATCACGCTAAGATTTCGTATAATTAGCTAAGATTTCATGTGATCAAGCTAAGACTTCCCCCTCAAGTCGGCACGTGTAGGTTATGGACGCCCAACTTGGAAAGTAATTGCATGTACTGATAACGGCCTAGAATTTCAGCTAGTTGTGACTCTGTACCAATCTTCAATAGAACAATGAGGCCAGCTTGTAATATTTCATGAACAAGATGGCAATCAATTTCAATGTGTTTCGTTTGCTTATGAAAAAATTAAGTTGGGAGGGCAGTGGTTATCATAGTGTAAGGAAACTAAGGCTTGAAGAGCAATGCCAATGTCTCAAAAGAGATATGATAACTAGGGAATCTTGCATTGGGTTACTGCCATTGCAAGATATTCTACTTCTGCTGAAGAGCGTGAGACCATGCTTTGTTTCTCGATTTTCCATGAAATGGGGCTATCACCCAATAAAATGCAATACATGGTTGTTGAATGGCGAGTCATGGGACAACTAGCGCAATCTAAGTCACAATTAGTCGTGAGTTGAAGTTCATTTTTAGATGGATAGAAGAGCCCTTAGCCTATAGTAGCCTTTAGATACCATAATATATGATGTGTTGCATCCAAATGTGGTAGGTGCAGTGCATGCATAAATTGACTCAGAATGTTGACACTATAAGCAATGTCAGGCCTAGTAACGGTCAAATAAATGAATTGGCCAATCAAGCGTCGATGGATAGACAAATCCTCCAATGGAGTGCATCTATCAATGCTCAATTCTACATTTTGCTCCACAGGAGTATCAACTGGCTGGGTTCCACTAAAACCACAATCTTCTAGAATATCCAGGATATATTTTCGTTGGCATAAATAAGGACCAGGATAGGATTGAGCAACCTCAATGCCCAAAAAATATTTTAAAGGCTTGAAGTCCTTAATGTGGAACTGATTATGTAACATAGTTTTCAGTGAATTGATCAATGAAGTACTAGTACCAGTAATGACTAGATCATCGACATATAGTACCACGAAAACATAGTCACTACCATTGTTCAAGACAAAGAGAGAATGATTAATTTGAGAAGTTGTGAAATTGAAGTCACATAAGGCAGTAGAAAACTTGGAATACCATTGACGGAGATGCTTGTTTTAAACCATATAGAAATTTGTGAAGTCAGCACACAAGATTCTCTCCCTTACGCTGAAAACCAAGGGGAGGTTTCATATAGACTTTCTTGTCCAATTCACCATGGCAAAAGGCGTTATTAACATCGATTTGTTCAAGAGGTCATCCCTTAGTTGTGGCAATGGCCAAGAGTACATGAGCCGTAACCAATTTGGCAACAGGTGCAAATGTATCATGATAATCCTTACCTTCAACTTGGGTATAGCCTTTGGCGACTAGGCATGCCTTATATCATTCAATACCGCTATCAAATTTTTGTTTAATTTTATAGACCATTTGGAGCCTATGGCCTTCTTGCCAAGTGGAAGTGGTACAAGGGACCATGTACGATTTTGAGAAAGAGTTTTGACTTTAGCATGCATGGCGTCTCTCCATTTCTGATGCTGCATTGCCTCAATGAAAGTGGATGGCTCGGTGGTAGTAGACAAAGAAGTAAGAAATGCTAAATGGTTTGCTTAAAATGAGTATATTGGAGAAAATTAGACATAAGATAAAAGATACCTATACCATTATCTTCGGTGGAACTTAGCATTTGAGTAAGCAAAAAACAGTAGTCCTAGAGATAACAGGAAGGTTGATGTATCCATTGGGGCCTGGTGGATTGTTCAAGCATTAGAAGTAAGGGTTTTGTGGTGGTGTGGAAATGGGGTGTGGTTGTGAGGTTTTGTAGGTGACGGTTGATTTATCTCATTACATTGTGTGATAGGTAAATGGTAATACAAGCAACCTTGACAAGATAGGGTTATGGAGCATTGAGTATGGAAACATTGTTTCATGAAACACACATATATCTTTTTGTGAGAAGATCATAAATGCAAACCCTTTTTGACCATTGGAATGTCCCAAAGAAAACCCTCGGAGTAGCACAGACATCAAATTTACTTTGAATGGAGGTGTTACATCCAAAACACAAGCAACAGAAGGTGAGTGAGATTCAGTGATTGACCATGTAAAACCTCATATGGAGCTTTCCCATTCAAGATAGTAGTGGGAAGTCTGTTTATGATGTAAGTGGTAATGAGAACGCATTCACCCCAAGACTTAATGAGAAGGTTAGATTGGAAGCATAAGGCACAGGCAATATTTAGAAGGTGCCGGTGCTTGCACTTCACCACTCCATTTCGTTGAGGGGTGGACACGCAACTTGATTGATGAATGTCGCAACCTAATTTCGGGTGAACCACCTAGGGTTTGGCTAATGGATTACTAAGCCTAAACTTAGCTCGGCTCTCTCAAGCCCATACCAATTCGCGACATAGGTTCAAGTTCTTAACATACAATTTCAATTAGGAGTTGCCACTAATCTATTTTTGGTGGGTCGATTAGAAACCTAAGTAAAGTAACAAGAGATTTACTTTACTCCCACGAACCAGAGATTATGAGTTCTCAGGGACTTGATTACACTAGATTTCTCTAACGCCCTTTCGGTAACTTTCTCTTTTATTTTGAAAAAAAAAGTGTTTGGTAAGCAGCTTGAATTGATTTTAGTTTACATCCTTAACATATGAGGTGTTCATGCGGGTGCGCAAACCATCAATTTAACACCCAAGAAAACAATGAATAAATTGCAGGACTTACCTTATAGCAACGAAAGCATCTGCAATGTTAGATTAGAATTCACATCGACGGTCCTAAATATGATTTCTAATTAACACGCAATTTCTTTTTTGTTTTCACTCATTTAATGATAATCATGCTTTATGCAATGCATGCTACTAATCTAACATGAAATGATATGACATGACAATATGATCTAAGCTATATGACATAAATAAAATATAAGCATGCGGTCTATCCTAAAGAATGAAATTGATTTATTCTAAGACAATTTGTTTTGTATTTTCCATGAAATTCGAAATTAGAAAAGTGCGAAAATTATCTATGCAAGTTAAATATCATCCAATTTGTATTAGGAATTAGGTTGGGCTAAACCCTAATTTAAACTTGAATATTATCTTAACTTGTTAATCCCTAACCTAGGATACAATCTATCTAGGAGAAATTATCTAAACTTATAATTAATTAGAAAGATTATCTAGAATTAAATTAAACGTGAATCTTATCCTAATATGCAATAACGTGCAAAGAATGCCCTAATTCGAAATTAAAATTGTCACATAATTAAACATGCAACTTAAATTAAAAAAACTAACACCCTAAATTAATTTTTTTAATTCAAAATAAAACTCTATATGCAAGATAACCCTAAGACGAGGAATATTCTAAAACAAACCTAATCCTAATTCAAAAAAATTTTGGATTTTTTCTTTTTACGAAAACAAAATCGATCGAACGACACGACAACAAATCAGGCAAGATAAGATCAACATCCACAAATTGACGAATCATATCCCGCGCATGGGATCAGATTTGTCAATTTTAAATAAACCGCAAATCGAATCTCGAGCGTGAGATCGGATTGGCGATTTTCCAGCGATTATGAATCGGATTTTGAGCATGAAAATCGGACTGTCAATCCCTAATTTAAGAGGCTACTTCATGTCGATAATTTTAATCATACATCAGTCACTATTTCAAACAAAGACTCAAAGTATTAAAATAAAATAAAAAATAAAGTAAATAAAAAAATACCTAATTTGATTTTTTTAAACGAGATTTAACGACCAGCGGCTCGTGGATCGCAACGGGGCTCGGTATGGCTCAAGCACGAGTCGCCGTGATGGTGGGTCGCCGGAGCTCCGGTGAGGACCGACGGTTGACGGATGCAGCAGCCGTGGCTGGTCACAGGTCAGGCAGGAAAGGGGCGGCACCCGAGCAGCAGGGACAGCCGGCAGAGCAGGGGCGTCGCGGGCGGAGCTGCCGGCGTTCGGGGTACCGACGAGGGGTGTCACAGGCGGAGGACTCCAAGTGTGGATGTCGTGGGCGGAGGGTTGCAAGCGAGATGGGCTCGCGATTGAGGCAGAGCGTGACTGTGGCTGGGACAGAGCAGCGGCGTGCAGGCAGACCGGCTTGGCGGACGGAGGGCGGAGTGCGGGCAGGCGCGATGGCCGGAGAAGAAGAACAGTCTCCTTCTTTTTTTTTAATTTCTTTCTCTCTCCTCTTGTCTGCTTCACATCTGTTCCCTCTGTCTCTACTGTTGTACTCTCTGTTATGCTGCAGCCCTCTTTCTTTTCCCTTCCCACAAGCATGAAAATTTCTTCTCCCTGTTGAATCTTTGACCTAAAAAAAACCAAGAGAAAAAAAAAAAAAACCTTTTCGCCAGTTGACTTTTACCCCTCAACAAAGGAATACGAAAATAAATAAATAAAACAAAAAAGAAAAACCCTAAAAGTAATTCTTCCCCCTACCAAGCGATCGAAAAGAGAGCCCCCCAAAAGAAACGCAGAAAAGTCCCACGAAAACCCTAAAAACGAAATAATGAAATTTGTCTCTTTTATATTGAATTTTTAACCTAGAAACCAAGAGAAAAGCCACGAAAAATAGAAACCCTCTTGTGTGGCTGTATATTCAATGTGTGGCCCCCTTTTTGTCTCTCCGTACACATCTCCTTTTATGGGCCAAGAATGTGATATTCGTAGTATATTTTATCTCCTTCTTCAATATGCACAAAGATCACCTATAACCTCCCGAACGCAAAATCCTATTAATTTCCTCATCTCTTATAGATTTCCTTTGCAACAATGAATATTCTCCATCAATTTTATCACATATTGTCAAAGATTCAAAATTGTAATAGGATTTTTCAAATTTCAAATCTTGCAAAGATGAGCTCATAACATTTTCTTGAGAATACGGACTTGGGCCAATTTTCTCCCTTCGTGGGCTTAGTCCAACTTGTTAAATTAAAGTTCAGAACCACCAAATCAAACCCATCCGTCACCAGCTCAATGCAAATAAATAAATAAATAATACTCCTAAAACTATATGCTATGCAACTTAATTATATTTTTTTAGGAGTTAAAAATTAATCCCTAATTTTTTAATGCAATAAATAAATAACCTGGTCGCCAAAATTTAGGTGTCAACAATGAACAATACCCACGAGTCTAAAAAAGAGTTGGTAAGTTGATTGAAAAATTCTTTTCCAGCGTCAGAACGGATGCAATGAATTTGTTTACTGAATTGAGTCTTTACCATGGAAAAGAAATTAATGATAAAATGATTTACATTAGATTTATAAGACATTAAATAAAGCCATGTGCTACAAGAATAATCATCAACTATAGTAATAAATAAATAAATAAATAAATAAACTGCCCCAAATAAAGAGGTGGTCCAAAATGGGCCCCAAATATCCAAATGAATTAAATCAAAACATAAAATGGTAGAAATTGTACTAGATGAAAATGGCAAGCGAGATTGTTTCGCAAGTGGAAACACAGTGCAAGGAAAAGTATCGGATAATGAATTGTTATTGTCTAAAGTTTGCAGATGACGACGGCAAGATGAACCCAGATGTCCCAACTGCTAGTGCCAGAGGTCAAAGTGTGCACCTGGTGTGGTGGTGGATGTCAAAGAAGTGCATTGGGTATGGAAAGGTAGTATAAACTATTGTGTCCCTTGCCCATCGTTAAAGTCCTCATCGAGATTGGGTCCTGACGAAGGCAAGTATCAGAGGTAAATGCAATATTAAGAGAAGTAGCAGTAGTAACTTTACTGATTGAAATAAGATTAAATCAAAATTGGGGAATGAGTAAAACATGATCAAGAGTTAGATTTGGTAGTAGAGAAATCCGCCCAATTCGTTGAACAAGAACCGTAGTCCTATTAGGAAGGGACACGGAGTTGGAAGTTATGTTATTAAATTTCGAAAAACAAGGCTGCATCACAAGATATATGATCCGTTGCACCAGAGTCTAGAATCTAGGATGAATCAGAATTTAAACAAATGGAAGTACTTGCTAAATTTACCAATGGGTGAAAAGAAGGTGTGGTATTACCAGTCGGAAGTAAATGAAAAAGTTGTTCTATTTGGGCACTAGTAAGGGTAGGTAGAGAGGAGGAATCACTGGTGGCTACTGCAGTAATAGTTGGAGAACTAGTTAGGCATGAAAGTCATTGGCGACGAAAATCATTGGTAGGGCGCTTGTTATGATCATTCCACCATTTCAGATATCCGTGCTTCTTAAAACACTTGCTTTCAAGATGTCTATCCATTTTACAGTGAGTACAATGTAAAATGGGTTTGGAAGAGCCTGTCAGCAAAGAAGTGCGAGTATAATTCAGTCGAAGCGCGGCCATGGCAGCAAAATTGGCAATAACAGTGCGATTGTCCTGAATAGTGCATTGTTGTTCCTCTTGTAATAGTAAGGCATATGCTCAGTTGATAGTAGGGAGTGGATCCATAAGGAGGATGTGACTTTGAATCACGACATAAGATTCATTGAGGCCTTGGAGAAAATCTAATAATGAATCTATTTCAAGAAATTGTAGAAGAGTTGACATTGCTCAACAAATGCAAGTCGGCAAAGCTTGGTACGACAATAATTCATCTCGATAGGATTTAATCACAATGTACTAAGCAGATATCAAAATTATACCTTGTTGATCTATAGATAAAGCCCTACGGATCTTAAAAATTCGAGGACCATTACAAGGGGAGAAGCGCTTCCGAAGATCATTTGAGACATCATTTGCCGAGACATGCCAAAGAATGCTATGTGAGATTGTTGGTACAGTAGAATGAATCAACTAGGATCTCACCATGCTATTGCAACGTATCCATAAGGGATAATCCGAAGACGTTGAATTAGGACGCCGCAAGGACCCATCAACAAAACACAATTTATTTTTGCCTTAAGAGCCATGAACATGGCACGATGCCATGTTGGATAATTGTCTCCATCTGAAGGAGGAGAGACTAGAGGAGCAATTGGATGGTCACTTGAATGAAGAAAATATGGAGAGTTTATACCGATCTTGGAAGAAATAGTGGAAGGGTTTTGATTGGCCGTGAAGAAGAAACTATATCGAGATTGATGTTTGCTTTGATACCATGAGAAAGGATAAAATGGAAGATCCCAATTTGACCGATTCAATTCTTTTTGTATTCTCAAATGTACATATTTAGACACAATTAGCAACTATATTTTCTAAATCACCTCCTAAATATATGATAAGTACAATCAAGATTGAATAAAACGACCAGGGATAAGGTATATGATTTGCTAAGATTTCGTAGAATAAACAACTAGGGATAAGGTATATGACCACGCTAAGATTTCGTATGATTTGCTAAGATTTCATGTGATCACACTAGACTCTGTTTTGTAATCCGAGAAGTCCCAGTGGCTTTCAAAAATTCGTCACCTTCGTCGACTGATAGCAACGGCTTTTTCCGAGATCACGTTCCACCATTCGATTTCCAATTATGACCATAGCCTCTTCGTCAAGGTACGAATCTCTTCACTCTCTTTTGGTTTGCAAAATGTGGAAGCCACAATTGATGCTCGAATGAGAGTTAAATGATTAAGAAGAGCTTGAAAATAGATGATGGATATTCAGATGTCATCACATTTAAATGGATTGAAAGCGATGCGTCACTGATCCTTCTGTGCAGTGTGTTTGAACCGGTTACCATGTGCTTGTAAAAATGTTTAAACGAAGCTGTGTTCTTTTTTGAGGAATATCTTCCGGTCAAAACACTTTGATGCTCATTTCAATTTCAAATCGCAACGTTCGTCTTCGATTCATCCATCTTGTATTCATTTTCCTGTGAATCGTGTTTATGGCCGTATTTCAGCCCCTTCTTGTGTTCTCCGTGTTGCATATCTTTGCAGTCATCCATGGTTGCTTATGGAGAACAAATGGATTCGAATTGATGGACTGAGCTTTGATTTGAGGAAGTGTTCGCATTAGTCTATTTCTCCCTGTTTTCATTATCGCTTAAGTGTTGGAGATGTCGGTGGTTGGTGGTTTCTTGGGGTGGATTTGGCTTTCCGGCGGTGGTTCAGTGGTGGTGGACGGATGTAACTGGCAGCGATGTATAAATTGCTCTTAGCTTGAAGCTTGAATGCTCCGGTTATTGATTTAGGCTGCTCTGGATTTTAGCCGTAAGTTCTGGGCATTCTGAAGAAGGAAAACGGTGGTAACGAGAAAATAAAAAGGAAGAAAAAATAGAAAATGTATAAGAGGAAAATATATATATTTTCAAAAAAGGTCTTGAACTAATTTTGGAAAATTTTCAAATAAAAATATGAAATAGAAAATGTATAAGAGGAAAATATATATATTTTCAAAAAAGGTCTTGAACTAATTTTGGAAAATTTTCAAATAAAAATATGAAGTGCCTTTATTTCTTTGAAAGATTGTCCAAAGTGAAATTTATTTCAAATGATTGCATAAAATGATTATGTCAGTCTTAATTAAGTGTCTAACCTCCAAATCTTCCAGCTGATCAAGAGTATTTTTATTCAAATACAATTTTTTTTTCTTTTTTTTCTCTTCCCTGTAATCATCATCCGCTTTAGGGGCATTTAAATCAAAGCTTAGTCCATTAATTCAAATAAGCCCCTCCTTGTGTCCTTCGACGTGATCACAGAGGCCTCGATCTCCTTCTCTGGCTTGAGGAGGGGGCGGTCGCCCTCGTTGGTGAGGGCAGAGGGCCGGGACGAGGCAATGGGGGAGAGGTCTTTGAGCTCGCTTTCCATGGCAGAGGGGAAGATTCTGCTGGTGCAGTGGGAGTATTGCAATAGAATTGGCGCGGTGGCGGTGGTGGTGGTTGCATTCTGGAGGAGGAAGAGAGGAGTGGTTGTAGATCTGGGAAAGTTAGTGTCACGGTTTTAAGTTTGGACTTGGGTTTGGGTTTTGTTTGTTCATTGGCATGATAATTCTTTTTATTTTTCCTTTTTTAAATGCGCCCACCCAGTGAAGTGGTCAGATTTGATGTTGATCCGTGCAACAAGGAGCAATTGTATGCACGCCACCAGTATCGCTGCAATACTTGAGCTGGCTGTTCTTGCATATGCCGTCACTAAGACTGTTGCTTTTCTATATCCCAGATTCAACACTTCTGGTACTTGAATTCAGTGTTCCACTGGTTTTTTCTTTGTTGAAATTAGAAGACTAGAAGGACACTCCTCTATCTGATAGTCCTTCTCATCGGATGGAAACTTCACATCCTCAGATCCATGTTGGGCACAGCCTCTTGCCCCGGATCAAATGTGATTGGCCACTCTTCCCTTTTCATCCTGTTGGATGAAGAAGAAGATGAACAGGGAAGAAGAGAAAAAATATATATTTGAATGAAAATGCCCTTAATGGGTATAATATTTAGTCAACCGGGGAGGTTAGGCCTTTAGTTAAAATTATCATGATCACTTTAGGTCTTTATTCAAAACAAAAGTCACTCTGGTCCTTTTTTGAAAAACTGATGACACTTTATACTCTTATTTGGAATTTTTCACTTATTTTTGTTGAATTTTGGGCTCATTGTTAGCGTGGTAAAAAATGGGGCTAAATTCAATCTTAGTAAGAATGGAGATAGGGGTTACTTTGGTTCTAATAGCAAATTAGGCTCGGATGGTTTGTTTTCAAAAATGTGTAACAAAACATGAATTACACCCATTAGCTCAATCCCGTGAAACCATATTGGACAATATTCGGATTGGGCACAAGGGCCCAGCCTAAGTCCCCCTTTCCAAAAAATAGTTAGAAAAATAGGTCTTGATGAGATATTAGGTCTTAGAATTAGATTTAACGTAGTGTCATTTAGTTGATATTCATATACTTTAGAGATTTTGTGAGTACATTTGTTATTGGTTAGTTTTGGTAGGTTGATCTTTTAAACAAGTAATTAAATTTGATTTGAACTAAGCTCATAGGGTTGTTGTCCTAGGCTTTATAATGAGGTCATATTATATTCTTTGCTCGACTTGTATTGGATTACTTTACATCATTTTACTCTTTACTTGTTCTCTCATTACCATATTTGATGAATTGACAGCCATATATTATATTATTTTTCTTTTTGAATTGTGATTTGCCTGTTTTAGTTGAGTGACTATTTTACATTTTCTGATCATAATAAACATAAAAAGCATTGCATGGACCCTTAGCGGATAAGAATCTTAGAATTCATAATTTTGTTAAAAAGTTTATATGAACACATTAGCTCATAAAAAATCAAGTTTAGCTACTAAAAGGTCACTAATTAGATAATTAGTGTAATAAAATTTCTAATCCTAAAATTTTTGGTTCCATAGAAAGTGATGTACATTCCCGTACTTCACTTAGTTGTAGTCCATCCCAATAGACTATTAGTGACTCTTCATATTGAATTTTACGGGGTTAATCGAATTTTCATTTAAATCCCAATGCATGCGAAGTAAGGATTTGGGAGAATCAAGCCAATTGAAGATGTTAGGTCCCAACTCAGCATTATCTATAAACCCGTCATATCACTAACATGCTTGTTTGAGAGGGTCGTGGTATTCGAATGCAAAAATATAAGAACTAACGTGTGCTCTATTCGTACATGATTATTGCTTTATTTCTTTTGTGTTTGGAATTTAAATAAATTAGATATGATTGAATGATCTCGTCCATCACACCATAAGATGCTACTTTCAAAAGCATTGCATTTCACACTAGTAAAATAAACGTTTAGATTTCTCAATAAATAGGCCTTTGGGTAGACTCATGGCTTCTTGTACTCTGGAGTCCAGTCCGTGAGTCATTAAAGCAAAATGGGCATTCGAAAACTAAATGAATCAAAGCAGCAAATTCCACATGTCGCATTAGAATCTATTCACGAAATGAAGGACACATAAAAGGGGTCGAGCGAGAAGCGAAGGCACGAGTCCAATGAAACCTCGACAACCAAGAAGATCGAAGCTCCTTTTTGGACCATCACAGAAAAGACTTCTCGGAATGTAGACCTTCCAATCTTACGTCGAAGGATGGAGGGTGAATAGGCAGATAGAATCTCGACCACAACCTCTCGCGGGTCCGAAAGGGCGGAGAGAATGATGTGAACTAGTTGGGCCCTTTTTGTCGTTTTCATGGATTCGAAAGGACCGTTTTTGTCGTTTCGTGGATTCGGTGTTGCCATAGATCACGTCCCGACCTGCTTCATTTATTGATGCGTATCCTACACACATTCACCGATGAGAAGGAAGAGATCGGCGCCGGGACAGGATGGCAGATGTTCAAGCTCGTTCTGCCATGTGTGAAGTTGCAGTAGCTGCATCCGGAAAGCCCACGATGATGTTCCGGCATCTACAAATTAAAATTTGGCGAGGCAGCTTTCTGATACGATGTTTTGTCCATTTATAGATATATACATTGCATCGTTCCTTTACTTTGTTTTTGTTTTATTCGACGGATGTTTTGCTTTGTTATTCAGTTTATTTTAAGTCAAAGAATAGTTATTGGAGTAAATAAATAATGACAATCATTTCATTCGACGTGCTTAGTCTTAATTTTTTAATGAATTTATATCTTTCATTAATCAAGATTTTTTTATACAATGAGTGATAATTTTCATTGTTCTCTTAATTTATTCGCATTGAAGATAGTGGCCCCACAATATGATATTACATGGCCATACTAATTACCATAGCATGTTGGAAATAAATTTTTCTCTCTAAATTGGTACCTCTAATGGGTTGCCTTACCACCTCAAAGAGCTTCAAAGAAAGGATTTGAAGGTATTAATTTCTTTGTCAATAGAAGTTTTTAAATTGAACATTTTCAAGCTTTGCCCCTTTCCACTTTTTATTTTTGGATGGATCCACTAATTAGGAGATTTAAGGCAGCGGTGAGGAAAAAAAATCAAACCAACCTGGAAATTATTTGAACCGGCCAATTCTAGAAGGTTCCCTATGTAAATATCGATTGAGTTTCCGGTTCCAAGTGTGGACCCACCCAAATCGGAGATATATATATATATATATATATATATATTTATATATATATTTGATTTGTGTTTCAAAACCCTAACAATAGAGTTTTTTCAAGCTTTCCCTAAGCCCTACCTCACTTCATTCTCCTCCAACGCACTCAAGTAGTCACACTCTCTCTTGCAACTCGCTCTCGAGGCTCGTAGCCTTGCTCACCGCTCAGGATGAGAATTGCTCCTCTCACATAAAAAACTTTTGCCCCTTTTTTAGTTTCGCCACTTAACTCTCATGCCTCTCTCTCGTAGCCTCGCTTGTCGCTCATGACACTCGTCGCTTCTCTTGCAGCCTCGACCACTAACAACACTTCTCCCTCCCTCTTTGTAAGTCCTCAGTTCCTCTCCGGTTATACTGGTCTATATGAAGAATTAAGTAAATATGCGACATTTGTGGCAAACTCTTGTAGTGATTGTCATGTTATGATTGTCGAACTTTGTGGTAAACTCGTAGGTAGTAAAGCTTGCGAACTTGCATGTACAAACAACTCAAGACACGACTAGTCCATGGATCCATCTGGGTGGGTCTAAGAACGAGTGGATGGTTGCGATTTCCAATTTCAGGATAAGAACATGCCTACTCTGGAACCGATTACCCCTAATACAAGGTACTCCAGGAAAAAAACCCCTATCTTTGAAAGGGCTTATGCACTCCGCTCGTTAACACTAAATGATGAAACTAAGAGCAAGAAAGAAGAAGCTCTTCCCATGTCGAAGTCACCCTTAAGTTACATTTATTTCCCTAGTAACCCGATTGTCTTTTTTCTATTGGGACCGTTCCACTTTATGTTATATTAATGTAGATGCATACAATTTGTTTGGTCTTCTAATGTTAATATGGCAATATATCAAAGGGGTATACCTCCTAAATTGAGATGATGATAATCCCAACTATAATATTCAAGAGGGTACAAAAATAACATTTACTACAAAAGCATTTATGTAATTACTTTAGTCATTATAATTCCACAATAAAATTGTAGAAATTGATATAGAAGAAAAGAGGAAAGTGTATAGAATAAAAGAGGAGAGCGTAAAAACTTATTAGGGTTTGTCGCTCCTCATACTTTTATTATTAATCAAATAATACATAATGACCATAATAACCCTCTCACCCTTTAACACTCCCCCTCAAGCTGGAGCATAGATATCAATCATGCACAGCTTGTTACAAAAATACTCAACCCTATTGTTCCCTAAAGATTTGGTGAAAATATCAGCTAGTTGTTTACTAGTACTAACATAACTAGTAGAAATAACTCCAGCCTGAAGCTTATCACAAACAAAGTGATAATCATCTTCAAAATACTTGGTATGCTCATGGGATATTGGATTTGAAGTAATATGGATTGATGCCTGATTATCACACCACAACTCCATTGGCACAAGATCTTTGAGTCCGAGTTCAACTAATAGTTGATGCATCCAAAATAACTCATAAGTAGCTTGAGCTATAGCTCTATATTATAATTCTACACTAGATCTAGCCACAACACTTTGCTTCTTACTCTTCCAAGATACTGGGTCTCCTCCCACAAAGTATAGTAACCTGATGCAAACCTCTTATCTAAAGGAGACCTAGCCCAATCAGCATCTAAAAATGTTTCCACTCTTCTATGACCATGATCACAATAGAAGAGACCACGACCTGGAGCTTTCTTCAAATATCTCAAAATTCTTACTACATCATCCCAATGAAAAGTACGGGGGGAAGACATAAACTGGCTCATAACACTCATAGGAAAAGAAATATCAGATCGAGTGACAGTTAAATAATTTAATTTTTCAACAAGTCTTCTATACATTTCCAGATCATCCAATGATGTACCGTCCTTTGCCATCAATTTCAAGCCAGCTTCCATTAGTGTATCTAGTGGTTTAGCTCTTAGCATACCTGTCTTTTTTAGCAAATCCAAAACATACTTGCGTTGTAGATATAAATACCTTCCTTTGTCTATGCCACTTCGATACCCAAAAAATATCTTAGTCGCCCCAAATCTTTTGTTTGAAAATTATGTTGCAAATACAATTTCAATTCATCAATCCTTGTATAATGATCTCTAGTTATAACAACATCATCCATATAAACTACAAGAAATATCCGACCAACTCTAGAATGATCTCCACTACATCTAAACATTCCAAACTAAACACCACCTCAGTAAGCTTCCTGGCTTTGAGAAATTGCTTCAATCCATAGAAAGATTTCTTCAAACGACAGACATAACCAAGCTCTTCTTAAGCAACAAACCCAAGTGGTTGCTTCATATACACCACTTCATGTAAATCACCATGAAGAAAGGCATTTTTAACATCAAGTTGAAAACGAGGCCAACAAGCAGAAGCAACCAAAGAAAGTAAAAGATGAACAAAGGCCATCTTAGCCACTAGAGAGAAAGTATCAGCATAATCAACCCCATAAACCTTGCATAACCTTTTGCATCTAGTTTGGCCTCAAGGTGAGCAAGAGAACCATCGGGATTAACCTTGACAGTAAACACCCAGTTACATCCAGTAGTAGTCTTCCCTACAGGTAGATGAACAAGATCCTAAGTTTGGTTTTGGTCCAGTGCCAATAGGTCCTCATCCATAGCTGTCCTCCAGCGTAAACTAGATAGTGCTTCAGCAACAGTTGTAGGAGTAGGATGTGTATCAATGGTGTCCAAATTAGCCCAAAAAGAGGTAGACAAACAAGAATATGTGACAAACAATGCAATAGGGTGTTGGGTACAATTGCGAACTCATTTACAATGTGCAATAGGGATATCAAGGTCAATATGTGACATGCTTACCTTAGACTTAGAGGACAAAGAAGACAAAATGGGCGAAGGTACATCCATAGGCGGCTCCACATGTTGATGAGGATGTCTACTGTATACATGCTAGACTGGTAGAGGAACTGATGGAGAATTCAAAGTGGATTTCATAATAACATATGAAAAGGAATCATCATCCACTGTAGGAGGCTCCATTGGTTCATCAAAATAAACAATAGACTTAAAGAAGGAAATTTTGCAGTGGTAAAATACTTGTGCAAAGAAGGATAATAACAATGGTAGCCCTTCTATGTACGAGAATACCCCATAAAAATGCATTTAAGAGAATGGGATCTAATTTGGAAAGCCCTAGATGATGGTCACAAAAATAGCAGACACAACCAAATATACAAAGTGGTAAATGAAAAAAGAATTATGAAGGAAAAGGAAGAGAGTATAGAGTGACATCCTTAAGATAGAGGATGGCATGCAGTTGATAAGATAACATGCAGTTATGATAGCATTAGCCCAAAAGGATTTATCTACCTTCATTTCAAATATCAATGATCGAGCTACTTTTAACAAGTGACGGTTCTTCCTTTCGGCAACACCATTATGCTATGGTGTATCCAAACAAAAAGATTGATGAAGGATGCCTCGTTGAGCCATGAATTTAGAAAAAGGATAAGAAAAATATTCTTTAGTACCATCACTTCAAAAATATTCTTTAGTATCATCACTTCGAAGAATACGAACGAGAATTGAAAATTGAGTACTTACTTCATTAACAAATGCATAAAGCACATAAAATAATCATAACGACTTTTCATCAAGTAACTCTTGAATAATCATCTACAAAAGTAATGAAGTACTTGAAATCCAACTTAGAAAGACTAGGACACAAACCCCATACATTAGAATGAACTAACACAAATGGCTAGGAAGCTTGTTTATTGACTCTTGGATGATAACTACTATGGTGCAATTTCCCAAACTGACACAACTCACACTCAAGACTAGATAAAGAATGAAACTGGGGATCTAACTTCTTTAAAGTTTCCAAGGAGGGGTGGCCCAAGCGACAATGGATCTGATGTGGGGAAGCCGCAGAACAAGCAACACTGGTAGTATTATCAAACAAGGATAGCCACCCCCCCCCCTGACACATGTCCTTTTACCAATCGTCTTACTCATCTCCAAGTCCTAAAAAACATAGGAATTGGGATGGAAAGTTATAGAACAATTATATGTTTTAGTAAGATGACCAACAGACATAAGGTTGAACGGAAAACTTAGAATATACATGACTGGGGATAAAGATAGGGAGGATGTCAGGAGAACTATGCCTATCCCCTTTACTATGAATAGAGAACCATAACCTAATGTAACATTGGACATAGACTCGTCAAAGTCAAAAAAGATACTTGAAACTCCAATCATATAATCGGTAGCACCTAAATCAATGACCTAGGGGTGAGAGGTAGAAGAAAGACACACTATTACATTGCCCGTTTGGACAAAAGTAGATGTGGAAGAGGATTGTGAAACTGGTTGGGAAATTTGGAATTGATTGTACCTAGCAAATTCCTCTTCCGTCATTCTGATCAACTTTCCTCCTTCAGAGGATTGTGAAGATGTACTAAACCCTATTGCATTGGCTACATTAGTTGCAGCTTGTTGAGGGCCCTTCCATGAAGCTTATAATAGAATCTTTGAATGTGTCCAGGTAAACCACAGTAATGACAAGTCCAAACAAACTCAGTACTACCCCATGTGTCACTAGAAGTGTTACTAGATGAGGGTGGTTAGCCTCTACAAAAACCACGGCTACCGCCACCACTTCGGCCACCATTACGACCTTGACCACCACCACGATTTCCTCGAGCTGCCAAGACTAAGCTATCACTTGTAGAAAATACATCCTTAGGCATTTCGCTGAGACCCTGAGGACATGAGTAAACATCTTAGTGAGTGAAGTCACTCTATCTCCTGCAAGTATCAGGGAACAGATTGCATCATACTCTTGTCCTAGTCCTCCCAAAAAACCCACAACAACCAATTGCTCTCATTGCTCCCACATCCAAGGGTGAGCTATCACCTATAGAAAATATATCCTTAGGTGCTTCACATGAGACCCTTAGGGCACGAGCAAACGTCTTAGTGAGTGAAGTCACTATATATCCTCCAAGTATTAGGGAATTGACTACATCATACTTTGGTCCTAGTCCTCCTAAAAAACCCATATTAGCCAATTGCTCTCGTTGCTCCCGCATTTCCCTAACATTAGAGGTAATGGGTGGTAGAGAATTAAGCTCCTCATACATCCGTTTGAAATCAGCAAAATATTGGGTAAGTGGCCGATCCTTTCTATCAACCTTATAAAATTCCTACGATACTTCATAAATCCTTGAAAGATTATTTTATCATGAATAAAGGAAATTTAAGTAGTTCTACAACTCCTTCACTGTGTTAGTATGTATAACCAAATCCGCAACTTGGGATTCCATGGAGTTTAACGTTTGCCAAGAATTTTGGCATCCACACTAGCCCAATTTGTATCGGAGGTAGATTTGTTACCCGTTAAATAATTCTATTGCTCTCTCCCAATCAACACTAACAACAAGATTTTCCTCCATTGTTGGAAATTAGTGATACCTTCTAACTTATTCTCTATCAAACGACTAGAGGATGTAAACACAACCTCAGCTACTATACCTTTATTCTCCACCATTATACAATGTGTACC
Organism: Eucalyptus tenuipes; assembly: GCA_014182365.1. Lineage (NCBI taxonomy): Eukaryota > Viridiplantae > Streptophyta > Magnoliopsida > Myrtales > Myrtaceae > Eucalyptus > Eucalyptus tenuipes. The sequence continues at coordinate 43,482,773 of CM024542.1, forward strand.
AATATAACACAAGATTATTTTTTTTTAGCACAATAATCAAATTCAAATCCCACCAACCAAAATTCAATTCAACAAACTACTATGATTTGTTTCAACCGATCTAAATCTCCACAACACTTCAATCAAATTCATCAATTTCATCTAAACATACGCCAAAATCATAAATTGTGCCCAAACAAAAACCACCTCATCTAACATCAATTTCGAGGCAAATAAGATCAGCAGTCTCATCAAGTAAATTGCTGCAATTTTTTTTTTAATTTTTTGCAAAACAAGGAGAACAACACACGAACAAACTTTTGAGGACCACACAACTCAAATCTGCTCGCATGAAGGAGCATGAGCTCGATCGATGTTGGATCTCGGATGATGAACGAGACCATGTAACACCGTTAGACATCGGATTTAAGCTGACGACGCTTAGCGTCAGATCTAGATCGAGTTAGATCTAGACTCAACAAGGCTGGGTGACACCAAATTGGGTTGGATGATGCTCGCCAATGTCGAATCAAAAGTCGCAACAAATGGTTTTTTTTTTTTTTTTTTTTACTCTGACTCTGATATCATGTAGAAAGTGATATAGAAGAAGAGAGAAGAGTGTATGGAACAAAAGAGGAAAGCGTAAAAACTTATTAGGGTTTGTTGCTCTTCACATTTCTATTATCAATTAAATAATACTTAATGACCATAATAACCCTCACAGTATTAATGACCATAATAACCCTCTCACCCTTTAACAAAAATAACATGTAACAGTTCGACAAGTATATAAATTGTAATTGAGGGTGCGTTTGTTTCACAGAATTTTTTTTTAGGAAAAATTTTCTTCATTTTACGACGTTTGATTCAATTAGGAAAATAGGAAAATGAGTCAAGGGAAAATGTTTTCCTACCAAAGCTTAAATTTTAAAAAAAAATGATTTCCCATTTGAAACAACCAGAAAACATTTTCCAAAATATTTTCCTAGTCTTAGGGTCCTTGGTTAATGAAAATTTTATTCTTATGAAAATAATTTTTTTAAAATTGAATATTCAATTATTTAAAAAAAAAATTATTATTATTATTATTATTATTATTATTATTATTATTATTATTATTATTATTATTATTTTCTTTTCTTTTCTTTTCTTCATCTTTTCTTTTTCTTTCTTTTTTTCCTCCTTCTTCCCCTATCGGCAGCAAGGATCGGCCAAGATATGGGCTGACGAGATCAAGGCTTGGCCGATCCGGGCAAGCCCAAGCTCACTAGCTTAAGCTCGGCTAATTTCGGCAAGCTCACAACTTGCTAGACACTTGCTTGATCTTGGTGAGGTGGAGCTTGCTTGTGGCTGTTGTCGGTCGGTAGTGGTGGAGGAAAGGAGAAAAAGGAAAGGAAAGAAAAGAGAAAAAAGAAAATTTAATAATAATTAAAATTCCATTTTAAAAAAGAATAAAAATTAAAAAGAGAAAAATAAAATAATTATAAATTTGATTTAAAAAAATAAAATTAGAAATTAGAACTTATTTGTGCATGAAATATAGCTATGGGTTAGGAAAAATTCTAGCAATATCCAAACAATAGAAAATATTTTAAATCATATATCACCAAATAGGGGAACACTACCTGTATTCTTGGAAAAATGTTTTACCAGGAAACATTTTCTTAAATCATTGAATTTTCCATGAAATGAATGCACCCTGAGCTACTTTTAATTTGTTACATTTGTTACATATGTTGAGAAAATTATTTTTAGTTTGGGATTCATCATTTATTTATGCATTCATTTGCTTCAATTTTAAATGCAGTAATTTTTTTTCTAAATCTTGCTCACAATGCGTTCGCATTTTGTAAATCAGGATAAGTTAGTTTACTTAAGTTTGGTTGCTTGTCTGAATTCTAATACTAGTGTCGTTTCCTCTTAGAAATTAACATAAATTTATTTGCTTAAGTTTGGTTGCTTATCATGTTTATTATGATAGTTTGATCAATACTTATTTATCATAGTGCAGAAAACTAATAATCTAAATTTCTTGTCCTTTTTGTCTTCACATCAATTTTAAAATTATTGCTCATCATATTGGTGGTGAACGCTTGGGCTACAACTGGATTACCACATGACAGATATAATTTCTTGAAGCTTTTGCTTTACCACATTGTATAAGATAGATTTTGCGTGCACGGGTTAGTGAACATATGTAGTATAACTGAGTTGCCAAATGACAAATATTAATCAATGTTCTTGAAACTTTCACTTCAGGTAAGTTTTGTATAAGTCAATGCGTTAGTTTTTTTTTTTTCCATTTTACTATTAAATTATCCATAGGAGCTCCTCCATCAATTAATTTTCCCTAAAAGCTCATTTAGAATTATTAGTACTCACCAACTTGGAGGATAGTTAATGGGATAATACAATATTTACAAAAGCAAAAGTGTCCCAAGAAATTATTTAAATTGTTCAAATCTTTTCAATCATTAAATGAGATACATTTTTTTACGTGCCAATGGCGACAAAGCTTATGGGGAAACCCTAAACCTATTGTAAATATACCATTTCAGTTATAAACTTTTCAATTTGATTAATTTAATCATAAATCTTTCAACGATTTGTCAATATCGACCAATTTTGCCCGGCAAAATCAAGAATGGAGAGCTTTCCCCCTTTTTCCACCTAACTCTTAGGGCTGACATGGACACCATTGTCTTACGTGGCATTGCCAACATTGATGTGGACAATTTTTGCAATATTTTTAAAAATATATGTAATTTTTTATAAATTTTCTAATCTTTTTGTTTTTTCTTTTCTTTTCTTTTCTTTTCCTACCGTTTTGGCAACTTTGGCCATTGTGGCCAAGGTTCACAAAGGCAAGAAAATAATTCAAAAATTATATAAAAGATTCAAAATTTTCTAATAAAAAATGCGAAAATGATCTAAATTAGCTTCAGTTGTTCCACATAAAATGATTGCTATTCATGTTAGCAAATTTCTACCTATATTGGCTGGAAGGACTATGTTGGCAAACTATCAAAATGTTTGGGACTAAATATGCCAAATTGAAATTTTTAAGACGAAATTAACATCCATATTATAAGTTTAGAACTTTTTGTAATTATCTTGACGTAAACAGTTTTTTTGTAATTATCTTCCGGCTTTGAACATGCACCTTCATAAGGCTATTAAGGACAAGGTGTTGACCTTTCAGCATGTTCCGGACATTCCTAGAAATAGAAGACTACAACGAAGCCGGGGCTCCATAACTTGGCCCCTTCAACTACTTAGGCGCAGGATAGAAGATGATGGAGCAGCATTGTTGTTGTTGGTTTTTTATCCGTTGTTCTTATTTGCTCCTTTTGGTTTACTTGTTGGATCCACGGCATCCTTACACTCTTTTTGACTCCTTTGTCTTTTGAGTGTTTGTCTCTTGTTGGTGCCGGACTCCCCCTTGTATATGTTTCGGTAAAGTCTATACATATCTTACCCTTACCAAAAAAAAAAAAAATACAAAAACAGTTTTTTGAGAACTTATAGATACGATGACCTAAAGATGGGTGAGCCAATAAATCTCTTCCAGGGTAGTCAGAGAAATGATGAAAATAAAATAAAATAAAATAAAATAATGTAGGGAAAGAAAATGGGGCAAAACAGGTGAAAGACATTATCATAAATACGGCGATTTCGGCAAATAAACACGTAATCTAAAATCCAATCAGCTCGTTCAGAGATTTTGTCTCCGAAACATAATACTCATGCTCTAATGTTCTTTTCTTAGTCCGCTTACTAAGAAAAGATAAGACTAAGAAAAGATGAACCAGTTTTATTTTATTTTATTTTATTTTGGTAAAGTCCAGTTTTATTTTATTTTATAGTCAATGAAGAAAAGAATTTGCTCGATCTCTCCAAAATGCAATACTCATACATCAATGGTCAGGAGTTCACATCCCTTGGGGGAGCAGAGCCCTCCGCTAGAATTAAAGGAACAATAAATAAATAAATAGCGAGTTCATGCTTGGTAGATGCTGAAAGTGCTCGAGCTCAAAGCAATATTTAAATGAATAAACTAAAGTCCTAGGGTTCGTTGATTCTGGTCTCCTCGTTCTCGAGGATATTTCCCATCTATTTAGGCAAAATGTAAATGTCCAATCGATAAATAATAATCATGGAAAGATAACGTCTTTGGCGAATAAAAGGGCGGATCCCCTTTTAATTCTCGAGGATCTTCCCCCAACACATGGTTCTCGCGCACGCGCGCTCTCTCTCTCTCTCTCTCTCTCTCACTCTCACTCTCACTGATGGCTTTCTTTTTGTTGCTATGATTAGACAAATAAATCCCATCCGGTTCACCATCTAAACAAGGCAAACCCTCCCCAGGAAAAAAAAAAAATCAAGAGAAATCACAAAACCCACAGATCGTCACTCCCCTCAATTGTTCTGCATTTTCTGGGCATTTCCTTTATCCTTTTTCTTTTTGTGGGTGTGTTTTTTTTGTTGTGCTCATGGATCTGAATTGTTTTCCTGTTTTCCTAGGGTTTTCTGGGGACTTAGTCTCACAGAACTTTTACCATATGACTCAAGATCTTTGTATTGCTCTTTCGATATAAATTTCAAGCTCATCATGTCTCTTTCTAGGTGAAATACCACTAGTTTGTTGACCTCTCGTCTGATCTTCCCCCCTTCTCCTGACATAGTAAGAATCTGAGAAGAGATACAAGGAAAATGGCGAGAGAGAAGATAGACAACTTGATGGCGAGGCAGGTGACATTCTCGAAGAGAAGAGGAGGGCTGATCAAGAAGCTGTCCGTTCTGAATGACGCTGATGTGTCCCTCATCATCTTCTCAGCCACTGGCAAGCTCCATGAATTCTCCAGCTTTAGGTACTTAAAATATTAATTTTTCATAAGTCTCCAGTCTCTAGTTTTTCATCATCATATGATGCATCCCATAGAAATATTGAACTAACTTGGGACTTGCAATTTGGATGTGCAATTTGATCATACCTTTGGTGTGTGTAATGCAAGGGCGGGGTTTTGTGTGTGTGTGTGTGTGTGTGTGTGAGAGAGAGAGAGGGGGGGGGATGGGGATTGCATATTTGGGCATTTCGATCGTCTCTTGAGAGTTCAGTATGTCTTGGTTGAAATCCGTCATGGGGAGGCAATATTTGCTTGCAATTCGTTCTCGAATTATACTATACAGGAAGTTAAAAATTTTGTATATTATAAGTCGAGATCTATTGTCTGATTATGGGGACAGTGATCAAAACTTGAAAAGAACAGCAAGAGTGAATGTAAAAGCACCAGCATATTCCAGATTCAGAACGCCCAAAAGGAGCAAGGAGGAGAGATGAAGAAACCTGAAATTCTAAACTAGAGTTAAGAATAAGATGCAGAAGACAGGTATCTGGATTTATGTATATATTGATATCTAGTACATGAACCCTTTTAAAGGTTTTATCATATGACTATTTAAGGAAATCAAATCATATAGGTATAATCAAAAGCGATATAGAAAATATGAGGAAATATATTCCTAACATCCCAGTGCATAGAAGATGTCAACTTGAGTTTGAATACAGGTCTGAATAGTCTTCAGTGGCTGAGATGCGGCGAATGAAACAACTAAGATGTGATGTTTGCAGGCGGCAGTCTAATGGTGGTGCTAGCTTCTCGAAAGGGCACAACCTTTCACCCGTCTCTTTCTGGTGTGCTGAACACTTAAGGTAGTAACACATGTTTTGTCTCTTGCATTTCTTTCCCTCCTCCTACGAGCTTGGTTGTGGTATGTTTGTTTACACTTAAGTCAAAAGTGAAAATTTGTTGTTTTTTTAATCAAAATCTAAAATATTGTTCGAGTTCTAGAATTATGGGTACGTTAGATAAGATTTTACGTGTCAACATTTACATTAAAATGTAAAAAATGGCCATAATACGAATATATACAATACTAAATGAAAAGAAAAAAAAATGAAGGTTGATCCAGCTAATTAGCTATCAGAAAAGAATTCGGTTCCGAATAATCTTGACCGGCCTTGGTCAAGATTTTACAAACCTAGTTCAGCACTTTTACAAAAATGGACCATAAGCATACGAATATATACAATACTAAAACCAAAATGGGCATCATCCAGATTTACAATCATGTTTCAACATGTACTGTACTATACCCTTGGTGGTTGGCTTAGTTTTAACCACACATTGAGCTACATTTCAACGAACGTCTTTGCTATCTTTTTTTTTTTTTTGGCCGCCTGCCATATATAAATATATCTAAAAATTTGAATGTGACAATGTTTCAGAACTATGAACACATATCTTGATGTGGATCACTGTACTTTCAATCCCCCCTTTTTTTTTTTTCCAATTAGGTCAATGCACTCTAAATTCACTTTTTATTGGGTCGCTCTGATCTTATCACGGATAACTAGAATCTAGGAACTGTTTATCCGACCTTCACCTCACCTCAACTTAATGTAAGACTCCACAAGAGGTCAGCTAACTTTAGGCTAAGAATCCACAAGAGGTCAGCTAACTTTAGGCTACATCATCTGGTCGACCCTTGATCTGAGGGACTTCATCGACCAAGAAATCAAAATTTACCGGCTTAATGTTTAAAACAGAAAAGTTCAGAAGCTTGATAGAGATTGGCAAAATTCCTACGTCTTATAAACACTTTTCATCAAGTTTCAGTATCATTGTCTTATCTAAATCTTCCTTTGTGGTTTTTTTTATGTCCTCTTTCTGCAAGTATGGAGGATACACTAACGAGGTATGTTCTCCACTCCAATGGCTCTGAGAAACTGGTCCAACCATATCTTGCACTCCAGGTGAATCACTTGCTTAATTATGCCTTCTATATTCTCTGGAACTTGCGCCGTATGTTCTTGAAATGAGACACATTTTCTCTTGAGGAAATCATTCTGTTACATTAAAAGATTCCTCTTCGAATTGGCAAGCCTTACATTCTTTTCCCTAAAGTACAATAGCGACATAAGAAACACTGATATCAATAAATTAAAACGAATTTCGCATGGAGGATTGAATATATTTTTCATCCTTGTCAGTCTTTACCTTAGAAAGAGGAGCAATCTTGAAATGTTGCACAAGGAAGTAAATGATAAGGCTCACAACTGAGGTGCGTATGTTTTCCGTGCTTGTTTGAGTCATAACTATGTTTTTCTTTTCTAGTTCCTCCTTTTCACAGATCAGTTATATTTATTTCCAGTTTTTTTACAGGCAGATGAGGGGGAGAGGATCTGGAGGGGGTGGGCGTGGAGGAATTGGGACAATTAGAGAACAAACTCGGGGTGGGACTGAGCCTTGTGCTCAAGACTGAGGTTTCTTCATTAACTTATATTCATTTGGTTTTCATAAGAACCAAGAAAAGGGTACCTCATGTGCATTGTTCTCGTTTTGCTTGTTTGTTTTCCATATTTTGGTCGTTCCACTCTTTCCAGAAAGAGCGAGTGTCGACCGAGATTAACAAACTGCAGAGAAAAGTTCATGCACACTAACTAGACCCTTGCGTCCATCTTTCATTATAAACATTACGCGGTTAGGTCAACCCTCCAAAAGATTTTTCCCATGCTGTGAACATTACATAACGTTAAAGTGCATATTCAAGTGGCATGGGTTGGGCAGATTTAGATTTGTTGAATGTAACTATTTGATGCAAAGATTCTATCTGTTGATTTGAAGACTGTTTCTTTCTGAAATTGCAGGAAGCACGTTTGATTAGGAGAACAAGCCACTGCGACAGAAAGTAAGATTACTTCCTGATAAACAATCTTACTTGTTGCTAATAAATTGCCATGCATTCATCTTTTCTTCAAAAGAAGTGTCAAAAGGTGGTTATTTCATTTCGGTAAATTGCAGATGAAAACGATGATGATTTTGCATCAAGAAAAGTTGGTAACCATGAACTCAGAGGGCGATAATGCGGTGCTAGAGGCCGAAGGCATGTTGTTGGAATCGGTCAACGGTCAACAACATTTCTGTCGGCAGCAATAGCGTTGCTTCTCTAGATGATGATAGCTCTCATTCCTCAAGTTAGGGTAAGCAAAAAAGTTGAACTGATTTACTACAAAAGAATAAATAAAATATCTTGATGCAACATTTTTTGTGTTTCTTCTGATAATTAAATTGATACATTTAGGAAACTTAACAATTTTTAGCCTCAGCCTTTTGGAGTTTTTGTAGATCTTGTTATCAACTGCTATTATTGCAGGTGAGTTTATGTGTCGGACTATTGACATTGGATAACTTTTCATTTAGGTTTCCAGCGTGAACATAGTATTGTCAGAGAATTCATGCATAATCCTTGAAAAGAATAATTAACTGGTGTACAGAAATATATTTTACAAAATCGATATATTGAGTGCAATGACCCATTCATTTAAATGATCATAACCAGCTACAGCAGTCCACCAAGTATACCAATTTTATGAAGAAGATATGGATAACTTTTTTAATTTTTCCCATTTCGCACGAAGGATCAAAGCATGTGAATGATCGAATAGTAGGTAGCTAGACTGCCCAAGAAGGATTTACCCCTGGCCTCTTGTCTGTGATTCAACTCATTATCTTCATAATTTTCAAGACCTTCTTTTTTTTTTTTTTTTTTTGGTGGCATTAGCCAAGGCAGTTTGCTCTTTGCAACATTAATTTCTCTGCTTATATCATCCTCTTGCAGGCTTCCTTTCCGAAACTGAAGTATCAGACAACTAACTGGTGCCTCTTCTGCTAGCAAACAACAAAGGATGGAAGCCCATTATTTCGATGATAAGAATAAAGGATTGAAGCCGTGATTCATATAGTTATGATTGAATTAGTGCTTATAAGCCGAAAATTCTTTTCCTCTCTCTTCTCTTTTCGTTATCTTCTTCAACCTTCAACCATGGGGAGGGTTTGAGCTAGTCTCACCCTCTCCTCCATCTGTTTTGATTTTCTTCAAGCTTTTTGCACTTTTCCTCCTTTTTCTCTCCCGATCTAAAATCAGGAGCTGTGCTCTCTAGATCTAGTTCTACATTTGAGAGTTTAAAATCTCCAAATCTAGTTCTAGACCTAGGAGTTCCTCTCTCTCTCGATTTAGATCTAGGTGTTTAATAATGTTTTCGGTGACTCGATACCGCTGTGCTCCACTCATGTATAGGTCCCTTTGCCTCCAGTTTAAATGATGATCATAGGAGCTCTAGCATCTTGCTAAACTATGAATATTTGCTCTTCCAAATGTTATATGTGTGTTTGTTTAACCCATTTTGGTTGTCTCCATACAGCAATGACATAGAGAAAGCTTAACTTAGGAGCACCACCAAATGGCAATGCCGTAGTTATTGGAGAAGGAATTTCCGACGTGTGCTCATCATTGACAATGATACGAGATCTAGTGATTGACCATCAATTATTTTACTTGACAAATCAATTCCTTTGGAATGAGTGTGTGCTTAACCCTGCTGGTACTTTGTTGATCCTCCTTGTTTTTTGGATTTGGCTTTTGTTTGTAGAGTTCTAGCCTTTGTTCTGCTTCGATTTGCTTTACCATAAAAATCTATGTACTTTTCATGTATCATTCTCATATATCCTTTTAAGCCATGAATACAAATTTTTTTCGATCGAAAACAATTATTATCACTTACTTGTCCCCCCCTAAAATGTTTATTGGTGCATATAGCTAGTTGATGATTCAACTTCTTATATAGATATAACTGTTACAACAATTCTCCATCTGAAGTCAATCTTTGTTTCTTACTTGGTTTCCCAAAACTATAACATCAATACAATCTATATTAATTGTTAAGGTCTACTTGGAGCGATTTGTTGAAGAACGTACTATTGACTACATGACATCTATCTACAAGTTATGCTAACAAGATATGTCAATGTTAATAATATCCATGCCCATAAAATACTAGCCCTTAAAACAGGTTTTGAAAAGAGTAATGTTTTCCTTTATTCCTAAATAGTAGGTTACGGGTTATGAAATATCATATCAATGATGACCATATTGTAAACTATCAATTAATGAAAGGCATGGTTGGAGCAAAATATCAGAGTATTCTAGAAATTATTTTGAATAATGTCCCTTTCAAAATCAGCCCGAACCTAAATTAGAAAGGATTCTAAGAACTGGGGTTCTAAATGGTTGAAGATGCTAGGCTTGCAAAGATAAGGGATTACGAGGGTGCCACTTTGCTAGCCGCATCACATCGCTTATGTTTTGTTTGGGAAGGAGGGTAGGGGAGGAAAATGAGTGGTGAATATGAAAAGCTTGGTTTTTTTACGATCCTTTGGGAAAAGTGTGAAGTATGAAAATTTGAGTGGAAAACCTTCTTATTCTAAAAAAACAATGACAATTCAAATTTATTAGATTTTTCCTTCCCTCTTGATGTCCAAGCCATAAAATTATTTTCGGCGAGGAGAAAAGAAAGGGAAATTTAAAACTATTTCTTCTCTTTCCTTCGATAGATGCTACTAAATAGAGCCCAAGAAAATTCGCCTAGTTGATGCCACGTCTCTCTTTGCGCGCTTATTTCTTTGTCTTTTGTTTTTTTTGTGGAGACTTCCCCTATTGCAACCTTTATGAATTCAAAACATCGAGCCATCACAAATATGATATAAAAAAAAAAAAATCAAGATTGTAAATGTTTCCAAGTTAAAAGGTAAAAGATAAACTCTCTCGAACACACTCTAAGATGGTCTTATTTCTGTTGTGGAATACACTTCTGAATTTAGTCATTTTTTCGACACTAAGTTTGATTGCTTTTGTTTACATCAGTATTGTGGGACTTCAATGTTTAATTAAGCTGATATGAAAATTTTCTTGGCAGGTTAGATATCCAATATATATTACTATATATGAAAATCAAGAATTTAAATAATCATAAACTTATTGTACAGTCATCAATTCAGTCTTAAACTTTTCAATTTGGCCAATTGAGACTTAAACCTTTTGACAATTTGTTGATTGGTCCTCACGGCTAATTTTGATTGAAAATCACTGACATGGCAATCCAGCTAACCCTAGCCGCCTATGAGGCCAATCAACACTAACAAAGACGATTTTTATAATGTTTTAAAATCACCTAAATTTTATCTTTATCATTTTTGTATTGTTTTTTCCTAAAAGATGAGGGAATATATATGATTGATAGTTGACCGGTCATTAGCCACAAGCAAGGGCCGTGATGGCCCTCGCACAAATCTAGTGTGGTCAGTAAGGGCTCCATGGGCCTCACTTTTGGCCAGTAAGGGCTTGTTTGGCAATGTTTCTGTTCTTTTGCTCCCCGGAATAAAAAAGAACATAAATATGTTTGGTAATGTCAATTAATTTTTATATTCCACGGAATAGAAAAGTGGTCGGGGAATAGACTTGGAGCAGAAACAAGAAGTAGAAAAAAATAGCTTCTTGTTCTAGGAAATAATTTTTAAAAATAAGTTATTTTTTCTTTTCTTCCTACTTGGCCCCTACGGCTGCTTGCCGCCGGCCGACCACGCCCCCCCCGTCGACCGATCGCTGTAGACCCAGTTGCCGGCCGACCGCTACCATCGGCTGATTGCCCCCTCCGACAGTCAATCATTGCCATCAATAGCCGCCTTCGGCAGTCGATTGCCACTTGCCAACCGCCGTAGGCTGGCCGCCGCCGCCGCCGCCGCCCCCCATCACTGGCTAACTGCCGTCGCCCGCCATTGCTATCGTCGATAGCCGGCAACATTGATGGTAGCTATCGTCGATAGCCGGCAACATCGATGGTAGCTGTCGACAATGATAGCGGTTGGTGGCGACAGTCGGCAACGGTGGTGGCGGGCAGCAACAGTCGGTTGTGGGGACAAATAAGAAAAGAAAAAAATCTTAAAAAAATAAAATAAATTCTACGTTACAAAAAAATTTGCAAATCGTATCAAACACATTTCTATTATTTTTCCATTTTGAGAATAGAGATATTATGTAATTACCAAAAGCTTTCTTTTACTAAGAAATTGTTCTTGGGAAGAGAAATAAAAAAAAAAAGACTATTTCTGAAAAGAAATTGTTCCTCAGAATAGAAGCCTTACCAAACGAATCCTAAGGGTTACTAGCCATCATCAAAGCCTCAACAACCCTTGGGTAAGATGAATAGCGAAACAAAAGAAAAGAAAAGAAAAAAATTCAGAAAATTTTTATTAAAAAATTTGCAAAATGTCAATGTCAATATCGGTTATCCATGTAGGACGGTCAATGTCCAAGTCATCAATTTCCGATCAAAATTAGCTAGAAAGATAACATTGATAAGTCTTCAAAAGATTCAGGAATTGGTTAAATTGAAAAACTTAGGACTAAATTGGCTATTGTACAATGGATTTAAGTTTTTTCGGACATTATCCCCATTAAAATATGTTATTCTAGGTGCACATCTATACAGATAATTATGTAAAGTAAAGAGAACCTCCAATTTTTATTAAATCTCAATCATTTTTTCATCTTTAAACATCTTCATTTACTAATTATCTATATGTTGTATCCATGAATAACTAATTGTTAGAAGTTCTATCTCTCATAAGTTTCAATGTTAAGATTTAAATATTTTCAATCCCACAAGAACCTTCTTAAACAAAATGCAGATCTTAAAATATTTTCTCTTTTTACATATACAATTTGTTTGTATTGTATACTTTTATCAATAATTTCTTTTCATTATATAAAATTTTAAGTATTTTTAATAATGATTTTTTGTTTAATGTTCCATATGTCAATTTTATACAAGCATGCAACGAAGGTGATAAACCACCAATTTAATCCCCACATTTGTTTCTAAATAATCCCCTTGTAGCTGTAAGTCCTGTGTTGCCCATTAGTGTTCAATTTAATTCACCCTGATGGTGAAGGATCCCAACTAACCAAAAATGGAGAAAAAACTTGTAGTAGACTTGAAGGGAAGATCAAATTATCCTAGAAAAGTGACTTATTTCTTTATTTAAAAAAAAAAAAAAATTTGTCCAAAAAGTATAAACCTTTTACACTTTTACCAACTCAATCCTAAACCTTTCGAGCCAATTGAGTTCTAAACTTTTTCATATTCTATCAATTGAGTCAACCTGACTTTTCCTTGGGTAAACCAATTGACCGAATGAATTCAATTGACAAAACACAAAAAAAGTTTAGGACTAAATTGACAAAAGTGCAATAGATTTAAGATTTTTTGGATAATTTTCCCTAAAAAAACTCATGCTCTTTTTAATTAACACTCAATGGCTGGGATGAAAATATTGCTAAAGACAAGAAAAAGAAAATAAAGGAAATTGGGAGATTGAGTGAAGATGTTGCTTGGATGCTAATAAGAGAAAATTATATGCAAAAGGACATAAGCGTCTTCTTATGATTTTAAAATTTGAGAATTAACGAGGGTATCTATGGAAAAGGAGAAAATTTTCTTTACAAGCTGGACATATCCATCCAGGTCCCAAATGGATGTGCGGAAATTGTTTTTGTTAATCAACACCAAGTGCCCAATTGGAACGATACTTGCCTTGGGAGGTGCTAGAGTGAGTGCCTGAGGCTCTCCAATTCCTGTGATGCATCTTAGTAGTTTTATACTGTACCCTCTTTATAACTTGTGCAAATGTTTCTTGGATCGTTTTCTGCAATAGATTGTTTGTCATAAATTATGTTCTGTTCCATGACAGCTGAGTTGTCTACAAGTATCCACCACTATTGTCATGGTGTAGGCATTTTATTGTGTGGATTCTACTAGATGACCAATTTGTTTCATCTTGGATTTACTGTAGTACAATTTGGTTTTAGCTCCTTATCGTTCTATGGATTTTCTTGGTATTCTTCTTGCTGAACTCCTCTTGGTACTTTGTCAAATGCTCATCATATGGGGATGACACCGTGTGACTCGCTTATGGCCCTCTATCTCTACCCTTTATTCATACGAATCAAGAACTCGAGGAAATTCGAGAAATTTGAAGATTTCTGGAGAAGTCTTGATGTTCTTTATGGTAGAAGCTATCAGGCTCTTGTTATGGGAGGCTCAAATTTGTTGGGACAAGCATTTCAATGACACACGACTGGGCCTGTTACTCGTACGACTTTTTTCTCCACTGCCCTTACACGATGCTCGTTATCCGAGGCTTGACTATGTCTGCTTATCGACCGTTAGACCTAATTTGGGACAATTTAAATGTGTAATTGATGGAAGATCCGTAGTTTGTAATTTCATATGATGCTTTCTTGTTTATGAAGGATTACACCAAGATTGCTAACCGAAACAATTCTATGATTTCAATGAAAGGAATAAAAAAATATTCGTAGGAAATTGAGATGCCTAGTTGCTCGAACGATAACTATGCTCTTAACTTTTCTCTTTTTGCCTTTATATGAGGAGAGAGGAAGAGTGGCCCATCCTGAATGAATTGTGATGAGCCAACCACTATCCCACCCTTCCCAAGATTCGATATCGGGTGGTATATGTGGAACAGAGAATGCGGTCACGTCACCTTAGTTCTATCCGCATATTGCAAGTGGGGAAGTTTATCCACATGATGTAGCTATGCTCGAGAGACAAGTTGGCAAGGGATTCTTTCTTGACATGACATGGCTTGAAGTTACGCCATTATGCACAACGCGGATTTCATGACACATTTATCCCTAAAATGTCCCACTCATTAGTGAATTCATAATCTAATTGAAGATTTTTATGGTTGTAATTAATTTCTTGCTTTCTCCAAAATTTTCATCAAACGATTAATACTTCAAAAGTAAAGAGTATTTTCTCATTATTATGCTCAACAAATATCCTAAAATGCTCATTGGCACAACCATGTTATTAATTGTAAGTTGTGATCGAGAGACTCTTGTTAGATTCTCATTTCGATTTAAATGTTAAATCAAGAGTAAATGGAGAACGATAGATCCCCCAATTCAATAAGTAAATATTACATCTCATCATGAATGGAAACCAACCCCTAGCTCTAGAGAGAGATTTTGCATCTTTTGAATATTTCCACTCAAATCATTTCTAATTTGACAACAGGGTTTCGGACTTGCGATTGGTGCTTGGCCTATTTGGAAGTTCCCAATGCAAACTAGGCATATTATAGGCCTACTTTAAGCTGAGCCGTGTGTTGGCCATCTTTTAGGCATCATTTCTAACAGCTTTGTGTGAGAAAGCTTCTTGAATCATGACGAGCATCTCTAGGCATTCTCTAGCTACTCTCGATCCGGTGGGTGCGCGTCACGCAACAATACCGAACTAGTTCCAAATCCAAAAATACAGATCTCAATTGATTTTTACATTTTACTTTTTACTTAACAAAAGTATCATAATTCTCACATTTCAATTTTTTTCTAATTTGAGATATCTGAAACTTTCAATATATATAAATATTGATACATAGAACGGCATATATTTTTCATAAATTTTAAAAGTTCAAATAATATTATGGATTATGGCGGTATATTTTGCGCTGGCCTAATGCCCAACAATGTTTTCAATGACAAAAGACTTATCAAGAAAGTGGAAGAAATTGGAACCAATGGTCCACAAAGATGGGTGTGATCATGACAGGAGGATTCAAAGTTTGATCCCTATCTGGACACGTGAGATCTAGTCGTGTGATGATCGAGAAAGCTCGAATTGAGGATTCGTCTTTAGGACCAATACTTCAGCCGATTGTAAATTTGATTATCGCAGGTCATTGTTTCTTTATTCCCTTTGTATTTGGTACTTAGATATAATGGATTTAATCAAACAGTCTTGATTTTCCGGCATTGGAAAGCAGAATAAACCAAGGGAACAGCTTTGAGTAGTCACATCAGAACCTGTCATCAAATTGACTTTGAAAAGGACACGTCCAAGGAAAGGAGCGACGAGTCGAGGCAAGAAGCCAATGAAATGTAGACACCCCCGAGGCTCCTTTTCGGACATCATCACCAAAAGACCTCCACGTCTCATAAGTGGAACATAAAGGGTGCACCGAAGAAGCCGCATCGTCGAAAGATTTTCACCATAAAGCGCCGAAGGGTCTTTTCAAAAGGGAGGTGAATAGGCCGAGAGGTACGTGGAACGTTTCAGTCGTCTCGAGCACGATAGAGGATAAAAACTTTCAGGGGGCTCAAAAGGGTGCCGAACAGGCTGAGGTCCGTGGAACGTTTCGGTCGTTTCGAGCACCATAAAGGGACGAAGTGTCGATAGGTTTATAGAATCTTGAATAAAATGTATTGCAGACTCGTAAAGGGACATAGAATAAGATATGTATATTTTTTCGTACGGTATTTTCATAGATCGCTGTGTCGACCTATTTCGGACGTCGATGCATTTCATATTTCGCATGTATTAATGATTGAGGAGTGGTTTTGACAAAGCTAATTTGATTGGCTCCGTGGAGGATAAGGGATGTTCATGCTCGTGCTATGACGTGTTGAGTTACAATATGTGTATTTGGAAAGACATGTAATACAGTACCACCATCTTGAAATTGAAATTTAATGTGCATATGGAGATAATTATCCAACAAATTTAAAACCTATTATACAGCTCTTATTTAATCATAAATTGATCGGAAATCGCTAATGAAGTTGTTGGCTGTCTAACGTGGCACGATCAGTGTTGACATGGATAAATTTATTATTTTTCTTATTTTTATTTTCCTTTTCTTTTTTTACCGTTAAGGGCCCCTTACCCCCATCGGCCCCTTAACTATAAAAAAAGAAAAGAAAAAATTATAAAAAAAGTATTTATGCTAGTTTCAACCATGTCATATAAGACTACTAATATTCACGTTACCGATTTCCAATCAAAATTAGTTGAAATGACTATATTGATAAATTAACAAAAAAACTTTAGGATTGAATTAGTACAATTGAAAAGTTTAGAACTGAATTAATCGCCATAATATAAGTTCAGAACTTTTTGAACAATTATTCTGTGCGTATGTTTATGTATAAATGTCTATGAAATACCCAACAAATTTTGAATTAGATATTCAAGATTGCAGCATTTGCAAAGAATTTGTTCTTCATATTCTCTAGACGTTATTTTGCATTAAAAATAGTGGACCCACCACGTGATATAACATGTTGTTGCTAATAACTAGAAGGGTAAATACCACAAAAAACCCAAAACTAGTTACTTGTAACAAATTTACCTAAAAATCTCAAACCGGTACGTATGTAATGAATTTACTCTCTATTAGTTTTTGTTATATTTTATTATTAAATTACTAAGTTGGAAGACATATGACAGTTGACAGATATATCAATTTGAGGTTTTACCCTACATTTCTCACAGGCATACTAATTTATGGTTTTTTGTGGTATTAATTTAATTTAACGGAAACTAATTGATAGTATATTTATCACAAATGTACCATTTTAAGGTTTTTGATGGTCAAAAGATTAGTCTGTATATATTTATTGCAAGTGTATCAATTTGGGATTTTTGATAGTCAAAAAATTAATTTTAGGTAAATCTATTATAAATATATTAGTTTGGAGTTGTTCGCAATATTAATCTCAACTAGAATAAAAACTTGTGCTACGTATGGTTGAAAATTAATTTTAATTCTCTCTAATTTGGTATCCTTAATAGATCGAGAGATATTGTTCAACCAATCCTAAATTTTCTCATTCTACCAATTTAGTCTAAACCTTTGCACCAAATTACACTGAAGTCATTTTGACTAAATTACATGACAGTGTGTCACGTAGGACGCCTAGTGATAATTAGACTATTATCTCAGTAATTTCTGACAAAAATTTACTTGAAGAGCTACATTGAAATTTCTCAAAAAGATTTTGGACTAAATTGCCAATAATTCGGGACTCAATTAGCATCCATATAATAGATATATGACTAATTGAATAATTTTCCTCAATATGTGAAATTTTCTGACAACTATTGTCATGTTAATATATGTCACGAGCTGACCCGAGATCGCGACCAGCGAGGTATTGATGTGATATCCCAGGAGCATTACTGACCCATTTCTTTTTTATTTTTTTTATTATGAGCATGCAAAGGCGTGTACAACAACCGTCTCATAAATAACACAACAAACAAGCAGTTAGGAAAACACAACACATCACACTACTCTTCCTATTACATCAGCACATTTACAAACCCTTTTTTTTGGGCATTTTCTTTTTACATCATGCTATATCTATCCACATAGGCCAGGGTATCCCTATCTCCTCTATGGAGGCTGCAGCTTCAAACTCACCTACAAGTCTGAAAGAGAAAAGAGTTAGTCGAGAACTTAGCAAGTAAAATCATTAATCTTCCAATAGGAGGATTACTAGTTATCAAATCTAGCATGCGAACATCACTCGCACTACGGCATCAATGGAAGATCAATAGTAATTCCCTTGCTTTGCCTTGACTATAGGCATGTTCAATTTTGGCTTATCGTCAATGCATGATATACCTCAAATTTATTAAACAAACTCATCAAACAACACAAAGCAGCATGCACAAAGGTTCACTAAGCCTCTCAAATTGTTCTTCCCATATTTTCAAGTGCTTTTAGCCTCAAGTTGGGCATCTGGCCATTACGCCAGGTATTCCATACTTTCAGGGGCTTCTTGACTCAACTAGTGCTTCCCGTTCTCATGAATGAGGCATCCCGTTGGCGTAGGGCATCTCATTCTCATTAATGAGGCATCCCATTGGTGTGGGGGCATCTCGTTCTCATAAATGAGGTATCGCCGCCATCTCAATTAGCGATGGCATCCAGTTGGTGTGGGGGCATCGTCGCCACCTCAAGTGGCGACAGGTCTTATCTTTCATTAGGTGATCGCATGTTGTGTATTACATAAGCCGATTTGTTCTCTTTCATCTTAGCCAATGCAAACAAGGCCCGAGGGCAGGCTCATGCAAGTGTATATGTCATGATCTATAACATCATAACTATACTAATATGTCAGGCGCAATATGTGACTCGTGGTTTGAACTGACACAGATAAACGCCAACCCAAAGCCAAGCGTGGCTTAAAAGGACATGCTTCAATGCCAATCCAAGGCTAAGCCAAGTTCGGTCCGTCACACCTTAACGCCGATCCCAAGCTGAGCGAGGCTTGTCCATGACTCGAGGTGTAATCATCCTTATGAATGGAAACCATACAAAACGCTCATTGACTTGCACACAACTAAGCCTGAATATGCTTGGTGCGGCACAACTTGAACTGACATGCTCAAATCGACAGGCCTCAATAGCAATCCTAGGCCAAGTGAGGTTCGATACATCACACCTCAACACTAATCTCAAAACCAAGCGAGGCTCATCCGTGACCGGGGGCGTGATTCTACTTATGAATGCAAGGCATGAGCAAACCATACAAAATCAATCCTTGTAATGCACGCGACTATGCACGGTGAGTACACGACTAAATCAAACAACGTAGCACATTGCCTTAGCCGAGGGTTAGAGATTCCACTTACAGTTGACGAAGTAACGAGGATTTGGTCAAGAAATGACCGAGCGGTGAGGGTGGTAGCAAGTTAGCCTAAGGGATAAAGAGAGGAGGAGTGTAAGAGGAGAGGAAAGGGGTAAGTGAGCCAAGGGTTGGGAAATGAAGGGGTAGTGCTTCATTTATAGGCCAAGCCTCATTTAATGCCCTTCACACATGGCCCAATGAACTCTTTCCGAGTGGCATGCCTAATAGGATGAGTGGCAAGGCTATCTTGAAGATGTGGCACACCTAAGTTCTAATGGAAATAATGAAGAACACTCGTTAGGCTCCTCATTAGTCCACTTAGGCTCATGAGTCATCACATAATCATGACTTAACCAACCTGTTCTTCAAGCCAAATCTCCTTGCAATCATTACCAAATCTCCACCTTGTTACCTAAGTTGGATGAGTCATGCCCATCATTAATGTTTCTAACAAGTGGCCCAATCGACTCTCTTGAAATGACATGGCTAGCTTGATGGTGTAGCGCCCTAAGATTCTAGAAGAATGATTAAGAACACTTGTCGATCTCTTTATTGGTCCACTTGTGCAATGAGTCGCCCTATAATCATGACTTAGCCTAGCTTGCTCTCCAAGGTTAATATTTGATAATTATGACTATATTTTCACATGGCCACCTAAGCTAATGAATCACCCTCTTCATTTAATGTCCAATATGGTCATCATGAAGCTTAGGTTTTGTCACATGTTTCATGCCTTTCTTGCTCTCCAAGCCAACCTTTTAAAACCCTCTACCAAATTATCTTTATTTATGGACTAACTTCCAAAGAACGTTAAGAAAACAAGAGAATGAGGCCAATGGAAGCACTAACATCATTGGGCGAGAGTTTTCATCTTCATGCACAATCAACTACCTTACTTGAACCGAAATTTGTGATAAATTCATGGCCGAGTGAGGATGGTCGTGACCTAGTCTGACCAGCGTAACTAGATTAGTGGCCTGACTGACGGGCTCTGTAGTCAATACTAGCCGATACATGGCTAGGTTTGACCGGGCACGCGACTGGCTCTTGGCTTGGCCAGTGCCAACTCATGATCAAATAGTATTTCATCTTTTTTTGCTCTATGGTCGACCTTCGATTGTCATGTGGTCACGTGAGATCGACGTTCCACGACCAACACACAGTCGTACGGACTTGATTCATGATTGCCCACAGTCGATACATGAACGAGCGAAATCACCCACGACGAAAGCATGACTGTGTGGGAACAATCCATGATCATATCGATTCGTGGTGGTGCGTGAACATCTCATGACCAACCCTTATGGTCAAACAGTCGATCCATGGCTAAATAGCTTAGATCAACTTGCATGATCATGGATTGATTCACTATGGATCTCATGATCAATCCATGGCTAATCCCTTGATCGAACCATGATTGATCCCTCGGTCGTCCGATCCCTCGATCATCCTCCCAATTAGGGCAATCAATCTATGACCGATCCTTAGATTGGTCCATGGCCGATTCCCACTATCGACACACCGATTTTATGGCTAATTCTCATGGGCTAGAATCGTGAACGTTACAATATAGATGCACACAATTTGTTAAGAATCCAAATGTCAATATGGCTATATACGAAAAGGATATCCCTTGAGAATGAAATAACAAATCACATAAAATAATCTCTCTCTCTCTCTCTCTCTCTCTCTCTCTCTCTCTCTAAACCCTAAGTTAGTGTTTCCTCTCTTTTCTCTTGAAAGTGCTGCCTCTATAGTGCCATCCTACAGAGAGTTAACCCAAAATGGCTGGGGAGAGGAAAGGTTCGTTTTTTTTAGGGTACTCCCGAAAACAGGTCCAGTGGAGACGGGGCGAGGCCTGTAGCTCAGAGGATTAGAGCACGTGGCTACAAACCGTGGTGTCGAGGGTTCAAATCCCTCCTCGCCCACAATCGGCCCAAAAGGGGAAGGACCTTGCGTGTGAATAAATTTCTTTAACTAATCTTGAGTGAATGTGGAGACCAGTTAGGCCATTCGTCCAATCGACAGCCACCTAGCTCCACAACCTGTACAAGATTAAGCCGCTCTCCTCTTCCGATTTATATTTAGGTCCAAATTTAAGGGTTTTACTCTCTTGAACTAGATCTAAATATAGATCTAGGAGCTCCTTACTAATATTTGATCCACACTCTTTCAACATTTTGATATTGGTGTCTCTGCACGACGATGGTTGTGACGTCCTGAAATTCGAGCCCTTTGAGGGATAAATGAACGTGAATTTCGTCAATGCATTGTTGGTTGATCTCACTCGGAATTGATCACTCCCGAGATACTTACCTTGAGAGGAAAGGCTAATGAGGACAGAACTTGTGCGACTAAAGAACTTGACCTGGGAAAACGACTTGACCGTGAGATTTGCGTGAGGACGATCATGTAGATAGGCAGACCGATTTCAAGGACTACTAGAAGTCGATTCGCGGACAGAACATAATGAGACGACAGGTGATTCCCTTTACTGTTATCGAGCCAGCAACAACCCTATGTCGATTCTCGGTAATCGTGTACTTTGAAATAAGAATCTATCCTCCGTAATTTTATGTAGTCAAGGACGTCCATGTGTCGAGATGTCTTGAACATGGTTTGGCACGAGTCGATTACGCGTGAATCCTCGAAGCCGCATGTCGGTTTGAGTTGTACCAAAATGGCATTCGAGCGAAATTGACATGGCATGAGAATCTAAGATTGTACTTCGGATTTTCCGGAATGTCCGAGACGGACTTTTGGACGATGCTACTTCGACAGTCGACAGTGCCAGTTAAGCCGAGTATTTGTAAAAAGGATTTACGAACCGAGGAAACGAGCTTTTGAGGACGTGGACCGGGCAAGGCCAGTGTGAGCCTTATGCCCAAGGTGGAACAGCCACCAAGGTAGACTGAGACAAGCAAGTGAGCTCGTTGGACCCAACCGACCAATTTACCTTCCTAGCCCATTGTCTAACCTTGAGCCATTTCGAGCCCAACCAATTCCCGAGCATGTTCCTATTCATTTCCTAGCTCGTTTCTTAGGCCTGCCCTTCATTTCAGCCCAAGGGTAGATTAGGAAATGTGCAAGGTGGAAATGACCATTTTACCCTTAGATATTTTGAGGAAAGTCAAAAGAAGAGAGAGAAGATGAGGTCACTTTGCATGGAGAGTTGAAGCAAGCCTTTAATGGCCTTAATGAAGAGTGCAGCCAGCCCTCCCATCACTCTCTCTCTCCCCCTTCAGCCCAAGAAATTTGCAGCTCTCTCTCTCTCTCCCCTTGTTTCCCTTCCTTCTTTCTTCTTCTCCTACTAACCTTCCTCCAAAAACTTGAGTTGTTTGTTACCTTCCCGTGCAAATCACCACCCATGCCACCCACCACCATGCTTAGGAGGTCCAGTTTGTATGCCCTGTGGTGGCCGTTCGCCGATTGGAGCCGCTGGCTGACCCGCCAGCTGGCCAGAAGCCACCGTTGGCCAACCCGCCTGGCCTGCACTATTTCACCATTTCAGCCGTTTTCCTCCTGTTCCGACCCAACCTCCGCCTAGCCCAGCCACTAGCCAGTCCCCCTTGACCCCCAGGTGCCGCCGGTCGCCGGCCAGCCGCTCACCGGAGCTCCGGCCAGCCCGCTTAGCCCTTTTTCTCCTCCGGCAGTCCAATTTTCCATAGTTGCAGAGGGAGTCTGAGTTTGTTGCTGCTGCTATTTCAGCCTTGGGACCGCCTTTGATCATCGTGGTTGAGGTTCCCATGCGTCGCCTTCGTCGCCGTCACCGCGTCCGTGTCTTCGGCTCACTTAACGAGTGAGTTTAGCCCCTAATCCTTCGTTTAGTGCCTAAACTTGCTTAAGGTTAGTTTAGTTAGGGCTAATTCTAGTTTAGGAGATTTAATTAAGTTGTATTAGCCCCAAGATAGGTGGTTAGATAGATAGTTAAGATTAGTTTAGGTTAATCTTGCTTTTTGTTGATTAATTGTGGTTTGTGTTTAATTAAGCATGTTTTGCCTTAATTAATTGATTATTTGTATTAATTAATGATTTGCTTAACTTCTGGATTTAATTTATTAATTATTGAATTCTGAAATTACACTGTTCATATTGCACTGTTCACAAATATTGTTCATGTGCACTGTTCATGAATTACTGTTCACGCGCACTATTCATCCAAAAGCGAGAAATGATCTAATTTTATGTGTTTTGATCTTATGAGGTGAATTGGAAGTGCCATTGCATGGACATCCGCATGAATCGTGTGGTTTTCACAAAAAATGGTAAAAATGGTTTGTCTAAGGGACACCGAAATGGACCGCTTTTATGAGAAATGATTTGAGGTTGTATATGCAAGCATGTGTGCATTGGCTGATGCTCAAAGGAAAAAAAGTGGGTTGTGGTGGTATGCTTGCGTGATCACTAAGTTGAACCCGCCGCCTCGACCGTAGTTCGGGGGGTGATAGTCCGATTTATCATAATACCCGGCGGGGGTCCGGATGCGGAGTCGCGGTAGAGGCCGGGCCCATGCTCCTTCAAGAATGCCATCTTGGGAGAGAGCCCTCATTGTCGCCGCGCCTCACGGGGGAGGGCGATGCCTGGTTATGCCAGTAGACACCGGCGGGGGTTCGGTTGTAGCCCTAAGGGACAGTAATAATCGAAACACGTGTGGATGCAAGAGCGTGTGAGAAATATGGCATCATTGGTTCCGATTATGCATGAGTTGATCACATTGTTTATGGCACACACACATGAATCGATAACGTGCAGGGTGTCGCAATGGTCAGATGAGATCGCTTGTGACGCGACTCGTATGTGATTGATGAACTGCATCATCTAATGGCCATGTGCATTGCGTGTATTATGCTGAGATATAACGTGCAGGGTATGGCATACCGGGTAAGGTTGCATGCGAACCGACTATTTGATTGTTGGTTGACCTTGGCTGTTGTTATTTGTTGGTTGTTGGTCATTGGTTTGCTTGTGGGGTGGTTCTGGAGAGATATCCCGAGTTGAGTTGGTGTACTAACCGAAGCTTAGGGGGAGGACTCGCTGGGATTTTATCTCACTAGTTATTGTATAACCACTTTCAGGCCCTTAGAATGACGCACCCGCTAGTGCGATTCGGGATCCCTAAGGACTGGGAGACCGTCGTGACGTGCCACCGCTCTCCGGGTCGGGTGCATCTTTACGAGAAGTATCTCTCCACTATCTAGGTGGATGAGGGACCGAGGCAATGGATACCCCATTGGTTTCTAGCGTGGTTCATCCGAGAGGAAGATATGCTAATCGGTCCTCTGTGAGGTTTTGATGGGCCGCCCAGTAAGGGCCCCAAGGACGCGACTGGGATCCCATCGAGCTGGACCCTCCTGACGGTGCAATGGAGAATCTTACCCCTCTCCACCAGTGATAGACCCGAGCGCCTCCGACTATGACCCAACGAAGCCTGAGTCTGATGGGTCTGAGTGATAGGGGTGCCGAACCCGAGGGTTCGTTTTGTATAGTTGGATTAGCCTTGCCTAGTTTCTTTTTGGTCTGGCTTAGAGGATGGATTGACCCCTTTGGTGGGCTTGTAAATTGGAAACGATCCTCCGTTGGTTAATCCAATGATAATGTGTATATATGCAAGTAGTTGCTGTTGTTCTTGCTGTTTATCCCTCTATCCCTGTTTGATTGCTTGATTGTCTTTTTGACTGGGGGATGATTCGTTTTTCGCTTACGCATAATGAAAGATTAAAATGAATGGTCGTCGACGAGTCCTGGGACGTCGCTTTCTATCGACCAAGGGAAGGGGTTGTTGCGTGCTCGGGGTTCGGGGTGTGACAATGGTGATGAGGACATTAAATCTAAATGCGTATCGCAAGCTGTTGCAAATGGAGTAGGAGATCTCCGCATGAGCTCATAACTTAATCTAGTGATCGGCCATCGATCATTTACAATGTAAGATTCATTCTTGAGGGATGAGAATTTGCATATAGCTGCAAATTGTGCTTTGTTATTTGCCTTTTGGCTTTTGATTTGTTCATTTGCAATTTGTTAGGCTTGAAAGCCTTCTATAAACCTCGTGAGTATTATTTTCGATTAAAAAAAAGAAAAGAAAAGGGTATCCATCCTAAGTTGAGACGATGATAATTCCATTTACCATCATATTAATCAATTTAGAAATTATTTACTCCGGCCATTATTATTCAATTATAAAATAATAAGTAATGGCTCAAGAAACTTATGTGAATAGTAACGGAATCAACACTAGCTCGCTACTTTATGTCATTACATATATTATGTCGGTTGAGATGATTATTTTTTTAGAAATCAACTTAAATTGATATATGGAATTGCTAATTAGTCAGCATAGTCTCTTTGAGAAAACTAATATTCTAAACGTTTTGTCCTTTCTATCTTCACATCACATTTGTCTGCCAATCTATGATTGGCCGTGTAACGCGTGAAGTATTAACGCAATCGCCACATGGCAAGCTTTATTCATATTTCTTGAAGGTTTCACTTTACAATATTGCATAAGATAAGATAAGATATTGGGAGAAGTACACTGAAAGTGTCTTAACTTGTGTATGACACTCACTTTAGTACCATAATTTTTCGCCGGCTCACTTAAGTGCCAAAATCGGAGAAAAACGATCATTTAAGTGCCTCTAGTGAAATATTCTAACTAGAGAAATTACATGACTTTTATAATCAAAAATACTATTTGATGTGGCATTTTTTGCACTAAAGTGATCACTTTTTCATTAAGATTGACACTGAAGTAATCACTTTTAAACAACGAGTGGCACTAAAGTGATCAATTTTTTTTTACAATGACTGGTACTAAAGTGACCACTTCTTAACTCGTTTAGAGGTTTTTTGGCACTGAGGTGATGACTTTTCAATAAGATCGGTACTGAGGTGATCACTTTTAACAACAATTAATACCGAAGTGATCATTTTTTTACAACAATTGGTACTAAAGTGATTACTTTTTAACTTACTACACGACGTCGTTTAGAGATTATATGTTGACTAGGCACGCCGGAAAGCCATATAGAATTGAGAAATTAATCAAATATTGCCACGTCAAATTTCCAACGACTCAAATCGGAGTTGACACTTAAGTAATCGTTTTTTTTTTAAGTGGCACTTAAGCGAGTCGACGAAAAGTTATGGCACTAAAATAAGCACATACACAAGACACTTTTAGTGTACTTCTCTCGATATTGTGTGCATGAGTATAATTTTCCTTTAACTCTTGTGTTTATAGAAAAAACAAATCCTTCACAAGGTGACGTGCTAGTTGCTTTTTCATTATAAAAATGACGCTCAAAATATCATGACTTTCATACGATGTTTATTTTAGCGGTGAAACTTTTTGTTAGATCACTTTAGTGCTACCTTCTTGGACAATCACCTAAGTGCCTCAAACGACATAATTCCAACAATTCATTTCACGTGGCTTTTTTTAATGAAATTTTAATATTTATTTGGTTTTCTCATAAAAAAGGAAGTCCACCGTGAACGATGTGTAAATCACTCTCTTTCGTTCTCAGTTCTCTCTCTCTCTAGTCCTGTAAGAGATCGCTTGGCTTGAAGCTCAAGCTCTATGAAAGTCATGATTCATCTTCAATGACGGCCAATCCTCTCCAAATCGACCCCAGAAACAATCTCTACAGCTCCAACCCCACCTTCTATAGCAAGCGCAGCCCAATTCCCCCCCCCCCACCCCTCTCCTCTGTCGACATCACCACTTTCATCTCCTCCTATTCCCATCGCAGCTCCATCGCTTCATTGATGCCTACTTCAGCCTTCACGTCCCCTTTTGCGAGCTCTGGCACTCTATCGACTCCCTCGCCTCCCGCCTCTCCATGGACGACGTCATCCTCCTCCTCTCCGCCAACTCCATTTCCTTTCCCATCGTCTATTTCGCCGTCATGTCTCTCAGCGTCATCATCACTACACCAATTAGTTATCCCTCGTTCTCTTAATCTAAATATATTCTTGCTATATTTCTTTTTCCCAGCATCTAAACCTTCATCACGGCTCTTTGTTACTATTTATTTCAAAATCTCACTATAAAAATTGCAATTCCAGTGAGACAAAATCACACAAATGAACTAGCAGGCCTCTATTGCAACTTTCGATTACTAATTGCCCCACATCCACAGTTTTAAGGTTAGGGAGGAAGAGGCTGAATTTTTCCCCCAAATCATCTATTGTAAGGTTAGGCTTTGAAGTGGAGGCTGAATCTGGCGCAATCATATGTTAAACAACCTCGTTTATGTCAATTAGTGCCAACTTACTATGCTGGCGAGCCAGATTGGTCAAAAGAAATGTTAGAATATTGCCACTCGAATTTCTGACATTCTAAATCGGGGTCAACACTTAAGTGATCTATCTTTTATCAAAGTGGCCCACTAAAGTGATCCATCGAAAAGCTTTAGTACTAAACTAAGTGTCATATGAAAATAATGGCAGCTCTATTATCCTTTTCTTTACTTTTTTTATTGGATAAATGCACTAAAGATCCTAAAACTTGTCATGAAGGTGCGATTAAGTTCTAAAATTTTTAGAGAGTCCATTTAAGTCATGAAACTCGGTAAATTGATGCAGTCAAGTCCTTTAGTTAATTCCATCCAACTTGACTAATAAAAATGCTCATGGCTTATTTTATTATTTTCTTTCTTTTGCATTGCATTGACTTGCTTAAACATGAAGCACAGTGCTAAAACCATGTTGTTTGACTCAAAATTCAAATTTTTAAAAACCAAATTTTAGTTAAATTAGATTAAACAAGGCTAGAAGTTAAAGAAAACAAATAAGAGGAAACAAAAACCACAGGACAGACCTGGTGCAGTTGTTGCCCTACCATCACCAGAAAAGGCTGATTAGGATGGCTAGCCAATCGTTGAGGCTGATTAGGTTGTAGTAGTTGCCCCACCATCGTTGAGGCTTCATCAAGGCCTCAATGATGGTAGACAACCCTTGTTGACCATAGGCGAGGACTTATAATCGTCAATGCCTTACCGACCCTTTCTAGTGATAGGGTAGCTGCCCACAGGACCCTCTTGCTTGAGGGTTTTTATCCCTTTTTTTTTTTTTTAATCTTATTTAACTCAAATTTAGGTTAAAAATTCAAATTTAGATCAAAACAACATCATTTTAGTTTTATAGTTAATGGATTAATAATATTAATGCCATGGAAAAGAGAAAAAAAAAAGCACATAAATAACTTTCGTTAGTCAAGTTACACAAAGTTAATGAGAGAACTCGATTGCATTAATTTGACAAATATCAGAACTTGAATGCAGTTTTTGAAAATTTTAGGACTTAATAATTTTTTTCATAATTTTAGGACTTAGAGTTTGTTTATTCCTTTTTTAGTTCAGTATTAAATAATCTATATAAGCTCCTCCATCAATTGCTTTTTCCCAAAAGTTCATCTAGTAATACTAAAGCTCACCAACTTGGAGGATAGATTTTGGTGGCAATCTCAAGGAAACAAGTCAAGTATACATTGGCAGAATTGGGAATCCCTTAAAGGTCGTAAAGACACGGGTGGTCTTGGTTTCAGAGATCTTATCGCTTTTAATAAAGCACTCTTGGCCAAACAGGCTTGGCGTCTATTTCAACAACCTACCTCTCTATGGAGTAGGATCTTTAAAGGGCTGTATTTCCCGTTCAAAGACTTCGGGCATGCGGATAGAGCCGCCCGTCCCTCTTGGGGATGGCAAAGCCTTTTGCTAGGTCGGGATTCTATTTCACCTAATCTTCAATGGTCGGTAGGCAATCGGCAGCACATTAAAGTTAGGGAGGATAGGTGGCTGTCAACAGGCATCATTGGCGGCCCGGCACCTAGAAATGAACCTACTATGGTAGCTGACTTCATATGTTCAGAACTACAGACATGGAATATTCCTTTGCTTTCTAGTAGTTTTGATGATCACATAATCGACGAAATTCTCAAAATTCAGATCAGACCGCAGTATACTGAGGATAGACTGATTTGGAAAGGGCGATCAAATGGTGTTTATACTGTTAAAAATGGATACAATCAGATCAGATCAGCAGAGAGCAGAGTCATTCATAATCGGGCTTCATCATCTTTTCAACCCCCAAAACGACTTTGGACTAATATTTGGCAGGTACCAGCTACTCCCAAACTGCGTATCTTTCTATGGTCATTATGCCAAAATGCTCTAGCAACTGGTGAGAATCTCTGCTATCGCCATATTATAGCAGATCCTATATGTAAGCTATGTAGAGACTGCTGCCCAGTCCCTGAAACTACAGAACATCTGTTCCTACATTGCCCATGGACGATGAAAGTATGGAGCCACGCACAACTACCATTTACTGTTCAGAAAACTCAGACACACAGATTTGATGCCTGGCTACTGCAACTATTCGAACAGGAGAATGACTTACAAGTTTCTGCGCAAATTACATATGTTCTGTGGCACATCTGGAGGGCCAGAAATGATTTTGTCTTCCGCCGGAAACACCCGAACCCGAATCAAATTGTATCTGCTGCTCTTGGCCATGCCCGATCTTATTATAGCTGCCATATGACCTTGCTGCAACAAAGTCCAAAGAAACCAGCTTCTCTGAACAACCAGCAACAAGTCCGAAGCCAGACTAATATACGATCACTTACCAACAGGTTAGGCGCAGCTTGCACTCGACCCTGTTCTCGATCGGCACGGAAGACTGTTCTTCGCCGTCCCCCTTCGGATCTGATATGGTGCCCTCCTGATCCTGGTATGGTTAAGATCAATATTGACGCCTCCTTCCCTACGGCCATGAATGACGGTGCTGTCGCTTGCGTTTGCCGCGACTCCTCAGGTAAACTGATCAATGGCAGTGCCCGACGAACCCCCTCTGTTTCGCCCCTGCAAGCAGATATCCATGCTCTCATCTTTGCTCTACACTATCTTATCACTAAAGGAAGGAATCAACACAACCTCCTTCTCGAATCCGACTGTCTGGCTGTGGTTGATGCGATTCGTGAGCCAGATCGCACACCATGGGAGTACAGGGCTCTCTTTGCTGAAGCTACGGCGCTGCTCCGTCTCTTCCCAACCCTACGCATCAGCCACTGCAGAAGAGAAACGAATGCTGTGGCCGACCGGGGCCGCAAAAGCCCACGGCCAAAATCTCCTCCCCTCCAACCGGGGCCGAGTCCCCCTCCCGCTTTCCGTTTGATATGTTAAGTACCGAGGCGTTAAACCGTTGTAAATTTGCTGTTTCGTGAATGAAGTTCCTTTTATACCGACCAAAAAAAAAAACTTGGAGGATAGTTAAAGGTATAATAGAATATTAAAATAGCATAAATGTCCTTAGTAACTATTATAAATACTAGCATTATCTTTTTTAATCATAATGTGATCCTTAGTAATACATGTATACCTAATCATAATTAAAAGGGAATAAGGGGTGACCAACACAGTAAACCTCTATTCGCGTTATTATTTGCGTATCACACTGCAATTCTACTAGCAAGCTCGAAATCATAATATCTTTCCACATAATGTAACAAATGTCTTAGGCATAATCTGGTTAGAGCCTCGTTCTCGACATCACTTGAGCTTGAAGCCTCATGGAAAGACAAAATAACCTTTTATCACTAGACTACTATGCTTGGTGATACCTGTCGCGACTTTAGCTAATAGTGAACCATCTAGAGTTTGGCTAATGGATTACTAAATCTTGACTTAACTCGGGTTCTGCCAATCTCATACCAATTTGTGACATTGGTTCAAGTTCTTAACATGAAAGTTAATTTTATCTTGAAATCGCTACTAATCAGTTTATTGTGGATCGATTAGATATCCAAGTAAAGTGCAAGATAAGTGCTTTACATCTACAAACTAGAGATTCAATGAGTTTGGAGAGTTAATTACACTAGATTACTCTAAAAATAGTTAAGCCAACAGCTTGGATTAATTTTAACCTAAACACTAACATGTAGGGAATAATCATGCGGGTAAAAAAAATCAATTAACAAAGCAAACAAATTGCAACAAAGGAAAACAAATAAACACACCAAAACAATCTAATATTTTTTGGGTTTTCTTCTATCTTGAAATTGATCTACATGATATGCAATTTTGATTAAATGTACCTAACATGACATGCATATGCTATTTTTGGTATTTTATGAAAATTCAAAAATTAATAAATAACCAAATTAAACTATCTAAAATGAATAGTTATATAGTCTAGATTAGGGATTAATTTAAACTAAACCATATTCCATCTTCGAAAACTATCTTGAACAAGCAATATTATTTAAACATGCGATGCTATATAAGTTATCTTAGTCTATTAGGGAAATTTAAACTAGATTCTGTTCTGATTTACTCTAAAATCTATCTAAATATGCAATGTTAACCAAAATCTTATCCAAATTTAATATGCAATATTTTTTTGTATTTTTAAATAGGAAAGCAATCAAAATAGGATAATTAGCAAACCACTCAAGATAAGCTCAAATCGTCAAAGATATCAACCAATCAATTCAAATATGAAAACAACATCTAATTAACTTGCAATTTTATCGCAAATAAAACCAATATCTTAATCTTAGGCTGCGTTTGGTCGACCGGATAAAAACCAGGATAGGATATGTTTTATCCTATCCCGTGTTTGGTAGCTGTCTAGGATAGGATAAGGTCGGATATAGAAGGGATATAGACCGGATAAAAAAATCCGAGGGGGGGGGTGGGATAAGGTCGGATAGGATTTCTTTTATCCGAAACATAAAACCCTACGCTTTTTTTCTTTCTCCGTCGTTCACCCACAGACGACTTTCTGTTTCCAAAGTATCGACGTAGAAGCCTTCTCCTCAATAGCTCTCCGATTCTCATCAAAATTTTACGAAAGCAAAGAATTTTCAAAGGTAAATAATCATTCTCTCTCTCT
The DNA here is from genome assembly GCA_014182365.1 of Eucalyptus tenuipes. Lineage (NCBI taxonomy): Eukaryota > Viridiplantae > Streptophyta > Magnoliopsida > Myrtales > Myrtaceae > Eucalyptus > Eucalyptus tenuipes. The sequence goes on from CM024542.1 coordinate 43,515,050, forward strand.
CTCTCTCTCTCTCTCTCTCTCTCTCTCTCACGTTGATTTCTAAAGTAGGGTTTTGGTTTACGGGTTCAATTTTGGTGGAAAGGCTTCGTCTTTGCTGTCATGGGATTGTGCTAAATCAGTGCAATCTGAATCTTTTCTCAGCTTCTCTTTGTTCGTTAGATCTAATCTTGGCAAATTGGTGTCGAAGTAGTGTAAGTTAAGGCTAGGCATCCTCTGTTGTGTGATGTGGAGACCAATGCTAGTTTGATTGATGCTGTGTGGTGTCGAAGTAGTTTGATTGATGCTGTGTGGTGTGAGTTTAGTTTTCAGCACTTTGCGAGATTCGTATCTTTACCACGTCTAGCATCCAACCTGCATTTAACATGGTCCTCATCAATAAAAAGTCTTTTGACATTGGATGAACGTTTGCTAGCTCTACAAGATTATGATAGGCTAGAACAGGACATAACAAACACAACGAAAGATTTCCACGTTCGAACACTAACCAGGTAGAAGAAAGGCTCACGTACTCTCGCTATGGAACCACACGTCATAGTAGAGATGCAAATTGTGGCCATAACGATGCCGTGGGTCAACTGCTCAAGCGGAGACTATCGGCAGTATTCTTTATTTTTAGATCTCCTTTTCTTAGAAAGAAAAGTGACCTTGCTGTAGCATGTCTCGGGAGTTTAAGGGACTTACAGCTTCAAGCCGTCTGTAATGCTAGCTTTTGAGCCTTCTCGTCTTTTGACAAACCTTTTCCTACCTGAAAGATAATTTATCAGCGTCCTAATGATATTGTTAATTGTCACGTAAGTCAAAAACAGGAAAACAAAACGGGCTCTTTCAAAAGATTGCCTTTTATGTACCTTGGCGACTCTAGTTCTTGCCCTCGCCCACCGAGAACCAACTGTTTCAGGCTTATCATCCTTGTAGAATGATACGGAACTATGCTTCAGGGCTGCAAAGTCTATCGCCTTCCACCTGAAACATTGGCATATATCTGAAAGTTTCTTTGGTTATAATTTTTGCACACTCCTTTTGTTTGGGACCTTTTCATGGAGCATGTGCTGGAGTTCCATTATAAATTTATTTAGGAATAGATATATAAATGTATATGTATATAACCTGGCACTGATATTGAAAATATGACATTCAATGCTACATTGTTCTACTCTTTGGAGAATTAATCAAGATCATTGATAGATTGTTGTGAGTTAGGTTGTTAACATGGCCCGATTAGCAAAAAGTAAAAGTATAACTCAAATGTAAAACCCTATTGATTATGCCTTTATAGCTCATACATTATGTATTGATCTTCTCACTCCGGTAAATCTCAAGTAAATTTCTTTCTAGTAAGAAAAGTTCAAGTAATGAAGGAGATCCCTGTATTTAGTAGAAATTGCAAGATATTATCTTATGATATTTGCATATGCTGTTTTGAGGTCAATCGTAGCGCATTTGCTGTTACGTCGTGTTTGTGTTGAGTGTCGATGATATTTGCTTTAGTGGGAGAAGGAATCGATTACTTACCTAGACATATCGTTTCTACCATTTCCATTTTACTTATGTGAGGAAAAGTCACTATTGATATCGCATCACCTGCGAGGGAAAGATATATCTTGTTGAGTGGGTTGAATATCGTGGTTGATTGAATGCTGAGTTAGTTTTATGTTTCTCTGTTTTTTGTTACTTTAAGAAATCTGGGAGTGGTTCAATCGACATATATGATGAGTTAGTTTTCTGTTTAGGAATGGAAGGTAGCAATTTCAATCAAACTCAAGGAAGGGGAACAAAGAGAGACCGACGTATATGGACAATAGATGAAGAAAATGCACTTCTAGATGGTCTTGAAGAATTAGTTACGCGAGGAATGAAAGCCGATAACGGCTTCAAGAGTGGTTACATGGTTATGTTAGAGAAGTGGTTTGAAGAAAAGTTCCCTTATTCTGGCATCAAGGGTAATCCTCACATAGAGTCGAAAATGAAAAACTTGAAAAAGTTGTATAATCGATATATGACTTGAGGAATCAAAGTGGCTTTGGGTGGGACCATGAAAAACATTGTGTCGATATTCATTCTGAGGATAGTTGGCAAAAATATTGTAGGGTTTGTGTCACTTCTTCTCATTTGTCTTCTTTATTAATTGTTTCATTTTTAACAAAATAATATAATTTTCTTTGTAGACCTATCCAGGAGTTGCTTCTTTGAGAGAGAAGTCCTTCCCTCAATATGATCGGCTAGCAACCGTATTTGGAAAAGACCGTGCCAAGGGAAATCTCAGTGAAGACCCTTCAGAAGCTCATGCGGCTGTAGATCATGAGGAATGTGAAAATTATGATAATGTGGCAACCAACGGTGTAAGTCAAAACTCACCACCACTATCGTCTTCTCAGGCACAAAATGTTTCTGATTCTTCAAGAAGACAAAGGGCTAAAGCAAGTGACAAATGGGCTGCTGGCTTAGTTGAGATAGCAGGAACTTTTGGCTCATTCTTGGAAAAAGCTAACGAGAGAATGGAGATGATCGCTAGCCGCATCGGACATGCCAAGGATTTGGATAATGACAAACGAAAAATCAATGAGGAGCTTCTTCAAATGTCTTTAGGTACTATGGATAGAATAAAATTATGTAGAAAAATTGTGAAGGATCCTGAGAATATTCATCTATTTTTGGGATTTCAAGGAGACGACAGGAAAGCATTTGTGGAATTACTTCTCCAAGAGATGAGAGAAGAGAATGAGTGATGATGAGTTGTTTATGAGTTTGTAGGAGATATGTTTTCTCTCCATACTTTTTCTCCCCTTCAACGTCAAATGTTATCTTTTTGGACCTTTCGGTTGTAGCCATGACTTGAAAAGAGGTGGATATGGCTTGAAACTTTATCTCTATGTTCATTGCCAAGAAAACCATTATCTATAATATTCTTTGCCTCTGTCTTTTATTTTCATAAATAGTTTCTCTGTCTCTTTGGCAAAAACCTAGCCATGATTTGGTATTGGACCTGTAACAAAATGGAAACAAATGAAAAACTTGTAAGAGAGAAAAAGAATTCATGTTTCAAAGTGAATATATTGAAATTGAGGTTATTCTAAAAACGTTTGATGTTGAAGGGGGTATCCAAAAGATTATTTCAAAGGAACGGAAAAGATTATTACGATGCGTAATCATGAAATTCAATGAGAATCTATTAATTTGAAAAAGATATATTGTTTTGGATGATTTTGTGAATATTAAACCTGCAAATTTGTACTTGCCTAATGTTATTGTTTTTAAAATATCCGAAATTAAATCCATAGTTCACCAAACGATAGATTGGATAGGATATGAGGATATCCGACTTTAAATCCGTAGTTCACCAAACAGTTGATGGGATATGAAGAAATCCATGGATTTCTTATCCTATCCTATCCAAATTCTATCCCGTTTAGAATCCGAACGACCAAACGCAGCCTTAGGGGTTAGAGATTGAGATATCAATTCAAAATCGCGTAATCTAATAATTCCATCTCAAGGCTTCGAGATAGAATTAAAAGATTATATTCGCATCGTGGATTAGGAAAAAAATTCCTAATCTATATTGCCTTTCACTCAAAAAAATCAAATTAGATATTAATTTATTCAAAATAGGAAAGTAATTAAATATTCAATTTCAGATAAGATCTTTACCTAGTTTGAAGATAATATTGTCAAATTCAAACAATAGATACTGAATCACGAAAGGCAATGATCGGCAAGCTCACGGCCGAGGACAACAGTGGCAGGGCTTGTAGTGGCCGGCCATGCTCGTGGGCGGTGGCTCGCGTGTTAAGACTTCGCAGATCATGAGCGTCGACTTGGTTCACTAAAACCCTCGTCAACGGTGGTGATGGTGTTCAACCGCAGTGGTGGGTCCTCGGCTCGATGGACTCACGGGTTGGTGAGGCTGGCAGTGATTCTCGCCCGTGGGTGTGCTCGGCGTCACTCACCTGCAAAAAAAAGGAACAATTCTGCAGCTTGGTGAAGAATAGCGATGGCGGTAATAGATTGTCATCGTGGTGCAGTCTCCAAGCAACAGGTGGATCGGTGACACAACTGCAGCTCGGTGCACGTGGCCTCGTCGCGGTGTAGTAGCTTCGTCAACTCGTCGTCGTTGCGGTAACTGGATGCTTTTTTGCCTAGCAGTGCAGGTGCAGTAGCTGGAGGCGCGGCAAGTTGTTGCCGGAGGAGGAAGCAGTAGCGTCGATCGTCGGTGTAGATGGCTCACGGATGAGCATCAGGTGACTTGGTCAAGACAGCAAGCTGGTCAAGGCTGGCAGGCAGCACCAACACCGGGGGAGTCTCGGACGCGAGGGTCGCACAGACGAGGGTGTTCGGCCATGAGGCTCCCCTCTCTCATCTCAACGTGTTTTCTCTCGATGTGCTTTGAGATTCCTGATTTGCCGACCTCTGAATTATGAGGCATAATGCGATATATGTACACACACATAGAAAAAAACCTAAGTTAATCTGAGGGCTTAATTTAGGCCTTTTACCAAGTGATGATCTCTAAAATCTAAAGCATAATTCTTGATTAATCCCAATGGGCTGAATTCGATTAAGCTCAATGAGGCCCCGCCTTCTTGGCCGAATTTTTCCCCATCTAAGTAGATTCAATTCATTCAATTAAGCTGAAAACTATCCACTGCCAATCTGATTAAATGCATTTAATTGAAATATGATTCTGATAACTATATGCAATTTAATTATTATTTTTGCTAGTGTTTGGGATCGATCATTAATTTTATATGCAGTGAATTACCAAATAGGATGCCAAAATTTATCAGGACGCCAAAATTTAAGTGTCAATAACACCGAGTAATGTGAATTGCACTAATATGTAGATAGGTTTTATTTTGAAGGTACAACCTACATAATTCACAATCAGGTGGTATATATACTTCCAAGGTAGGTTACTTACGCGGTTTCTACCCAAAAATTACTTAAAAATTTTAATGACATTGAAGAATTTACAAAATTAAAAGAGAATATAAATGGTCCCTGAACTTTGGTAGGGATTGATTGAATATCTATTAAAAGTTCAAAATCCATATTGAATAAATTAAAAGTCTTAGAATAACATTGCATATTGGACTAAAGTTCAGAGACTGCATTTGAAAAATTTAAAATTCAATGACCATATTGCACATTGGGCCAAAATATACAGGCCATTTGTGCCATTATCCCAAATTGAAAACATATCTTGAATGTCGACATCAAGTTTTTTTAATAGGGATTATTAGTGATAAATTAAAAGTATAGGCATAGTATCATTGAGTTGATTTTCACTACAACACCTTTATATAATAAAAAATGATAAATGTAAAAATATTTATATCAATCTCTATATGTTGGCTTCTCAATTAAATCTACTTGTGATTGACATTTTCATATTTTTCACCTTTTGTGCTATTATTTATTTTCTTCCATAGCCACCTAAGTGACCTTGAAGTGGCCACGTTCTGACTTGATATGGTAATCAATTGCTTTGAGGTAGCAGAGTTATGGTGACCAACAGAAAATAAAGTAATTTTATTTTTGATCGGCAAGATAGAGAAATTCAAAGCAGTGATATGACGGCTCACTAATGAATGAGCAAAGGCATGGCCTGATAGCCATGGTCGTACCGAAAAAAATGAATATCTGTCAAATCTAACTTTTGATGAATGTGCCCAATCTTCTTCCTTATAACTTGGGCTAAAGTCATAGCATTTGCACATCCTCCTTCACGGGGGTTTGGTAGAATGGACTTTAAGTCTTCTTGATAAAATTCGAAATGAGGGAAGGTTCGTGCAATTTGTCGAAGGATTGATCCTTCGATCATAAAGCGTCCTAATTATACGCATGTAATTATAATTCCTATATAGAATACCAAAAATTTTAAATTGTTAAAAAGTATTACATTATATGTTAATGACTATAGGTCTCACAACAAACAGTTTGTCGAGAGATTATATAAACGTTAACGTAAAAATAAACGAGCCTATACATATTTGTTGGGGGAATTTGAAGAGGAGTGATGCAAATCAAAAACAAATTGAGAAACAAAACGTATCGAAGACGTCTCAAATACGACAATTTGTATGCAATCCAAAATCCAATTAGGATTCTATCTTCGAAACAAAATGCTCATGCTCTGATATTTTTTTCTCGTTCTATTATGAAGAAAAGAAGAACCAGTTTGACCTTACTTTTTCTGTTAAGTCGGCGTGCGAAGTAGTCAATAGGGCAGACAATCAAAAATTTAATAGTATATGATCGACCTTTTGAAAGTGAAAGGGACCTCAACATATTCAAACTTTCCTCTGTTTAGCCGTTCATAAGTGACTTTTGACTAATGTATTGAACACCGCTTGCGACTTGGAAGGAAATTCATAATTCTTGAGATGCGAATCTAATGTGGAAACAATTGTCCGTAGGATATGATTTGAATTTTTCTCCCAACAATATTTGGGAGAATTCTTCACAATGAATTTGTCGCTTTGGTTGGATTTAAATCTCGTCGGTAGAGGGCAATTGAATTTTTATCCAGGACAATTTTGGAGTAGGTGAGTGGTTCTTTTGGCAATGGAGAAATAAGTCTTTTTTCTAGGATAACTTTGTTTTCCCTTCAATTCTAGCACAAGTAATTCGGTTGAACATAAAGGAAATCATTAAAACTTCACCTATAATTTTGGTCATATGGGATTTCCCGCTTTCTGGGTGGATTAATTGAATGCTTATGGGTGAGATAAAGGCAAAACGTGACTTACCGGTGTAGGGGGTTTATTCATATTTGAAGGGGATGACTGGCTAAGTGGTTTTATCGCATTCGTAGGAATATATTCATTGATACAAGCAGAATTTTGGGCTTTATGGTTAAGACTCAGCTTCGCAAAACAACTTGGTTTTTATAAGATCATCAACAAGATTGACTCTAAAACCATCACTATCTTGTTAGTCCATAACTTATGATTAATAATGTTGCCCCTACTTTGCTTAAAAATATCAAAAGAAATTGCCTTTGCTAACTGGCTCACTAAACTCAAAACCGATAAGTATTTTAATACTAGTTTCTTTTTATTACCTCTTAAAGAGTTATTTTATGTTTTATTAGGTAAAAAAATGGGGATAGCAAATTTGCGATGTTAAATTTTTGTATTCAGCTTTAGCTTTTTTCATTAAAAAAAAACAATGAAATAGAGAGATCACATGTCCTTGAAGGAGCATTACCCTTCACCAAAATTAAAAAAAAAAAAAAAAAGAATAAATAAATATAGAGTTTATATTCATAGGTGCTAAAAGAGCTCAAAGCATACTATTATGTGGCAAAGCAATATATTTAGATGAATAAATTAAAGTCCCATGATTGCGTTGATTCTGGTCAACTCGTTCTGAAAGATAGTTCTTAACCTTTTTCGGGCAAAATGTAAGTGGTAAAGATATTCCTCTTTGGCTATAAAGGGAGACCCAGTTTCCTTTCTCGAGCCCACAACACAAGCAGTTATACACGCTCTCTCTTACACCACACACACACACCCCCCCCCCCCCCCGCCCTTTCTCTCACTGGTTGCTTTGCTTTGTTTTTAGCTATGATCAGACAAACAAAAAACATCCGATCCAGCGTCTGAACAAGGTAAACCACATCCCCACGAAATATAAAAAGAAGAAAAAAATTCAAGAAGAATCACAAAACCTACAGATCTTCACTCCCCCTTCAACTAACTTGCATTTTATCGGCATTTTCTTATTCTTATTTATTTATTATTGTTATTATTAGCTTCTTTTTTTTTTTTTTTTTTTGTGGGTGTGTGTGTTGTGCTCGTGGATTTGAAGTCGTTTCCTGTTGTTCTAGGGTTTTCTGGTGATCTAATCTCACAGAACTTTCACCATATGACTCAATATCTTTGTGTTGCTCTCGCAATATCAATTTCTAGGCCTCATCACGTCTTACGCTATGTGATTTATTGCTAGTTTTTGACCTGGGTCTCGTCTGATTTCTTCTTCTTGTTCCTTTCCTTTTTCAATACATAGAAATAATTTGACAAGAGATTTAAGGAAGATGGCGAGAGAGAAAATAAAGATAAAGAAGATATAGAAGTTGACGGCAAGGCAGGTGACGTTCTCGAAGAGGAGAAGAGGACTGATCAAGAAGGCTCAGGAACTCTCCGTTCTGTGTGACGCTGACGTGTCCCTCATCATCTTCTCAGCCACTGGCAAGCTCCATGATTTCTCCAGCTCCAGGTACTCAAAAATTAATTCTTCATGAGTCTCTAGTTTTTCATCATCGTATTATATGCATCCCTTTGGCGTGGGACAGAGAGAGAGAGAGAGAGAGAGGAGAGAGAGTGGGTTGGGGGGCTGAGGCGAGAGAGAGTGCAAAGTTGGGTACTTCGATTGTCTCTTGAGAGATCAATATGTCTGGTCATTATCCGTTGTAAGCACGCTTTTTTTGCTGCAATTCCCACATGAAGGTACAATGTATAGAAACTTAAATTATATGTAGATCGAAAGTTGAGATCTATAATCTTACAATGGGGACGGTGATCAAAACTTCAAAAGAACAGCAAGAGAGAAAAGAACCAGCATATATCAGATTCAGGGCCATCAATATATATCTTTCTTCTTTTTGGCTACCCTTCAATAATTATACATGTACATAAATTTGAATATGCTGAAGTTTCATCAATTATAAGACGAAGCACTATGCTCGCACATCTTGATGTTGGTCAGTTAACTTTGAATCATTTCTTTTCTCCATTAGGTCAGTAAGTTCCAAGTTCATTTTTTATCAGGTTTGTTCATTTTACCCCTGGCGACAAACTCATCTGCTGATTCTTTAATATCAGTCTATTGGCTCTTGAGAGTGAATATTTGGGTACTTTGATTGTGTCTTGAGAGATCAATATGTCTTGGTCATGATTTCACACGAAGGTACAACCTATAGAAACTTTGTTAGAATTTGAATGTGCGCGTAAGCATAGCATAGATTATATTTGATAGAGCATGGATAAGGATAGGATATTTTGAGAAGGTTTATGGGACAAAGATAGTTCACTACTTTATAAAGATGGTTTTACAATAATTGAGGGAGGTGCTGGTGAGGGAACCACATGATGTGGATTTTATGGTCAGCTCCACTCAAAACATGGAACACTTGCTCCTTTATATAAGCTGCCAAAGTCGGTGGAGGAAGTCTCCACAGTTCTCTACTACAAATATCTACTATTATCTTATAGTAACACAAGATGGAGTGTTCCAGAACAAATAAGAGATGGCGTGGATATCTTCGTACAAGTTGGCAGCTTGTTGGTTGTCTTTTCATTGTTTGTTTCTCACGTCTACTAGAGTTGTCTAGATTGGACTAGAGAATTCCATGTCAAAAATTGGATCACAAATTCCAACACTCCCCCTTATCCAATTTCGTGACATCCCCAGCATGATTTGTATCATCCCGAACTTGACTAGAATTCTTCTTATGATGTCTCATGCCGTAGATCTCCGTTCCATGATCCCTTGCATCCTTTTGTTGGCACACTCGCACCTGCTTTCGAATGTGCATGTCTTTTCTTTAATGATGTTCCATATGTCATGGGTCATCAAAATGCTCTTAGTTGTAATTGTTAGCTCGGGCTCTGGCTCTAGCTCCGACACCGGCACCGGCTTGGATTCTGGCTCCGGCTCTGTTGGCTCTCCTTCGGGCACTAGGCCTTGACTTTAGTTGAGGATAATGAGGACAAATGCCCAAAATCATCCGAACGTACCTAACTTTGATACCATGTTAGAAATTTTAATATGCATGGTATAGTTTGTATTTGATAGAGGATGGACAACGATAGGATATTTTGAGAAGGTTTATGTGACAAAGATAGTTTTGCTACTTTATAAAAAAAGGTTTTACAATTGAAAGAGATGCTAGATGATGTGGATTTTATGGTGAGCTCCACTCAAAACATGGAGCACTTGCTCCTTTATATAAGCTGCCAAAGTCGGTGGAGGAAGTCTCCATAGTTCTCTACTACAAATATCTACTATTATCTTATAGTAACACAAGATGGAGTGTTCCAGAACAAATAAGAGATGGCGTGGATGTCTTCGTACAAGTTGGCAGCTTGTTGGTTGTCTTTTCATCGTTTGTTTTTCACGTCTACTAGAGTTGTCTAGATTGGACTAGAGAATTCCATGTCAGAAATTGGATCACAAATTCCAACTAACTTAAATATATATGTAGATTGATAGTTTAAGAACTATAATATTACGACAGGGACGGTGATCAAAACTTCGAAAGAACAACAAGAGAGAAAAGCACAACCATATATCAGATTCAGGGCTTCCAAAAGGACTTAGGAGTGGGGAGAGGGAGAGAGAGAGAGAGAGGTTTCCGTCTTACTCTTGAAATCGCAGCAATAACTAGTGGCTTACAATGAGAGAGAGAGATAGAGAGAGAGAGTCCAAGAGAATTTTGTTTTGAAATGGCAGCAATAACTAATGGCTTACCCGGAGGGAGAGAGAGATGAACAAACCTCGACTTTCAGAACTAGGATGGAAACTTCAGGAATCTGCAAAGATATCTGCAACAGTTTGATGCATCAGTCTCTCTCTGGTGCTGAACACTTGAAGCAGAATCCATGTGTTCTCTCCTCTAAGCTTTGTTTAGGGTAAGTTTACAAACACTTACAATACTAAACATGTACTAAACTGAAAGGAAAATTTACCATACTATACGAATATGTACTATACTAAAAGCAAAATGCACTTGATCAAAGATTGTACAATCCTCATTCAGCACTTTTACAAACTTGTACTGCACCTTTGCAAACATATACTCTACTACAAGCAAAATAAACTATACTATACCGCTTGGTACTTGTTATAGACTTTATCAAACATGCACTATACTAAATTTCATATCTCGCCTCCTGAAGTATATTTTGACGCCTGCTGCTGCAGGCTAGTTAATCTTGGCCTAACCCTCTTATGTTTATTGAGGCAATACATGTCACATATACTAACCTTTCGTATCTCGCCTCCTAAGCTTTATTTTGATGCCCGCTGCTGCAGGCTAGTTAGTCTTGGCCTAATCCTCTTATGTTTATTGAGGCAATACATGTCACATATACAAAACCTAACCCAAGGACCATCAATATATATCTTTTTTTTTTTTTTTGGCCATTCTTCAACAATTATACTTGTGCATAAATGAATATGCTGAAGTTTCATCAATTATAAGACGATGCACTGTTCTCACACGTCTTGATATTGGTCACTGCACTTTGAATCTTTTCTTTTCTCTATTAGGTTAATTAGCTCCCAAGTTCATTTTTTATCAGGTTTGTTCATTTTGCCCTAGCCACAAACTCATTCACTGATTCTTCAATATCAGTCGATTCAAACCTCCACTTGGTTTCACCCAAGCTTTCATCCTGGTCGTGGATAGTTCACCCAACTTTGAGTCCATAAGCAATGATGATTGCCCTATGAAGAGTTTTTACTTGACATTCACCTGAGGTCACTCAACCTATTGTAGACTTCACAAGTGGTCAGCCAACTATAGGCCACATCATCTTCTATGTTCGATATCTTGGGTCAGTTATTGGTTGACCCTCGAGCCGAGTGACTTCATTGAAAACAAAATCAAAACTTACTGGCGTAGTGGTCAAAAACGAAAAGTTCAGTGGCTTGATTGAAATAGGCGAAAATCTTGCGTCTTATAACACCAGATACGTAAGTATGTTGTCGAGTTCTGCATATACTTTGAGTAGCATGTTCACTCTCTAAATCTTCCTTTGTTTTTATTTATTTTATTTTTTTCGGTCCTTTTTCTGTGAAGTATGGAGGATACACTAACGAGGTATTATGGTCACCACTCCAATAAAGTTGAGAAACCAGTCCGACCATCTGTTGCACTCGAGGTGAATCACTTGCTTAGATATGCCTTCCGTGCTCTCTTAAACTTGTGCCTTATGTTCGTGAAACAAGAAACTTATTCTCCTGAGGAAAGCATTCTGTTATACTGACATATTCCTCTTCAAATGTGCAAGCCTTGCATTCTTTCACCGTAAAGTATAATACTGACAAACGAAACACCGATATAAGTGAATTAGAACGATTTTCATATGGAGGATTTAACCTATTCTCATGCTTGTTTTTTGTTGTCTTAGATAGAGAACACCATTTGGAAAATGTTGTGCAACGAAGTGTATGATCAGGCTCATGAACTGAGGTGCGGGCCTATGTTTTCCATGCTTGTTTGAGTTGAAAATGTGTTTCTTTTTCTTGTCTCTCCTTTCGGCGGATCGATTAGATTTATTCCCATTTCTTCTACAGGCAGATGAAGGGAGAGGATCTGGAGGGGTTGAACGTGGAAGAATTGGAGCAATTAGAGAAGAAACTCGAGGCAGGATGGAGCCTCGTGATCAAGACTAAGGTCTCTACTTAATTATTTTTCATTTGGGTTTCGTAAGAACCAAAAAAATGGTTCCTCACGTGTGTTTTTCTTGTTTCACTCTTTTGTCTCTCCCCATCTTGATCGTTCCTCTCTTTCCAGGAAGAGCGAACATGGAACGAGATCAACAAACTGCAAAGATAGGTTCGTGCACGCTAACTAGACCCGTGTGTGCATCTTTCATTATAAACATCACTTGATTAGGTCGACCGTCCAAAAGATAATTTCATATGCTGCAAACATTGCACAACATAAGGTACGTACCCAAGTAGCGCCGCTCAAGAAGATTTAAGGTTTGGTGGAGGTCAAAATGAATACAAAGACTCCATTCTGTTGGTTTCAAGACTATTTCTTTCTGAAATTGCAGGAAGCACAGTTGATTAAAGAGAACAAGCAACTGAAACAGGAAGTAAGATTGCTTCCCTGATAATTGATATTAGTCGTCACTAATATATGTCCATGTACTATCCTTTTAAAAAGAATTGCAAATGTCGAAAGGTGGTTATTTGATTTCAATAAATCGCAGATGAAGATGATTTTACATCGAGGGAAATTGGTGACGGTGAACTCAGAGTTGGTTAACAACGTTTCCATCGGCAGCAGTAGCATTCCTCCTCTGGATGACGATAGCCCCTATCCCCCAAGTTCGGGTGGGCAAACAATTAGAACTGGTTTACTGAAAATGGATACATAATATATATATTGATGCCCTTTATTTTATTCTTCTGTTAATTGAATTTACGTTTGCCTTTAGATGCTTATTTGGACAATTTAACAATTTTTAGCCCCGGCCTCTTGGAGACAATTCTTTTATTTTTGAAGTAATAATTAGCTGATATTATTGTGGTTAGGTAATGCGTCCGGCTAATAAGTTGGATTGCTTTTCATTTAGGTTGCCTCGTGAGGACGTAGTGTTGTCGGAGTAATTTATACATGATTTTTCGAAATTAAAGTTGTCCCGTGTATAAAAGTTGACTTCGATTGATGTTCTTGGGTTTTTCTGTTTTCTGGCCCAACTATGATGTGAATTACAGTAGAATAGGTTTCTAGACTGCCCGAGAAGGATCTACCACCAGCCTATTGTCTACGATTCAACTCATTATCACAACGAAAGCAAAAAAAAAAAAAAAACACTCATTTCTATCACGAATCCCAAGACTTTTATTCTATTTTGCACTAACCATGTCACTTATATTTCTATTTTGAGAAACCTTTTGGCGACATTAATTTCTCCGCCGATAACCTTTCTGCACTAACCATCATCTTGCAGGCTTCCTTTCCGAAGCTGAAGTCTCGGACAGGAGACAGCCAACAGGTGCATTTTTCTGCAAGCAAACAACAAAGTATTGAAGCCTGTGACTTCAGTGATTGCAACGAAGGATTGGAGCCTATGATTGCAAACAACTATCATTGAATATAGTTAGTGCATATAGTAGTTGATGATTCAACTTCTTATATAGATGGAACTGTTGTAATGATTTTCCATCTAAAGAATTTGTACTATATTTTCTTGCTCGGTTGCTCTAGACAACATCAATACAATGATGTACCATTGAATGCAGGATATCCATTAATAAGTTACACTGATTAAATGTATCAATATCAGTAATATCCGTATGTAACGGTCTGGAGATTTTCCATGTGTGAAAAATCGTGAATGATCCAAGATTACTGTGCAAGCCCCTCTAGTAGTGTTCTCTAAAATATTATTGGGGTGGACAATATTGTAAATGTATACTATTTTGGAGTATTCCTGTAATAAATGCGGGTAAGTCGATAGATTGGGAGGTAGAATATCCACTGTTAGAGTGAAGAGAGATCTACTATTGTAATTTGAGGAGCACCTGTATATAAATGGGCCTGTTCCTTCTCATTTGTATTATCTTATAAGTAATAGAAATCTAGAGTTTTCCTTTCTAAGAGCTTCTCTATCTTCGAGCAATCTGCTCGACAAAAATCACCCCTATTTAATCAATTTTGGAAAGGCTAATGTTTCCTTCATTTTTAATAAGTGGGCTACAAGTTATGGACACAAAATTGATGATGGCCATAATTTGTGACTTGTCAATTAACAGGAGCATAATTGGAAGAAATAAAGGCGTCTTAGAATTGGTTTTAAGTAATCAATCCTTTTGAAATTCAACCTGAACCTAAATTAGAAAGGATTATAAGAATCAGTATTTCACATGGTTGAAGAAGCTAGGTTTACAAAATTAAGAGATTCTGCACTTTATTACTATGGCGCCACTTCGCTAACCACATCCTAGTAGTAATGTGTTGTTTGGGAAGGAGGGAATGGAGAGGAAGATCATGGGTGAATACGGAAAGTTTGGTGAACTTTAGGCTCTATTGGGCAAGTGGGAAAGTATGGAGAGAGACAATCTGAGTGCAAATGAATTTAAAATTTTTGTGGAAAAGAGAAGGAAATGAAAATTCAAGTTTATTAGGCTTTTCCTTCTTTTTTCTTCTCCCCAAGTCTCCCAAGCATAGAATTATTTTTGGTGAGCACAGAATTATTTTTGGTGAGCACAAAAGCAAGGGAAATAAAAAAAAAAATTATCCTCTTTCCTCTAGTACTTCTATTTAGAGACTAAGAAAATTCGAGTCGGCTCTCATTATGAACATAAGTAAAGCTATAAAAGTGCGTGATGGTTGCTACCACATCTCTCTCTAGCTTATTTCTTTTTTGATATTTCACATATTGCAAAGCATTATGAATTCAAAAATTTAAACTTACTCAAACTTGATATAGTAAAAGTCAAATTGTAGATGTTATAAAATAAAAGTATCCCAAACACACAGTAGTCTTTTCTAATTATAGGTACTATTGTTCGCAAAGGGCTTCTCGTTACATGTTTGATAGGGCTTTTATCAAACCCGCAATGGTCTTCTCTTTCATGATGTTAAATGCGATATTACCAGTTAACGTCAACCAAATGACACCCAACATCTGTCCATCTAACAAATTTCAATCAGCTTCTTTCATCAACTCCAACTTCTTCCTAGTCAAGGTTAGGTGCTTCGCCCAAAAAAAAAAGGTTAGGTGCAAATTTTTTGTTATAGATAATTCTCAATTTGTATCTTCTAGATAAACAAATATTTTCCATCAAATCTATAGATTTTCACTTTTTCTTTTGTTTGTCGTCATCCATCCGCTTCAACTCAACTAAGCCTAACTCTGTACCAATTATTATAGAAAACAAGCTCGAATAATAAAATATATGGAACAAGAAAATAAATTGGATACCATTTACTTGGTTTAGTTAGTGTGACTTACGTCCATGAGGAGGGTAGCATAAAATTTCATTATAAATTAAGCGATATAAAGGAGATTACAACCACACTCGAGGTAATCAAATGTTCTTGGTGTTTCTTAGCCTCCTATTACACCCAACTCATGCAATATTTAGCCCCAAATATTCTAATGAGATAGCCTCTCAATCTTACAAAAGAATTGTACAAAATCGTAACCCAAAATATTAATGACTTCAAACCTTTAGAACGTAATTCACGAGCAAAAGTTCCTCTTGGTTCCCACTTTATATATAGAAGAGAATTGTATCTAGAATAGAAAATCTCTTTTTTAAGCCCTGTTTGGTCATTGACCAATTCTTGACTATTTTTGTTCTTTTGTTCCCGAAACAAAAAAAAAAAAAAAAAAAATTCCATTAGTGACGTTAGCTAATTTTTCTACTCTCGGGAATAAATTTGTTCCAAGAATAGATTTGGAACAAAATCAAGAAGTAGAAAAAAGTTACTTCTTTTTTTTCCAAGGAGCAATTCTAGAATCAAGCCAATTTCTTTTTTTCTCTTTCTTTTTCTTCACTTTCTTTTTTTCTTCTTCCTCTTCTAGCTGGTCGTCAACCTCGGCGATGGTCAATGATTGACCAAACGAGATCTAGCAAGGCTTTCCAAAGGCCAACAAGGTTGCCAACTCTTGTTTGGCTAGTCGTCAACTCGAGTATAGGAGGAAGAATAAGAGACGGAAAAAAGAAAAAAAGAAAAAAAAAAACTCATAAATTTATTAAAAAAATTAAAAGAAATTGTATGCATAAAAAAATTTTGAATGTCGTACCAAACACATTTCTGTTATTTTTCTATTCTAGAAATAGAAATTTTGTGCGTTACTAGGACACGCATGGCAACATTTCTATTTCTCTATTTCTCTGTTTTTCTATTCCTCGAAACAAGTTTGGAACAAAACCGTTTGGTAATGCAATTTCATTTTTCTATTTATGGAACAGATTTCTATTTCAAAAATAGATTTGGAGCAAAAAATAGAAGTTAAATTTTTTTTTTCTATTTCGGAATAGAAATGAGAAATCAAAATTTTCCTTATCGTTCACTCTCATCACCGCCGCTTGCCCACTTGCCGCCCGTGGGATGCCGGACGCCCGCCGCCGGTTGCCGCCCGCCTACCACCGGCCACGACCACCACCGCCGCCGACCGCCGACCACCGAACGTCGGCCGCTCGTTGCCAACCGCTAGTCGCCGAATGCCAAACGCACATCGGTCATTGGCCGCTCATCGCCAATCATTGGATGCCGGAGGCTCACCACCAACCACCGGATGTCCACTGCTGACCATCCGCTGCTCGCCACCGGCCGCCGGATGTCCACCGCCCGCCACCCGCCGCCAAACTCCGGCCACTAGCCACTTGCCGCCGGCCTCCCGTCGCCGGACTCCGAATGTTGAACGTCAGATGTCGAACTCCAAACGTTGGACGCCGGTTGCCGGTTGCCAGACTTCGGTGTTGGACTCCGGACTTCGGCCGCCCGCCTCCAGTCACCGGACTCCGACGCCAGACACCGGACTTCGGTCGCCCGCCGCCGATCACCGGATGCTGAACGCCGATCGCCGGACGTCGAACTCCGGCCACCGGACGCCGGTCGTTGCTACTCTTAGAAATATAAATTTTATTCTATTATCAAACAAATTTTTATTTCAGAAATAGAAATTTTAAATCGTTATCAAACACGTTTCTTTGTTCGAAACTCATCCATGGAATAGAAATTGATTTGTGTTCCAGAAATTTTGTCATGCGCGCCTAAATGCCCTCGAATGCTCAAAACTCATCCAAATAATAGAATAAAAAAAAATATTTCTAAGCAAAAATTATTTCTAGGAATAGGCCTTAAGACAACCTACTCCAACTAGGAAACCTATTCAATTTACAAAACCTACTTGAATTAGGACAGTTTCCTTTTTGAACTCAAACTCAAAAGATATTTCCAACATATTATGTGATAAAATATAGATGAAAACAGGGAAGATCAGCCACAAGACGGACGATAAATGGAAACATATTCTCCGCACTTTCTCAACCATTCCTACTTACGGGGATTTCTCGCTATATGGTTTAAGCCAATTTTGCATCAATTTGCTCTCTTCATCAGTTGAAAAGTCAGCTAGCCTTTTCATTGCTTTATAAATATTTTTTCTGCGTAATGTTTAAGCTGTAATCTTCTTTTATTATCATAATGTTTGCTATGGTATTTTTGTGTTATTTTGCTGATGATTTTAGTGAATTTAGGTCATCAAAATTTCCTATAAAACCATAATTCACATGTCCAACTTCTGGGTTTTCTACCTTTTGGTCTCCCGGATAGGCTATCCAGTTAATACGTTCACGAGGCTTTAATTTCTTGGTACTCAATTTACTTGTGCAGTTATCTCGTCATGCAGAGAATCCACTAATAGAAACAAAATCTTCGGAAGTTCCTTGAAGAAAGCGTTCTTTTTCAATATCACGATCCTTTTTGAAGTCTGAATATAATCTTAACTACCAATGTGCCTTTGCCATTAATACTGTTAATGATTAGATGGTTGAACTATTCTTGGACATTATTTGTCTGTTCAGCCCATATTCTCGAAAATCTGAGATTTATCTTTTGATTCTTTTACGTCCAGTAATATGATTGTTTTACATTATTAGATTGATTGCGTATATTATTATGTAATGTGAAACTTGTCATTAATGATGTAGTTTTTGTTTTGGTTTGGACTGCGCAGTTACTCCACTTTATCTATCTTCTCGGAAGTTCAACGCATATTTATGCAGATCCATATTTTTCAAGGTTCGACAGATATTAGTTTGAACTTTTGTGCAGATCCATGAGGATCATGGTTCAACAGGTATTAGCTTAAAATTGTTCTAACAATTTTTTGGTCATTGTAGCTTTTCTAGTTAAAGAATTGTCTTGATTCCAAAGAAACCAAGTGGTAAGATTGTTCCTTCTGATCAGCTAATTAAGAAACGTTTCATGACAAAAGATGGATTGAGAGTAGGAGTACAGCTTTTTATTTCATTCTCATAGGTACTGTACAAGCATGCAATATATTTATGTAGAGGCTTACAGATGCGATTGCAGCGAGGAGGAGGTGGGTTAGAGATTCATTCGCGACATAACTCAAAGTTATGACTTCATGTACAACACGGGTATTGTGACTCATTACCACGCTCAATGGTGAAACCATATCATTTGTCATCAAATGGAAACCACCCCCTAGCTTTAGAGAGAGATTTTGCATATATCACTAGATCATGTCTAATTTAAAAGTAGAGTTTCCGATTTGAGATTTGAGGTTTGACCTATGTAGAAAATCCCGATGGAAAAGGTAGGAATCAATAGACCTTTTCGGCTAAGGATGGAATTGGCGGACCATGGGAGGCATCATTTGGCCATCTTTGAGGCATTTCCAACAGCTTCGTGTGTGAGAGCTTCTTGAATCTTGATGAACTTCTCAAGACATTGTCTAGCTATTCTCAGTTATGGGTGCCAACTAGCTCCATATACAAATACATAGGCATATTAATTTTTACTTTTTGTTTTTTCCTCATTTAAAATATTGCAATTCCCGTAGACTAACGTCCGAAACTTTAAAATATAAATGTTGACACATACTGCAACATACATTGTGGAAATGTAGATAATATTTTAAATTTTGACGGGAATATTTTCGCTTTTGGTTAATGCCGAAGGAACATTTCTTTAATTTGAAATAACAAGGGTTTCAAAGAAAAAAGACATATCAATAAAGTTGAAGTATTCGGAACCAATAGAACGTGAAGACAGCGTTGAATGTGACTGGTAAATTCAAAATTCTATTTCTATTGGACTCATGAACTCTAATCATGTATTAATCAAGAAACTTGCATTGAGGATTCTCCATCAAAAGCAACACATTAGCCGATGGATGGGTTCAAATATAAGAACTTTCATGTGTACTCCATCTGCACATTATTATTTCTTTATCTCCTTCGAGTTCAAATAAATTAGGTTTGATTAAATGATCTCGTTTATTACACAACAAGATGCTACTTTCAAAGTGTTGCATTTCGCACTAGTAAAATAAAAGTTAGGGTTTTCAAGAAATAGGTTTTTGGGTGGAAGGCTTCTTGTACTAATTGGATTCTCGAGTCCAGTCCGTAAATTAAGCAAAAAGGCATTCGAAAACGAAATGAATCAACGCAACACTATCACTAGTCGCATTAGAATCTATCCACGAATTGATTTTGAAAAGGACATACCAAGGAGAGGAGCAGCAGCCGAGGCCCGGGTCCAGTGAAACCCATACAACCAAGAAGGTCGAAGCTCCTTTTTGGACCATAAAAGAAAGACTTCTCAAAATATAATCCTCCTAATCTCACGTCGAAACGGAATATAGAGGGCTTTAAAGGACGAAGGGTCAATGGATAGATAGTATCTCGACAGAGACTATTAGTGATATTGTATTAGAAGTTCCTAAAATTTTCTATAAAATATTATCTTATGTTAAAAATAATTATGATATTACTATTGATTATCTATACTAACAAAAAATTACACGAATATATCTTTTAATTGTATATATTTTGATTGATATATATTATTTTTGATAATCTCTCATAAAGTCCAATGTAGTTTTTATTATCATATATCGAAATATATACAAATTCCTACTTATTATTTCACGTTATATTCATCTAAGACAATAAAGCTTTGAAGGACTTGCGAGTTGCGAGTCCCTTCTTGCCGTTTCGTGGACTCGAAAGGGCGCTGAACGAGCGGACAGGGAATTCCTCTGCCTCTCGTACGGGCTGTTGCCACTTATCGGGTCTGGACTTTCTTCAATTATCGACGCGTATCGGAGACAGACACACCGATGAGATCAGCTCCGGGATGGGACGGCGGATGTCATTGTTCGTGCTGCCATGTGTGAAGTTGCAGTACCTGCAATCGGAAAGACATATCATAGCCTTCCAGCATCTTGCATTTGAAATGACCGGCGCAACTTTCTGATAAGATAAGATGCTTTGTCCATGCACAGGTGGGTCCATGGAATCACTCGTTGTTAAAGTTCTATCTTTAAATTTTACAGATAGCAGCAACCATTTTATCCTGATTTTCAAATAAATTTACATCTTTAATTAAAGGAAATTTTTCTATATAATGAGTGATAACTCAAGTTATTCTCTAAATTTATTTATATAGAATCTAGCGACCCGCTATGTGATATTACATGAACTTACTAATTATTAGATCATGTTGAAAATAAATCTCGTTCCTCTCTAAATTGGTATTTTTAATAGACTGTCTTTTCACCTCATAGACCTTTACTGAAAATATTGAAGAAATTATTTCGTAGTCAATAGAAGTTTTTAAATTGAACATTTCACGCTTGCCGCTTTTCACTTATTAGGGAGTGGGTTTGGAATCTTATACAAGGTACTCTAGGGGAAAGGGCTCATGCACTCCACTCGTTACCGTTAAGCAACGAAGCAAGGAGCAAGAAAGAAGAACCTCTTCCCATGGCAGAGTCACCATTGAGTTGCAATTGCCTGACTAGTAGCCCCACTGTCTATTTTCTATTGAGACTATTCCACTTTCTGTCATGTTAATGTAGATGCATACAATTTGCTAAGTGTTCTAATGTTAATATGACAGTATATCAAAGGAGTGTACCTCCTAAATGGAGATGACAATATTCCCATTTACTATAGTATTAAAGGGGGAATAAAAACAACATTTACTAAAGATGTACTTATATAATTACTCTAGTCATTATAATTCGACAATAAATTAATAGATAATTGTTTAGGAAATATATAAATTGTAAAAGGCTGGATTTGAGTCCAGTTGTTTGACAACGACTTCCAATACGGATAAACCTGGATATACCTAGATATACTAGGATAAAATGCCAAATAAGAAATCCAGATAAGCTATGTTTAGCGATCAAGATAAAATTCAGGTATCCTGCGTTTAGTATATTTTCAAGTTAGAAAAAAGTCGGATATAAAAGAGATATAAACCGAATAATATTATCCCATGGGGGAGGTGGGATAAAAGCGAGATAGGATTTCTAATATCTATAATATGAAAGTTTTTTTCCTCAAATAACAAATTGTTTAAGTTAAAAAGTTAAAATTATATTTCAATATAAATAATATTTGAATTCTAATATAAGAAATTCATAAAAACAAAAAATAAAAAGTTAGTTTTTAATTTAATCTTATTTTTATTTATATATTTGAATATAATTCTATCGTTTTCTATTCAATAAAATTTTATTAGAGAATGATGGAAGGAGAAGAAAGAAATAAAAAAAAGAAATTAATAAAAAAAGATAGGAAAATAAAATAAAAATAAAATAAAAATAAAGTAAACAAGAGTGTCGTAAGATATTTTTATCATATCCGTTTATAAAATTTGTGATTCAGATAGGTATTTATATCAAACAATATAAATAATATAATGTGAATATATCCGACTTTATTAGTACAATTACTAAACAAAAGTAGATAAGATATATCAAAATCTTCCGAATTTTATATCATATTCTATCCACTTCTATTCTAATTAGAAATCCGGACGATCAAACGTAGCCATGGAGATGTGATAAAGCCGAATTAGATAAAAAAAAATTAAAAATAACTTAACAAACACTACTACCTTCTAATGGGGAGTGATGTAGCGACGCATCGAAGAAAAACTGTTTCTCTGCTCTCCAATTAATCCACCAAATGTCAATTGTTCTCAACTCACTCGTGTTCTCATGAGACGATTGCAATTGCGAACCTTCGCACGTTCCAATTACTCAATAAGGAGTATTAATTGAAACCGGCCTCCTTAGCGGAATGACACCTCCTCCTCTCCACAAAACCTAATTGACTATCATGACCATTCACATCGTCAATTTCCTTTAGACAATCCGTTGTTATTAGTTTCTCCTGATTGAACCCCGTCATTTGCTCCTCCTGCCTTGCTGATTTGCCACCGCCGACGAGAGCTTGCACCGCCCGATGTTGTCACCGTCAAGACACTGAGAGATACGGTCGAGAGGAGGGAGAACGAGAGGAATGGAGCCGATGATCAATGCGCGACAGAGAGGGCAATTGGTTTGGGGGGAGGGGAATCGTGTTCAGATCCGAAGCTGTCGGCGGGGTATGGTATAGGCGGAAGCCGGTAGGGCAGAGTGGGTGGTGGGGGGAGTACTAGTCGGGGCAGCCGTAGGCGTAGGAGGGGTGGGAGTAGTCTTAGACATGAGGCGGTTTGGTTCGTCAATGGGGCCACAAGAGAGAGGAGCTTTCGGTGGCCCATCCCTGTCAGTCAAACAGTGAAGGCGTCGACAATCTGTGAGAGATATCGAAGGCATCACGAATCACCATCTGTGAGAGAGAGCAAGAGAGAAGGATTTTCAAAAATTGACAAATATTCTCAATCTTATTTTAGATTACACCAAACATTTAACAGGACTTTTAAAAATTCGGAAGACATTTGAAAGATTTCTAATCCCTCTTTAATCTATCTTGAGTTGTCGAATGGCAAATATTAATCACATTTCTAGAAGCTTTCACTTCACATAATTTTTGTGTATACAAAAAGAAAATCCTTCATAAGTTGATGTGTTAGTTTCTTTTTATCTTTTTCACTATTAAATTATCCCTAGGAGCTCCTCCATCAATCAATTTTTTTTTTTTCAAAAAAAGTTCATCTAGTATTATTAAAAGTCACCGTCTTGGAGGATAGTTAATGGGATAGTACGATATTTGTAATAGCAAAAGTGTCCGTAGTAATTATTTAAATTGTTAAAATATTTTCTAGCAACAATCGCGATATATTACATTACGTGTTGATGGCTACAAATCTTATGAGAAACGGTTTTTTGAGAACTTGCAGAAACATTGACCTAAAAATGACTGAGCCAATGCATATCTTCCGGGCAATTCAAAGAGAAGTGATAAAAATCAGAAAAATGCAGGGAAAGAAAGTAGGGCAAAGCGTATCAAAGAGACTGTCCTAAATACGCTGATTTTCGCAAATAACTACTTAATCCAAAATCCAATCAGCTACTTTAGAGGTTCTGTCTCTGAAACATAATGATCATGCTATAATATTTTTTTCTTAATCTGCTTACTAAGAAAAGAAGAACCCGGTTCGAACTTATTCGATGGCCATAGAATATTAAACAATGAAGAAGAGAGTTTGCTCGAACTCTCCAAAATGCAATACTCATATATAAATGGTCAGGAGATCACATCCCTCGGAGGAGCATAATCCTTCCCTAGAATAAAGGGAAAATTATAAAGAAAAATCTAAATTTATTATATGGTGGCCAGCTCAATCCTTAATTTTTCAATTGGTCAATTTGTCTTAAACTTTATGATGATTTGTCAATATAGTCCTTAGAGTCAATTTTAATTGAAAATCACTAACGTAAATGTCAATCATCCAACATGGCATGACCAGTGCTGACATGGACAATTGTTTCATTTTTTTGAAAATTTATCTTTATTTTTATTTTTCTTTCTTCTCTTTTGTTTTCTTTTTCTTCTTTTTTCCTTTATTAGATTTTTGGCCGATAGGTCTTCATGGCCTCGGCTACCCTTGCCAAGATCCAGGTGAGGGCGCAAAGGCCAGCGAGAACGGGCCCCAACAACCCCTTTGCCTGGAAATCCAACTAAAAAAATAAGACAACAAAAGAAAATAAAATAAAAGGAAAAAAAAAAAAAAAAAATTTTAAAATTTTAAAATTTTAAAAAAAAAAAAAATTGTAAAAATTGTCTATATCACCGTTAACCGTAGCCACATAAACATTTTTCCCAGCCAAACTTGACCGGGAGGATTATATTGGCAAACTTTTGAAAGTTTTATAACTAAATTAGAAAAATTGAAAAATTTATAACAAAATTGATGCCGTACAGCATTTTAGTATGTTTTGGATAATTATCTCCTAAAATAAAAAGCAACGACAGATACATCTATAGCAAGTTCATCCTTTGCAGGTGCTGAAAGAGCGCAAAACACTCTAGTGTGCGGAAAAGCAATAATTAAATGAATAAACCAATTCGATTCCCGTCTCCTCGTTCTCAAGGATATTTCCCATCTTTTTTTATGGCAAAATGCAAATGTCATATAGTAAAACATTATCGTAGAAAGATACCCTCTTGGCGAAAAAAAGGGAGGACACCGTTTTAATTCTCGAGGACACTCCCCCAGCACACCGTTCTCTCTCTCTCACAGCTTTCTTTTGGGGTAAATGTGTCAATGGGTATTGATTCAGTATTTTTCGTGAGATGGAAATTTAGTTTGGAATAAAATGTATTATGGGATATCAGTTTGAAATTATTTTTAGACTATAATTGTATCAATTTGGGATTTTGATGATATCAATCATTACTTAAGTGATCATCACCTACAATTGGAGTCCGCCAAGTATACCTGACTCACAAAAAAAATCTTAGTTTATATAATCCAAAAATTTTTTTTGCCCAACTGTGAAATTTATTTCAAGCGGAACCTTAGTTTCTCTTGAACAATCAAAGCATGTGAATGATTGTCCTGTAGGTAGATAGACCGCCCATGAAAGATTTATGATTGGCTTATTGTCTGAAATTTAACTCATTATCATCACAAATTCCTAGACTTTTTCTCTTTTTATTTGAGAGACCTTTTTGCAACGTTAATATCTCTGTCCATCATCATCTTGCAGGCGGCCAACTGGGACATCTTCTGATGGCAAACAATAAAGGATTGAAGCTTATGATTTCAAGTAGTTATTACTGAATTAGCGCTTCAAGAAAAAGAAATTAGTTAGTGCATATAACTGGTTGATAATTCAACTTCTTATATAGGTGGAACTCTTGTAACGATTTTCTATCTTTCTATTTTCTTGCTCGGTTGGCCTAGACAGCAACATAAATACAGTCTATGTTAAAGCCCGCTCAAAGCAAAGAACGATCTTTATTTAAGGATATATTCTTGATTGCACAACATCTGTCAATAAATTACACTAACTAAATATATCTGCGTTAATAACTTTCATGCTCATAAAAATAACTCCTTAATTAATCAGATTTTGAAAAGAGTGATGTAATCCAATATTTGTAATTAGTGGGTTACAAGTGATGGACATCATACGATGATCATACCTGTGACTTGCCAATTAATTAGAGGGAGGAGAAAGATCAGTGGGGGATTCTAGAATTGGTTTTAAATAATAGATTTTCCTGAAAATCGACCTGAACAGAAATTAGTAGAGATTTTTAAAGTCCTAAATAGTTGAAGATGAGGGTTGCAAAGTTAAGGTTTAGTCTTAAATAATTTATCCTTCTGAATATTAACCAGAACTGAAGTTAGAAAAAATTCTGAAGTCCTAAATGGTTGAAGATGGTAGGTTTACAAAGTTAAGGGATTCTACACTTTATCGTGAGGACTTCACCTTCTCAGCCACATCCTTGTAGTAATGCTTTATTCGGGAAGTAGGAAAGGGACGGAAATGAGGGGTGAGTGTGACAAGTTTTGGTGAACATTACCCGCCAATGGGTAAGTGAGGAAAGTATTGAAGATGAAAATTTGAGGGGAAATACTAAGGTTAAAATTTGAGGGTAAAATTGTAAACTTTTTGAGAGAGAGAACGAAGAGGAAATTCATATTTGTTAGTATTTTCCTTTCCTTTTCCTTCCCCTCAGGTCTCCTGAGTATAGAATTATTTTATGTGAGGCGAAAAGAAAGGAAAATTTAAAACCTTTTCTCCTCTTTTATTCAGTAGATGCTGCTATAATTCGTCTCTTCTTATGGACATTAGTCAATCAGTAAAAGTAGGGAACAGTTGGTATCGCCTCTCTCTCTCTCTCTCTCTCTCTCTCTCGGAGATTTTAACTATTGCAACCGTCATGAATTCAAGACATTGAATTTATTCAAATTGGTTATTGTTTCAGGGATAATAGACCGATGGACTATATGAACTCCTTCACTGCTTTCTAACAAATGTTTTTCTATAAGAAACCGCTTCAATGCATTTCGTAAAATTATCAATTGCAACTGCAATGAAATTACGCCTTTTCGTCCATGGGGGATATATTTTACTGATTACATCTATAGCCCAAAAACTAAATGGCCATGGCATATGATTCGATTTCATATCAATGCTGGAATGTGTTGAATCTGCCCGTCTATCTTCTACGATTTACACCCTTTTGCTAGGAAAAGCACAAAAGTGTCACAAATTTACTATATTTTTGCCCATTCAGTCCTAAACTTTTCAATTATATCAATTTAATCATAAATATTTTCACAATTTGTCAATTGAGTTATTTCGACTAATTTTAATTAAAAATTGCTGACGTGAACAATAGTTATCCTACATGTCATGGCCGGTGACACTGACATTGAAATTTCCAAAAAAAAAAATGATTTTTTCTTTATTTTCCTTTCTTCTTTTCCCAACAAGCCCTCATTAGCCACTGGCAAGGGTTGCGGCTAGAAGTGAGCATGATCCGGATGGGCAGTTCCTACCCAAAATCCAAAAATCGCCCACTAAGGATTGGTTCCAGAAAGTTGGAACCGAGAATCACCCATTGATTCCATGGATGCACTCCGGAATCAAATCGCCAATCTGGTCCAATTCCCAGGTGGGTCCATAAAACCGATCCCACCAAGCTTCGTGCGTTAGCACTGTAATACAAAGAATTACACAATGGAATCACCTCATCAAAGGCACTCTCAATTAGAACCAATGAACCAACAATATTAGTATGTTAGGAAGTGGTATGCAAGAAAGTACACTCACCAAACTTGTTTATAAGTGGGTAAAAGCAGACGGTTTCTAGCATAAAAACTAAAAATAGCCTAAGGATTTAGGATTTTTTTTTTTTTATATCAGTCCAGTTTGGGAGAGTAGTTCCACACCTAAAATTGAGAACCGAATCGATACCTATCAATTCCAATAAATTGGAACTGAGAACTAGACCGGTTTACTTAGGAACCATTAGTTCTTGGGCGGTTCGGTCCGAGTGGTTTCTTG
Organism: Eucalyptus tenuipes; assembly: GCA_014182365.1. Classification (NCBI taxonomy): domain Eukaryota; kingdom Viridiplantae; phylum Streptophyta; class Magnoliopsida; order Myrtales; family Myrtaceae; genus Eucalyptus; species Eucalyptus tenuipes. The sequence continues at coordinate 43,542,760 of CM024542.1, forward strand.
TTCTTTTGCACACCCCTAGTCGTAGTCCTCATCCAAGCTGTCACTAGATTGGGTGAGAATTGCCTCGCTCTCGATCGGTGAGGCTACAAAGGCCATGGGCGAGGGCGCTAAGGCCTTTGTTGGATTTAGGTGAGAATCAAAATGAATAAATAAATAAATAAGAAAGAAAAGAAAAAATTACAAAAAATTCAAATATTATTTAAAAATGTCAACGTTAGTGGCAGTCATGCCAAACGTGCCAGTTGTGCCATATAGGATGGTTGACATGTATGTTGGTGATTTCCAACTAAAATTGACCAGTAGACTCAATTGATAAAATGTGAAAAAATTGAAGACTAAAATAACAAAATCAAAAAGTTTTAAAAGTGAATTTTATAGTAGGTTTAGGACTCTTTTAATACTCCCCTCTCCATATTTAATGCAATCTTGAGCTATCTAGGTCAACTATAATTATACTGAGACAATAACCACCTCAATTTTATTCCAACTTGATGTGTACAATAAATGCATTCGTGCACTTCCGTCATAGCCAATACTAATTCATATTTAGTTAAACATTTCAATAATGATCCCTTGACACTCCGTAGAATTCATCTCCAAGCAGAACATATTGTAATGCTTTTCTTTTTAATTTCTTATCTTTCGAATTAGGATTTCTTTTTAATAGTCGAAAAACGGCTTTCTGCAATCCTTTTGATTTGCAGCCAAATCAACATCAGCCATTATACCCTCGATCTTGTATTGTTGGTAGAATTCTTATTTCTGTGACTATTACTTTGGTCAATTCTTTTGAGATTCAATATTCATATGTCATTTGAGCTAACTCATTGGTTTCTGAATTTTCATATTTTGCAATATGAATCAAGTCACAAATGAGGAAGTTGTCTAGTAACTCTTTAGGCAAAGCATAAGATAATGATATTCTTAATGAGACCTTAATATTCTCCTTTCAAATGTTTAGTAACCAACAAGAAATCTCCCACTATTTTGTTAAATTGTGCCTTCAAATTGGCTAAAATTTGTAAACGGAAAATCAATGCTTCAATTTTGCTTGGTTATTCAAATAAGCAAAATCCAATTTAGAAACAAAATTTGTCTTATACTCTTTTGGAGAGATTATCAATATTCCTATGCCTGAGGAGTTACTTCCACAATACCTTCAAATCTTTCCTTTAAATCAAATTTTAACCCCTTGAAAGCTAAGTCCGTAAATTCCTTTTATCGAAAGCTAAGTAAGGCATATATTTCTCGACTTTTAAAATTGAGGAATGAATTGGTCTAAGGATCTGTTGTTGTACTGACATAATCTTGTTAAATATATCACTGTTACTCTAGGTATTGTTATATAAAATTGGGAGTGGAGCGGCCTTTCCATTTCTATCTAATTATACACTGAAATAGGTGGAAAATTAGTATACCATTTGAAGGTAGTTTTTTTATAAAGACAAAGGAAATAGCCCAAGTCTTAAAAATTCTTTAGTCCCCATCTCATCATGTTGAGCAACAGATTGGTTAGTATGCTCGACCATCGATTGGTCATCCTAGCAGTGAAAATGGTGAAATCTTGTATTTTAAACCCCCTTGAAAGGGGTTGATTGTTGACCCATTTGGGATATAGTTTCTTATAAACATGCTCTATCGACTACTAGTTGTTATGAAAGTACTTCAGCCACTTGATCAGCCCATGGTCGAAAAATTTGACCTTCCTGCCTCTTATGCAGAGACGATGGTTTGGCCTGATTATCCATATCGCATTTAATAGGAAGATTTTGACTATAAAGCATATTTCCAACATTTGGTGGAATGGCTACACTGAATGGCCTTATGTTATCAACATTTTGTACTAGCCTTATAAGCCTAATATTCTACATTCGGCAAAGGTCCATTCTGTTGAACATTTGGATTTGTGAAATTACTGTTATTGTTTGGATTAATCTGACCATCGTTAACCTGAATATTTTGTTAACCAGACCAATCAAATTTGCATCATATTGGCATTAATTAGATGTTGTAGGTCTTTGTAAAATACTTACATGGGTTAAAATTACTTGGCCTAAATTATTAACATGATTAAAATGCCTAGAAATTGAAGGGCCATTCCATAGAATCGCTGGATTTTCTTGAAGTGAAAATGGATAGTTGGATGATCCTAGCCCGGAAAAAGCATTGTTGACCGCATTGACAATCATTTGTCCAATCAGGTCAGAAATATGCCTCACAATGTAGTGTGCTGAGTTATTGTGCTACTCCTTAGATAACCTTCGTATGGTTGAAACCACGCTCGGGTTTGAAGTCATTTCCATTTTTTGTTCATATTCCTCGGGATGTTAGCATTTCCTCGCCGGATTTCTTCCGTCGCGGTCTGCGTGGCACAGGACTCGGAATATGCAGCCCTATAATTGTCTTTGTGTGTTGATGAATTTGCACATGAAACATTGTCAAGCCCTCGTTGATTCCTTGTTCTTGTTATTAGGATGTGTACCGGGAACTACCAGAACGTGAATTGCTTGGACCGAACCGGATTGTCCGGTTTTGGGTGATTCCCACTGTCGGCAGTCCAATTCCCAATTCCTATTCTTGAACTGATGGCCGGTTTGGTCCGAATTGGCCGGTTTTGGGCGATTCCCATTGTCGGCAGTCCGATTCCCAATTCCTATTCTTGGGCTGGGAGTCGGGCGTGGTCGGTCAATCCGACTACCGGTTCCAAAGTGGGAATCGGACCGACCAGACCAAACCAATTATATATATATATATATATATATATATATATATATATATATATATATATTGTAACCCAAATTGCAATTGAGGTAGCAACCTCTCATGTGACCAAAAGCCCAACAAAACTCTTCTTGTGACTCTTTATTTATAGAGAAAACATACCTATTAGTTTCGTCTTCTAATTGATGTGGGACTAAGACTCCAAGAGACCCTCATTCATTCCTCATGCTCACACACACTCTCACTTGCAAAAGACAAGGTACATCGAGCCTCCAAGAGTCCCACATTGACTAAGTACTAAAAGAGTAAAGGAGAGATCATCTCTAAAACTCAAGTCAAGCACAACCTCCAGCCATATCGTTCATAGCCTTTATGGTTAAAATTAAGCGCGAAACACCTAAAGTGTGATTGATATTCGCGAAAGTGAAATTTGAATTTTTTGCATGTAGAAACATTTGCGATTAGTATTAACGGATTGTCCGGAAATCGAATTTGAATGATTGGCCGATTTTGTTGGATTGGACTGAATCCGATCAAAATCCCACGGTTTGGTCCGGTTCCCGGTCTACAGTTCCCAAAATTGGGAACCCGTTGGAATCGGACCGGGAACCGATTATCCCTCCTCACCATTAGACTTCCTTAAATAGAACCACAAATCGGGTATGTTATAAGGATCCACAAAAAATAGGTTCATCCAAATAACAAAAAATCTTTCGCACAAAAATTGATTCTTGATTTTTAATGAGAACGGTTTCGTGATGATTTTGGATAGAATAGTAGTCAAAGTGTGCAAAGGAAAGTAAAATACAAGGATTATAAAGAACGAATTGGAAATGAAAAGACTAGAAAATGAAAGGATTGGAAATTAATACATTTATTAAAACTAAACCTATCAAAATGGGCCATAGACCCAATTTCTAACTCATATTTAATGGATTAAGTTATTATGTAAATTAGTTATATTTGATAAATAAGTCATATATGAATTTAGAATGATAAGACTAAAAATAATATGAGTGTTAAATAAGTTTATAACTTACTTAGACCCAATCCATCTATGTGACTCTCTCTTTACTTTCTCTCGTCGTCGCTCGATCTCGCGCTCTCATCTCCGTTTGGGGATGAGTTGTCAAGATTTGGAATATGACTTTGGTATAGATTGGTTAAGTATGGATCACTAAATTTATATTACATAAAAATTGCTCAAAATAAGTCAAATGAATAAATTTAGGTTGAACTTTTTTCGACTCAGCCCATTCGTTCAAAAGGTTTAAGTAAAACATAGTGAAACTTAAATTAGTAGTGATGATTATGTAATTATAATGAAAATCGTGGGTATTTATATCCCACAAGCCACGATTACAACAAGCGGTTATCACACTTAATGTTGTTACAATTACACATCCTCCTAAATTCCAAACGTGTTATTTGTTGGCAATCATTATCCATAAGCAGTTACAACTTCCAAGGCTGCTGGGATGGTCGGCTGTTGTTCAGTACCTACGCCTTTAATCGACATTCTAATCCATGTGGGTCTCCTTTTGTTTCCAATACTTAGTTAATATTCAAGATGGCTATTCCCTTGTATGTTCCATCAAAGAGTCATGATATTCGTTGAGCATCTCTCAACTACTTGTCGATGTCGATAGCGCGTAGTTGTCGATGACTGCATCACATAGAAGTCGATGTCCATTCTGCATGGTTGTCAATTGTTCAATGAACTATTTTCATCAATGAATCTCACATATTCAATTAAACTCTATTGTTCGTCAATCACAAAGATGCTGGATCTGACATCGGCATGCTCGATCGTAAGTCGCATTTCTTTGTTATTGTTTTTGTCAAGCATGGGTCACCAAGGTGTTGATTTATATGGAGAAACCCACGGATCTGAGGTCCTTACCTCTTTACGAGCTGCAAAGGGCCGGGAGGATGACGACAGGGGCACACAGGCAATACAGTGGTGACGCAATTGCCAATAGCTTAGTGGCGGTAGCTCGCGAGTTCAACCATGGCAACAACTCGGGCATAAAGGCATCAGAAGTGGGGTAGTGGCATCCACTGGAGGTCGACAGAGATGGAAAAGCGATCGGTGGGGCTTCGGCTAGCATGGCTCGATCGACTGGGAGGTTGCGGCAAAGAACAAAAGAAAAGAAGAAAAAAATCAGAGGATTTGACGTAGCAATCCAGTTACACCAGCACTATTATGTGTAGGATAGTTGACGATGATCGAACCAACACCTTAAAAAATTCAGCTGAGATTTAGGTGAGAGAATTTGATTGCATTTTCAAAGCTTGAGAGCATTAGTTCAAGTGAGAGATATATTTAACACACACACACATATATATATATAAGTATTTACTGTTTTAAGCAAATTGAAAAATTAGTATATACACGTTTTTTGATTTATTTCCCTGAATTATGACTCCTCAAATTTATATAATTCTTAATAAAATCACATACTGAATAACCATGAACATGGAAATTATCTCTCAAATTTTCCGTACGTCACTTAATTGGTGACCTAATTGAAATTTTCACGAATGTCATTCAAAAACCCAAGTTAATTAATAATTATCATAATATCCTAAATATTTTCAATGAATGCATAGAATTGTGGATGTCACACTCGATTCGCGTGCCTGCACCACTAAACCAAGCTAGCTCCAAATCAAAAAATATAGGCATGTCTGAATGAATTATTTTTTTTTTTTACTTAACTAAAATTTTGCGGTTCACTCACTTTGACCATTTTTTTTCAATCCGGGATATCCAAGTTTTCACTATATATAAATGTTGACATGTATAACATATGTTTCCCATAATTTTTTTTAAAATTAAGATAATATTTTAAATTTTTACCAGACTTTTTGCTTTTGCTTAATGCCAAAAAAGGCATTTCTTAATTTGAAATAACAAGTAGGGATAAACATTGAGTTTGATTCAATCCACGAGCCCTGGACCAATCGATTCAAGGCTGGAATTTTGTACCGATTTTAAAGTCTCTTCAGGAGGAAGAAAGAGAGAGAATATTCTAGCACCTATAAAGAATCAAAACATAGTCTTCACACATGAAGAAACAAGAGCATAAACACTTGACTAACAAATTTTTTTTCTGTCATGAAACAGTGCAACTTTATATCTTTATTATAAGAAAACAAGTCACCACAAATTAAAACCAATAAGAATGTGAAAATGGGTTCAATTCTGATCAGTAAAATTAAATTTGATTCTAGCTTGAATTAAGGATTCTCTTTCGATGTTGACATCTAAATTTTAGTCGACAAATGAAGCTATATTGTAAAAATAGATAATAACAAAAACAAGAATAAAGAGAAGTAAAAGGCTTCAATTCGGTCCTGCCCACCAGGCCATATTAGACAGGCCGTTGCTTGGTCAATTGGCGGAAGTCCAGACCATTCGCCCACGGCCGCCGGTCGACACCAGTCGCTGCTCCTCACCTTGGTCTGTTCCGCTCTGTATATCGACCGAGAAAGCTCGAAGCATTTCATCATCGCGCGAAGCTCCTTCGCCAGCGTCGTTTTCACCGGAGGAAAAAGACAGACGTCACGCAGAAAAAATCTTCTCAGCCCAGCCAGACTCCAGCAGCTTTCTCGTCGCCGGAATCCACGACCGACCACTCTCAGTCGCCAAAATTCGTTGCACATCTGTCTTCGGCCTCGACCGAAAGCAGAGCGCCACCTTGATCCTACAATTACCTCATCGCCGGAGCATGTAAATCCGTTAGGCTCTGTTTTGTAATCCAAGAAGTCCCAATTGCTCAGATTTTCGTTCGAAACTCCGTCGCCGCCATTTGACCGACGGCAACGGTATTTCCGAGATCACGTTCCTCTGTTCGATTTCCAATCCTGACCGCAGCCTCTTCGCCAAGGTACGAATCTCTTCACTCTATTATGGTTTGCGAGATGGGGAAGCCGCGATCCATGCTCGAGTGAGTGTTAAATGATGAATAAGAGCTTGTAAATAGATTATGTATAGTTTGACGTCATCACAATAAAATGGATTGAAAACGATGCGTCGACGATGCTTCTGTTTTTGTAAAAATGTCTAAAGGAAGCTGTGCTCTTGTTCGAGGAAAATCTTCTGAGTCGAAGTAATTTTGATGTTCATTTCATTTTCAAATCACAACATTCGTCTTTGATTAATCCATCTTGCATTCATTTTCCTGAGATTCGAGTTTGTGGCCGTCTGTAAGCCCCTCCTCGTGTTCTCTGTTTTGCATATCTTTGCGGTCATCCATGGTTGCTCATGGAGAACGAATGGATTCGAATTGATGGGCAGCTTTGATTTGAGGAAATGTTCGCGTTAGTCTATCTCTCCCTATTTTCATCATCGCTCCACTATGAGTTTTCGAGATGTCGGTGGTTGGTAGTTGCTGGTGGTGAATTTGGTGTTCCGGCGGAGGTTTAGTGCGGTGGACGGATGTGACCGACAGCGAATTGCTCTCAGCCTGAAGCTTGAATGCGCCGATTGTTGATTTAGGCTGCTCTGGATTTTAGGCGGAAGTTCTTGGCATTCTGCAATTGCTGAAGAAGGAAAACAATGGTAACTATAAAAAAAGTAAGAAGGATGGAAAATGAATAAAAGGAAAATATAGTTGAATTAAGGGCTTAAACTGATGTTGGAAAAATTCCAATAAAGGTTGTCCTTATTTTTTCAAAAGATGACTTAAAATAAAATTTATTTCAAACAAGAGCATGATTATGTTAATCTCAAATAAAAGTCTAACCTTCAAGTCTTCCGACCAATCAAGAGTATTTTGTTAAAAGATAAACAAAAATTTTCCCTTTTTCAATGCCATGTACATCTTCTTCGTCACGTCGCGACCAACCATTAGCTTGGCCAGGTTCTCCAGCGTGATTGCGGAGGCCTCAACCTCCGACTTTAGCTTGAGGAGAAGGCAGTCGTCCTTGTCGGCAGGGGCGGAGGGCCGGGGAGTGGGGAGCGGGGAGTGGCAATAGGGAAAGAGGTCTTTGAGCTCACTTTCCACGGCGGATGGGGAGATTCTGCCGATGCGGTGGGGTTTTGGAACGGAATCAGAGCAGTGGTGGTGGTTGCATTGTGGAGGAGGAAGAGAGGAGTGCTTGTAGATCTAAGAAAGGTAGTGTCAAGGTTTTGCATTTGGGTTTGGGTCGTGTTTGTTCGTTGGCGCGAGAGTTCTGTTCTATTTTTTCTTTCTTTTTTAAATGTCCCCACCAAGTGGAGTGGTCGGATTTGATGCTCGTACGTGCGCCACCAGTAATGTTGCTGCACTGGGGCTGGTTGTTCTTCCGTATGCCTTTACTAAGGCCGTTACTTTTCTATATCCCAGATTCTACCCTTCCAGTACTTGAATTCCCTGCTGCGTAGATTTTTGTCCGTTGAAATTAGAAGAAGAGGCACCACTTGAAGGACACTCCCGTATCCGATTGTCCTTTTCATCAAATGGAGACTTCAAATCGGTCGGATTCCATATTGGGCATAGCCTCTTGCCTCAAAGCAAACGTGGTTGGCAACTCTTCCCTGTTCATCTTGCTAGATGAAGAAGAAGATGAACAAGGAAGAAGCACAAAGAAATTTAAAAAAAAAAAAAAATTGTCTTTAGACAAAAGTACTCTTGATTGGTTGGGATTTTTGGCCAGCTGATGAGCTGAGGCATTTATTTCAAACTAATATAATTACTTTAGACTTTTATTTGAAATAAGATTTATTTTAAACACTCTTTTAAGAAAATGATGGCACTCCATATCCTTATTTGGAATGTTCCAATGAATTTTATTAAATTTGGGTTAAATGTTAATATGGTGAAAAAATGGGGCTATATTCGGTCTTAATAAGAATTGAGATAGGACTTACTTTGATTTTAATAGAAATCGGCCATAGATGGTTGTTTTCAAGAATGGGCTTCAAAGGCTTGTAACTAAGGGAGAATTTGTGTAATAAAGTTCGAATTACGCCCATTAGTTTAGACCCGTGAAAACATGTTGGACCATATTCGGACTGGGAACAAGGGTCCAGCTCAAGTCACTGTTTCCAATAGTTAAAATAAATATTAATAATAAAGAATTCGAAATTAACATTTCAAAAATTAGTTAGAGAATTAGGTCTTGATTAGATAGTTAGGGATTAGAATTAGATTTACCTTAGTGTCATTTAGTTGATATTCATGTAGTTTAGAGTTTAGTGAGAAATTTTGTTATAGGTTAGTATTAGACAATGAATTGAATTTGATTTGAACTAAGCTCATAGGGTTGCTATCTTGGAGCTTAATTACAAGACCACATTATACTTTTTGCTTGACTTGTATCTGGTTACTTTACTACATTTTACTCTTTACTCATTCTTTCATTATTATATTTGATGAATTGATTGTGATTCTTTTATATTGTTTTTCTTTCTAAATTGTGATTTGCATATTTTAGTTGAATGGTTGGATTACATTTCAAGACATAATAAACATAAAAGCATTGCATGGACACTTAGTGGATGAGAATCTTAGGATTCATAACTTTGTGTAAAGACTGCACAAACGCCTTAGTTAATAATAATCAAGTTTAGCTACCAAAAGTGTGCTAATTAGATAACTAATGTAATTAAGTCTTTGACCATAAATATTAGGTTGTGTAGGAAGTGCAGTATACTTCCATACTTCACTTTGGTTTCCAACTGATTGCAATAGGCTATAAACCTCATATAGAATTCTCATGATATTAATCAAATTTAAATCAAAATCCTAATGTCACGCGAGATAAAGGTTTGATAGAATTCGAGCCGATTAGAAACCATTAGTCCTCAACTCAGAATTACCTCTAAACCCGTTATCCATGAATTTTGAGCAAATATACAATGCATTCTCTAAACTTTTAATTTGTTTAATGTCGTTCTTGAACTTTACCTTAAACTTTTAATTCGCTCAATATTGGTCTTGGATTTTTTATACACATTCAATTTAATCCATAAACTATGTGAAAATGTTCAATATTGTCCTTTTATTAATTTAAGTTCAAGAATAACATTACACAGTTTGGGGACTGAGTTGAATATATACTAAAAAATATATGGATTACATTGAATAAATTAAAAGTTTAAAAATTAAATTGCACATTTGACCAATGTTTCGGAATCAAATTGCACATTTTATCTATCATCAACATGCTTGTTCAGGAAGGTCGCAGCATTCGAAAGCAATACATCAGCTGATGGATGTGCTTGCATATAAGAGCATTGACGCATGCTCTATTTGTTCATGATTACTTCTTTATTTCCTCTCCGTTTGGAATTTATATAAAGTAGATATGATTGAATAATCTTGTCTATCATACTAGAAGAAAGCGATGCATTTCACGCTAGTAAAATAGAAGTTTAGGTTTTTCAATAAATAGGCTTTCGGGTAGACACGTGGCTTCTTGTCCTCTCAAGTCCAGTCCGTGAATCATTAAAGCGAAAAAAGGACATTCGAAAACGAAATGAATCAAAGCAGCGATTCCAATTTCCACTTTTCGCATTAGAATCTGTCCACGAATTGACCTTGGAAAGGATACATAAAAGGAATGGAGAGAGAAGCGAAGGCACTGTCCACTGAAATTTCGACAACTAAGATGGTCGAAGCTGCTTTTTGGACCATCACAAGAAAGACTTCTCGCAGTATAATAATGCGTTTCACAAATATTCTATTTTTAAAAATACTTTTTTATTGATAAGTAATTTTTCTTTTTATTTCATGAATGAGTTTCTAAACATGTGAACACATCTGATCACCGTGCACAATTTCTATTTCAGAAATAAAAAGAGAATGTGAATATATTTGGTACGATCCTCAAAAATTTTATGACGTATAATTTCTTTTAATTTTTTAATAAAATTTTTGAATTTTATTTTTCTTCTTCTTATTTTTCCTCTATTCTTCTTAATCCTTTAGCCGCCGCGCGACCTTGCTTAGATCTAGCGAGGTCGAACCTTGTCAAGGGCCGGTGAGATCGTCGAACCTCATTTCTAGCAGGTTGCCGGCCATTGTCTAGCACCTTAGAAAGGGAAGAAGAAAAAAAAAAAAGAAAATGACTTGTTTTCAAAAATTATTCTTAAGAATATAAAAATCAATCGATATTATTAAATAAATTTCCAGTCTTTTTTTTTTTTTTTATCTCGACCAACATAGGAACGGAAATATTAAAGAACTGGAGTGTGATCAAATAGGTCATAACCCTCCCCAGCTTACGTCAAAGGACGGAGGGTCGATGGAAAGATAGAATCTCGAGCAAACCCTCTCGCGGGCTCGAAATGGCAGAGAGAACAAGCTGAACTAATTGGGACCTTTTTTGTCGTTTCCGTGGATTTTTTTTTTTTTTGGTCGATAGGATCCTTTTTGTCGTTGCGTGGATTCGGGTGTTGCCACGGATCCCGTCTCGACCTGCTTCGTTTATTGATGCGTATCATTAACACATGCATCGATCAGATCAGCTCAGCTCCGGGACAGGATGGGAGATGTTCAAGCTCGTGCTGCCATGTGTGAAGTTACAGTAGCTGCATCCCGAAAGATCGTGTTGATGTTCCAGCATCTTGAAATTAACAATTAGCGAGGCAACTTTTTCTGATAAGATACTTTGTCCAGATATAGATACATTGAGTCGTTTATTTTTATTTAGCTGTTCAATTAAATTTTAAATCAACGAATCGTTTTTGAAGTAGATAATAACAATCATTTTATTCGACGTGCTTCGGCTTAATTTTTTAATGAACTCACATCTTTCATTAATAAAAATAATTTTATATAGTGAGTGATAATTCTAATTATTCTCTAAATTTATTCATATTGAAGATAGTGGCATCACCATGTGATATTACATGGACTTACAATTACTATAGAATATTGGAAATGAATTTTTCTCTCTAAATTGATATTTCTAATAGGCCACCTTCACCAAACAAGAAGAGATTGAAGGAATTAATTTCTTTGTCAATAGAAGTTTTTAAATTGAACATTTTGAGGCTACCCCTTTCCACTTATTAGGAGATAGGTTTGGAATGCTATGCAAGGTAGGGGTGAGCAAAAGAATCGGACCGGAAAAGCCTCATTCGCTCACAACGCTCGTCGCTTCCTCTCTGGTAAGTTCAAAACCATAATTGCCATTTGCCCCCTTTTCTAGTTTCTTCACACAATCTCACACCTCTCTCTCGCAGTCTCACTCATCGCTCATGATGCTCGTCGCCCCTCTCATAGCCTCACTCTTCGCTCCCTTTCTGTAAGTCGCTAATCCCTCTTTGGTTAGAGTGGTCTACATGAAGAATCGAGTAGATTTGTGACATTTGTGGCAAACTCTTGTAGTGATATTTGTGTTATGATCATCAAACTTTGTGGCGAACTCGTAGGTGGTGAAGCTTGCAAACTTGCATGTACAATCGATTCGAGACACAATTAATTCTGTGGACCCATTTGGAAACACGACCAATGGTCTAGTTCTCAGGTGGGTTTAGAAACCAATGGATGGTTCGTAGTTCTTAATTCGTGGACCTAATCCTTCCTGAGTATTATGATAATTTGATCGATAATTAGTTAGTGTAGTGTTTTTTCAGAAAACTAATTTTTGTCCTTTTTGTCTTCGCATCATTTTTAAATTTATTTTGTCCATTGGTGGCGAACGCATGGGCTATAATAGGATTGCGACATGGCAAATATTAGTCAAATTTTTTTAAGCTTTCACCTTACCCCATTTCATAAGATAAGATTTTGCTTGCGGAGGTTTTAGTGACGTGTAGTGCAACTGAGCTGCCACGTGGAAAATATTAATCAAGGTTCTAGAAGCTTTCATTTTTTTTTTTTTTTTTACTTTTACCGTTAAATTATCCATAGGATCCTCCATCAATTATTTTTCACCAAAAGCTCATTGAGAATTATTAATACTCACTAACTTGGAAGATAGTTAATGGGATATAATATTTATAATAGCAAAAGCGTCCTAAGTAATTATTTAAATTGGTAAAATGTTTTCAATCATTAATTGAGATACGTTTCTTTACATGTCAATGGCTACAAAGCTTACAGGAAAATTGACAAAAAAGTTTCTAAATCTATTGAACGGATATTAATTCACTTATAATTTTTTTTAATTTAGCTAATTTAGTCTCAAATCTTTTAATGATTTGTCAATATAGTCATTCCGATCAATTTTAATCAATAATCGCTAATGTAGATGACATCTTTCTACGTGGCATGGCCAACATGAAATGAATAATTTTTGTAATTTTTTAAAATAATTTATGTATTTTTATTTTTATTTTATCTTTTCTTCTTCTTTTTTCTTTTCCTGCCGTTTTCGGTAACCCTCACTTTTGTGGTCAAGGGCTGCAAAGGCTAGAAAAAAATTCAAAACATTTATTAAAGATTCAGATATTTTTTAATAAAAATGCAAAAATTGTTTAAATTAGCACAAATTGTGACACATAAAACGGTCGTTACCTACGTCAATAATTCTTTACCAATATTGGCCAGAAAGACTATTGGCAAATCACTAAACATTTAAAATTAAATTGGCTAAATTGAAAAGTTTAGAATCAAATTGACATTCATATTACAAGTTTAGATTTTTTTTTTTGTAATTATCCTAAGGTTACGTGAAATAGTTTTTGAAAATGTACGGAAACATTGACCTAAAAATGAGCGAGCTAATGCATCTCTTCGAGGGTATCCAAAGAGAAGTGATGAAAATAATAAATAAATAAATAATGTAGGGTAAGAAAATAGGGCAAAGCGTATCAAAGACATTATCATAAAGATGGTGATTTTTGTAAATAAATATGAAATCTAAAATCCAATCAGCTCCTTTAGATATTTTGTCTCCGAAACATAATACTCATACTCGAATATTCTTTTCTTAGTCTGTTTACTAAGAAAATAAGAAGCTAGACATTGAAGAATAGAATTTACTCGATCTCTACAAAATGCAATACTCGTACATCAATGGTCAGGAGATCACATCCCTTGAAGGAGCATAACCCTTCACTAGAATAAAAGCAGTCTTTGCTGGTGATGAAAGAGGTCAAAGCACTCTAGCCTGTGGCGAAGCAATAATTAAATAAATAAACTAAAGCCCTGAGGTTTCGTTGAGTCTTTCTCTTCGTTCTCGAGGATACTTCCCATCTTTTTTAGGCAAAATGCAAATGTCAAATAGTAAAAGATAATCATAGAAAGATACCCTCCTTGGCAAATAAAAGGGAGAACCCCGCTTTGAATCCTGGAGGATAGGTCTCGCGCACGCTCTCTCCCTCTCTCTCTCTCTCTCTCTCCTACTGATGGCTTTCTTTTTGCTGCTATGATTAAGACAAAGAGACCCCCAACTGGCTCACCATCTGAACAAGGTAAACCCTCCCCCAAAAAAAAAAAAAAAAAGGAAGAAAGAAGATAGAACATCAAGAGAAACCACAAAACCCACAGATTTTCACTCCTTCCCTCAATATTCTGCATTTTCTGGGCATTCTCTTCTTCTTTTTTGGTGGGTGTGTTTTGTTTGTTGTGCTCATGGATCTGAACTGGTTTCCTATTTTCCAAGGGTTTTCTGGTGACTTCATTTCACAGAACTTTTACCATATGACTCAAGATCTTTGTATTGCTCTTTTGATAATATTTCCAGGCTTAACATGTCTCACTCTAGGTGAGATACCACTAGTTTGTTGACCTAGGTCTCGTCTGATCTTTTTTTCCCCTTTTTCTTCCATAGAAAGAATTTGAGAAGAGATAGAAGAAAAATGGGGAGAGAGAAGATAAAGATAAAGAAGATAGACAACTTGACGGCGAGGCGGGTGACATTCTCGAAGAGGAAGAGAGGGCTGATCAAGAAGGCTCAGGAGCTCTCCATTCTGTGTGACGCTGATGTGTCCCTCATCATCTTCTCAGCCACTGGCAAGCTCCATGAATTCTCCAGCTCCAGGTACTCAAAATATTAGTTCTTCGTAAGTCTCTAGTTTTTCCTCATCATATGATGCATCCCATAGAAATATTAAACTAATTTGGGACTTTCTATTTGGATGTGTAATTTGATCATACCTTTGGTGGGTGTAATGCAAGCGTGGGGGTGGGCGTGTGCGTGTGCGTGTGCGTGTGCGTGTGCGTGTGTGTGTGTGAGAGAGAGAGAGAGAGAGAGAGAGGGTTGCATATTTGGGCACTTCGATCGTCTCTTGAGAGATCAGTGCATATTTGGTTGCATTTCGTGCACAAAGTGTACTAAATAGAAAGTTGAAAAATTTGTAGATTGAAAGTCGAGATTTATTGTCTGATGATGGGGATGTTGATCAAAACTTCAACAGAACAGCAAGAGAGAATATAAAAGCACCAGCATATTTCAGATTTAGAACTCCCAAAAAGGAGCAAAGGAGAAGAGATGAAGAAACCCTGAAATTCAGAACTAGAGTTTAGAATAAGATGTAGAAGAGAGGTGTTTGGAATATGTGCATATTTTGGTATCTAGTAATGAGCCTTTTTGTAGGTTTTTTTAGATGACTATTTAAGGAAATCAAATCAGATATGTATAATCAAAAGAAATATGGAAAATCGGAGCAAATATATCTCTAACAACCCAGTGCATAGAAGATGTCGACTTGAGTTCGAATACAAGTCTGAACAATCTTTAGTGGCTTAGATGCGGCGGATGAGGTGACTGAGATGTAGTGTTTGCGGACCGCAGATGTAGTGCTTCTTGAAAGGACGCGACCTTTCACATCTCGACCTTTCACGCATCTCTTTCTGGTGTGCTGAACACTTGAGGCATAACACATGTTTTCTCTCTTGCATTTCTTTCCCTCCTTCGAGCTTTGTTGTGGTATGTTTGTTTACACTTAAGTAGAAAGTGAAAAATATTGTTGGCTTTTCTGCAAGTCTAAAATATTATTCGAGTTTTAGAATTATAGGTTATGTGTCAACATTTACAAATTGTGAAAGTTTTAGGAGTTTCAAATGTAAGGAAAAAAAAGTCATAATGTGTGAGTCATGAGATTTTAATTAAATGAAAAGAAATATAAAGATTGATCCAGCCAATTATCTACCAGAAAAGAATTCAACCCCAAATAATCCTGACAGGCCTTGCTCAAGATTTTACAAACCGAGTTCAGCACTTTTACAAACATGTACCATAAGTATACGAATATGTACAATACTAAAAGCAAAATGGGCATGATCCAGATTTGACAATCATTTTTCAACATGTACTGTACTATACCTTGGTACTTGCTGTAGTTTTGATCACACATCGAGCTATCTTTCGACGAACGTCATTGCTAGCTAATTGGGTTTGGGCTAACCCTCTTAATTTTATTTCCATCATACATAGAAAACCGAACCTCAGGATACCATCCACATATATCCCTTTCTTTTCTTTTCGGCCACCCACCATGTATACATTTACCTAAATTTGAATGTAACAATGTTTCAGCACCATGATACGATTCACTATGTACACCTATCTTGAGATGGATCACTGCACTTTGAATCCCTTTTTTGTTTTTTTTTTTTTAATTAGGTCAATGGACTCTGAATTCACTTTGTATTGGGTCACTCTGATCATATCACGGATAACTAGAGTCTAGGAACTGTTTATCCGACCTTCACCTCAACTTGATGTAGACTCCACAAGAGGTCAGCTAACTTTAGGCTAAATAATCTGGTCGACCCTCGAGCTGAGGGACTTCATCGACCAAGAAAAGTTCTGTGGCTTGATAGAGATTGGCGAAATTCCTCCGCCTTATAAACACTTTGCATATAGTTTCAGTATCATTGTCTTGTCTAAATCTTCCTCTGTGGGTTTTTTTATGTCCTTTTTCTGTGAAGTATGGAGGATACACTAACGAGGTATGTTCTCCACTCCAATAGCGTTGAGAAATCGGTCCAGCCATGTCTTGCACTCCAGGTGAATCACTTGCTTATTCATACTTTCTATGTTCTCTTGAACTTGCGCCATATGTTCGTGGCATGAGACACATATTCTCCTGAGGAAATCATTCTATCACATTAAAAGGTTCCTCTTTGAATTGGCAAGCCTTACATTCTTTTTCCCTAAAGTATCGTAGTGACATATAAAACACTGAAAAATGAAATGAATTTCTCATGAAGGATTTAATCTTTTTTTCGTGCTCGTTTTCCTTCTCTTAGAAAGAGAACAGCCATCTCGAAATGTTGCACAAGGAAGTGAATGATATGGCTCGCAAACTGAGGTGCGTGCGTATGTTTTCCATGCTCGTTTGAGTCATAACTATGTTTTTCTTTTCTGGTTCCTCCTTTTCGCAAATCAGTTATATTTATTTCCAGTTTTTGTTACAGGCAGATGTGGGGAGAGGATCTGGAGGGGTTGGACGTGGACGAATTGGGACAATTAGAGAATAAACTTGAGGCGGGACTGAGCCTCGTGATCGAGACTGAGGTCTCTTCATTAACTTCTATTCATTAGGTTTTCATAAGAACCGAGAAAAGGGTCCCTCTTGTGTGTCGTTCTCGTTTCGCTCCTTTGTTTTTCCCCATTTTAGTTGTTCCTCTCTTTCCAGGAAGAGCGAGCATCGATCGAGATTAACGAACTGCAGAGAAAGGTTCACGTACACTAACTAGACCCTTGTGTGCATCTTTCATTATAAACATGACGCGGTTGGATGAACCCTCCAAAAGATAATTTCCCATGCTGCGAACATTGCATAACGTTAAAGTGCATAGTCAAATTGCGCAGGTTGAGCAGATTTGAATTTATTGAATGCAACCATTTGATACAAAGACTTTATCCGTTGATTTGAAGACTTTTTTTTTTTTTTTCTGAAATTGCAGGAAGCACAGTTGATTAAAGAGAACAAGCAACTTAAACAGAAAGTAAGATTACTTCCTGATAAACGATCTTGTTGCTAATATATCCCCATGCATTCTTCTTCTCTTCAAAGGAATTATCAGTGTCAAAAGGTGTTTATTTTATTTCGATAAATTGCATATGACAATGATGATGACGGTGATTTTACATCAAGGGAAGTTGGAAACCGTGAACTCAGAGAGTGATAATGTGGTTCTAGAAGCCGAAGGCATGTTGTTGGAGTCGGTTAACAACGTTTCCATGGGCAGCAATAGCGTTGCTCCTCTGGATGATGATAGCTCTCATCCCTCAAGTTAGGGTGAGCAAACAAATAGAACTGATTTACTACAAAAGTATGCATAATATATCTTGATGCTCTCTATTTTTGTTTTCTTAAGGTAATTAAATTGATACATCTGGGAAACTTAACAATTTTTGGCCCAGCCTATTGGAGTTTTTTAAAATGTTGTTATCAGCTGCTATTATTGCGGATGAGTTTATGCGTCAGACTATTAACATTGGAAAACTTTTCATTTAGGTTTCCAGTGTGGATATAGCATTGTCAAGAGAATTCATGCATGATCCCTGAAAAGAATAATTATCCGATGTATAGAAATCTATTTTACAAAATCAATATATTAAGTGGAATGACTCATTTATTTGAATGATCATAACCTACTACTGCAGTCCGCCAAGTATACCAATTTTATGAAGAAGTTATGTTAATTGATATTTATTTTTTGTTTTGTTTTTCCCTACCATTAAATTATTTTAAAAGTGGAGTCAAAGGATGTGAATGATAGTATGGTAGGTAGCTAGACTGCCCTAGAAGGATTTACCACTGGCCTCTTGCCTCTGATTCAACTCTTTGTCATCTAAAATTCTGGGATCTTTTTCTTTTTTGCATTAGCCAAGTCACTTTGCTCTTTGCTACACTAATTTCTTTGCCTATATCATCATCTTGCAGGCTTCCTTTCTGAAGCTGAAGTATCAGACAGCTAACTGGTGCGTCTTCTGCAAGCAAACAATAAAGGATGGAAGCCCGTATTACAAATAGTTATGATTGAATTAGCGCTTATTAGTCCCCCCCAAAAATGTTTATCAATGCACATAGTTGATGATCCTACTTATATATTTATACATACATACAAGTGTCCTTATGATTCTCCATCTAAAAGTCTATCTTTGTATTTACTTACTTCGTTGCCTTAGACAACAACATCAGTACCATCTATGTTGTTAAGGTCTACTTGGAGCGAAAAATTATCTTTATTTAAGAACGTGCAATTGATTGCATGACATCTATCTATAGATTATGCTAACGAAATATATCAATGTTGATAATATCTATGCCCATAAAATATTACCCCTTAATCAGGTTTTGAAACAAGTAATGTTTTCCCTTATTCCTAATTAGTAGTTTATAGATTATGAGTGATGACCATATTGTAATCTTTCGATTAATGGAAGTCATAGTTGTAGGAAAATATCGGAGCATTCTAGAATTGATTTTGAATAAGTGGTCCCTTTGAAAATCAACCTGAACCTAAATTAAAAGGATTTTAAGAACCAAGGTTCTAAGTGGTTGAAGAGCTAGGTTTGCAAAGATAAGAGATTGCGAGGATGCCATTTTGTTAGCCACATCAGAATGGCTATGTTTTGTTTGGGAAAGGAGGGAAGGGGAGGAAAATGAGGGGTGAATATGAAAAGCCAGGTGTATTTCACACTATTGGGAAAGTGGGAAAAAGTGTCGAGTATGAAAATTGAGTGGAAAACCTTATTATTCTAAAAAAAATTGTAAAAATTCAAATTTATCAGATTTTTCCTTTCCCCTTCATGTCCCAAGCATATAGAATTATTTTCCATGAGCAGAAAAGAAAGGGAAAATTAAAAAAATTTCTCCTCTTTCCTCCGATGGATGCTTTTAAATCGAGCCCTAGAAAATTTTGAGTCACCTCTCCTTATGAACATAGATCAATCTATAAAAGTATGTAGTGGTTGCTACCACATCTCTCTCTCTCTCTCTCTCTCTCTCTCTCTCTCTCTCTCTCTCTCTCTGCATGCTTATTTCTTTGTTTTTTTTTTTTTAGATTTCACCTAATATACTGTAAATGTCAAAATTGCAAATGTTTCCAAGTTAAAAGGTAAAAGATAAAAGTCTCTCAAACACACCCTAAGATAGTCCTATTTTAGTTGTGGATACACTTGAGAATCTAGTCATTTTTTTCATATTATGGTTGATTGCTTGTTTTTAAATCAATATTTGTGGGACTTCAATGTTTGATTAAGAGAATTTGAAAATTTTCTTGATGGTTTAGTTGTCTGTTCTAGACTACTGTTAATACCTAAATTTTAACGACCCATTTAATCATTCATTAGTTGGGTAAAAAATTATGGATTAATTTTAAACTCCTAGCCAGAAAAAAAAAAATCATTAAATTGCATAAGCATATAGTTGTTGAGAGCATTTAAATTGACAGCAATAGGGTTTATAAGAATATCTTTTTTAATTAAAAATTAAATATTATTAATTAAAAAAAAGAAGGGAAAAGTGAGACCGAGCCGGGGGCAGGCTGGCCCGGCCTCTTTCTTTTTTCCTTCCTTTTCATTCTCTTAGCTTGGGCCGGCCCAACCCATTTCCTCTCCTTTTCCCTGCCCGGCCCAGGCTTCCCTTCCTCTGTCCCGCACGCGCTGCTCCAGCGAACGACGGAAAAAAGGACGAGCGTACAGGCGCACAGGAGACAAAGCAACGGGGAGGGGCGTCGAGCGAGAGGCCCGGTCGAGGGCCAGGCCGGCAGCGGCAGCTGTCATGGCATGAGGCCATGCGCGCCAGACGGCCTTAAAAGGGAGAGAGCAGCCAGCTCTTCGGGGGCATTTTTTTTTTTATTTATTTACTTTAGTGCAAGAGAGACCGAGAGAGGTCGGAAGAGTGAGGAGAGAGAGACGGAGCAGAGAGCGAGACGGCATGAGTGTTCTCCGGTAATGGCCGCGCCTGAATCCCGGCCGACGTTTTTCTTCCCCTATATCAAGCTCACGGTAAGACCCAGTTGTCTTTTTCCTTATTTTTCCCAATTTGGGTCGATTTCCCGAGGGGTCCGGCTCGGAGGCGCGCGAGGCGAACCGACGTAGTTCGAACTATCGAGCTTGCCCACCGTCCGAAGCCGCCGAGCCAAGCGGGGAGCATCACCGACCGCCCCTGTTTTCTTTCCATTTCGTGCCCTGTTTCGGGCCCGGCGGCCTGGCTTGCCGTTGCCCGGTTCGCGCGAGTTTCCGGCCCCGTTCGTGTGTGTGCTGCGATTTTTGGGTCTTGCTTGTTGATTGCCCTGAGTCCCGGCGCGAGTCCGAGCTCTGAACGTTCCGATTTCTCTCCCCGCAGCCTATGCATCTTAGGTGTTCGACAAGCCTATGCATCTTAGGTGTTCGACAAAATGTTCGAACGAAATCCGTATATTTTTTCTCCGGGTATGGTCTGTTTCGGAGTAACGGTGGGCCCCCAGTCAGTGGTGTTGAGGTCGACGGGGCGAAGCAGTGCTCTAAATGGGAGTGGGTAGGGGGTGGCTATGAGCTGGCCAATCCTTGGCCGCCGTCCTGGCAGTCCTTGGGGGTTGCGGTGTAAAAATTTTCCTAACGTGAGATACATATATCGTAATTTATTATTTTACGATATTGATCTATTCGTCTCTATCATGTAATCCAAGAAGTCCCAATAGTTTTCAAAACTTTGTCGCCTTCGTTGACCGATGTCAACGGCATTTCGAGATCGCGTTCCTCTGTTTGATTTCCGATGGTGACCGTTGCCTTTTCATCAAGGTAGGAATCTCCTCACTCTCTTTTGGTTTGCAAAATGTGGAAGCCACAGTTGATGCTCAAATGAGAGTTAAATGATGAATAAGAGTTTGTAAATAGAGTATTCAGATGTAATCACAATTAAATGGACTGAAAGCCATGCGTCACTGGTGCTTCTGTGCAGTATGTTTGAACTGGTTACCATGTGTTTGTAAAAATGTCTGAACGAAACTGTGTTCTTGTTTGAGGAAAATCTTCCAAGTCAAAACACCTTGATGTTCATTTCATTTTCAAATTGCAACATTCATCTTCGATTCATCCATCTTGCTTTCATTTTCCTGTGAATCGTGTTTATGGCCGTATGCAAGCCTCTTCTTGTGTCCTCTGTTTTGCATAACTTTGCGGTCATCCATGGTTGCTTATGGAGAACAATTGGATTCGAATTCATGGACTGAGCTTTGATTTGAGGAAGCGTTCGCATTAGTCTATTTCTCCCTATTTCCATTATCCTTGACTATGAAGTTCGAGATTTCAGTGGTTGTTAGTTGCTGGTGGTGAATTTGGTGTTTCCGGCGAGGGTTTATTGGTGGTGGATGGATGTGGCTGACGGGGATTTGCTGTCAGCTTGAAGCTTGAATGGCCGATTGTTGATTTTGGCTGCTCTGGATTTTAGGCGTAAGTTCTGGGCATTCTTAATTTGCCGAAGGAGGAAAACAATGGTCACAAGAAAATAAAAAGGAAAGAAGAATAGAAAATGAATAAAAGAAAAATATATTAGAAAAAAGGGCTTAAACTGATTTTGGAAAAATTCCAAATAAAAATTTTCCTTTTTTTTTCAAAGAGAAAAGACCACAAAAAATCAAAACTTTGTCCAAAGTAACAAATTTACTCAAAACTTTTTTTGTGACATGAAAAACCCCTAACTTTGCAAATTGTGACACATTTACCCAATCATGAACATTTTGATCTTATTTTTTCCATTTTTCCTTTTTATTTTTTTTTCTTCTTCTCTCTTCCCTCCGCCGGCCATGGCAAAGCCGGCGGAGGGAAGCCGGCATTGGGCGAGGGCGACCGCTTGTCGGGGTCGTCGGGCGAGGGGTGCTCTCTCCCGATCTAGCGAGGGTGGCCCTCGCCGATGCGGCCGCGCGTGTGGGGGTCCCCCTCACCCGCCCTACGTTAGGTGAGGACGGCCCTATCCCAACGCCGGCGAGGGAGGCCCTTGCTTGACCTAGCCAAGGGCCGCCCTCACCGACGCCAACCGGGGTGGCCCTAGCCCGGCCCGAGGCAAGGGCAAAATGCCCTCGCCGGAAGCCACAAAAAAAGCTTCCCTCCACCATGGCCGGCGGAAGGAAGAGAGAAGAAGAAGAAAAAAAAAAAAAAAATATTAAAAAGTAAAAAAGACCAAAATGCCCTATAGTTTAGAATAAATGTCACACAGATAGAAGTTCAGGGTTTTTTGTGTTACGTAAAAAGGTTTAGGGTAAATGTGTCACGGTTGACAAATTTCGGGATTTTTCATGTCACAAAAAAAAGTTTAGGGTAAATTTGTCACTTTGGGCAAAATTTGGGGTTTTTGGTAGTTTTTTCCCTTTTTCAAAAGATGACTCAAAATAAAATTTATTTTAAATAAAATTCTGAAGTGATCATGTCTTAATGTTCGTCCAAAGATAATAAAAAAATTTCCTTTTTTTTTTTTCTATCATATACATCCTGTTTGTCGTGACCAGCCAACAGCTTGGCGACGTTCTCCTACATGATTGTGGAGGCCTCAGCCTCTGACCTCAGCTCGAGGAGGGGGCAGTCATCCTTGTTAGCGGGGGCAGAGGGCTGGGGGTGGCAATGAGAGAAAGGTCTTTGAGCTTGCTTTCCATGGCAGAAGGGGAGATTCTGCTAATGCAGTGGAGGTTTTGCAATGGAATAGAGCGGTGGTGGTGGTGGTTGCATTGTGGAGGAGGAAGAGAGTAGTTCTTGTAGATCTAAGGAAAGCTAGTGTCATGATTTTGCATTTGGATTTGGGTTTTGTTTGTTAGTTGGCATGAGAGTTCTTTTTTTTTTTTTTTTCCTTTTTTAAATGTGCCTACCAAGTGGAGTGGTCAGATTTGGTGCTGATAAGTGCGCCACCAGTATTGCTGCAATAGTCGGGCTGCTTGGTTTTGCATACGTCGTCATTAAGGCCGTTGCTTTTCTATATCCCTGATTCTACCTTCCGGTACTTGAGTTCAGTATTCCGCAAATTTTTTCTTTGTTGAAATTAGAAGAATAGTCACCACTTGAAGGACACTCCTCTATCAGATAGTCCTTCACATCCTCGGATTCTACATCGGGCATAGCCTCTTCCCTCGAAGCAAACGCGATTGGCCACTCTTCTATGTTCACTTGCTGGATGAAGAAGAAGATGAATAGGGAAGAAGAGAAAGAAATTTTAAAAAATTGTTTTTTGACGAAAATGCTCTTGATTAGGCAGAATATTTTGCCAGCCTATGAGGTGAGGTCTTTATTTGAAACTGTCATAGCCACCTTAGGCTCTTATTTGAAATAATATCTATTAAATCATCTTTTGAGAAAATGAATGCACTTCAAACTTATATTTGGAATTTTTTCATTGATTTTTGTTGAATTTGCGCTCAATGTCACTATGGTGGAAAAATGGAGCTATATTCGGTCTTAATAATAATTGAGATAGGACTTCTATTTTAATAGAAATCAGGCTTTGATGGTTGTTTTCAAAAATGGGTTTCAAAGGCGTGTAACTAAGGGAGAATTTGTGTAATAAAGCCCAAATTACACCCCTTAGCTTAGACCCATGAAAACATATTGGACCATATTCAGATTAGCCACAGGGGTCTAACTCGAGTCCTTGTTTTCAATATAAAAAAAAATCAAAATTAAAATTTCAAAAAATAATCAGAATTAGGTCTTGATTAGATAGTTAGGTCTTAGAATTAGATTTAGTTTAGTGTCATTTAGTAGATATTCATATTTTTTAGAGAGACTAGTGAGTACTTTTGTTATAGTTTAATTTAGGTAGATTAATCTATTAGATAAGGAGTACTTTTTTTATAGTTTAATTTAGGCAGATTGATCTATTAGATAAGGAATTGAATTTGATTTGAACTAAGATAATGGGGTTGTTGTTCTAGGGCTTAATAACAAGACCATGTTATATTTTTTGCCCAACTTGTATTGGGTTACTTTACTGCATTTTACTCTTTACTTGTTCTTTCATTACGATATTTAATGAATTGATTGATTGTGATTCTTTTTTATTGTTTTCTTTATGAATTGTGTTTTGCCAAATTTAGTTGAATGGTGATTACATTTTAAGACCATAATAACCATAAAAGCACTTCATGAACCCCTACTAGATGGGAATCTTTATTCATAATTTTGTAAAAAGACTGCATGAACACCTTAGTTGATAAATAATCAAGATTAGCCACCGAAAGCGCACTAATTAGAAATCAAGTCTTTGACCATAAATCTTTGGTTGTGTAGGAAGTGAGGTATACTCTTATGTTTTACTTTGGTTTCTAGCTAACTCCAATAAGTTAGTGGTAACTCCTCATATAGAACTCTCATAAGGTTAAGAATTTAAATGAAAATCCTCAAGGTAAGTGTTTGGGAGAATCCAAACCGATTAGAGAGTGTGGGTCCTCAATTCGACATTACATCTAAACCCATCATGCGTCGAGAGATAATGATACAAATGATCCATGAACTTTTGGCTAATATACAATGTGACTTCCGAAGTTTTAATTTGTTTAAGGTAGTTCTTGAATTTTAGCTTAAAGTGCAATGCGGTAAGTGAACTTTCAATTTGTTCAATGTGATTCATGAACTTTTCATACATGTTCAACTTAATCTCCAAACTAAATTCTTTGTTGCCCTTCATTTAATTCTAGTTCGGGGATAATATTAAACATTTTCACATAATCTGGAGACTAAGTTGAATATTTAATTAAAAATTTATGAATCTCATTAAAAAATTGAAAGTTTATGAATCACATGCATATTAGACTAATGTTTAGGAATCACATTACACATTCTCTCTATCATCAACATGCTTTTTTGGGAATGTCACAGCATTCGAAAGCAATACATTAGCTTATGTATGTGCTCAAATATAAGAACATTGGCATGTACTCTATTTGTACATGATTACTTCTTTATTACCTCTGAGTTTGGAATTTAAATAAATTCGATATGATTGAATAATATTGTCTATCACACCTCACAATGCTACTTTCAAAAGTGTTGCATTTCACCCAAGTAAAATAAAAATTCAGGTTTTTCAATAAATAGGCTTATGGGTAGACTCATGGCTTCTTTGCACTCTCGAGTCCAAAGCGTGAATCATTAAAGCAAAAAGGACACTCGTCGCAATTCCACTTGTCGCGTTAGAATCTGTCCACGAATTGACTTTGAAAAGGACACAAAAAAGCAATGGAGCGCGAAGCGAAGGCGCGAGTCCAGTGAAACCTAGACAACCAAGGTGGTCGAAGCTCCTTTTTGGACCATCAGAGAAAAGGCTTCTCAATGTATTGATTCAACTTTGCAAAGGGAATTTAGTTTAATACAAATATCAAAAGTCAAAACTCTTTGGATAAATGTAAATTACTAACTATTTTTTTTGGTCCAATTACTAACGTAATTTACAAAGCGACATTAGGTTCAAATTCTGTTTGACCAAAAACTTTTGCCTAGGATTTTAGCTACATCTTTCATTTTTTTTAATTAAAAATACTTATACCCTTCGACAAAGCAGGCGAAGGGCTTAAGTTGCTAGTGAGCCAAATTAGATGCCGATAGCCATTGATTGAGATTGCTCCACCTCAGGCAATCTTTAGCAAGGGTTGCATTGCCTAGTTTGGGTGACCTCGGATGAGGGTCGCCAAAGGTCGTAAGACCTGGGCGTCGGTCGCCGGAGGTCATTCAGCAGTCGCTTGAGTCATATGACCCGAAATGGCGGAGAGAACAAGTTGAACTATTTGGGACCTTTTTTGTCGTTTCCGTGTATTTTTTTTTTGTTTTTGGTCGAAAGGACCTTTTTTGTCGTTGCGTGGATTCGGGTGTTGCCATGGATCCCGTCTCGACCTGCTTCGTTTATTGATGCGTATCATTGACACTTACATCGATCAGATCGGCTCCGGGACAGGATGGCAGATGTTCAAGCTCCAGCTGCCATGTGTTACAGTAGAGCTGCATCCCGAAGGATCATGTTGATGTTCCAGCATCTTGAAATTAACAATTAGCGAGGCACCTTTTCTGATAAGATGCTTTGTCCATTTATAGATAGATACATTGAGTCCTTTATTTTTATTTAGCTATTCAGTTCAATTTTAACTCAACGAATCGTTTTTGAAGTAAAAAATAACAATCATTTTATTCGACGAGCTTCGGCTTAATTTTTTAATGAATTCACATCTCTCATTAATAAAAATAATTTTATATAGTGAGTGGTAATTCTAATTATTCTTTAAATTTATTCATATTGAAGATAGTGGCATCACCATGTGATATTATATGGACTTATAATTACTATAGAATATTGGAAATGAATTTTTCTTGAAAGTGACATATTACTATAGAATAGGCCACCTTCACCAATGTCCGAAGCCGCTGAGCCGAGTGAGAAGCATCACCGACCGCCCTTGTTTTCTTTCCATTTCGTGCCCTGTTTCGGGTCCGGCGGCCCGGCTTGCCGTTGCCTGGTTCGCGCGAGTTTCCAGCCCCGTTCGTATGTGTGCTGCAATTTTTGGGTCTGGCTTGTTGATTGCCCTAAGTCCCGACGCGAGTCCGAGCTCTGAACATTCTGATTTCTCTCCCCGCAACCTATGCATCTTAGTTGTTTGACAAATGTTCGAACGAAATCCGTAAATTTTTCCTCCGGGTATGGTCTGTTTCGGAGTGACGGTGGGCCCCCAGTCAGTGGTATTGAGGTCGATGGGGCGAAGCAGTGGTCTGGACGGGAGTGTGTAGGAGGTGGCTGTGAGCTGGCCAATCCTTGGTCACCGTCCTGGCGGTCCTTGGAGGGCTGCGGTGTAAAATTTTTTCTAATGTGGACTATATTAATTGATAGTGTAATTTACCAATTTACAAGATTGGTCTGTTAGGCTCTATTATGTAATCCAAGAAGTCCCAATAGTTTTCAAAACTTTGTCGCCTTGGTCGACCGATAGCAACGGCATTTTCGAGATCACGTTCCTCTATTCGATTTCCAATGGTGACCGCTGCCATTTCGTTAGGGTAGGATTCTCTTCACTCTCTTTTGGTTTGCAAAATGTGGAAGCCACAATTGATGCTCAAATAAGAGTTAAATGATGAATAAGAGTTTGTAAATAGATTATGTGTATTCAGATGTAATCACAATTAAATGGACTGAAAGCCATGTGTCACGGTCCGTGAAATCTCCCGTACTCGTGACACTTGTGAGTGGTGCTTGGGGTTATCGAGTGAAGAGTGAGGAGGCAGAGGGGACAAACACAATTGGTCCGTAGGAGTGGCGTCAGGACGGTTGGTGAATCCTAGGGTAGAAAGATTATATCACTTAGGATCTCTGAATGCGAGATTGGCCTCCCGTGCACAAACTGGTCAGGAGCTGATGCCGCTCTCCTAATGATGCCATGGCAAGCCGAAACCAGTTATTGAGCTTAAAGAGATCTGCTGTCTCACTCGATGGACTAGATGCTCGAGCGAAGCTGGGTGTGGTAGGATCTCATACGAAGAAGCATTCACCGTATTGTTCGTGGAATAGCTATAGAAGAAAGGCTGGCCTGGCGAATTCCGCTCGTCAGGCGCCGCATGGGCCCTTTCGCGACCAATGAATCTATCGGCCCGTGACAAATGGTATCAGAGCAAAATCCCTCCAGTAAGTGGGTGAGTCGGAGAATCAAACTTCTCGCTCTAGTACGGGTCGAACTGATAAGTACTAGTGATACCGGTCCTAGTGGGCGAAAAGTGAATGGCCGGGGCATAAGATGCTCAAACGAAGCTGGGCTCTCTGCTCCTAGGATGGCAATGGGTGCTAGGACGAGTCGGTTCCTCGCCGAGCTGATAGGGAGTTGGAGAAGAACCGAATCCTCACTGAATATGGATAACGTTCTTGGATCAATCGGTGAATTCCAAGAAGAGGTCTACTGCCACGTTTTCAACAAGGAATGAACCTCCATTTGGTTTGCTGGGGTCAAAGAAGCTGAGTAGGAAAAAATGGTGTTGCCAAAAGACGCGGTTGGCGAAAAATGCCACACTTGCCAAAGAAAGCACAGGTGACCAAGAATGGCCAAGCAGCTGAGATCAAAAGAGGTTACTGATGGAGCAAAACCTGTTTTGTTAGGCGAGCGTGACCATTCGATGTGAAATCCCAAAAGTGGCGCATCAATGGTTAAGGGACGCAAGGAAGCGACAGAACAAATCGCAACGAGAGTGTTGCGAAATTGAGTGGGGGAGAATGTCACAATCCGTGAAACCTCCCGTGCTCGTGACACTTGTGATGGTGCTTGGGGTTATTGAGTGAAGAGTGAGGAGGCAGAGGGGACGAACACAACTGGTTCATGGGAGTGGCGTCAGGATGGTTGGTGCTAGGAGTTCTAGGATAGAAGGATTATATCACTTAGGAGCTCTGAAGGCGGGGTTGGCCTCCCGTGCACAAACTGGTCGGGAGTTGATGCCGCTCTTCTGATGAGGCCATGGCAGGGCGAAACTAGTTATTGAGCCTAAAGAGATCTGCTGTCTCACTCGATGGACTAGACGCCCGAGCAAAGCTACGTGGTAGGATCTCGTACGAAGAAGCATTCACCGTATTGTTCGTGGAATAGCTATAGAAGAAAGGCTGGCCTAGCGAATTCCGCTCGTCAGGCGCTGGACGGGCCCTTCCGCGACCAAGGAATCTGTCGGCCCATGACACATGCGTCACTGGTGCTTCTATGCAGTATGTTTGAACTGGTTACCATGTGTTTGTAAAAATGTCTGAATGGAGCTGTGTTCTTGTTTGAGGAAAATCTTCCAAGTCAAAACACGTTGATGTTCAACATATTCAAATTGCAACATTCGTCTTCGATTCATCCATCTTGCTTTCATTTTCCTGTGAATCGTGTTTATGGCCGTGTGTAAGCCCCTTCTTGTGTCCTCTGTTTTGCATAACTTTGCGGTCATCCATGGTTGCTTATGGAGAACAAATGGATTTGAATTCATGGACTGAGCTTTGATTTGAGGAAGCGTTCGCATTAGTCTATTTCTCCCTATTTTCATTATCCTTGACTATGAGGTTCGAGATTTCAGTGGTTGGTAGTTGCTGGTGGTGAATTTGGTGTTTCCGACGACGATTTATTGGTGGTGGACGGATGTGGCTGACGGCAATTTGCGGTCAGCTTGAAGCTTGAATGCGCCGATTGTTGATTTTGGCTGCTCTCGAATTTAGGCATAAGTTCTGGGCATTCTTAATTTGCCGAAGGAGGAAAACAATGGTAACAAGAAATAAAAAGGAAAGAAGAATAGAAAATGAATAAAAGGAAACTATATTAGAAAAAAGGGCTTAAACTGATTTTGAAAAAATTCCAAATAAAAGTTGTCCTTATTTTTTCAGAAGATGACTCAAAATAAAACTTATTTTAAATAAAAGTCTGAAGTAATCATGTCTTAAATAAAAGTCTAAGCTTCAAATGTCCTGACTAGTTGAACATTTTCGTCCAAAGATAATAAAAATTTTCCTTTTTTTTTTTTTTTATCATGTACATCTTGTTTGTCGTGACCAGCCAGCAGCTTGGCGACGTTCTCCTGCATGATTGTGGAGGCCTCAGCCTCTGACCTCAGCTTGAGGAGGGGGCAGTCGTCCTTTTCAGCGGGGGCAAAGGACTGGGGGTGGCAATGGGAGAGAGGTCTTTGAGCTTGCTTTCCATGGCAGAAGGGCAGATTCTGCTAATGTTGTGGAGGTTTTGCAATGGAATAGAGCGGTGGTGGTGGTTGCATTGTGGAGGAGGAAGAGAGGAGTTTTTGTAGAACTAGGAAAGCTAGTGTCATGATTTTGCATTTGGGTTTGGGTTTTGTTTGTTAGTCGGCATGAGAGTTCTTGGTTTTTTTTTTTTTCCTTTTTTAAATCTGCCCACCAAGTGGAGTGGTCGGATTTGGTGCTGATAAGTGCGCCACCAGTATTGCTGCAATAGTCGGGCTGCTTGTTGAATGGTTGATTACATTTTAAGACCATAATAACCATATAAGCATTTCATGAACACTTACTAGATGGGAATCTTTAGGATTCATAATTTTGTAAAAAGACTGCATGAACACCTTAGTTGATTAATAATCAAGATTAGCCACAGAAAGCGCACCAATTAGATAACTAATACAATCAAGTCTTTGAACCTAAATCTTTGGTTGTATAGTAAGTGAGGTATACTCTTGTATTTTACTTTGGTTTCTAGCTAACTCCAATAACTTAGTGGTAACTCCTCATATAAATCTCTCATAGGGTTAAGAATTTAAATGAAAATCCTAGTGTCATGCAAGGTAAGTGTTTAGGAGAATCCAAACCGATTAGAGATTGTGGGTCCTCAATTCGACATTACATCTAAACCCATCATACATGGAAAGTTAATGATAGAAATGATCCATGAACTTTTGGCTAATATACACTGTGATTTCTGAAGTTTTAATTTGTTTAAGATAGTTCTTGAATTTTAGCTTAAAGTGCAATGCGGTACGTGAACTTTCAATTTGTTCGATGTGATTCTTGAACTTTTCATACATGTTCAACTTAATCCCCAAACTAAATTCTTTGTTGCCCTTCATTTAATTATAGTTTGGGGATAACATTGAATATTTTCACATAATCTGAAGACTAAGTTGAATATTTAATTAAAAATTTATGAATCACATCAAACAATTGAAAGTTTAGAAATCACATGCATATTGGACTAATGTTTAGGAATCACATTACACATTCTCTCTATCATCAACACACTTATTTGGGAAGGTCACAACATTCGAAAGCAATACATTAGCTTATGGATGTGCTCAAATATAAGAACATTGGCATGTACTCTATTTGTACATGATTACTTCTTTATTTCCTCTGAGTTTGGAATTTAAATAAATTCGATATGATTGAATAATCTTGTCTATCACACCTCAGGATGCTACTTTCAAAAGTGTTGCATTTCACCCAAGTAAAATAAAAGTTCAGGTTTTTCAATCAATAGGCTTATGGGTAGCCTCATGGCTTCTTTGCACTCTCGAGTCCAGAGCGTGAATCATTAAAGCAAAAAGGGCACTCGAAAACGAAATCAATCAAAGTCGCAATTCCACTTGTCGCATTAGAATCTGTCCACGAATTGACTTTGAAAAGGACACATAAAAGCAATGGAGCGCGAAGCGAAGGCGCGAGTCCAGTGAAACCTAGACAGCCAAGATGGTCGAAGCTCCTTTTTGGACCATCAGATAAAAGACTTCTCAATGTATTGATTCAACTTTGCAAATGGAATTTAGTATAATACAAATATCAAAAGTTAAAACTCTTTGGATAAATGTAAATTACTATCTTTTTTTTTGGTCAAATTACTAACATAATTTACAAAGCCACTTTAGGTTCAAATTCTGTTTGACAAAAAACTTTTGCCAAGGATTTTAGCTGCATCTTTCATTTTTTTATATTAAAAATGCTTAAACCCTTTGACAAAACAAGCAAAGGGCTTAAGCTGCTAGTGAGCTAGATTTGATGCCGATAGCCGTTGATTGAGATCGCTCCACCTTAGGCAACCTTCAGCAAGGGTCGCACCGCCTAGTTTGCATGACCTCGGATGAGGGTCACCAAAGGTCGTAAGACTCGGGCGGCGGTCACCGGAGGTCGTTCGACCTCTAGCGGCAGTCGCTTGAGTCACATGACCCAAAAAAGATTAACAATTACAAGGAGAGCCAAAATTAGAAAACTAAAAAATTAATGAGGGCAATTTTGAAAGAAAAATGTTTTTTAGTCTTGATTCCGGCATTCCACAAATGCTAGTTCAAAAGATTGATTAAAAAAAGCATTAGCCTTTTAGTATTTTCATTGTTAATAATTGAGTGAAAGTTATTTCAAAATACTTGTCAAATATCCGAGTATTTTCTCAAAAGATTTTGAAGGTTGAAATCCTTTTAAGAAAATTGAATTTAGATTGCCATGATCCTCAATAGAGAAATGGAATCACGAGCAAAACCTCTGGGGGGCCGAGAGGGCCGAGAGAATAAGCTGAACTACTTGGGACCTTTTTTTTTTTTGTCGTTTTCGTGGATTCGAAAGGACTCGTTGCGTGGATTCGGGCGTTGCCATAGATCACGTTCGACCTGCTTCATTTATTGATGCGTATCATTAACACATACTTCGATGAGATCAGCTCCGGGACAGGATGGCTGAGGTTCAAGCTCGTGCTGCCATGTGTGAGGTTACCGTGGCTGCATCCCGAACGATCATGTTAATGTTCCAGCATCTTCAAATTAACATTTAGCGAGGAACCCTTTTTAATAAGATGCTTTGTCCATATATTGATAGATACATTGAGTCATTTGTCTTTATTTAGCTATTCAGTTAAATTTTAAATCAATCATTTTAGGAGTAGGTGACAATAACCATTTCATTGGATGTCCTTAGTCTCAATTTTTTAATGAATTTACATCTTTGATTGATGAAAATTATTTTATGTAGTAAGTGATAATATCGATTATTGTCTAAATTTATTCATATTGAAGATAGTGGGCCTCACCTTCCTGAACAACCATGTTAATGTTTGAGCATCTTAAAATTAACATTTAGTGAGACACCTTTTCTAATAAGATGCTTTGTCCATATGCAGATAGATACGTTGAGTCAGCTTGTTTTTATTTAGCTATACAATTAAATTTTAAATCAATGAACCATTTTTGGAGTAGACAACAACAATCATTTCATTGGATGTGCTTGGTTTAGTGAATATCCATATTTCATTAATGAAAATTATTTTATGTAGTCAGTGATAATTCCATTTTTTTCTCTAAATTTATTCATATTGAAGATAGTGGCCCAACCAAGTGATATTATATGGACTTGCTAATTATTGTGTTGGAAATGAATTTTTCTCCCTAGATTGGTATATCAAATAGGCCACCTTGTCACCTCAAAGATCTTCCAACAAAGGAGTGAAGGAATTAATTTCTTTATCAATAGAAGTTTTTAAATTGAACATTTTGAAGCTACCCCTTTCCACTTATTAGGAGATAGGTTTGAATCCTATACAAAGTAGGGGTAAGCAAAAGAATCATATTAGGAAAGCCTCACTCACTCACGATGCTTGTCGCTCCCTCTTCGGTATGTTCAAAGCCATAATTGCAAAAAAATTATCCAAAAAATCATAAATCTGTTGTACTTTTATCAATTCAATTTTAAACCTTTCAATTTTTTCAATTGAGTTTGAAACCTTTTTATTTTTTGTTAATTGAGTCTATCCAACTAATTTTGGTTAGAATTCACTGAAATGAATGTCGGTGGTCCTACAAAACACAGCTGATACTTGGTATAGACAAAATTTATTAAATTTTATTTTTATTTTTAAAATTTAAATTTCTTTTTTTTTGTCCTTTTTCTTTTCTTTTCTTTTCTTTTTTCTTTTCTTTTCTTTTCTTTTCTTTTTAAGCTCTCTTCTTCCTTTGTCAGTTGCTCAGCTACGACCGGTGAGGTCGCCTTCGCCACGATTTGGTAAAGTAGGACCTCGTGGGCCTTGGGCGAGGTCACCCCTCGCTTGATTCGGGGGAGGGTGAGGGGCTTGCCCTTGCTGCCCTTTGGCAAGGGTCGCGGGAGAGGGGCAACCTCGCCTTTGCTAGCCTTCAATGAGGGCAACCCTTGCCGGCTTCTAGCAATCTTGTCGAATGCGAGCGAAGCTTGCCCTTGCCAAATACAATGAGGGTGAGCCTCATCCAAGGCCCGTGAGGTCGTCCCTCGCCAGATCTTGGCGAGGGTGACCTCAAGCCCACGAGGTCTTCCCTTTCCAGATCCCAACAAGGGGCGACCTCATTTGAGGCTGGTGAGGCTAACCCTCGTCGATCGTAGCATCTAGCTGATCATCGGGTGATCGACAAAGGAAGAAGAGGACTTCAAAAAATGAAAAAAAGAAATTAAAAATATAAAAAAAAATCAAAAAGATAATAAACGTTCCAATGTCGGCTGTACCACGTAGGATGCCCTGTGTTTACGTTAGCAAATTTTGGCCAAAATTGGTCAGATTGACTCAGTTGGCGAAAAATGAAAAAGTTTATGACTCAATTAGCAAAATTGAAAAGTTTATGACTAAATTGGCAAAAATGCAATAAGTTTAGGACTTTTTTGACAATTTTCCCCCATAATTGCCATTTGCCCCTTTTCTAGTTTCTTCACTCGATCTCACACCTCTCTCTCATAGTCTTGCTCACCACTCATGATCATCATCGCCCCTCTCGCAGCCTCACTCCCTCACGATATTCATCGCTCCTTCTCTGTAAGTCGCCAGTTCCTCTTTGGTTAGAGTGGTCTACAAGAAGAATTAAGTAGATTCGTGACATTTTTGGCAAACTCTTGCAGTGATTGTTGTGTTATGATCGTCAAACTTTGTGGCGAACTCGTAGGTGGTGAGGCTTGCAAACTTACATGTATAGCAAACTTAGGATACGGCTATTTCCATGGATCCATTTGGAAATCGGACTGGTGGTCCGGTTCTCGAGTGGATTCAGAAATTAGTGGACAGTTCCCAATTCCTACTTTGTGAAATTGGCCCTTCATATGCAATTCATGATTCTAGGATGGAAATAGGCTCACCTTAGAACCGATCACTCCTATTATAAGATAGTCTAGGGCAAAACCCCTATCTCTAAAAGGGGGCTTATGCCCTCCACTTGTTAGTACTAAATGACAAAGCCAAGGGCAACAAAGAAGCTGCTCTTTTCACGACGAAGTCACCATTAAGTTACAACTTGGCTAGTCGCCTAACTGTCTTTTTTTCTAATGGGACTGTTCCACTTTTTGTCATGTTAGTTGGATGCATACAATTTGTTAAGTGTCCTAATTTTAATATGACAGTATATCAAAGGGGTCTAATATTCAGGAGGGTGTATAAACAACATTTACTCAAAAAGTAATTATATAATTACTCCAGTCATTATAATTCTACAGTAATATCATAAGTAACGGCTCAAGAAATATATATAAATTGTAACTGAGCTACTTTTAATTTGTTACATTCCGTAAGTTAAGATTGTTATTTTTAGTCTGGGATTCATCATTTATTGATGTATTCATTTTGCTTGAATTTTAAATGCAGTAATTTTTATCTAAATCTTGCTCACAATGCTTTTACATTTAATAAACCGAGATGAGTTAGTTTAGTTAAGTTCGATTGCTTGTCTAAATCCTAATACTAGTGTTATTGCCTCTTAGAAATCATCATAAACCGATTTGCTAAAGTTTGGTTGCTTATTATGTTTATTATGATAATTTGATCGATAATTAGTTAGTGTATTGTTTTCTCAGAAAACTAACATTCTAAATTTTTTGTCCTTTTTGTCTTCGCATCATTTTTAAATTTATTTTGTCCATCATATTGGTGGTGAACGCATGGGCTATAATAGGATTGCCACATGGCAAATATTGGTCAAATTTTTTTAAGCTTTCACTTTACCCCTTTTTATAAGATAAGATTTTGCTTGCGGAGGTTTTAGTGACACGTAGTGTAACTGAGTTGCCACATGGAAAATATTAATCAAGGTTCTTGAAGCTTTCACTTCAGGTAACTTTTTTGTAAGTTATGTTGGTTTTTTTCCCTTTTACTGTTAATTTATCCATTGGAGCTCCTCCTTCAATTATTTTTCCCCCAAAAGCTTATTGAGAATTATTAATAATCACCAACTTGGAAGATAGTTAATGGGATAACATAATATATATAATAGCAAAAGCGTCCCAAGTAATTAATTAAATTGGTAAAATGTTCTCAATCATTAATGGAGATACATTTCTTTACATGTCAATGGCTACAAAGCTTACAGGAAAATTGACCTAAAAAAAAAGTTCTAAATCTATTGAATAAATATCAATTCACTTATGAATATTTTTAATTTGGCTAATTTAGTCTAAAATCTTTTAATGATTTGTCAATGTAGTTATTCTGACTAATTTTAATTGGCAATCGCCGATGTAGATGCTAATCTTTTTGCGTCGTATGGCCGACACTAACATGAACAATTTTTGTAGAGTTTAAAAATAATTTATGTATTTTTTAATAAATTTTTCTGATCTTTTCTTTTCTTTTCTTTTTCCATTGTTTTCGGCAACCCTTGCGAGCGAGGGCCACAAAGGCAAGATAAAAATTCAAAACATTTATTAAATAGTTAGATATTTTTATATAAAAAATGCAAAAATTGTTTAAATTAGCATCGTTGTGACATGTAAAATGGCCGTTATCTATGTTAGCGATTTTTTACCAATATTGGCCGAAAGGATTATATTGAAAAATCATCAAAATTTTTAGAACTAAATTAATCAAATTAAAAAGTTTAAGATCAATCGACATCTGTATTACAAGTTTAGAATTTTTATTTTTATTTTGTAATTATCCTGAGCTTAGTGAAATAGTTTTTGAAAATTTATGGAAACATTGACCTAAAAATGAGCGAGCTAATACATCTCTTGCGGGGTATTCAAAGCGAAGTGATGAAAAAAAAAAAATGCAGGGTAAGAAAGTAGAGCAAAGTGTATCAAAGACGTTATCATAACGATGGTGATTTTTGCAAATAAATAATCCAATAAACTCCTTCAGATATTTTGTCTATGAAACATAATACTCATACTCGAATATTCTTTTCTTAATCTGCTTACTAAGAAAAGAAGAAGCTAGACATTGGAGAATAGAATTTGCTCGATGTCTCCAAAATGCAATACTCGTACATCAATGGTCAGTAGATCACATCCCTTGAAGGAGCGTAACCCTTCACTAGAATAAAAGCAGTTTATGCTTTGTAGGTGATAAAAGAGGTCGAAGCACTCTAGTGTGTGGCAAAGCAATAGTTAAATGAACAAACTGAAGCCCTAGGTTTCTTTAATTCTGGTCTCCTCGTTCTCGAGGATACTTCCCAACCTTTTTAGGCAAAATTCAAATGACAAATGGTAAAAGATGATCATAGAAAAATATTCTCTTCGGCAAACAAAAGGGAGGATCCCGCTTTGAATTATGAGGATATTCCCCGGACACTCGGGTCACGCGCACGCTCTCTCTCTCTCCGACGGCTTTCTTTTTGCTGCTATGATTAAGACAAAGAAACCCCAACTGGTTCACCATCCGAACAAGGTAAATCCCTCCCCAGAAAAAGGAAAAGAAAAGAAACATCAAGAGAAACCACAAAACCCACATATCATCACTCCGTGCCTCAATATTCTGCATTTTCTGGGCATTCTCTTCCTCTTCTTTTCTGGTGAGTGTGTTTTGTTTGTTGTGCTCATGGATCTGAACTGGTTTCCTATTTTCCCAGGGTTTTCTGGTGACTTCGTTTCACAGAACTTTCACCATATGACTCAAGATCTTTGTGTTGCTCTTTTGATAATATTTCCAGGCTTAACATGTCTCACTCTAGGTGAAATACCACTAGTTTGTTGACCTAGGTCTCGTCTGATTTTTTTTTTTTTTTCCAATTTGAGAAGAGATACCAGGAAAATGGGGAGACAGAAGATAAAGATAAAGAAGATAGACAACTTGATGGCGAGGCGAGTGACATTCTTGAAGAGGAGAAGAGGGCTGATCAAGAAGGCTCAGGAGCTCTCCGTTCTGTGTGACGCTGATGTGTCCCTCATCATGTTCTCAGCTACTGGCAAGCTCTATGAATTCTCCAGCTCCAGGTACTCAGTAAGTCTCTAGTTTGTGATCTTCATATGATGCATCCCATAGAAATATTCAGTTAACTAGGGACTTTCAATTTGGATGTGCAATTTGATCATACCTTTGGTGTGTGTAATGCAAGCGTGAGGGTTGTGTGTGTGTGTGTGTGAGAGAGAGAGAGAGAGGGGGGTTGCATATTTGGGCACTTCGATCGTCTCTTGAGAGATCAGCGCATATTTGGGTGCAATTCGTGCATAAAGTATACTATACAGGAAGTTCAAAAATTTGTAGACTGAAAGTCGAGATCTATTGTCTGATGATGGGGAGGGTGATCAAAACTCAACAGAACAGCAAGAGAGAATATAAAAGCACCAGCATATTTCAATTCAGAACTTCCAAAAGGAGCAAGGAGGAGAGAGATGAAGAAACCCTGAAATTCAGAACCAGAGTTGAATAAGAAGTAGAAGAGAGGTATCTAGAGTTTGTGCATATTTCAATAGTAATGAGCCTTTTTGTAGGTTTTTTTTGGACGACTATTTAAAGAAATCAATTATATATGTATGATTAAAAGAGATATGGAAAATCGGAGCAAATATATCTAATATCCCGGTGCATAGAAGATGTCAACTTGAGTTCGAATACAAGTTTAAACAATCTTCAATGATTGAGAAACGGCAAATGAGGCGACTGAAACACGACGTTTGCGGGCAGCAGATGATGGTGTTGGCTTTTTCAAAGGAAGCGACATTTCGTCTCAATTTCACGTCTCTTTCTAGTTTGCTGAACACTTGAGGCTGAACACAGTTTTCTCTCTTGCATTTCTTTCCCTCCTCCTCCTCTGGGCTTTGTTGTGGTATGTTTGTTTAAACTTAAGTAGAAAGTGAAAAATAATGTTATTTTTTCCGTGAAATCTAAGATATTTTCGAGTTCTAGAACTATGGAGGTTATATAAGATTTTACATGTCAACTTTTACATATTGTGAAAGTTTCAGGAGTTTCGAATATAAAAAAAAAAAAAAAAGTCATGATGTGTGAGCTATGAGATTTTGGTTAAACAAAAAGAAAAATATAGAGGTTGATCCAGCTAATTAGCTACCAGAAAAGAATTCAACTCCAAATAATCTTGGCTGGCCTTGGTCAAGATTTTACAAACCTAGTTCAGCACTTTTACAAACATGTACCATAAGGGTACGAATATGTACAATACTCCAAGCATAATGGGCATGATCCTGATTTTACAATCATTTTTCAACCTGTACCGTACCATACCCTTGGTACTTGGTGAAGTTTTTATCACATATTGAGCTATCCTTTGACAAACGTAATTGCTAGCTAATTAGGTTTGAGCCAGCCCTCTTATTTTTATTGTGATTTCTATCACATATAGAAAACTGAACCTCAGGATACCATCCACATATATCCTTCTTTTCTTTTTTGCCGCCCGCCATGTATACATACGCCTAAATTTAAATGTAACTATGTTTCCCAACTATAATACAATGCACTATGCACAAATTTCTTGATGTGGCTTACTGCACTTCGAATCCCTTCTTTTTCAATTAGGTCAATAAACTCTAAATTCACTTTTTATTGGGTCACTCTGATCATATCACGGATAACTAGAGTCTATGAACTGTTTATCCGACCTTCACCTCAACTTAACGTAGACTCCACAAGAGGTCAGCTAACTTTAGGCTACATCATCTGGTCGAGCTGAGGGACTTCATCGACCAAAAAATCAAAATTTACAAACTTACTAAAAAGCAAAATTCAGCGGCTTGATAGAGATTGGTGAAATTCCTACGTCTTATGAAAACTTTTCATGTAATTTCAGTATCATTGTCTTGTCTAAATCTTCCTCTCTGTGTTTTTTTTATTTTTATTTTTTTATGTCCTTTTTCTGCAAGTATGGAGGATACACTGACGAGGTACGTTCTTCACTCCAATATCGTTGAGAAACCGGTCCAACCATGTCTTCCACTCCAGGTGAATCACTAGCTTTATTATGCCTTCTATGTTCTCTTGAACTTGCGTCATACGTTCGTGAAATGAGACAGATATTCTCCTGAGGAAATCATTCCATCGCATTAAAAAAATCCCTCTTCGAATTGGCAAGCCCTACATTCTTTTTCCCTATAAGTATAATAGCGACATATAAAACACTGACAAAATGAATTCAGACGAATTTCGCATGAAGGATTTAATCTTTTTTTGTGCTCATTTTCTTTGTCTTAGAAAGACAGCAGCAATCTTGAAATGTTGCGCAATGAAGTGAATGATAAGGCTTACAAACTGAGGTGTGTGCGTATATTTTCCATGCTTGTTTGAGCCGTAACTATGTTTTTCTTTTCTGGTTCCTCCTTTTGGCGGATCAGTTATATTTATTTCCGGTCTTTGTCACAGACAGATGAGGGGAGAGGATCTGGAGCAGTTGGACGTGGAGGGATTGAGACAATTAGAGAAGAAACTCGAGGCGGGACTGAGCCTTGTTATCAAGACTGAGGTCTCCTCATTAACTTCTATTCATTCGGTTTTCATAAGAACCAAGAAAAGGGTCCCTCTCGTGTGTCGTTC
Source organism: Eucalyptus tenuipes (assembly GCA_014182365.1). NCBI lineage: Eukaryota > Viridiplantae > Streptophyta > Magnoliopsida > Myrtales > Myrtaceae > Eucalyptus > Eucalyptus tenuipes. Next base: position 43,583,487 of record CM024542.1, read on the forward strand.
TCGTTTCACTCTTTTGAGTTTTCCCCATTTTAGTCGTTCCTCTCTTTCCAGGAAGAGCGAGCATCGACCAAGATTAACGAACTGCAGGGAAAGGTTCGAGTACACTAAGCAGCCCCTTGTGTGCATCTTTCATTATAAACATTACACGGTTAGGTCAACCCTCCAAACGATAATTTCCCATGCTGTGAACATTGCATAATGTTAAAGTGCATATTCAAGTCGTGCAGGTTGAGCAGATTTAGAACTGTTGAATGCAACCATCTGATACTAAGACTCTATCCGTTGATTTGAAGGCTGTTACTTTCTGAAATTGCAGCAAGCACAGTTGATAAAAGAGAACAAGCAGCTGAAACAGAAAGTAAGATTACTTCCCGATAAACGATCTTGTTGCTAATATATCCCCATGCATTATTCTTTTCTTCAAAAGAATTATCAGTGTCAAAAGGTGTTTATTTTATTTCGATAAATTGCATATGACGATGACGATGATTTTTCATCGAGGGAAGTCAGTGACCGTGAACTCAGAGGACAATAATGTGGTTCTAGAGGTCGAAGGAATCTTGTTGGAGTCGGTTAACAACGTTGCCGTAGGCAGCAATAGCGTTGCTCCTCTGGATGATGATCGCTCTCATCCCTCGAGTTAGGGTGAGCAAACAAATAGAGCTGATTTACTACAAAATACTGCATAATATATCTTGATGGGCTTATTTTTGTGTTTCTTCCGGTATTTAAATCGATACATCTTGGAAACTTAACAATTTTTAGCCCCAGCCTCTTGGAATCTTTTAGATGTTGTTATCACCTACCATTATTGTCGGTGAGTTTATGTGTCGGACTATTAACATTGGATAACTTTTCATTTAGGTTTCCAGTGTTGACATAGCATTGTCAGAGAATTCATGCATGATCCCCAAAAAGAATAATTCGTGCATGATCCTGGAAAAGAACCTTTGTTTCGCATGAAGAATCAAAGCGTGTGAATGATAGTATGGTAGGTAGCTAGACTGCCCTGGAAGGATTTACCACTAGCCTCTTTTCTGTGATTCAACTCAATATCATCATAAATTCCGGGACCTTTCTCTTTTTTGCATTAGCCAAGTCACTTTGCTCTCTGCAGCACTAATTTCTCTGCCTGTATTATCATCTTGCAGGTTTCTTGTCTGAAGCTGAAGTATCAAACAGCTAACTGGTGCATCTTCTGCAATAAAACAATAAAGGAGGGAAGCCCATTATTTCAATGATAACAATAAAGGATTGAAGCTCGTGATTCAATCCCCTAAAATGCTTATTAGTGCATATAGCTAGTTGAAGATTCAACTTCTTATATAAAACCAATTGTCGTGATGATTCAGTCTGTCTTTGCATTTTCTTACTTGGTTGCCCTAGACAACGTCTGTACAATCTATGTTAATTGTTAAGGTCTACTAGGAGCGAAAAATTATCTTTATTTAAGAATGTACAGTTGAATGCTTGACATTTATCGATAAGTGATGCTAACGAAATATATTAATGTTAATAATATCCATGCCCATAAAATACTACCCCTCAATCAGGTTTTGAAATGAGTAACGTTTTCCTTTATTCCTAATTAGTACAATACAGGTTATGAATATCATATGAGCGATGACCATATTGTAATCTATCAATTAATGGAAAGCATGATTGGAGGAAAATGTCGAAGTATTCTAGAATTGATTTTGAATAATTAGTCTCTTTGAAAATCAGTCCGTACCTAAATTAGATTGTATTCTAAGAACCAGGGTTCTAAATGGTTGAAAATGCTAGGGTTGCAAATATAAGAGATTACGAGGGTTCTAGTTGTTAGCCACATCAGAATGGTTATGTCTTGTCTTGGAAAGAGGGAAGGGGGAGGAAAATGAAGGGTGAATATGAAAAGCTTTGTGTATTATACGCTCTACTGGGAAAGGGGGAAAAAGTTTGGAGTATGAAATTGAGTGGAAAACCTTATTATTCTAAAAAAATTGTGAAATTTCACATTTATCAGATTTTTCCTTTCCCCTTGTTCTCACAAGCATAGAATTACTTTTGACTAGGAGAAAAGAAAGGGAAATTTAAAACTTTTTCTCCTCTTTCCTCTAATAAATGCTTCTAAATAGAGGCCCCGTTTGGTTCAGCATTCCCAAGAGGCTTTCAGCCCCGAAAGCCCATTGGGAAAAATTTTAGGCGTTTGGTTCAGTATTTGAAGGTGTCCTTGGCCAAATGCTAGCATTTGGAATGCTACTATGGGGTTAATGAATTTTTTTCTTTCCAATATTGCCCTTACTGATAATCATGTTTTCCCTTTTGCCCTCGAAAATACTATTTATCATCTTCTTCAAGGAGCATGCTCCACCGCGGCGGGTGGTGCTCAGCCGCTAGCAGCCACCGCAGTGGCCATATTTGGCCCCCAGTGGCCAAATCTGGCCGTCGGGAAGCCTCGCTTGAGGTCGCGCGACCTCGGGCGACGCACCGGGTCGCTTGACCTCGGCGGCGTCGCTTGAGGCCGCGCGACCTCGGCGATAGGGGTGATCGGGTCCCGGGGTGGGTAGGGTCCAGACTTGGACCGTGTACCCGACCCTGTTATAACCGGTTCCCTTTTTTTGAACCCTGTACCCGACCCACCCTATTTTTCCGGTCCGGAAACCGGGTTAACCCTCTTTATATTGGAACCTGTTTTGCATAAAAACACATGCCACAAAGTAAAACTATATCTATAAGTGATTAGCACAGCACATACACAATCGCTCACTGTCTGAGCACCAAAAACAACACAAGTTTCAAATGTACACCAATAGTAGAACAGACAATTACCCTAATAAAACTACAACAACGCAGCAGGTAAGAAAATAAAGTTAGGAGAATTTCACACCTGCGTAAATAGGTCTGCAAGGCACGCTAACAGGTTATCTTCATCTCCAACGCTTTTGTTATTTGCATAGTAATCAAGCAGTTGGTCTCGAAAGGGCATGCAAAAATAGAGGGCCTGCCCAAGAATCGGCAAAACAACATAAGCAAAATCACTGTGAATGGAAATTTAGAAAATCTAATGATCAAACTCCACAACAAAAGTCTGTCGTAATCTAATGAACACCCAAAAAAAAAAAATCTACTTCCCCACGACAGATAACTTGCTGAATGCATATCAAATGACCAAACAAAACAACACGCGGCTGTCTCCTGAAAAATTTCCAATAGGGTGATCATCCAACCATCAGAAGAGCCAAGTGATCAGGCGGATTATGTAATACCACCACAAGCACAGCTTTCAAAATCCATCCTAACCAGCAATCAACTCTACGACCACGCTTCACTTCTCTACAACATAAAAAGAACCTCCCCACAAGCAATCGACTTTGCAAACAAAGAAAGTCAAACCAGACCCAAATCAACAAAAACCAAACAAAACCCATTTCATAATCGACCCGAAACAACCCGATTCCGGCATCATCATCATCATCATCATCATCACCGAGGCGACGGCGGTGGCGACCATCATCAGATTGAGGGAGAAGAAAGACAGAGGGGGAGGGAAAACAACAACTAGACTTGCAAGACGCTGTTGCAGTAGCAGGTGTTGCCGAAGTTCGCGAGGCCGAAGTAGCGCTCGCCCTCGGGGAATTGGTCGTCGAGGGCCTTTTCGAGCTTGGAGCCTACCGCACCCATGACCCTCAGACCGCGAATCGAGAGCAGGTGGAGGTGGGAGAGAGGATGAGGAAGTTGGCGATGGATGAAATAGAGCGACGGGGAGCAAGCGATGGCGCGACAAGGAAGCAAATGAACGCAGATGAACGCATATGAGGAAGCAGCGCGACGGGGAGCTGGATCTGGCGATGGCGCAACAAAGGAAAACGCTATGAACTGTGAAGTATACAGGTGTGAGGGGTAAAGAAAGAAACAGTCGGGGGGAGCTCGTTGAAGGAAAACGCTGAGAACAAATTAGGGTTTTGGTCCTTTTGGACTTTTTAGGCTGCCTTAAAAATCGGTTCTCATACCGGTTCCCAAACCGGTCCGGTCGATCCAGTTCCCGGGTGGGTAATCCCTCGGAACCGGTTCCCGAACCAGTTCAAACAAGGTCTGAATTTTGGGAACCGGTTCCTGGACCGGTTTCAACCGGAACCGGTTCCCGACCCTGTTTTCCGGGTGGGCCGGATCGGGAACCGGGTAAACCCGGTCCGGTTGCACACCCCTATCAAGCGACGTCCTAGGTCGCGCCTAAGGTCAAGCGACCCAGGCGACGCCCTAGGTCGCGCTTGAGGTCGAGTGGCCAAGGTGACGCCGCTTGAGGCCGCGCGGCCTCGGGTGGCATCGCCCGGTCACTCGCCTAGGCCACGCGGGCGTCGCCCGAGGTCGCGGACCTCGGGCGAGCCGCCTCCCCGCCCCCCCCCCCGGCAGCCACCACCGCCACCACCCACCGCCACCGCCACCAGCCACTCCCCCACGATGTTCCCCTGCAGCCACATCTCCTCCATTTTCTTTTCTTTTTTTCATTTTTCTTTTCACCTTGAAGTAGCTTTGCAAAACATACCAAAAAATTGGGTTTTTAAACACACTTGCCTTCACAAAATGCCCATTCACTCAAAGATATTTGGGGAAATGCAAAGCCATTTCCCGAAAGTTGAACCAAATGGGCCCAGAGTCCTAGAGAATTCGAGTCATCCCTCCTTTACCACATCTCTTCCTTCCACCTTATGTTTCTTTTTACTTTTTATTTTTTTCTAGAGACTTCGCCTATTCAACCTTTATGAATTCAAAACATCTCACTGACACAAATTAGATGTTAAGGGCAAAAGAATGCTTCAAGTGCCATAAGTTGGCACAAAGGGACACTTAAGTGTAATAACTTACGAAAGGTACACTTAAGTGCCACATTCGAAGAAAAACGAATCACTTAAGTGTCACTCCGGCCAAAATGCTGACGTGTCAATTTTCCGGCGAAACGAGTGCAAAACGACGTCGTTTTGCACGCTGACGTGGCCAAATATGCAAAAACGATGTTGTTTTGGGCTGACGTGGTAAAAAAATAATATAAAAAATTAAATTTAAAATTAAATTTAGTTAAAATATTTAAAAATAATAATTTTAAAATTAAAAATTAAAAAATTAAAAAGGGGGGCCTCGGCCGCCACCACCGCCTCCCCGCCATCACCGGAAGGGTCGGCAACGGAGGGGGAGGGGCCGGGGCTCGGCGACCCCGGCCGACCGGCGAGGGCTCACGAGCCCTCGCCTAGATCCAGCGAGGGTCGATAGCCCTCGCCCAGATCTGTGGCGAATGGCGAGGACTCGCGGCCCTTGCCCAGATCCGGCGAGGGTCGGCCGAGGTCGCCGGGCCCTAGCCTCCGTCGCCATGGTTTTCTTTGTAATATATCTGTTCCATGTGTTCAGTAGTTGAATCCAGTGTTGAGAAGAACTCTTTATATCATGACAGATCAGCCAGAAATACTAGAAGTACCTGTTTCTCTCATTGCAACTCCATCTTCTTCCACACCTTCAGATTTTCGTATTTCAAATGCTTCTAAGATCAACTATCTTTATGAAGTCTCTCTTAGTGATGAAATGAAGATTTATGAAACCCAACTTCGCCTGATGAACCCATATTCTGCTTTTGCTAAACCTACTTCATCATTTTCACCCATCCGCTCTATTCGCCAACTCATTCGCTAAACTCCAAAGGAAGTAAAGGAGTATGTTCAGTCTTTCAAGTTTGACCAACATCCCATTCCTGCTACTGAAAAAGAGTACTTCGTTACTCTTCAAATTTCTCCAAAGTTTCCTAGACAGTGGATCCAACAAGGATATTCTCATGTCCATTATGGAGCTGTTCGTCTTGCCCTCACCTTTCATGGCCGTAAAGGTTTGCTAGTAGTGGCAAGAATTGCTCTATTGGATACCAGATTCTTAGAGTACCAGCATGCTTGTATTGGTATTGTTCAAACCACTTTGAATGCTGGAACAGTCTTTGTGACTCTATATCCAAATTTCAATATTGCTCTTTCAGACCCTCAGTTACTCTCTTTTCTGAAAGTCCAAGTTCAGCTCACTGGAGCCCCTCAAACTACTGATTCTGTAGCAACAACACTGCACTACCAGATAGTTTACCGTGTGCAGAATCATGCTCTTGATTTGAATTTCCACAATGGAAATGAAGATGCTTTATTCATTTCCATGCAAAATGACCAAGCATCCTGCATTCATGTTTCTAGACAGATCCCAAAGGAAAAGTTGGCAAAACTCCTTCCAGAGACTTGTATCACCAACTATGAAAATTTGCACCAAAACAACAAACATTTCCAGTCTTTAAACTCCGAGTTTGTTAGAAAGAAAGATGGAACTGTTTCCATCAAATTTGGCAAAGAAAAGGAATAAAGTCCTTCTATTTTCCAAACCCTCTTCATGATTGAACCATGTATTTCTGACTCAATCTCTGAACCAAATCCAAAAAAGCTTGTTCGGCATTTTAATAGTGATGGGCATCCAATCCATTACTATAAAGACAAGTATGGTCATTGCTTTTGGAATCCTTTTTGTTAGTGTTCTTATTACACAAATTCCCCTAACGAGGTAGATCCAAATACAAGACCTCGACGAAGACACAAGAAGCCAAAGGATCCTACGTACCAAAGGTACTTGAACGGAGATTCTTCCGTTGATACTCTTGGTGAGTGTGATAAATTTCAGTTTATGGTCTCATATGCACCAACTCCACTGCCAGAGTTCACTGCTTCTTCTTCTTCAATTTCACCAACTCCACCAAAATCACCTCCTCCATCTCCTCCCCATAAAAAACCAGCCATTTCCCCGTTTTATAAGCCACTTGTAAAGTGGGCCAAGAAACATTCTACCCACTTGAAGTTCCTACAGAAACACCACCTAGCTCTTCCATCGCCATGTTTCAAGAAACAGACTTTCCTCCTCTTGTTCGTGAAAGCTCTAAACTCTCGTTTCCTGCTCCAGAAGAGTTTATTTATCCACAAGGTAGATATAGGCATATTCCTAAGGTACCTGCCCCTACTGATGTGGATGAGCATGGAAGACAAAAGAGAACTCCTGTTGCTGAAGCTGTTCTAAATTGGCAATCAGAAACTCTTTTAACACATAACAATGCCTTTAAAGCAATTGATTCCAAGATTGAAAATGTGCAATAAGATCTGCGAAGATATGATGAAACCACCAAGAAGATGCTTTCAGATTTCCAGAAGAGGCTTCATGCCTTGGAATCTAGACAGCATTTGGGGTATCATTATCTTGAAAGTCCTAAAGTAGAAATAGAAAAGCTTAAAAGACAAATCCAGATCCTTGAGGAAGGAAGACTCAATCTATTTCCAACTACTTTGTAGACATAAGCACTCCCTCCTCCACCACCTCAGACGTCTGTCTTCATAGATATTCCTGTCAGGCAAGACAAGACAGATGTCGCTGAAATGCGAAATTGTCTCAGAGAATTGGACCGAATAAGGAAAGAAAAGGGAAAAGAGAAGATGCCCAAAGAATCCTCCCTTATCATAAGAGAGTCAGATCAAATGATGCTGTCAAACCCATTAGAATATTTTCTCAGAGATTTGGGTAATTAGGAATCGCAGCCTGATCCTGTTACTCCACAACCTCTACCATAGATTGATCATGTCACTCCGACAGACCAGGTTCTGTTTCCAACAGCATCAAATTTTCCAAACATCTTTGATACTGACTCAGATTCGGTATCTCTCTCATCTTCATCATCCTTCTCACTCCCTCCCATTGATTCCTTACCTATGGCACCAGTAACTTCATCAATATTCATGGCCGATCCCCCAGACCATGAAATGGAATCAAACCTTTCTGAACCAGAAGTTGTCCAACCAAACAATTCTTTCAGAATGTGTCCACTTCATCAAAACAATTCTTCAACATTGATGATATTCCTTATCACAAATGGCCAGAAAAACTTGAAGAATTTCATACTTGGCTAAATACCCAAGCCATTACCAATCAGGACAAGTATGATATCCTTTTCAATTTTTTCACAAGGTTTACAGGCAGCCTTAAACTTTGGTGGCAATCTTTGGGAGAACAAGATCAACTTCATTTTTTACTTTCACCAAACTTTCAGCATGCCATTACTCTTCCATATCATTTCTTTGTGAGGAAACCTGTTGATCTCTTAGAACTCAAAAGAAGAGAATTTTTTGAAAGAATGTGATGTTCTCTTCAGAAAAAACATCTGGATAAGCATTATCACGAAATGTTTAAGCTCTTTTATCAAATTGAAGCTGATGCAAATTTGAAGCATGTTTTCCTAACCTCCATTCTTAAAGAATTATCTCAAACAGTGAAGAGGGCTTTTCTCTCCAGACAAAAGAGGATCTAGAATGTTCCATTAGGAGAACTCCAACAAGAAATTCATTTGTGCTTGGAAGAATTGTGTATAAAGCGTCAAATAATCCAAACTTATGTCCATGACAACAAAGAACTTGATAGAGCCTGCTCTCGCCAGAACTTGAAGATCAAATGCTCCAAGAAAGATTGTGATGGTTCTTGTGGAAAATCTTCCAGAAAAAAGACACACTTCAAAAGGCTCTAGATTAACAAATCCAGGCATGGCTCTAAGCACTTCCGAAGAAAAAGAAATGGCGATACCTACACAAAAGAAAAGATCGTTCAGGCCATAAAAAGTCAAACTAATGCTTCATCTGCAATCAAAAGAGACATTTTGCCAAAAACTGTCCTCAGGCAAAAAAAGGTCAGAACCATTTGATACATCATATAGAGAATGAAACTAGTATTTCTCTTGAAAATGATGATATTGAATCTTCATTCTCTGCGGATGAAGAACCATGTGAACAAACTCTCTGTGTTATTCCTTGTTATCAAACTCCTAGTAAAACTGATTCAGATTCAGATCCTGAAGATATTTTCCATATATCCCAGACTCCTTCAGAGGAAAGCACTGACATATTCAACCCAAACTCATTGTCCTCGTTTTCCTATAAAAATATTCACTTCAAAGTTTGCCAAGCCAATCACTATAATTACTCTCATAGACACCGGAGTAGCTTCTTCTATCTTGAACACTAAAGTCATTCCTAAAGAATACTAGACTTCTTGTGTCCGGTATTTCAACTCTAGTTCGGGAGATACTTTTTCTACAAATGTGAGAACTACTCCAATAACTGTTCAGTTTTTCCCACAGTGCTCCATAACCACAAAAATCTTTGGTTCTAGTCTTCCCAACAAAGATTTGATTATTGGTTGGGAAATCGTGACTCAAATTTCGAAACTTCGCATCATTCCTAGAAAAGGTCTTAAGTATAAAGACCAATTCTCTGAATTTGTCAATATTCAAAGATTTTTTTCCATTTAGATGAGTCTATTAGATCCGATCATGCAAAAGTTGCTGGAATCATGTTCGGAATCCCATTCTGAGTTCGCTCAAAAATGCTCTCATCCTTTATGGAAAAACCCAGAATTCTTTGTTTACATTCCTTTAAAAAAAAATGAAGATATAAATCCAACTAAGGCAAGTCATATGGGAATGAATCCAGAACATCTGGTTTTGGCTCAAAGGAAATGCTCAGAACTACTGCAACAAGGCCTTATTGAGGTCTCACATTCTCAATGGGCTTGTGAAGTCTTTTATATTAACAAGCGCGCTGAGCAAAACCGAGGAAAGATGAGATTGTTAATTAATTATCAGCCCCTTAATCTTTTTCTCCAGGATGACAAATTCCCTTTACCTTCTAGAAACTCTCTTTTTGCTGGATTATCCAAGGCCCAAATCTATTCCAAATTTGATCTCAAAACAGGATTTTGGCAACTAAGCATCCATCCTGAAGACAGACCCAAGATAGGGTTCTGTATTCCAAATCAACATTTCCAATGGAAAGTTCTTCCTTTTGGTCTAAAGGTTACACCATCCCTCTTTCAAAAGGCAATGTGCCGCATTTTCCAACCAATCCTGTCAAGCGCAGTAGTATACATTAATGATATCTTGTTCTATAGCCCTAATGAGCAATCGCACTGCCAACTTCTTGAGCAGTTCGCGAGATTGTGAAAAGGTATGGAATCTTGCTTTCCTAGAGAAAGATGAATATTGCCCAGACAGAAATTGAATTTCTTGGTATGCACCTTAACAAAGAGACATACTACCCAGGGCCACACATTGCTCAGGAATTGTTGAAATTTCCTGAAGAAAATTTCACAACAAAGCAAGTTCAGCAATTTCTTAGGATAATCAATTATCTCAGAGACTTTGTCCCAGATCTTGCAAATCTGCTGATTCCGTTACAGATGATGCTAAAGAAACATCCCCCACCTTGGGGAAAATCGCAGACTAATGTAGTTGTTGGACTTAAGGAGATTATGCAGACTCTTCCTCCATTACAAATCCCATCAACAAGAAAGAATTCTCTAAACTGACGCCAGTGATGAATACTGGGCAACTGTCCTATTTGAAGAAATTGATGGAAAGAGGAATATGTGTGCCTACAAAAGTGGAAAGTTTTCCCAAGCTGAAATGCATTACCACTCCACTTTCAAGGAAATATTGGCAGACAAGAATGGAATAAAAAAGTTTGAATTTCATCTCATTGGCCATCACTTCCTGGTAGAATTGGATATGGCATCTTTCCTTAGATAACCAAATTCAAACAGAAGCAGGTTCCAAACTCCCAACTGCTTCGATGGGCTGAATGGTTTTTAAAATACTCTTTTGACACTAAACATATTGCCGGGAAGAAGAATATACTTGCTGACTTCTTATCAAGACCAAAAGTACCAGCAGAGATCAACATGTACATCATGAGACATGCTTTTCATACTCAGCATCATAATGAGAAGTACAAGATTGAGAAGATAAAAAACTGGCCAAGCTGGCGATACCCCCAAGAGATCATTGAACATATCCAGAATGACAGTCTCACTGAAAATCTGGATAAACTCATGTGGCAATGCCACACAGGTCTGTTCTAATTTAATGGAGGTTCGATTCTTTATCCTTTTGGATTAAATGCAGATTATCCATTCATACATCCTCTAATTTGGAAGGAAGATGATTTCCCTGATCAACTCAGATGGTTATTATGGTACTTAACCTATAAGTACTTAATAGCTATTGAAGTTCCAACCAAAAGGTTCATTGCAAACCTCACTAGGATATTCGGACTCGGCATAGGAAACATTGAAAAAGAAAGTGACAAGAATCTCTTAGATTTCCTCAACTGGTTTTATCCTCCCACCCACTGGAAATATCTCTTACAGAAGGAGCTGACAACTACACAACCATACCCTGAAGTGCACACTATTCTGTTTTTTCAACGTCCATGGCATTTTTTCACAAATAATGGTAACATCATTAATGCCCCCACAGTTTGTAGGTACCACATCCTATAAACCTCAACTAGACAACAGAGAAGCTTGGATTCACAAATCTTATCCAGACTCGTTGGATGTTGTGAACACCAATACCGGGAACTCCAAAGAATTTTGTGTCAGGAGAACAAGACAATTCCTGAAGATGCATGGAATTATAATGTACCCACTGCATTGGATCATTATGACCTAACATCAGAAGCCAAGGAAGCACTCAAAGAATTCAGCCAAGCTGCATCATCACAGGAGCATGAGATGGCAGACACAAATGACATTGCACAGTCCTCTCAAGACCCCTATGCTAAATGGGGAGGTTCTCTTTCCCAAGACCCCTATGATCAAGGACCTTTGTCCTTATCCCAAAATATGGACACATCCTTCTATGCACAGCCATCTAATTGGCCTCAGCCAGGCATTCCCACTGACACTACAAATGACACTACAAATTGGCAATAAGAAGAAGCATCTACATCCTCATCATATCAGCTAAACTAGATTCTCTCACCAAAGACCTCGAAACACTTGAACAAAAATATGATGAACATCTTCTAGCAACAGTGCACAGCTCAGATGACTCGAACTATGACTACAATGCTTATGATGGATGAGACCGCTGAACAAGGCCACTGTCCATACAATTTCACTGTAGCAAGTTACTGTTCTCTTTTACTATAGCACTAGGCTAGGGAAATCACTGTTCACTGTCACTGTTCATACCATGCGAATAATTCCCTACCGAAATTTTTGGAAGCCTCTGTTTGTTTCCGAACCCGTGAGCTTGGTCCTTGTTTGTGTGTGACCTCTTATTGCCTATAAAAGGCGAGGAGGATGTAATGTATTGGGCAGAGTCCCTTGAAGTAAAGTGAGTGTGTTTTGTGAAAACTCTCTCATGGCTTTCTAAACTCCTCTTCTTCTCCAGCTTGGTAGGATCCTCTGAGAAATGCAGCTCGGATAGTTAGAAATGTTATCATCCTGGTCCTATTTGGGTGTCTCTAGGCTCTGAACTAAAGGTCAAAGTGATTTTTTGCTAAAAGGCTGTCCCTAAGGGTCGGTGGCCCTCGCCCAAATCCGTGGCGAGTGGCGAGGGCTCGCCGGTCGACCGGGGTTGCCGGCCCCTGGCCAGGGCCCAGCGACCTCGGCCGACCCGCCCCCCTCCGTCGCCGGTTACGGCGGGGAGGCGGCGACGGTAGCCTCCCCCCTTTTCTTTTTTTAATTTTTTTAATTTTAAAATTATTTTTTTTTTACCACATCAGCCCAAAACGACGCCGTTTTTGCGTTATTTGGCTACGTCAATGTGCAAAACGGCGTCGTTTCGCACTCGTTTCGCCGGAAAAATGTTACGTATGCAATTTGGCTGGATTTTGACCGGATTGGCACTCAAGTGATCCATTTTGCTCCGATTTTGGCACTTAAGTGTACCTTTCGTAAGTTATGGCACTTAAGTGTCCCTTTCTGCCAAGTTATGACACTCCGGGGTCCGCGTCCCAGATGTTAAGTAAACGCCAAAATTGTAAATGTTTCCAAGTTAAAATGTAAAAGATGAGAGTCTCTCAAACACACTCTTAAGGTGGTCTTATTACTCTTCTGAATTTACTCAATTTTTTATACCATGGTTGATTGCTTAGTGTTCACATCAGTATTTGGGACTTCAATGTTTAATTAAGCTAATATGAAAATCTTCTCCGTGGGTTAGAAATCCAATATAGACCACTGCATACAAAAATCAATAAAATTTTCCAAAAAAATCCTAAACCTATTATTCAGCTGCCTATTCAGTCCTAAAATTTTTAATTTGACCAATTTAATCATAAACCATTTGATAATTTGCTAATTAGTCCTTACGGCTAATTTTGGTCAAAAATCACTAATGTGGCGATCTAATCAACCCTAGCCACCTATGTGACACAATTGACATTAACATATATGATTTTTATAATTTTTAAATTTCCTAAATATTATCTTTTTTTTTTCTTTTTTGTGTTTGTATTTCCTAAAAGATGAGGGAATATACATGACTGGCATTTGACTAGTCACTGGCCATGAGCAAGGGCTGCAATAGCCTTCACACAACTCTAGTGTGGCCGACAAGGGTTCCATATACCTCACCTATGGCCAGCAGGTGTTGCTAGCCATCCTCAAGGCCTTGCCAACCTTTTCAATGAGATGAATAGTGAAACAACAAAGAAAATAAAGAGAAAATAAAAAATTCAGAAATTTTTTTATAAAAAAATTGCAAAAGGTCAATGTTAGCACCAATTGTGCCACTCGAGACTAGGGGTAAGTATGATTCTAGGGTACAACCTGAAACCAAATAACTGAAGAATCAAAACTAGTGAGAACCCATCCGATTCCTAATTCCAAAGTACACATGATAGGTTTTAGATTCCAAAAATTATGAAACTTATTTCGATGAGTAAGTTCTATGTTCTAGATTGGTGGAACTTGGAATAAGTTTTTGTATTTTTTTTTTGTCTCTATCTTCATATGATCATGTGGTATTCCATAGTGTTTGATGATAAATGTATAATGTAGAACATCTAGTCTAAACTTCTAATTTATGACTGATACTTTTATTTTGTTAATATTTCATATTCTTCATATGTCTACATATATGTTGTGGTCAATGGATTGTAATAACAAGTGGTGGCTCTTTAAAGATGATGATTTATTATAATAATTCAATCAATAATATAAGTTAAACTTGAGTAGACCATGGAATTGACTCTGGAACTAGTGACGAGGTAGGTTCCATGTTTCAAAAAATGAGAAACATGTTTCAACGGTAAGGTCCAGATGGAACATATACGGAATCTGGAACTGTTCACCTTACCTAAATGATTGTCATCCTTGTTATCTATTTCAAGCCAAAATTGCCCGGAAGGATTGTATTGACAATTTTTCAAAAGATTTAGGAATTGACCAAATTAAAAAGTTTAAAACTAAATTGGCTATTGTACAATAAATTTTTTTTTTGACATTATCTCCACTAAAATCCGTTATTACTATGATGCCCATCGATATAGACCATTATGTAAAGTAAAAAGAACCCCCGATTTTTATTGGATCTCAATCATTTTTTCTTCCTTAAACATCTTCACTTACTTTTTATTTAAATATTGCATCCATGAATTACTAATGGAATTAGCAGTTAATCTCTCATAAGTTTCGATGTTAAGATTCTAGTCTTTTTTATCCCACAAGAACGTTCTTAAACAAAGTGCAGATCTTAAAATATTTCCTCTTTTTACATATACAATTTGTTTGTATTTTGTACTTTTATCAATAATTTCTTTTCCATTAATTAAAAAAAAATTGTTATGTTGGTTTGTTTAACGTTTTATGTCAATTTTATACAAGCACGCAACGAAGGAGGTTAAACCACTAATCTATTCACCCCATTCGAGTCTAAATAATCCCCTTGTATCTATAAGTCCTAGGTTGTGTTTAGAGACTCATCATTAGTCAATTTAGGGCATGCATGGTAATGTTTTTGTTCCTCCTAATTTTTGTTCTTTTGATCCAAAGAACAAAAAGAACAGAAATCCGTTTGGTAATGCCAAGTTGTTTTTCTATTCCCTGGAATAGAAAGTTAGCCCGAGAATAGATTTGAAGCAAAAACGAGAAACAAAAAAAGTTACTTCTTGTTATCGGAACAATTTCTAGAAATAAGCCAATTTTCTTTTTTTATTTTTCTTTTGTTCCTCTCTCTTGCCGTGGCCACCTCCAACCACCCAGAGCCACTGCCGACCGCTAGCCGGACGGCCGCCACCGTCGCTGCCGCCCACCTCCCGCTACCGCCTGTCGTTGCCGGCCACCGCCCGTCGCCGCCGACCGGCTTTTGGCGAAGGCTGATGGGCTGTGCGGCAGCGGTCGGCGGTGACGGTCGGCGACTAGTGGCGACGGGCGACGGCAGTTAGCGGTCGGCGTTCGGCATTCGGCGATCCATGAGCAAGAACAAAAAACAAATAAATACAAAAAAGAAATTGTTTCGTACCAAACACATTTCTTTTTCTTTTTTTTTTTCTATTTCAAGAGTAGAAATTTTGTGTAGTTACCAAACACGTTCTTTTACTTAAAAATTGTTCCTCGGAATAGAAATAGAAAAGAACTATTTCTAAAAAAAAAAAAAAAACTCTTCCCCAACCAAGAAGCGTTGTCATGGTAAAGGATTACAACTAACCAAAAATGAGAAAAAACTTGTACTGGACTGCGAAGAAAAACTTGTATCGGACTTGAAGGAAAATATAATTAGGTGGAAAGGTGACTTATTTCTCAGTTGTCCTGAAAGCTCATGGTCTTATTTCTCTGTTCACCCCATTCGATTCTATATAATTTCCTTGTATATATAAGTCCTAGGTTGTGTATAGAGACCCATCATTCTTCAATTTACTCCACCTTGATGGCGGAGGATTACAACAAACCAAAAACAAAGAAAAACTTGTGCTAGACTTGAAGGAAAAATATAATTACCCCGGAAAAGTGACTTATTTTTCTATTGTCATAAAGCTCATGGTCTTTTTAATTAATATTCAGTGGTTGGGAGATGAAAGGATTGAAAATGACAAGAAAAAATAAACTAAAGGGAATTGGAAGATTGAGTGAAGATGTTGTCTGCATGTAATAAGAGAAAAGAATGGAATTATATGCAAAAGGAAATTAGTATCTTATGATTTTAAAACTTGAGATTAAACGGGGGAACTATGGAAAAGAAGAAAATTTTCTTCACAGGTTGAATATATATATTTGAAGTCTTAAAACTTATCACAAAAGTATAATTAAGTCTTTAAACTAATAAAAAGTGCAATCAAGTCTTAAAATTTATCAAATTAGTATAGTCTTTTTAACTTAGCTAACAAAAAAAAATACTAATGTGGCTTTTTTTTTTTTTTATAACATTTTCTCTCTCATAAGTGGCAATGATATGGCTAATCATGACACATAAGGTTAAAACGACATCGTTTTGGTCCAAATTTGATTTTTAGTACCAATCTTATTTTAATTAAATTTAAAAAATGAGGTAAATTTTAAAAAAAGAAAAAGTTAGGTCCTCGCTATTGGTCCTCACCGCCACTACCCAAATCTGGTTTCTCCCTTTTTTTCAAAAAATTAGCTTATTTTTTAAATTCAATTTAAATGAAATTTGTACTAAACATCAAATTTAGACTAAAACAACATCATTCTAGCCATGTAAACGTCATGTAGGATAGAGAAAATAATGAAAAAAACCCACTTCAGCATTTTCCATTTGCCAAATTAGATGGAGTTAATAAAGGAATCGATTTAACCAATTTGACAAATTTTAAAACTTGATTGCGCTTTTAGTAAATTTTAAAACTCAATTACACTTTTGTGAAAGTTTTGGAATTTTCAATGCACACCCTTTAAATGATGCATCTGGCCATCTCTTTGCCATTCTAAAATAAAAACAAGGATTTTTTTTAAGGGTGTGCATGATAACTATTTTATTTTTCTATTTCTCTATTTGTCCATTCTCCGAAACAAGTTTGGAACAAAAATTCGTTTGATAATACAATTTCATTTTTCTATTTTTGAAATAGATTTTTATTTCGAAAATAGATTTGAAACAAAAATCAAAAGTTAAAATTTTTAGTTTTTCTATTTTTGGAATAAAAGTAAGAAATAAAAAACTCTTCTCCTTGTTCACTCTTGACATCCCCCGCTGCCCACCTGCCATGTGGGATGTTGGACGCCCGCTACCAGCCGTCAATTGCTAATTGTCGACTACCATTCGCCGGTTGTTAGTCGTCAAACGCCGAAGCCGGATGCTTGACGCCCATTGACGTTCGGACTCCGGTCTCCAGTCCCCAATTGCTAGTTGCCAAATGCCCATCGGTCGCTCACCGCCAGCCTCCCCACTTGCCGGCCATCTCCCACCGTCACTTGGGATGGAGAAATTTTGTGTTGTTATTAAATGAATTTCTATTTCAGGAACAAAAATTTTATAAGGTTATCAAATGTGTATTTTTGCTCAGAAACTCATTCGGTGAATAGAAATATAAAAATCAATTTCTAGTAAAAATTGATTTTTGGAACAAAATGATTCTCATTCGCGCCCTAAGTAGTATCCCGAGATTGATGGATTCCCAATATTGATGTATTTTACAAAATCCATCAATCCCAACAACTTTTTCTTTTTTGACTCCACATGATTGTGATTAGATAGATTCCGGCGAGTAAGGAGGCAAATTTACTAAATGGATTTATTAAAATTGATCATGAGGAGTTACAACACATTACTACACATCCTTTTTGGTTTCCTAGTATTACTACACATCTTATTCAGATGTATTTTGTGATGAAATATAGATGAAAATAGGGAAGATCGGTTAAAATATAGGGAAGCATATTCTCCACACTTTCTCAACCATTCCTAGTTCCGGATATTTATATATTTGTTCACCATGATGTTTAAAGTGAAATTTCCTTTTATTATCAAACCGTTTATTCTGATATTTTTGTATTGCTTTTATGATGATTTTAATGGTTAAAGGTTGTTGGATATTTCATTAGTTTTAAAATATTTATTAGAAATTATGATCGTCATGAAAGTCATCATTTTTGTAACGGCTTTTTCAACGGTCATATAACGGCTTTCTAATGGTTGCATAATAGTCGTCTAACGGCTTTATAACTTTTGATATATTACTTCATAAACTCTTCATTACTTTATAACGGTCATCTTTTTAATTACCAATTGATTTATGATGATCTCCTAACGGCTCTCTCTTTTCCTTATTTAAATATAAATTAAACTTCAAACCACAATCTTAGTGGATACAATATGTTCTCACATCTTTCCTTTTCTTTTTGCTGGGTTATACACAAAAGTTGTTCTGTATCCTTCTAATATTCAATGCGGAGTACAGAGGAAGGTTTGTTGTATCTTGGGAGGATAGCCGCTGAAGCCTTACGCACTGAGTTTCGTACTCCGAGGGGCGAAATTATCATTAAGGACAGTGTTTGCACGCCTCAGATATTTCTTTTTATTTTCTAATCTTTTGTAATATATTTCCAATAATTATTATTATTTTATGTATTCTAATACTTTTTCCAACAAAGGTCTCTTCTGTTTCAGCCTCAGACCCCAAGTTAGTCTAAAGTATGTATTAATTGGCTATCCATGTGTGAGATGGAAATACAGATACTTTTCCCCCGTTGTTTACTATTTGTTTGGGCACCAAAATCTCATAAAACCAGAATTTTGCATGCCCAACTGCTGGGTTTTCTACCTCTTGGTCCATGGAAATTTGTTCTTCAATTGATATGTCCATCAAGTCTCAACTTCTTGATACTCAATCTACTCGGGAAGTTTCGAGTTATGCAGAGAATCCTTTTGCAGAAGCCACATCTGGGGGAATTCCTTAATGGGAAAGTAGTCTTTTCAAATATCATGATCCCCTCTTAATCTGGATTCCTCTCAACTACCAGTGTGCACTTGCTATTCTAGGGTTGAATTGTTGAACTAGTTTGGACATTGTTTATCTGCTCGACCCATTCTCGAAATCTGAGATTTATCTTTTGATTCCATTTCCTGACGTCCAAAAGTATGTCAACTGTGATGGAGTTTTTGTCTTGTTTGAACTGCCAATATGACCCCCAGTTCATGCAGATCCATTAAATTTGCAGGTTCAGCTGATATTAGTTTGGACTTTTGTGCAGATCAGTTTAGCTTACCATAATTCCAACCATTTCTTGATCAATGCAGCCTGGCTTCGCAAGTTAAAGAATTGCTTCCATCCCAAAGAAGCAAGTGGCTAGACTGTCCACCTCCCATCTGCCAATCAGCCGGATTTACAAGCGAGTGTTTAGCTTTCTATTTCGTTCTCATTGGTAATGTGCAAGCATCAGTGTAATGACCAAGTGATGCGATAGAAACGAGGAGTCAGGAATCGAATATAGTGGAGCATTTGACGAGTTCAGCTCCCGTTACGAGCGTCTGAACTTCACCAAGACTCAGAGAAAAGATGGGATAAAACACCTGATGCAGCACACGAGTCCTCAACCCAGGAGTTTGTTGAAAACATCAATCAAGGAGACCAGATTCTCACCAATGCTTCGAGAGAAGATTGTCCAAATCAACTGAGCAATAGAGGGAAATGGGATGTTGGTTGCATTCGCAGTTTCTCTTTTTAAGTGTGGCTTGGGTTGATATGGGGTTTAATGCTGGATTTTACAGAAGAACCCTTCGAGGGTCTAAATTAGATGCATGTATGTTCTTGCAACAGAGATATGCAATGATAAGTCTCCCAGGGCGGTACGTTCTTGCAAATGTGTTTTGATAAGTTGAGAGCAATCATTGCATGTTCTCGGTTGCTGCAGCGATTGACGTAGAATAGAAACTCACTTGCTGGGGTCACTGGTATAGACCGCTGATGTAAATTGCAAGCTCAGATAAAAAGACTGGTCGAGGGAAGACTACAAAAAAGGCACCAATTTCGAATGTCCCTTGTTGGAAGTTAGGGAGGAATAGAAAAAGAATGCATATTGGGGGAGGACTTCGTAATATTGTTCGTTGTAATAAAAAAAATTAATTCGAGAAAGTGATAACAAAATAAATAAAAATTGGAGATTAGATATGGCTAATCAAATCTAGTTAAGACGATTAGTTCCTGCCGGTACTAAGCAGCTTCACGAACTTCGCCTCTTGAGATACAATACCTCGAAGCACTATACGAATAGGACTTTGTTGAACATTTTTTTAAACCGGCACATTTAGAGAAACTTGACGAGAAGGGATGTGAAGTTCTTCGTTTTTTCTTGGAATGAAGATTTTGAACTCTATTTATAAAGTTTTATAATTTGTGTATAAAAGCAGTACATGAACGATGAATTCAATAGATACAAGAATATAGAAGATAATGAATTAAATGGATATAAGAATTTATGAGATACATGGACTATAAATTAAGTAGATACACGAACTCAAGAGATGCATGAACTCGATTAATGAGATACATGAAAGTACCTATCTTTTTTTTTTTTTTGGCTCACTTTGGTTGATCCATTAACATACGTAAATACAACATCTCTTCTTCAAGTTCTCGTTTTCAGCCACAAGATCGACATTCGCTGCTGCATTCATGCGTCTCGACTTGAGTTTTTTCATCTTCAGTGACCGCATCAGCACTTGTCACCCCGTTAACTCGCCTCTTTACACTCGCGTTCTCCTTTGCGAGGGGGCTCTGCTCCGCGTACGAGCGCTTCTCAATTCGTCTTTCAGCTTCTCTTACTTCTCCGACACTTTCAACTAACTCGTTGATCCATCCCGTCAACAGCAGGTCAAGGGAACTCTTCAGCATGCCATGTAAAGAATCGACCGCCACCACCATCCTGCAAATGGGTTTTTGTACCGCAGTTCAAATGGGATTTTGCTACGTTGAACGCATGGCAAAACAGATATCTTTCGGACACTGCGTTACAACGCCGCTGTTGATCGAACGCAGTCCCAAATAGTCCTCGTCGATGGCGAATTCGGTCAGCGGTGGCGACGTGTGGTGTCATTCCCTTTGTTCATTGACCGATCGGTCGATCCGATGGTTGAGGAAGAAGAAGATATGGAGCAATTTGGCCCCCAATTTAAAGTCCCCAATTGGGTTTACGAAGATGAAACTCAAAATCCATTCCTCCAAAGTGAAAAGTACTCTATCGTTCAATGTGTTCTTGTTTAAGCCGAATAACCTATCCGACTTCACATTGCCATTGTCCCAATCCATGCGAGGCCCAATCCCTTAAAAAGCATCGACCTAACTCAACTTTCAATTTTGATAAGCACCTTCCATTTTTCTTATAAAATACCACCATTTTATCACGGGTTCCAAATCTAGCCCATACTTTTTTTTATCTTTCAAAAAAAAATCAACTTTGGCTTGGGCTTGAACTTTTTTTTGTCTCATAAAAAAGTATTAACTTTCTGTTGGTTCTCAAATCCAACTCCTATCGAGTTTCCACCAAGTAAACGTCGAATCTTTAATGACATCATTGGACAAAAACTTGACAAGGATTGGATTTTGATATCAATCAACTTGATCAATTTTTTATGAGACGGCAAAAAGTTTGAACTAGAATTGAGATCTAACTTAAAAGTTTGTATTTTTTATGAGACAAAAAATTTTAGATTAGAATTGGCACATGATCTTAAGTTTGTAAAACTTTTTAGAGATGGAAATCTAAAGTTTGTAAAACTTTTAGAGATGAAAACAAAATTGGGCCAGAATCTAAATCTTACTAAAAATTAGTGGTTTTTAAAGAAGGCCATCCCCGTAAATCTGCCGAAAAAAAGAAAAAGAAAAAGAGAGGGCAATATAAAATTGGCCATATAAATCCCTTCCAATCCTTTTCTTTCTTCTCCCTCCATCTCTACTCTTCCGTCCAAACTCCTGATCGTTTTCAACATCCTCGCTCTTGCTCTCTAACCACCCCAAAGCGGAATCTAGTTCATTTGCTTAATATCATGATAAAAAAAAAAAAATGAGATTGGACTGCAGTAATTAAGTAGAAGGTCAGTATTATTAAAGTTAAAGCTTAATATCTACCAAAAAGGGAGATGATTCCTCTACTTATGGTATTGAATCAAACTCTTATCAAACTCATTTTAAAAATAAACTCCTGAATGCATCAAGTCAATATAAAGGAAAACACCCTTGAGATCATATGAAGTGATGGATTTGTTTAAATGCATGAAAGTCAGCCCTTGAAATCATATGAAGTGATGGATTTGTTTAAATGCATGAAAGTCAATCAAGACAACAAAGAACCATGACATAAAAAAGGGAAAAAGTCACAAAAAATTTCAAACTATACTTATCGTGATACATTTAATTTGAATTTTTTTCTTATGACATAAAAACCCTCGATTTGTATTGGAAATATATAACACATTTATCCTTCATCAAGGTTCTTTTATATGATTTATTTCACTTAACTTATTTGAGCACCATGTCAACATTGTTTCTTTAGCGGTGCTCATCGACGGAATCTTGATAGAATGTGTCACACATGTATGAATTCGGGACTTTGGTCATGTCACATTGATGATAATTTGGAGTTTTTGATGGTTTTTTTCCTCTAAAAAAACATAGGTTAGTGTCTAATTCTTTTTGGCGACGGTCAGTGTGCAAATTGAACTTCACCCTTTTTTTTTATCTCGAGGAGAAATCGCCATCAATTTAGTAATAAAAGAAAACTAATTACCGACAATGCTGAATTTACTCCCCTTATATATATATCCCAACGAACACGCGTTTTCGGAACGAAGTCCTTTTGACTTCGCCGAGTACACACACGCACACCCCAACACGCACGCCTTCCTCGCCCTCGCCAAATCCTCTCTTGCCGAGAAAGCGCGCAGAATTAGGGCACGGGAATCCCGAGCACCGAATCGCTCCCCCCGAAGGAGTCGTCCCTCCGCCGCTGCCGCCGCTGCTGCCGCCGCCGCCCGGAGCGGCCGCCGACCCCCTCCTCCTCGTCCTCGTCGCTCGGGCGCCGGTGGATGCGATCGCCTCGATGAAGAGCGCGCCCGGCCTCGAGGTGTTCGATTTCAAGGAGGAGGACGAGCTCCCCGAGCTGGCCTCTGGCAAGTATCTAGGGAAATTCAAGAGCCCTAGGGCGGACGATCGCTCGATTTTGAAGTATAAGTTCCTTGAATGTGGTACATTTGCGAGCTTTTTCTTTTGCTTTTTTTTTTTTTTTTTAATTAATAGACTTTGGGCCGTGTATCGTGATCTTTCGCGAGTTAGGCGCTTCGTGTCCTTCGTCGCGACTGCGGGGATGGCTGCGCTGCTGTTTTAGTTGCTGAGATGTGCGTCGGAAAATTTCCTTTTTCAGCGGGAACCTTGTTTGCGTCTGGGTTTTTGAATCTGAGTATGAAACGGTCGAGTGTTGCCTAGAAATCGATTGTCCCATCGACGGTGAATCTGCTGGAATTTGTTGTTTCTGATTTGGCAAACCAGAGGGGTGAATTTGGTCTTCGAAAGATGATTTTTTTTTTTTTTTTTTTGTTTCACGGTATCATTTAGCGTTGGTGGAAGGGGTTTGTGCTACTTGCAGTCCCTTCCTTGTAAATGGGGGAATGTGATATATCATTATGAACGGTTATCGAAAAGGAATGGTAAATATGGGTCACAAAGTAGATAGAGATGATT
The DNA here is from genome assembly GCA_014182365.1 of Eucalyptus tenuipes. Taxonomy (NCBI): domain Eukaryota; kingdom Viridiplantae; phylum Streptophyta; class Magnoliopsida; order Myrtales; family Myrtaceae; genus Eucalyptus; species Eucalyptus tenuipes. The sequence goes on from CM024542.1 coordinate 43,606,991, forward strand.
AAGACAGCTAATCTTAAAGAAATCTGGTGAATTGCTCACCTTAAAAAGGGTGGACATCTGACTATAGGCAAAAAATTTCTACCCATGCAACAAAAATCATGCGGTCCTGTTTACAAGCCTCTTATAAGTGCATTTGAGCCCCACATTGTTATTCTTTAATGCATTCTGGCAGGGTTTTGGACTAATGATGTTAGCAAACCTTATAGACATTGCCTTGATTTTTAGCAATGATGCAAGGAGGATTTCAATTGCACACCAAGTTAAACATAAGTAGATATTGTGGGCTTTCTATATACACTTGGAAAATTTTGCTGGTCTATGCCCTCAATTTACTAGTTTTCTCGTGCTTAAGGTAATTCTATTCATCTATAAATAGTTCTCGGGTTTGGTTTTTCTCAAATACTCAGCGTTTTACATTACTTTTCTGACTCTTCTAATTTGACTGTAGTTGCCCCTGGATCAGATGCTCCTAGAAATGAAAGTGATAGTGTGCTCTGCGTTGATGTTGATTCCCTCAATGGTGATCGGAGCAATGAACATTCCAATTCAAACAATGCTTCAGGCACAGATGATGAGGATGGTGCCACTAAAAAATTTGACGATGGACCAAAATCTGCTTTGGAGCTTGATTCTTTGGGTCATGGACAGCATGCTTATTTCGAGGTAGAGCAGCAGGAATATAGGAGTTCATTTTCTGTACGGGAAATGAGAACCTCAAGCCCTGGTGCTTCTTCACCTGGAAAAAGTCAGTCAAATCGTGACGTATCAGAGGCTCCATCCAATGTACTTCAAGTTCAATTATCTATATATTATGCTATGATACTGATATAGAAGTTTCATTATAGTTTAACTTTTTGCAGGATGAGTTGGTTGGGCTGAATTCTGACGATGGTGAAAACATGGATGAGCATGCATCATCTAGTTTTGCTTCAGATTGTGAGGATGATGGTTAGTGGCTCATGTTATATATCAATGGGCCTTCTTTAGCCCAAGATTTACCATTTAGATGCTCTCTTCAAATGTGGTGTTCTAATCATGACTTGCTTTGAAATTTCAGTTTCTTTAGATGGTCACCGTGCGAATTATTATGCCAATCACATGGAAGTGGTATATCCTACATCTTTTTAATTATTTACTGCAGTCATTTTGATGAGATATGTAGAAATAATGGTCATGCATCTATGCATTTGCTAAATGAATGAGATCTAGATCCATGAGCACAGAAAATACTTATCATCTACTCTCTGTCTTTGTGAACTTTTAACATTTCATTCTCCCAATAATTTGCTTTATTAGTTTCAAAGCTCCAGTAGTTTTATGTGCTCCTTTTTTTTTTTTACTTATATTTGACTCCCCTATGGTCTTTATGGTTATGGAGAATTCTCCACTTTCCGTTCTCATTTTAAGTGGGAAGAGAATAGTTGTTTGAGGGAAATATGGACAACTGTTGTTTGGTTCTTCTAGGAAAAGAGTTATAGAAGGTTTATTACCATTTTCTACAATTGGAATGGGATTGAGAATACATTTCGTATGGGATCCATTGGCTAACTCTATTTTGCAATGTGAGTGGGAAAACTTGTGTAAATAAGAACATGTACATGTAAAAATTGGAAAGCTTCAACATATCTCAAACCACTGCAACTAATTTTCCTCATTTGCTGGACTTACTCCCCTGTGGCTTTGCCTGAAGATGTATCTGAAGTCCATCTTTTGTTAGCCGAAGGGAAAATGGTGATGAAATTCCTAGGAGTGTTTTCTAGATGGTTCTTTTAGATGTTCTTGAGCAAATGGGTGATATGACCAAGCCAACCACTTGAAGACACTAACATAAAGTTTACAGTGCTACATTATTCTTTAGCAAAAAAAAAAAAAAATTATTATTGAACAACTACCAAGCACCAAGGGGGTGCAAACACATTGGGAAAAGGAGCTCAAGAAACCAAAAAAAGAGCTTGGTTATGAGAAAGTGTTTACAAAAAGGGAGGGAGAAAGTGGAATCGTAGAAAATAGCTTGAACTGCTGGTTCTATAACTTCCTTGGATTAGTTATAGACGAAATGTACTTTATAGGTAGTTGTGCAACAAAGCTACGCTCAAAAGAGGTTTCATGTTGCCATTGTTTGGAGTGAATAATGTTATAACGGATGGTTAAAGATGTGTCATTCATTTACCCTAGCAGATTTTGCATTACTTAGTTGTTCCTACTAAATATTCCAATGGCACATTCAGCCTGATGGCTATGTTAGAAAGATCAGATCCACTTAAGAGGGACAGCATTGTACATGTTGGTAAGAGATGGAATGAGGGATATGCTGAATGAGAAGTATATAGTGTGATTTTGGAGCACAAGATGTTATCCTAATCTTTTGTGTCTTTTCTTAAATAATTTTTGTAATTTGAATGTTTGTGCATTTTGCAGGATGGTGCAAATCGGGCAGTTGCTGTTCGCTCTGAATATCTTATATATCAGGCTAACTATTACGTGGGTCCCCTGCTAACGTTCTCCTCAAATTGTATCCGAATCGATTGTTCAACTACTTGTGAGAAAGAGAAAGACTTGTCACTTGTATTGGAAGTTGATGATCTCATTAGTATTTCGTGTCAGTGGTTACAGAAGGTAAGTATTCTAGATCCTCATCAGAGATGTGTTTAAAATGCGAATCTACACTTTATTGGGCTAACATGGTGGAATTCAAGCAGGTTCAAATAGTATTTGTTAAGCTCCGTATGATCTCCAAGGATTCATTTGATAAAGCTCACAATTCTTCAGGTGAGTGGAATAGAAAATCTTATGCGCTGTCTAATGCTTCTTAAAACCGTATTGCATTGGAACACGAAGGACTTACGCATTTTGATTGAACAAAGGTGGAAATACTGGGAAAGAAATTTAATATATGATTGGCTTGTTGGTTTTTAACTGGTATTATCCTAAGCTTACTTGGTGGAACAAAATATGGGTTTATTTGTTCGTAACATCTTACAATCGGAGTCATTCAAATTTTCTAAGTATTTTCCTAATTTCACAAGGTTATTGCTATGTTTTCTGTTGATCTGTTGCTTGCTTTTTCCACTTCTGGTGTTGTTTGGCCTGAATTAACTCCTTTCCAGGCATTGAGGAGTTGAAGTTTGCAATTGTTGACCCAAACTGGTCGGTGAAGCAGGAAATGATTGTGACTTCAAATGTGAAATACTCAGCTATCTGGGAGATTGTCACTAGGTAAGTAAAACTATAGTGAGGTCTTCATGTCCCATCTAGCTCTTTAGGTTTTTTTTTTTTTTTTTTTTTCTTTTGGTTATGAATGGATCAATGTTGCTTATTTATGCAGACACAATTTTTCTTTAAATGGTTAGTAACCTCTCTGTACATTACTGATTTTAAATGCTTAGTTGATTTTAAAGTCGCATGATATAAACGCTGTTGTGGTGAGTGTCCTCTCCTCAAAATTCGCTTTCACCTTAGGTTGTGCTGAGCAATGTATATGTGGGTTTGTGCAATGGACCCTAGTCTTGGTCCTTTAGAAGATATGACGCTTTAATATGTGGGTAATGTTTTTTGGAGGTCGTGGTCTTTTACAGGACTTAGTGCTCATCTACCGACATTAGCCCTTCGTATTTTGTTTTTGGTTGTTTGATGATGACATTTAATTATCAAGAGTATCTAAAGGGAATCTGACTACGTTTACCTTATATTAGCTTAGAATGTGGCTGCTTTGTCATGCAATATAATGCTTCTTAAGCTTTTGAACTTTTGAACTTTGAATGCATGCATATGCAAAGTAGCCATAGTCTATTTCAAGGTGCATTTAGCATAAATTTCATCAAGTAGGCAACAGTTATTGTGTTCAGCCTAGTAGAAATCAGTATCGATGTTTGACTAAAAACAGCTGAATATCTTTTTATATGGCTTGCAACATCAATTATTTATATGACTTACAATCACAAATAGGTAGGTTTATATGTAATATGGAACTAAGTTACCCCTTCCATTAGATTCGAGGTCTCGTTTGGCTAAGGGAAGCACGACAACGGGAATAAATAATTGGAATCGAAATAATAATTTATTTGAGTTATCGTGTTTGGTAACTTCTCCGAATGGAAACGTGAGTCTTTTATGGTTTATATATTGGGGTCATAACCACCATTAATATTAGGTTTGTTTGTTTCCACTCAAATATAAGTAAAAGGCAGTTGTTTTTCTTTCCTGCCGATGTTAATTCACAAATTTCAAAATTATGAAAAATTTATCAGTGAATCTACGTGCAAAATATGATATGTCTTGAAAGTTTCAAGTGTTTCAGGTTAAAAAAAGTCAATTGTGCACATCGCAAGATCAGATTGAGCAAAATTTGAAAAGTAAAAGTTAATTTAGGCATGCTCTTAGCAAAGTAATAAACTAAAATAAGTATACCTACCGCTTCAAGTGTCCTTACAGAAGTTGCCAAATTCATGGTGTAACTAGAGGTCCATCTATGAAGTTACTGTTTGTGTCCTTTTTGTTCCATTCATTTTCTCTCTTTTTTCATCTCCTCCCATGTTAATGAAAGCACAGTTGGAGACCACTTTTCAATTCAAGTTGGGGTAGCCATTCCCCTTTATTCCTGGTGACCAAACACCATCAAGAGGCGAATAAAGATTTCATTCCTTTTTTATCGATTTTATTGCTGACCAAACAATACTTGAGAGTTTTGCTGGGTGTTTATTCTTTTTCCTTGCAAGGGTCACATGTAGAGATTCTTGTAATTAACGGCATCATATTTATTCGGAATTGCAATGAAAGTAGATGCATTGTTTGTTGTTTCATATTTAGTTTTGAATGCAATTAGTTTGTCTCTAGTTGCTAGTTAGCAGGATGATGTAAATCATGTGTTATTGCCTTTTATAGTGCATTGAGTTTATTGTATGTAATTGGTAAATGCAAAGACAATGGGCATTGAATTAATGGCCTTGTCTCGTTTTATTTATTGAATCAAATTACATTTTCCTCTTCTATAGTGTGGATGGGCTGCTGGGTCAAGGGGATTTAAGTGGAGAAAGGCACTACTTTCCCAAGTGAGTTACATTAACATATTTACCCATGCTTTTACCTTTCTTGGAAATGTAAATTCTTTATGTCTTGATAAATTGTTGTGACTTGGAAGGTGTTTAATGCTTTTGGGTGCTATCCACTTCCTTTTTTATTGTTTACATGCAATGCGGTATGAAATGTACATCTGCATTCAGCTCATGACACAGGTTTAATTCTCCACTTCACTAAGTGCAAATTATTATATGTTTGGGCAATTCATTGGGGCCCTGATTCCATCTTACGGGCCATAAGGTTAATGGGGCATGAGTCCGGGATTTACCCATATAAGGTGGGCTTCCTTGTCATTGAAAAAAAAGATTGGATCATTTTTTAATTGTGTTGTGCTATATTTTTCTAGTGAATGTGTGGGGTGTAAGTTTTCATCCGGGTGGTCAAAAGACTGTTTGGGGTTCTAAATCTTGAGTTGCTTCTGTGTTGTACTCTTTTATTCGGCTTTGGTGGAAATTATCTGTATTTTAGTTTATTGCAAATTTCAATCCGACTTTGAATAAAGTTTCCCCCATGATGAATTGAAGTCTTTGTTACGTTCTCTTACCAAAGATGTGAGCACTCAAAACAAGTTGAGCATGAATAGATGGGACTCCATTGGGATTACATGTTTAAGCTCCCTTAAAGTTAGATTGCACATTTCATCTTTTTGATACAATTTCATTTACTTTGATTTATAAAAAACAAAATGCCGCAATGGAGACAATTGGCTTAGACATCATCCTTTCTTACAACCGATACTTAATTTTGGATGCTTTGTCACATTCAGAGTACTTCATTGGAATTATGTGTTATTGACATGGTTACCCTTTCTTTTATCACATGATCGGACATGTTGATTTTACAGTTTCGATGAGCCTTTTGAAGAATTTATCTATCCAAAAGGGGAGGCAGATGCAGTCTCCATCAGTAAAAGAGACGTGGATCTGCTACAACCAGAAACATTCATCAATGATACAATCATAGACTTTTATATCAAGTAAGCTTGTATTGTAGCTGTCTGAATTCTCAGAAATACTGCTTCCTTGATTCCCAATGAATACCTGCTTGGAAATTGGTCTTATTTGTGAATGACATATATTCTGATCAAGTTGAGTTTAATGATAGATGTTTAGTCCTTTAGACTTGACAACATTCTTCAAACTGGAAGGTCTGTCTTAGCTATTTTGTTTGAGAGTTTTCACTAGGAGGTTCATCTTAGCTTTTTCTTTGAGAATTGACCAACACAGGTCACTGCTTTTACTTTGTCATTGACCGACACAATCTTTGTCGACATTGTAGGTACTTGAAGAATCGGATTCAACCAGATGAAAAACACAGATACCATTTTTTTAACAGTTTCTTCTTCCGGAAGCTTGCTGATCTAGATAAAGATCCATCCAGTGCCTCTGATGGCAGGGCTGCTTTCCTACGTGTTCGTAAATGGACAAGGAAACTTAATCTTTTTGATAAGGATTACATTTTCATTCCTGTAAACTTCAAGTAAGATGCAAACCAATCAGATGTTGCGCTTTAAGTTTGTTGATGCAGCTTCGCTTATATCGACAGTATATATGTCCTTGTAACAGTCTTCACTGGAGTTTGATTGTCATATGTCACCCTGGTGAGGTGGCCAGTTTTAGAGGTATGTTTTGGTTCTTGGCTTTCTTCCTGGTATTTGTTCATCTCTGTGGTCCTTGAGTTGCAAAATTGGGATAGTTGTGTCGATTCAGCTGCATAATGTGCTGCCTTTTATTTCTTCATTTGGTATTTTGCGAACTTTACAGAGGAAGACTCAAGACAGTCCCCCAAAGTACCTTGTATACTGCACATGGATTCTATAAAAGGAAGTCATGATGGTCTGAAGAATCTTGTCCAAAGGTATGATAAGATTTTTGTAAACCACTTTCACCTTTATGAGAGGTGATTGAATTTAAACTATGTGGGCCACCCAATGAGTGAAAATTTGAAACTTTATTTTACTTTTCTTCCCACGCCGGGGGGGGGGGGAAGAACCTCCATCTTTGATGTTAAGAGGTACACCTATAACCATTGTGAAGCATCAGCACTCGAGTTGACGACATTGAATTGTAGCTTTAGATGGCGATGAAGTGAACATATTTGGGAGGGGGTTAGTTTTGCGTGAACGTGGGAGGAGATTCTGTTGATGGATCGAAGGTGTAGTCATGTGAATGACCTTTTAATTATATTCCTGTTAGGATATGTGGCTTGGCGAGGACAAGGTTGAAAAAAGCAAAGCGGCATCATGTCAGGGTCTTAACTTTGTGCAAAAGTGGGAATATCGTTAGTAAGCGGTGCCAATAGCATAAGACAGCCTGATGTAGCTTTCTTGGCTAGTAAGAAAAGGCCTAGAGTGGTTATTTAGGTTTTAGCTTTGACTGAACATCTCTTTCATATTTTCTTCAGATGATGACTCCGCATCTTGGTTGTTTTCTTTTATTTTTTGATGAAGAGGTTTTGTTTCTAAGGCTAAATTACATTTTCTAATTCGATAGTATAAAGAGGTATCTAATGATATATTGTATTTTGGTGCTTCTTGAAGAAGTTAATGAAGCGGTGACATGTGAATCTCTCAACTGGTGACACCTGAACCTCTCCACTGATGACACATTTCTCGACATTAAATATTTTCCCCTTTTTACTTCCCCCAAGATCTGAAAAATGCTAGCATGGACAGAAAAATGGAACTTTTTCTGACTAATGAGATCACCTACTTTTCCTTCTCAAGGTTCTTCTAATTATTTTAAAATTTTCTAGTACTTAACAAACAAATGTTAATCAAATTAAGCATCTCTCGACATTAAATTTTCCCCCTTATTTACTTCCTCCTAAATCTGAAATATAATAGCTTTGACAGAAAAATAAAACTTTTTCTGACTAATGAGATCACCCACTTTTCCTTCTCAAGGTTCTTATAATTATTTTAAAATTTTCTACTACTTAACAAACAAATGTTATCCAAATTTAAAAAAACCAGTAATTAAGGAATAAAAACATGAAGTCATATTAGTTTTAGTCATTAATTTTTGATGATATAAACTAACAGACAACATTGCAATGCAAAAGCAATCTTTTTATGATTGTAGGATAGGTAAGGTTATTAAATCTGACTGATATGTACCAGTAGAGTATCTCGTACACATGGAAAAAGGGAATTTTGATTTTTTTTTTTTTTGCTGCTTGAGTATTTTGAAATATGTATACCGTAAAAGATTATCCTGCTATCTGAGGAAAAAAAATGAAAATTTTGGTGATTTAAATAATGAATACCTTTTATGATATATAATATTATGCACTATTGAATTGGAAATTTGCTTTTTTTCCTGTGCATAGCACTGGTCATAAGTCTAGCGTTAAGAGATCACTAAGGGGATGCCAATTGTGAAGTTTACATCTGAGGTCATTTATGCTTGTGTCTGACTAATATAGTAAAAAAGAAGGAAAGGCAAAAGTTAAATGGGTTTGCTCTTTTAATAATTATCTTTCTTTTGTAACATTATCAAACCTTTTCTTCATTTACCCATTGTTGGATTGCACTTTGGAATCAATTGCATTGACTTTTTTTTATTTGGTGCAACAGGTATTTATGGGAAGAATGGAAAGAAAGGGGAAACGAGACATCAGAAGACATATCCTCTAAATTCACCAATTTGCGATTTGTTGCACTTGAGGTATGAATTGTTTGCTCTAGGTGCAATGTCTTGTCAATGTTGACTTTTTGAAGAAGAATTGCTATAGATGCTGTCGCAATGCAGATGGTATGAAAGAAAGCAAATCTTTCGATGACACGTCTTGTGTATGCACTGATATGCAGAATCATGTTGTGATTGTCATGCAAATTCTTTGATTAACGGAAAACCTGTTTGTGAACACCATATTCCTGACAGGGAGGTGACCAGAATATCTCTAAGTTTAACTCTATGTTTGCCTCATGTTTGAGATATGAATGCAAGTGATAATTCAGTAACATTGATAATGAGAAATTCACAAAATGTGGGTATTCCCCCTTCCTCCAACCTCGGCCTTTGAAACTGTGGAAGAGGTCATCATATGAAGTTGTTGCTATCGGCTCCACTCCAAGAGGTTCTGGAAATATGATGATTTTGTGAGAGGGGATGAGCATGTCTTCTCTTCCCAATATAGGGATGTCCTCTGTTTTTTTTTTTTTTTTTTGGGGGTTGGGTGTGTGTAGATCGTTGGTGGTCTGTTCATGGGCTAACTCATCCTATAAAAGACAAGTTGGCAGATTTAATGCTTGGGGTGTGCTTGCGTGCTATTGGTAAATTGGGAAATTATTTCATTATAAGTCAGGTCAATAGAACTGCAAGTATTGCTGCTGAAATTCCAACTTGATTTGACTGGGCCAAGAATTTATCATGGCAGTAATTGAAGAGGGGAATCTAGTTGTAGATTGAAAAAGATGCAGATTTTCCCTTCTGGCAAACCATTCTATGAGATAGTGATTATCTTGATTTAAAATTATTTGGTAGATGTAATGAAGGCTTTTGGAAATTTCACATGTATCTGTGTGGCTGCAGATGAAACTGATTTCACCTTGGGTGCCGATGGGATAGTATTTAACTATGCCATTGGAATAAGCTATCAGATATTGTGCTGATGTACGGCTGTTTTATATATCATCTGATGGTCCTCGACCCCTGGAATAACTCCTGCATTTTTATCAGGGATTTTGTGTATCACTTCTTATAGTTGATTGATATATTTGGCGAGGATTCAAATAGTACTACTGACATGCTGTCTGACTTCCCATTGTGATATCCAGTGGAAAGATAGTAGGTTCGGAGTATGATTCATTACTGTATTCAATTCCATAGATCACACAGATTTTTCTGTAATCATCCTTGTAATGGTGTTATAATACTGAAGGGAGGGAATGAATTTGATTATAGCTGCAGATTTCATCTACCTACTTTTTGGAGATCTTTTATCATGACATTAGTTAAGTTAGAAAAATCTGTAGTTGCCTCCAATTCTGGCATCTAGCCTGTAACATAATCCAATTACATCACATAATTGTTTTAGAAGTATATGATAGTTCTAGTAGCCTTGATTATCTGAGGTTTACCAAGCTAGGTTAGGTAACAGAGTTTTACCATTCTAAAACTTGTATTGTAGATGGGAGCAAATATTCTACTACTCTAGAGAGTTTAGTTGATAGCTAAAGATGTTAGATAACTTATGAGTGGTCGTTCTTTTCATGAATCAACTTTGTGTCTTAATCAAGAACTTGGGGACAAGAGACTGGCCTTGTGTCATCCACCCAGCCAAGTTGTGTCAAATTCTTAGTGTTCCCTTCGTCCTTGCCTACCACTGGAACAACCTTGATGTATCTGAGACATTACTGTGTGTGTGAGTGTATGTGCCGTGCACATTTGTGATATTTTTCCTGAAAAGATTTAACCTTTTTCCTTATATTGATCTCAGCTGCCACAGCAGGAAAATTCATTTGATTGCGGCCTGTTTTTACTCCATTACCTGGAGCGTTTCTTGGAAGAAGCACCTTGTACTTTCAATCTGTTCAAAATATCCAAATTTTCCCGATTTGTAAGTACCTAACCAGTTTTGCCTTATGAAATGTTATCATCCAGTTTTAGACTGTCTGCCTCTTGGTTTTGCCTCAGAAATGAAATGGTAAAAATCTGGTTAAAGGATGATTTTCTGATGATAAAATTGTTGCAACTCCTCTGAGAAACGAGTCAGGTGTGGTGTTCTGGGATCATGATGCTTGTTTGGACTAATGTTTCTGGGTCCTTATTCTGTGTTGGTCCAGTTCTTGAACTGCTCTTGTTTCTTCTCTTAATTTGATCTCTGTATCTGAAGTTTCTACTTATTTTTAATGTAACCATTGAAGCATTGTCTGTTGCTTTGGATTTTGCCACACTAAATAGCTTGTTTGCATCTTCTGTGGCTATTCATTCTTTTTGGATTTTGTGTGGCTATCAGAAGCAAAAGTTTGATTGAGGCCCTGTTTGGTTCAGCATGTAGAAGGGGCTTTTGGGCTCTAAAGGGGTTTAGGCAAAAGCGAAGGTGTTTGGTTCGATTTTTTTAGCACTTTGAGGAGATGAAATTGCATCTCCAAGGGGGTTGAAAGGGCTTTGGGGGAATGGAGGGGTAGAGGTCCATTGGGAAGTTGCATTTTCGGAATGCAACTGCGGCACTGTTCATCACTGTTCACCTCTTCGGTGGAGAAGCCGATCGGAGGCCGACAACCGCCGGCCAAGGGGTCGCGCACGCCGGCGATGCGCCGGCGACCTCCGGTCAAGGGCGCCCGACCCCGGCAACCGCCGCCGGACCTTAGGCGACGCCTGGGTCGCGCGACCCCGGCGACCGTCGCTTGAGGTCGCGCGACCCAGGCAGCCAGAGCTGGCGGCCCCAGCGACCGTCGCCTGAGGTTGCACGACCCAGGCGGCCAGATCCGGCAGTCCGATAGCTGGACTTCAAAAAAGAAAATATAATTTTTTTTTTGTTTTTTTAATTTAATAAAAGTCATTTACAAATGCAAATTTTACCAAATGGTATTTTGGCCAAAGTTGTATCTCAATGCAAATTTTACCAAATGATATTTGCATTTTGGAAAACCCCCTTCACCCAAAGTTATTTGCATTTTGGCAAATGCATTCCTCAAAAGCCGAACCAAACGGGCCATCTGAAACTTGTTTGCTTATGGTTTGATGCTTGATATTGCAGTCATTGGACTGACACTTCTCTTGAAGTATGTAGTTTTAGATTATTTTCTATAATTTTTGGGAAACTCGAAAATTATTTTTGATTCTTGGATAGAAGGATCTGCTGCTCTATTTGGCCATACTGGCATCTATAACAAGATAGAATGATGTGTTTCTGGATGTGATAGATAATAGCCTGAAGATATATGAGACAGGTGTTGAATTAGGCAAACCTCAAGTGATATATTTGAGAGAGAATATCAGCACTAGCTCGTCTATTTTGCTGAGTATTCTTAAGTGGGAAATGTTTTCTTTGTCTCTGCTCTAGGAAAAACATTCATTGGTTTTCTCTGCTTTTGGCACGATCCTTGTTTTCTTTGATTTTTTTAGTTGATTATTTACTGATCCCGGCTCTTCAATTTTTTCAGCTTAGCACAGATTGGTTTCTACCAGTTGAGGCTTCTCTCAAGCGTACAGTTATTCAGAAATTGATTTATGAACTCCTTGATTTTCAGCCCCATAATGCTTCTTCAGCAGACTGTACTGAAGAAAATCAGTCCTCTAGAATTCTAGATGCTAGGAATGGAAACAAATGTGTAGACTTTACAGAGAAACATAGTCCTGTGGCAGCTCGCGATTCGGTCTCCCAAGTTGACAAGGGTATTGAAATCAGTTTGTTATCTGATCCTTCAATGAGGAATTCTCAATGCCTCAATGAGTCAGGCCTGGTCCTGAGGGAGCTTTTTGAACCAGGAGCTGCTCCTGGTTCATTTCTTGGAAGGTGTCTTTCTTTTGACCAGCCAGCGTATTATCTTAATGGTTCTCTATCAGCAGTAGAGGTAATAAACTCCCCTCACAATTAGAATCTCTTTTCAGGTTTGAGATTCTTATTAAAGTGTACTGCTTTCAAAAATCTTTTGAAGAGTAGATGGCTAAATGCTTTATAGATTGCTTTGGAAAGGTCATCAAAATGATAGCCAACTTTCTTTCTGAGGAACCGCTAATATCAACCTGTTTCGCAGCATTCTAGGTATCAGCTTAGACAGCATTCATGACTATAGAAGTTCCCCATAAATTACTATGGTTGCTGGAATTTTTTTGTGGAAATTGACAATCTTCCTCATTCTATTGCAGAAGATCTAAAAATTCCCTTATTATAACTTTATATGTAATCAAGCCAAGTCGGGTTGAGACAATTGATGTTGGAACTCTATTATTCAAGTCTCAATCGACTTCATCACTTGACTTTGGCTTGGTTGAGCTTCTTCTTTTCAAGATTTAGATTAAGTTGATAAAATTTGTTGAGCTTGATTCAGTTCAATTCTGATGATAAAAATCTAGTTTAAGCTCCCGTTAATGCTCTGGAAATATAATACAACAACACTGACAAATTATTCCTTATCCCACTAAGATGGGTTGATTACATGAATATTAGACAATAAGTTGAAGAACAACACGGCATTTATGTACTGCATACAAAAAATCAACTGCTCAAATAGGCTTGGAAAGCTGCTTGAGTCAAGTAGTGTTGAGCCAGGGGTAGAGTAATCAAAATATAAGCTACTCGAGATTGACAAACATCTTGCCAAACTCAAAGTAGTTTGCAGTCGTGGTCAGTTACCCCTAGCTATACATGTGACAAAGTCTATCTCTCCACTCCATTCTCATCTGTGGTGACGCTACCAATCTGCTTTCTTCTCTATCACCTTGTTATGGAAAGGTGGATGGACACCTGTATATCTCTATTCTTGTTTTAAGTGATTGTCACTGACTTCTGTGCTTTTGTTATTTTCAGCAAGCAGATGCAGAGATCAGTACCCAATTTGCTTATGCACCTTATGCACCTTCAGGAGATTCAGATTTTGGAGAGATTAACAGAGTCTCGCATGAAGCCACCAGGGTTTCTTGTTCATCTGAGGGTATCAGAACTGAGAACTTATGGAGACCAGGAATATCGGCACAAGAAGAGCATGAATGTCATGATGACTCAGAAAGAACCATGTACACTTTAGATGATTCACAGGATATGGATATTCTTGAAAGCAATGATAACAATCTGGCCAAAAATGATGCAAGTCTGAGTCAAGAACTCAAAGCAGAAGATCTGCAATCTCTTCCCATGGAAAAATTGGGGCTTTGTGCAGATGGCCTTGGCTCTTCTGGGGACGTTCCAGAGGATGTAATTGTGGATTCCCAGAACCTTGACACGGTGAATGATAATGGCGACGAGCGTGTGAATTTCGCTTTGCAGGACAACTTAGTCATGTCGTTGCATCACAATTCTGGGACAACCAATGCCATGTTGCATGGGGAAAGCGAAGCTGAGCTCGACCAGGATCCTCAAGATACCAAAGTTGCTGATATAGTGGATAACATGATAGCTTCTGATGATGTGGTGAAGACCCAAAGCAGGCAGGTGGAAGACGTAGATGGGCAGCCAAATGCTAAGAGGCTGCGGCTCACACCTCCATCTGAAGGCGGGGAACTCAGTGGAGACATCTCCGAGGATCTTCATTTGTGAAACAAGAGTGAAGAAATTGCGGAATGGATGTGTCCCTCACGTGTTACTCTTCAAATATTTTTATGTTTAGAATTTGGCTAGGAAAGTGCTGATTTGCCATGCTGTTAATATTCCGATGGCTCAATAGGTCAATTGTGCTTTAGTCCAAGAATGACAAAACCGAAAATGCTGATGATGCATTTTTTTGTATTTGCTGTACAGAGCTGGTTATGGTTCACTCCCATATGCTTTTTCTTAAGAAAAGCTCTGACACGGGCTCGGTTCTGAACAAAAAACAAAAATGATTGCCACTTTGCGTGGAAAAGCTAATGTGATATGCATTGACTTTTCCGTTTACTCTACATTTTCTATATTATTTGAAACAAGAAGAAAGAAATTCGAGGGCTTCAACTTTGACTCCATGATTTGTTAGTTCTAGTGATTTCTGCAGAAGGAAGGTGGATTTGCTGGTAGCCTGTTTGAGATGGGGGTGATTGGTTCTAGGTGGACTCGTTTCAGGTTCTGTGGAAATCAATCTTGTGACTTCCAAAGATTGGAATTGGGAATGGACCGGCCGATTATGGAACTGTCGGGTACAGATTGGTTTTTGGGTTCCATCCAAGACTCGGTCCATTTTTATGTATAAATCTAAATTTATTAAATAAAATATATAGTTATATCATTACGTCATCAAGATGCACCTCAATGAAGTAGTTGCGTGGCTAGTTGATTCTTGTTATACGTATAAAGTAGGCTTTGGAATCTTTAGGGCTTATTTTGTTGTTGAATACTAACGTATATATTGTTATAAAATACATTAATATTCTTTATATTCATCTTATTTAATGTACTTATTATGGTACATTTGTATCTAAGTACATCTTTCTATTCAATGAATATTCATTTCTTTATCCAATATATGTACATTAATAATAAATGCATCATTGTTTTATTATAAAGATGAGCTTAGTTTTTATCATAGTAGAAAGATAGTGAAAAATAAAATTTTATCCTCTAGCTTTCTTTACTATTTTTGGTATTTATTTGCTTTCTACTTAATCTCTCTATTATATATTTGCAACACAATATTTTACAACATGTTATCAACACGAAAATCTACTAATTGAGTAAATAATTTTTGCAAGATAAGTGTTTTATTTACTTTCATTAATCAATTTACACTTCCTCTTCTTCTATCAATTCTTCATTTTTCTTTTTCTTAGCTTGAAATCAATTTCAATTTTAAAAGTATCCTTTTGCTTATGAAGTGGCAGTGGATATTTGGAAATCATTTTAATTAATTTAAGGATTTATTTTTGCAAGAATTATGGCATATATTGAAAAGCCCAAATTTCACATCTTGAAAGTGAGTTGAAAGAATTATCTATCTTGATGCCTTGACATGGAAACGCACCTCCAAGGACAAAGTCTCACTAATGCAATTACAGAAGATGGAATCTTAAATGTAAAAGATAAAGCAAATGTAATGATTTTTATTCATTGTCATATGCATGAAAGCCTACAGACTAAATATTTATTCATTTAAGATCCTCAAACCCTGTGGAAGAGGTTGAAGGATAGGAATAATCATACCAAGATACCAAGACTGTTATCCCCCCTTAAGTACAATATGACTGGCAAAATCTTAGACTGTAAGATTTTAAATCGGTGTTTGACTATAACTCTACTTTATTTGGTATTGTTTCTCGACTTGAGTTATGCGGTATCAAACTCACTGATGCAATACTGTAAGAGAAAACATTTTCCACCTTCCATATTTCGAATATTTTATTACAACGGTAATACCGATAGCGTCAATTTGTCACATATTCTGAATATAATTCTGTGCTTCTTACTGCTGAGCAAACTAATGAATTGTTGCTCAAAAATCATGATCTTAGATTTGCCAGCTCAAAAGCTTTACTTGAAGCACATGCTTACTCTGAAAAAATACTGGTCATTTTAAGGGTTATAAGTGCAGGCAATAACATAGTCCTAGACCACCGCCTGCGGTGGCTCAGTTGAATAAGCGCTCCCATGATGTCTACAATAACATAATCCTAGAAGGGATAGTAAAAAATTTAACTATCCTTAGAAATCTAATTTTGGCCCGAATCATGACAAAAAAAAAAGCCAAAGAAGGTGACTTGCCATTGATATGACATGATTGGGCACTAGTCACGTACTTGTCATACACTAAAGCACTTTGTTGATCTATATCAAGCATTTTTAGAAAATACGGGCAAGCGTGGTGAATATCTTATGCCGTTGAAATTAATCCTACTACCAACGTCAATTTTTAGTAATTAGTATATGACATTGGTATATGGTGAGTTCACAAGATACAAGATTGATTAACCCAAGCAGTGGCTATATGGGGGAGATATTATAACTATACATTGCACCATTTTTTCTTTCTCTTCAATTTTTTCCCACAAGGTTGTTCAGGCTTAAAGTTTTTAATAAGACAATTAATACATCCATAAAAGGGAGAGATATAAAATTTGTGCCATGTACTCTTTTTCCCGTTTGTCCGGTTTTTGTTCCACTAGGTTTTTTCCTAGTTTAAGGTTTTTAATGAGGCAGTGTCATTCAATACACACTCACAATATAATGAAAACAATGAATATTCAAGAGGGAGTGTTATGAAATACATAAATAAATATTTATTATATTTATCTTATCTAATGTACTTATTATGGTACATTTGTATAATATATTCTAAGTATATCTCCATATTCAATGAAAGTTCATCTCCCTATCCAATATATGTATTATTCAATACATTGACAATAATAATAAGTGCATCCTTATTTTATTATAAATAGGAGTTTAGTTTTTTTTTTTTTTTTTTGATACCCAAGGAACCCCGTATAGCCGGTAGCCGGCGGGTAAATCCTAGAATGACATTAGCGGAGGACCCACCACCCCGGCGCCACACTTAAGACACCAAATGCCTCCACTGGATTTCGAACCCCTCACCTTTGGGGAAGCATCAACAGAGTTCTTATTCAGCAAAGCCACCACGGCCGGTGGTAATAGGAGCTTAGTTTTTGTCATAGTAGAAAGATAGTGAAAAATAAAATATTTTCTTTTGGTTTTCTCTACTATTTTTGGTATTTATCTAGTTTTTTTACTTAATCTCTCTATTCTCTCTATTTTATATTTGCAATACAATATTTTACAACAGTAAATTTTACTAAATAAAACAATTTACTTTTCCCTATCACATAGTTGCAGAGCGGGGTTCTTAACCCTAATCGACAAAGCAACCACTCGCCGTTGTCAATCACTCATCACCATTGACCATTCGCCAAAATAGCTTGTTGCCACCGCTGCCACGGTTCGACTTTGCTAGCCCATTTCTCTCTCTCTCTCATCCTCTTGTGCGAGTCACATGCTTCTATTCGCTTGACTTTGTTGCCCGAGTTGTGCATCCTCACCATTACTATGATTGGAGGTCCTCTTGCGGCTTAATGACTATCCTACTCCTATAATCATGAAATTATATGATAAACTTGCTTCAACTGGATATTGAAAGTTCTCATGCCCTCATAGATCTATCTGATCCGCTGGCTAGGTGCGGATTTTTTTTTTATTTTCTTCAGCCTTTAGCTTGTGAGTTTTCAACCAATCTAGTTATGGTCTCTTGATTGGTGGGGTTTTTGCATTGTGTGGACTCTATTATGTGGTGATATATTTTTTATTGTGTTGAATTATTGATTTGTTGAGATTGAGTTGCTGAAGAACAATATTGTGAGAATTTCCCTATTTTTTTTAAGAGAATGGGTGATTCTTCAAAGAGTTAAACTTAGGATAATCCTGAAAAAAGTAGTAATGTGATAGCTAAGGTGATTTCCTCTTCATCTAATTGAATTACCGATAAGAGGCTTGAGGGTTGTGCTAACTTTCATCAATAGAAAAAATTTGTGAAGCTTAGTTTGATAGGTAGGAATCGGTATAGACATTGGATAGAGTCTAAACCTAGAGATCATGTAACTTGGGATGTTCTTGACGCACATATCCTCGGTTAGATGCTAAACTACATGGAGAGTTATATGGTTGAACTAGTAACTCATATTGACACAGTTAGAGAACTGTGGAAGTATTTGAATATATTATACTCTGGCCAAAATAACTTGTCACGGATTTATGAGTGATCGGGAGCGATGTTCTATTATGTAGTACTTTGCTGATTTTAAGATGATGTATGAGAAGTTGAACGTTGTTCTCCCCACTTCAGCCAATATTCAGCAAATGCAACTTCAGAGAGAACAATTGGTTGTAATGGAATTCCTAAGGGGTCTTGGTCTTGAATTTGAAACTGTTAGGTCCTAGATTTGTGGAGAATAGACTATTGCATCACTCACAGGTACATTTGCTCGAGTTCTTTGAGTATCTCGTGAGTCTTCTCCAAACACCACATCTATAGTAGATAATTCAACTCGTGTCCTCTCGAATTAGTAGTGGTAATAGAAATAATAGGGGAACCTATGGAGGATAGTGGACATGGTGGCCAAGGGGAAGGGTAAGGCACAAGAACAAGGAAAGGCCAAGGATAATAGCATCTTTATGGACAATCCCACATGTCTATGATAGCTGAGGGACCACATGGACTTGCCATTACTATAGCAAACCTAGTCATATTCAGAAATTTTGATACAAGTCACATGTGAGACCATGGCAGCAAATACTGTATCTAGTATTAACTTTTCTCCATAGTCTGTTTGATGAGGAATTTGCTTGATACAACTAATTTCAGATTTCATAACCTACTTCTTTCATTGCTGGTATAGATAGGTTATGCTACCGCATGCTTTTTAGCTACTTCTCATCCTTTGATCATTGCTTCAGGGGCTTTTGATCACATTTAAGGTCTTTTGAGTATATTTTCATGTCTTACTCCATCTTCATCCGCAGTTAACCTAGCCAATGGATCATCTACACATGTTAAGGGGTTGGCACAGTTCATCCAACTCCTTCATTGCCATTGTTCATAGTACTTTATCTTCCACAATTTCCGTTTAACCTCATGTTTGTTAGTAAATTAACCAAAAACTTTCAATGTTCAGTAATATTCTACTTTAATTCTTGTATTTTCTAGGATATGGCCAAGAAGAGTATGATTAGTAGAAGATGTAAGGTAGAGGGTTGTGTGTGCTTGAAGACACTCCTTTTATTGCATGCCCTAGTGTTGCATCTACATCCGATCCATATTTGTATTGGTCATTCTTCTCTACATAGTTTTCAAAAGTTAGATTATAGTTTTCAGTCCCTTTCTAGTTTGAAGTGTGAGTTGTGTCAATTTGGCAAATTACATCGTACTAGTTACCCACCTCAAGTCATTAAACAAGTGGCGTCTCCCCTTTTATCACTTCATTTAGATATTTAGGATCCATGTCATGTGGTTTTCAATTTGGGCTTAAGATATTTTGTTGCTTTTGTTGATAACTACTCCAAAGTCACTTAGTTGTATTGAATGAAAAATCGTTCAGAATTATTTTCTATATTTCTTGCATTTATATCTAAAGCCCATACTTAGTTTAGTGTGTATGTTAAAGTTTTTTGAGTTTTGATAATGCTAACGAGTGCTTTTCTGCACCTTTTTTTGATTATATGACTCAACATAAGATGATCCATGAATCTTCCTATTCTAATACACCACAAAAAAATGGTGTTACTAAAAGGAAGAATAAACATTTATTGGAAGTTACTAGATCCATATTGTTTGAGATGAAGGTCCCCAAAACCTTTTGGTTTAATGTTGACTACATGCTATCTTATTAATTGCATGCCTACTTTTGTTTTGCGACTCGGTGTGCCATTTTCTATTTTGTTTCCAAATGAGTTATCATTTGTCTTGCCGCCATGTATTTTTAGTTGTCTATTTTATTCGTGATTATTGACCTGGAATATCAAAAAATTGATCCTAAGACCATCAAGTGTGTGTTTCTAAGTTATTCCCATGCTAAAAAAAGAGATAGTGCTATTATTCTCCATTACTAAAAAGATTTTTATAATGGTTGATGTTTCGTGTTTTGAATCCACTCCTTATCATTGTGTTCTAATTACCGTGTCTGAATTAGATGAAGACTTATATGTGACCACCATTCAGTCAACTACTTGAGTTGATTCATCAATATTTACATAGAAATCACCTTTTCTCAAGATTTATACTCGACGTTCTCAAGTAGCTATTGCTCCCCCACTTCCTCTCGTCACCATTACGTTATCTTCCTTTCCAGATCCGTTATTAGCCAACCCTCTTCTTATATTTGATCTTGATCCCCCTTGTATTCATTGCAAAGGGTACACATGCTTGTACACAATAATATATTGCAAATTTTATCTCATATTCTTCTATGTCTCTTTATTTTAGATCCTTTTTATCTACTGTTGAACAATCTCTTGTCCCCAAGTCTGTACCTAAGGCATTGTAAAGCTCTAGTTAGAGGACAACAATGGAAGAAGAATGAAGGGCCCTATCGGTTAATTGAACTTAAGACTTGGTACCTTTTCCTTTGGGCAAAATTGTTATTAGTTATTGATGGATATATGTTATGAAAGTCAATCCTAACGGTTCTCTTGCTCCTTAAAAAGCAAGACTTGATGCAAAAGGACATGTTTAGGTGTTTGGGGTTAACTATATTGACACTTTTTCTCCGATTGCCAAATTTACTTCTGTTGATATTATGATCTCTCTTGCTTCGTCATATAAATGACTACTATTTCAACTTGATGTCAAGAATGCTTTCTTGCATGGTACCCTTCATCAAGAAGTTTACATGAAACAACCTCAAGACTTTATTACCTAGGGGGAGTCTAGCGAACTAGTCTGCAAATTAAAAAAGTCTTTAGATGGCTTGAAGCAATCCTCACGAGTGTGATTTGGAAGATTTTCTAAGGCTGTACTTTCTTTTAAGCTGTCTAGATGTGGTGATTCACTCTCTCTTTTATAAACAGTCAAGGGGAGGCAAACTGTTTTTTATTATGAATGTTAATGATATTATCATAATGGGAAATGACTCGGTTGGTATAGCTAAAGATCTATCTATAGCTAAAGATCTATCTTTGGCAATAGTTTCAAACTAAAAACTTAGGAAAGTTGAAGTATTTTCTAGGAATTGATGCGGCATAGTCATAGGAAGGTATTGTTCAGTCATAGAGAAAATATGTCATGGATTTACTTACTAAGATATGTATATTGAGATAAAAGCCTCTTGATTTACCCATGGAACAAGGGGATAAACCGGTAATAGAGGGAGGAGAGATTATTGATAATCCCGGGAGATTTAGAATATTGATAGGTAAGTTGAATTATATCACCGCTACTCAATCAAACATTGCTTTTCAATTAGTGTGGTAAGCCAATTTTGGTCTTCCCTTTGTACATCTCAACAAGGTGCGGTCATTCAAATATTGATGTGCTTCAAGAAGACTTCTGGTCATAGCAAAGTTGAAGGATTCTCTAATACCGATTGGGCAAGATCTCTAGATGGTAAGAGATCAACCACCGCCTATTATATCTTGGTTGGAGTAAATCTAGTATTTTAGAAGAGAAGGAAACATAGTGTTATTGCCCACTCTAGTATTGACTCAGGCTATGGAGTTATGGCTCAATGGACATGTGAATTAATGTAGATTCAATAGCTATTGATTGAATTAGGCTTTTAAACTTTACTCCCATGACTTTATGGAGTGATAATAAAGCTGTAGCATATTTCCAGCCTTATGTTTCATAAGAGAACAAAACACATTAAAATTGACTGTCATTCAATTCGAGGAAAGTTGTAGTATGGAGTGATCTTTTCCGGTCACATTTGAACATGTGACCAACTTGCAAACATTTTTTCTAAATTTCTAGGTAATGGGAGAATAGAATATATTTGTTACAAGTTGGGCGTGAATAATACTTCTGCTTACCTTAATGAGGAGTGTTAGAAGTAGAATGGGTAAATTAGGGTGCGCATGACAAAATTTCTGTTCCAAAAATTGATTTCTGGCCAAAAATTGATTTCTCAATTTCTATTCCCCGGACAAGTTTCTGAGCAAAGAAACTCGTTTGATAACGACTCAAAATTTCTATTTCTAATAAAAATCCGTTTGATAACAATAAAATTTCTATTTCTAGGAATAGAAATTGATTAGATAACAACATAGGAAATCCTCAAATACAAAATAATAGTCGAAATAATACTAAAACAACATAGGAAATCCTCAAATACAAAATAATAGTCAAAATAATAAAAGCTGAAAATACAATTTCATGGAATTTCCTATTACATGTGCTTACGTTTCCTATTACGTAATATTTTCTTTCGAAAAATAAACAACATGGCAAAAAAAAATCAATTGAAATTCGATTGTAGTGAATATGTCGTTATGTTTTTGCCGAAATTGATTTCACATTAATCAAATAAGTCTAATGATAGCCATGATTATAATAGTATAATCTCCTAAAAAAATCCTAACTTCAAGTCTAATTCCAATTTCTTTCCAAATTTTGTTAAAAAAATCCTCACCATGTTCAAAAATCGTCACCAGTTTTTCAAAATTATCAACACCAGGATTATTTAAAAATTTATTATCAAAATCTGTATTTTCATCAACACTCTTACAAGAACAACATATTCCTTATTAGATCTCTTTTTACCCGCATCTTGATAAGTGAGGACACTATATAAAAGAAAAATCGGATGAAACCCTAATGATTTGACCCATTTTTACCGCCTCAATATGAAGTTTATGATTAAAAAAATAGTTAGCCAGATAGAGCAGTTGTCTGGCATACTACGGAAGAGTAGGTGAAGAAAGACTCGTTAGATATGAATATGGCAAGTTGACTATTACCATGTTTGAAATCTCTTGCGTGCAACAAATGAAGCCTTGTTCATTCAATTCCCACCATCTGGCCCAATGGTTAAGATTTTCAATCAATATTGATTGAAATGATTATATTAAAAAATCATTAAAATACTTTGGACTAAATTAACTAAATTGAAAAGTTGAGAAAAAAATTTTCTATTTCTATTTCGAAACCGAGAAGTTAAAAATTTCAGCTTTCTAATTTCTTCGATTTCTCTATTTCGGAATAGAAATCTGTTTCGAAATAGAGAAATCAAATCAAGCGTTAACGGTTTGCTTTCCAAACCTGTTCCTAACAAAGAAACAGAGAAATCGAGAAACGTAAATTTTATCATGCGCGCCTTAGTGTTTAGGACCTATAGGGCTATTTTTGTTGTTGATTACTAATGGATATATCGAACCTTACTTAATAATACAATTTACTTTTCCCTTTCACAATACTATTGAAAGTCAAGGTTCATATTTGATGGTGTAAAAGTACTTTTCCTCCTTTCCAAAAGTGGCTTCAAAATCGGTTCAAAGTCCGTCCAATCCGCAAACCGTCTTGGTTGGACACAATTCTCCATTATAAACGGTGATTCGATCTGGATGCTGGGAACCAATCATTTTTAGTTGATTGTCCCTAAAAACTTAAAATCAAATTGATCATGCTTGATTCAATTGGTCCCCGCATTGAACAAATTCGATTTCCACTAATATAAGCCCATTGTTATGAAATTGAATTTTGATGATAATATTGAGCGTGGGTTCATAAAGCCAAATCCTACATTATTAATTGCACTATTTGGTATCTTATGAATCTTTAAAAATTTTGAAAATAAAAAAAAAAGATTCAAAAATAATATTAACATTTCATCATTGACAACCGACAATCCTCAATCTGATTTAAGTCGAGATTGTACCCTCCCCTGCATCTGGGCCAATAAGCTCGTGCCAAGGGTCACCAAGGCCTCACCCAAAGCCAATGATAGTCGCCCGGCTTCGGGAAGGCCTGGTTGACCTCCGCCAAACCTTCTTGGCAACTATGGCGACGGCCACCAACAGGAGGGCTTAGTAAGTTTGTAGTTTTTTTAATTAATTTTTAGATTTTTATTTTTAATATTTATTCAATTATATTTTCATAATAAGTTTTAGGGGTTTCAGTACGTATATTCCACGTAAGAATTATCGTAACAAGAAAAGGAGAATATATTATATATTCCTCATAGCACGTGCGGAGCGCGTGTCATCTTCTTCCTCCTCTGATCCTTTTCGTTTGCCCCCGTGTCCATCGGCGACGGCGACAGCAAAACCGCCATTAGCACATCTCTCTTCCTTCTCTCTCTCTCTCTCTCTCGAAACTTCAAAGATCGCCGCCGACGCTTTTGGAGCGACATTCTCTTCCTCGATCTGAGGGATCTCCGGAAAACCCTTCCTTTGCCGCAACGGTCCGAGGAGCTTCCCGCCCCGCCGGAGAACTTTCCCTCGCGGTTTGGGACGGCGGGTTCGACATGAGGCTCGGCCAGAGTCAGGGCCACCTGAATCAGTCCCAGAAGACGGCGCTCGCTGGACTCGTCGCGGTCCTGCTTCCGGTCTTCTTCCCCGACCTGTTCAAGCCGCTGGGGCGGGCTTCGCCTTCCATGTTCTCCGTAGGTTTCGCTTTTCCGTTAAGTCCCTCTCGCTAGGATCTTTGGCTGTCGCTTGGCGTGATTTGATGAGGATTTGCGTTTTCGGGGATCATTGTGTTGGTTTTCAAGTCACTGCCTCACCGGTTCAGTGATCGTCAGTGATTACCAAGTCACGGACTGTTCTCTGCTAATTCCTATTGAACGTGCGGGGAACATGCCGTGTAGTTTTCGTATGCGTCTCTGGAGAAGTATATCGGATCGGTAGTACGAAAAGGAAGTCCTTTAAGATTTATCGACGCTATTTTTCATAGTTAATGTCTTCATTATCCGTTTTTAAGTGTTGCACATATAAATTTTATGTATATTTTTATAAAAAAAAAAATTCTGCTAACCCAACTTTTACAAAGTGCTATGTGTATATATATGTAGTAATTGAAGGAACTGTTGCATGCAGGAATGGAATGCTCCAAAACCCAGACATTTGCCTCTGCTAAAGGCTGCCATACAGCGGCAAATTGTGAGTTAGCGACATTCTTAACATAATTGTTGAAAGGGAAATAATATTTGTCTGTCATTTGATCTTTCTTTTCCTTTTTTTGGTTTTTCCTATTTTAGCCCTTCAGACAACAGATGGATCTATGGTCTCCGTTGCCTGATCAAGGATGGAAGCCCTGTATTCGGTCTGCAGATGATACACGTGAGTGCTAGAAGCCACAGCTCCAGAGTCCTTTGTCTAGCATTGTGTTCTTTTCTAATTTTACCTTGTCTGCTTCCTTTATTACATAAGTTATTCTTGGTTGGTTTTAAATATTAAAGGATGTCCTTCTGATATAATATTCTTGACAGCGCTGCCTGGGAAATCTATGGGCTACATCCAGGTTTTTCTTGATGGAGGCTTGAACCAGCAGAGGATGGGGGTAGGTTCTTTTGTGTTGTTTGATGCATATGCTTTTTGTAAAATTAGTGGCAAGGATATGCATGTGTGATCGGTGTTGTTCTATTCCTGTGTGACGCTGATTTCACCTCATCAATGACATTGTTTGCCCCTTACTCTTTTGTTCCACCTTAAAGATCTGTGATGCAGTTGCCGTTGCTAAAATCTTGAATGCCACGCTGGTGATTCCACATCTTGAAGTTAATCCTGTGTGGCAAGATGCAAGGTACTTGCTGATCTAATCTGGCCTGAACTATTTCCTCTGGTCTTGCATATGAATGGAGGGATGATTGATTTGTGTTTCATTTCTGAAGTTCATTTTCAGACATATTTGATGTGGATCACTTCATCAGTGCATTAGAAGGTGACATTTCTATAGTGAAAGAGCTTCCTAGCGAATATTCCTGGAGCACAAGGGAATATTATGCTACAGGGATTCGAGATACCAGAATTAAGATGGCACCTGTTCATTCTTCAGCAAACTGGTATCTGGAAAATGTATTGCCTATTCTGCAAAGGTCAGTGTGTCAGATTTCCTGGATTGGAATGGATGTCTCAACGTCTTATCCTCTCTTATAATGCATTTATTCATTGATAAAACACTTAAATGATTCTATAATCTTAAGAATTCTGGGGTTCTGCTCCTTTTCATTGAAATCCCTTCTTCCTGATTGCTTCTTGTTTTGTAATCATTCAACTGGAGCATGTAGTTCTTTACTTTGCTGATGGCAGTCACCTACAATAATATTCTTGCTAATGCCATCCTCATGTTTAATATATTTAGATACTTTGATCACTGTAGAAGAATGTGAGTTTTTAACTTGGGAGGCATTTATTGGATCTGTAAGGCGATATTACTAAATGATAAGATCAAATTAGGTAAAAGGAAAATTTGGAACTTAGTTTGGCATTATACTGTTGGACATTAGGTAATGCCTGCAGAATGTACAGTTCATTGCATTGTACCTTCATATGTCAGAATATCAACTCAAAAAAAAAAAAAAAAAAAAAAAAAAGCTCGAAAACCTTTTGCAGGGAATTCAGTGCTTCTTGTTGGCTTAACTTGCATTAAAGTTGGAAGCTCCATAAACATCCATTGAATGTGAAGAAATTTGAGCCCTCATATCTCAATTAAATTCATGTAGTTGGATTTCTTTAGGATCTACTGCATTTGGAAAATAGCCATTTACAGAGGGAAAGAGAAAATATTAATGCAACAATAAACGGAGCAAGGAAAGTGAGAAACATGATGAGGTGTACAGAGAAAACAGTTTTGCTGATTTGAAAAGAACAGATGGGAACCTAGATTGAAATGCTTTAAGTGAAATCAATTCACCAAATCTCAGATCTTGCCATTAAAGAGCAGCAAGTTCCAGCACTTCCATATGTGGAATCTCCTAAGTTAATTTTCTCTGTAAGTAGTCCACACCAGATCACATCCAGGTTACTTGACTGCAACTCAATAGCAACTGCTAATCTTTTTGGAATACCCTTTCTTGTGTGAGAAAGGGATCCTTGGTGCAACAATGAAATGGTCACCGTGTGACCTGGAGGTCATGGGTTCTAGTTGTGGAAACAGCCTCTTGCAAAAATTGCAAGGTAAGGTTGCATACCTTAGACCCGATGTGGTCCTACCCTTTCCAGGGGACCCTGCACATAAGGGGAGCTTTGTGGAACAGGCTGCCCTTTTCAACCAATTTTATTTGTGACTGAAGTGGACAACTCATGCTCCTTGCTGCAAACCCAAATTGATAATGCTGCCTGTGGGTGACCATCATTTTTAGTTAAAAAATTTGAGTTTTTCCTTGCCATTTAAAGATAGCTGGAACTTTTGCATCCATGCTGAATAATCAGTCATTGGAAATATATTAGACAAAAGAATAGCAACATGAGACAGTTTTCATTGTGCAGATTTGGAATTGCTGCTATTTCCCCGTTCTCTCACCGTTTAACCTTTAACAATCTCCCACCAAACATCCAGCGCTTGCGATGTAAAGTCAACTTTGAAGCACTAGCTTTTGTTCCTCATGTCAGAGAATTGGGTGAGACCCTTGTAAGTCACCTTCGTTACCCTGTTACAGAAAGTCAAGCAATGGGGAACTTATTTGTGAAAGACAGAAGAGAGGAGATGAGAAATCAGGGGTCAGGAAAGTTTGTTGTGTTACATCTGCGTTTTGATAAGGTATGATACTTCCTTAGAGAGATGACAAGCGTGATTTTCTTTTTTATTTTTGGGAAAATACCAGAAGCATGTCTGACTTTTTACCCAATGACCAAAAAAATATCTCTACTTTCAAATTAAGAACTTTGCTACCTCAACTAAACAAATGCATGCATTTTTTTACCATGTAATTTCACTTTCCAAAAATGCCCTCCCTGTGATCTCACATCTACACACATCTAAACACTAATCAACAAAGCACAAACCCTAGCGTCCTTCTCAGCCACGACAGCCCTGCCGACCACTGCCATGTTCTCTGGCTAGTCACCCTGCCCCCTCCAGTGCCATAGTCTTTGGCTAGTCACCCTGTCCCCTCCGCCGCCACCTCAAAGCCACCAAACCCAGATTCATCTCCATCATTCCGTTTTCCAGGATTGTCTCTCTGTCTCAAGGATGAGTCACCACCATGCCTGGGGGGCCTTGATCTGAGGTCGCCTATGGCGTCGCAACCTCGTATGAAAAATGGGGGAGAAGAGTATGACCTATAAAAATAGTGACATGCAGCACAAATAAGGAGATGCGACTCCCCATTACTTTCGCTGCATCCTATTACCATAGTTTTCCACAATTTCCAAATAATTTTGCTTTAAACAATTAAGAATTTGAATGAATGGGAATTTTGGATATTGAAAATACATAAAGAAAAAAACCAAATCACAAAATTAAATGAATTATTGAAGAATACAAACATAACATGTGACAGTAATGTCTTTTCACAAGTTATCTTCTCGACACATGGAACCCCCTTTTAGTGTATGTTAACATATAGAAAGACGTGAGACTGTGTGATGTCTACGAAAAATGACCCAGTGATCTGATCAATTGAACTCGCTTAGATGCCAGATCAGTTCTTCCTTGGTTCGGTTTTAACTATTCTGATTGAAGGCTGTGCCTTTGGCTTGGTTTGAATTCATGATTTCATTTGCAGGACATGGCAGCTCATTCAGCATGCGATTTTGGTGGGGGTAAAGCTGAAAGAATGGCCCTTGCCAAGTACCGTCAGGTAATATGGCAGGGAAGGGTGGTGAACTCCCAATTTACCAATGAAGAACTAAGGAGTCAGGGTCGTTGTCCTTTGACACCCGAACAGATTGGGTTGCTGCTTGCAGCTTTAGGTTTCAGCAACAGTACTCGACTTTATCTTGCTTCTCATAAGGTAACTTTTGGTCATTATCTACAAGACATGTAGGTGCTTATTAAACCATTTTAAGCCAAGAATTGATAGAGTTCCATAGGCATTATTACGACGAAAACTTGTCTGTTTTGGAGTTGAGATGCAAACTAGCAATAAATTTTCAGGTGTATGGAGGAGAATCAAGGATTTCAACTTTACGCAAACTGTTTCCACTAATGGAAGACAAGAAAAGTCTCTCCTCTGCAGAAGAACGAGCCAAGGTCAAAGGCAAGGCTTCTTTACTGGCTGCAGTTGATTACTATGTAAGCATGCAGAGCGACGTCTTCATCTCTGCTTCTCCAGGAAATATGCACAATGCTGTGGTAAGAACCTGACAACCAATGTCTTGTCTCCTTGAGTACCTGCAGTTTATTGAACTTATATCGACAGAATGCTGATAAGAAGTCTAGAATTTCCTGCGATAGGACCTTGGGCAAATTTTCTTCAACAAGCTCTAGTGCCTTCTAACTTTCTTTCAGTACAAAATCAGTTATTTAAGCGGTTACTTTTGATTGGCATCATCAGCTAGGACATCGAGCGTTTTTGAACTTGAAGACTATAAGGCCAAACATGGCGCTTCTGGGGCAGCTCTTTCTCAATAAAAGCATGGAATGGTCAGACTTCCAGCATGCTGTCATACAGGGACATAAAAATAGACAGGGACATATTCGATTGAGAAAGGAGAAGCAATCCATATATACATATCCCGCTCCCGATTGTATGTGCCAAGCTTAGAGGATCGAAGTAGAGATTCTTACGTAGCTCCTGGCATCTCTAATTCAAGAGCATGCTGCATCATGTGATAGTTAAACGCATCTGCTCGGTAGCATCTTTAAGTAGCTCATTAGCCTATGCCGCACGGAATTTTAATGTCGATCTCTTTCCCTTTCCTGGTTAGTCTTTTGTGGTTATACTTGTTGCCGTGGGTATTGTTTAAAATGATTCTCACAAGTAATGGGCTTGCCTCTCTCTCTCTCTCTCTCTCTCTCTCACACACACACACACACACACGCACACAAAAGCAGTTCACATTGAGGCTTTGAGAGGTTCGTGCATACAATCGGGGACGTGTTGAGAGACTAAATGGACATGATGGCACGGAGGGCGTGCAACGACATTAGTCCTGTTTTGACTTATAAAGAAACTTTTCCAATAATTTTCTTCCTGGGCCACAGATGGACAGGAAAAATCCTAATTTATGTATTAGCTCCCGACTAACTCACTGCGTGAAACAGAAAATGGCGTCAGATGAACGTCATAGCCGCTCTTCCAAATAAGGAAAGAGTAAGCTGACTTCGTATGCATTTATTGGTTGAATGTCAATAACAACTTGCTGCCGGTCGGTGATGTGGAAATAAATAAAAAATTAAAAATATAACCCTGTTTCTTTTTTTTCTCTCTCCTAGTCCCTTCCCATTACTCTGTCAGCGGCCATGGACCTCGGATTTCCAGATTTCCGCAAGCGCTGATGACTCCGCCAGAACCCACGGCTGAGCCACTTCATATGTCATCGCTGCGGGCTGGCAACCACGCCGCCCACAAGCACGTGGCTCACGGCCAGGCTCGTCCTTTGCTAGATCCAGAGCCATGCTGCTGCTTCTGCGATTGGCACGAGCAAGGCAAGCATAGGCAAGGCATAGACCGGATTATTCTCCTTTGGGGCCTGTACGTGCGAGGTCCTCACTGGACAGAGCAAAAAGAACAGATCTCCCTCTTTTTTTATTCTCCGAGCAGACATCGTGAGCAGGCCATACAAAGAAGTGTAGAGGATGCCTGGGAGGCAGACAGAGGAAATCTGAATTCATCTTCTCTGTTGTTTAAGCCGATTGCTGCGGTAATACGATGGGCGTAGCCGAGCAGAGAGGAGGATTCCAGCGCAACGACTAGCCCAGTACGGATCTGCAAATCTAAGCGCTCGCAGCCAAGGCTCTGTCATTGGCGTCATCCAAGCCTCTCCGTCATCACTCGCACCAATCTGGAAGTCTGAACGAATCTGACAAGTACGCCCTGAGCGTGGGCTGTGGATGGAGAGCTCACCTGTGGTCGTCGGTGACCGGATTGAGGAGATGACGGTGGCCATTAGGGGCTGTGAATGGAGGAGGTGGCGAAGACATAAATTCCAGCTAGATTTTCATTTTTTTTCATATTTTTCAATATCATCATTTCGTGTCAAGTTGCCATTGGATTTCAGTGAAAAAGCAAGTCACGTCAACCTATGTACGTCAGCCCACTACGAGACCTACTGTATCCTATACCTCATATGGGAACGTATATCCACTTGAAATTGCGAATTGGTATATCACACATTGTCAAGTTCAGATGTGCTAGATCAGAGCACAAATTCTTCATTCAATTGATTATTTACAAGCAGTTAATTTAAATTGGAAGTGTATCAGCATATGCAGCCTTAAAAAACACAGCTGCATGCACTTCTTTGCACCATTCCAATCAATCAACAGCATCATGTGAAAAATCGGCACTGACCAATTTCCTTTTTAGTGTCAACGAACATTTAGTTGGTGCTAGGAACTAGATGATACATGGCCATCTTTCTTCTCCTTCCCACCTGCAGGCAGCCCAGCACCATTCCTTTGGGCAGCCAATTCCTTCGTCTCAGAAGGAGCAGATGGCGTTGTTTCTTCTTCAATGGGCAGTGTCCGTTTCGATCCCTCCAGAGCCACTCCCAGAACAATATTCTCTTCCAAGGGAGGCCTCGCCATTGATGTTGATGCAATGGGCCTTTCTCCATCCTCCTTCATTATTGGTTTGGGAGCAAGATCTACCTTTCCACGTCCAATTTCTGTTGCAGCAACTGCAGAATCCTCTGAAGGTTCCCCTGTTGGATTTACGTCCTTTGCATTCGTTTTCAATACATCCTTCGAGGTTTCTAATGTTTTCTCCTTCTGTGGTTGCTGCACTTCAGTATTTATCTGGCTTTGAGGGTCAGAAGCTGATGTTGCTGAAACCTTGGTGCCAGAGTTTGAGGTTGCTGGTCCATTGACTTTATCATCTTTTCTTGAGTCAACTGTTGATGTGGATCCAACCTTTGAATCTTCTATCAAGTCAGAAGTTGAGTTCATTTCAGCCTTGGTATCTTTATCTTCACTGGCACGGGTCCCCTTGGTTGAGGCCTTACTTTTGTCATCGCCATTGATTTTATCAGAAGGTTCAATCAAAAGGAAGGGACGATTTGCTGCTGCTCTGGAACGAGTGAAGACCGCATCAGCAAAAGGCACATTTTCTAGGTCAGCTTCGCTGTATATTTTCTGAACTGTGCGGATGGGCGTAGCGAGTCGTGCACGATGATGACTGATAACCCTAAGAAGATCCAAGAGTATTGCTTCCTGTTTCATTGCAATTGCAACATGTTGAGCAGAGTTTCCATAACAAGAATTGATAACATAAATAACACACTTAAAATTCAATAATGAACATCTTCAGCTCACTGAGACATGAAAGCAGCTGGGTAACCCTCAAGAGGCATTTATAACCAATTTTCTTTATTGCATACACGTAGCCGAATATGCTATGTTTAAGAATTTAACTTAAATAAACAATGGTCCTTTGTCTTTGGCCAACAATATATATTGCATAATGTTCCCTCAGACTCAAAAAGAAGAAAAAAGCTTGGTTGTGAGAATCCTAACCCTACAGAAACTGATCGCGATATAGGCTAAAAAACCAAACGGAAGAGAAAAAACTGCAACTGCTATGGTTACAAATAGTACAACCTCAAGGAGGTACGGTTGGACACTTCTGTCATGCATAATTTGGAATAAAAGCCAATCAAAAGTCAAAAGCCACACTGGTACAGTTTTTTGCAACTTAAACCATTGCAGCCCAGGAAATGCAGGGATATGGGTCATGCTACAAGAAAGTGGCTGGTAGAATTAAGGAGTCTTTGGATTGCATGGACTGCACAACTTTTATAAGTTCCAATCATTGGCGCACGTAGAAAGTTCAACAGGATAGTTACCATTTTCTTTATTCCAACTTCCACAACATATTGCAAACGTAGAAAGTTCAACAGGATTGTTACTACTTTCTTGATTCCATATGGAAAAGGCTGACCGTTAGAAAGCCCTCCAAGACTGATATTGATGAACCTATTTCATGATAACCTAGTGTATGCTACACCTAAACGTGAATAAGCAACGAATGTACATTTCCCTGAATAAAACAAGCACTGGAAAAGAATAAAGACATGATGATAATCCAACATCTATATAAATCAACAAAAAGAACAGCAGTATCATGACAAATGTTGTCGAAAGTCATAATGGCATAGGCATGTATAGGTGTATATTTACCTTGACGCATAGGTACTCTTCAAAATGTGATGTTTTCACAAAGCAAGATATCAATATCTGCAGGCCCAGATAATTCAGATAAAAGGTTAAACAATATATACAAGAATAATCATGCCAAGATAATATAATAAAGAACAGCGATCCATCATGCCAAGACCTTTTTTACCAGAGTCCTTTGACTATGGAAGATAAATATAGTACAAGAGGTTGCATTAACTAAGAGAAGAATAATTACACTTATTACATTGAATATATCATATCCAAGTCTTTATTCACTATTGAGAGTAAAATAAAAAAAAGATAAGGTAGTGATCCATCCCTCCAAAACTATAGGAAAGAAAATATCTAAGAAAAGGTGCATTTAGGAAGAGAAGAATGTCATTTTCCTTAAATATTTCCACACCCAAGTCCTCATGCACTATTAGGAGCAAAATCAAAACAATATAAGGAACATGGGCTACATAGTTTTTATAACATCTGAAAGTTTACATCATATTCATCAGATTTATGTGAAAAAAATGACCTCAAAGAATGAAAAAAAGGTACTTCGAACTAAAGAAAATGCCAATCAAACTCTCAACAAACATTTGGTGTGTAATTCTTTTTGGCAAAGTACCACAGCATGTTTCATGACCAAAAAGCCAGATTAATGATTTACAATAGAATTTGTCTTGCAAAAAATCAATGTCCTTTATATCCCAGATGATACACTAAAGCCAAAGAATTACCATTAAAGCCTGATTTTCTGGATTGATATTTTCCAGAAATACTCTTCGGTGCAACTTCTGCTGCTCCACTTGAGGGTTCTTGGCCAACACTTTGCGCATATCAGCGACAATATTCTGTACAAATGAAAATATGGACAAGTCAAAAAACTGAAAGCATTAAAAAAAACTCAACATCAGTGGGTGAATCATGATTTTCTCACATTAATCTTATGGACATCCAGGTGACTAACAGCAAGGTGTGTCTTGATGCGCCAATGAGTCTTCTGGCTAAGATTCCTCACGACACTTACAGTGAACTTGTGGTTTGGAATGTGCACTGCTTCACGATCATCACCTCTAATTATGGTTGGAGACCACCAACCAACATGCTGGTGTTTTCCAAATTTAGCAAAATGATTAGAAGTTCAAATAAGAAAAACTAATATACTTGTACATTAGTCCCAAGGGATGATTTCTTTAACTGGATTAGGATAAGAAAATCAAAGCTCATACCTCAACAGTACCAGAGACTTCATAGCCTTCAATCTTGGTTTGAATCCATTCATTCACGATGAATGGTCGTGTAGCATGAATCATTACACTTGAAAGAAAATTTGTAAATATCTGAATGCACCAATAAATAAAAATAGAAGTCATTACACAAATAAGTTAATGGCTAAAGCTGATGTCACAGACAGATAATTAAATCCCTATTCCTCAACATCATATGTATTGAAAAACAGTTGCTCACCTCACGACCAGCAAGGGTGAGAAGTACTGTACCAAGACCCCCAGCCGTCAGCCACCTCTGTGTGGAGAATCCAAGTAACTCCATAAACAATGATATTGCAGCAACCCACACTGCACTGTATATAGCTTTTCCTGCAAAATTGAAACCCATCTGCCACACAAGAAGAAAATCATCAAAGAGGGATTTCCTTTTTACCAGGAAGCTTCCAAGACAACCGTATCATCCCGTGATAATGCTCCAACGCCAGACGAACGCAATGTTGCAGCTAACAAGTAAAACAATTTTACACCCTTCCTATACTCTGAAACCAATACAGATAGCACTTACATGTGCAGATGCATAGCCATTACTATCAATGTTAATGGACACTCATGAGTGAGACTTGAAAGCAAAAGAAATCATACATTTCTTGCATCGCTGGCATCATTTGCTTCCATATAGTACTTCTGTGCTTGCTGAGTGATGCTGAAAAGGGGACATCCATACCATATACTTAATCGCAATGGTTACACTTAAAAAAGGGAAACCTTGAAAAGTTTCAGTATAATCAGACATAGGAACACCACAGATGAACATATAGTATCTTGTACTACCACAAAGGAAGGGCTAACAAAGGTCGACATTGTAATTCTGAATCATGGACAGACTCTCAAATAATCTTCTCACTTTTTTAAGTTCTCATCGGAAGTCACCTGACTAACTGAAGACAGATCAATATTTACTTGATTCCAAGACCAATTCGTAAAGATCAAACTCACCTTGATAAACAAAATGCAAAAGCCAGTACAGTTGACAATGATCGAACAAAAATAAGAAGCCGTTGCTTAACAGCTTGACTAGCTTCAGTGGGTAAAACTACTGGATCCAATGCTCTGTAACACAACCAATTCCAGTTTAGTACAATTAGACTTGCTGGGAATAGAACAAATGTCAACACATACCTAGACACATAAAATAATGTATGCACCTGCAAAGTAGTGTCACTCCAGTCCATACTATCAAAGGTTGGAAATATGATGTCATAATATAGCGTGTACTGCTCTTCTTCCAACTGTTGTCATTTTTCTGCATAAATTCGAAATAAATGTTAAAGCATATTATTTAATGAATAGATCTGTCAGAAAAGGAAATACTTATAGGAGAATAAAGTGTGTTTACATGAAGAAAGACAACCCTAACAAAACGCATGAGTGGACCAAGACCCCATGCAGCAAAAGCAATGACACCAACTGCTGGGACCAGCTTAAATACCAAAGGGCTTCCACCCAAAGAGTCAAATGACCTGCACATAGCACATTAAAATCAAATTGTTACATATTATCAAGAACTCTGAAGAAGTAACATATTCGATTAGCACCACTTTGTTCCAGCTAAAAGAAATTAAAAATATAATAAAAAAAAGAATTAGAAACATTTATGGAGAAATAAGTTTTCCTCACTCAATTATAAACAACTGAATTACCAATTAGGGTTTATTTTAGACAGAGAGAACATTGCAAATAATATCAAGACAAATATTAGGTCTTTAGATTTATTGATGGCCCTCGAGGAGCCATACGAGGTGGTTAATATGCTATTTAGGCACTTGGGCCCGCTCGGGTCACATCTAGACAAGTACAAGCAAGGAAAAGAAATGTCTGACACAATCGGGGATTCGATTTAGTGCTTAACTGAAATGGCCACCTAATCGAACTGACAAAGCTATTGTTCTCTTGCTCAGTTCCCTAAACCTCATGGAGTAAGCCATCAATCTAGCAGGTAGTGAATTGGAGAAGAAAGAAGAATACCTTTTCAAGACTAGAGCAACAGATTTTACAACTGGGACTTCTTTTCCGCCACCAGGCACAAGAAAAGACCGGCAGAAGAAAATTTTATGTCTAGAAGTTATGGGACGTACTGGCCCACGTCCCTTGCCTAAAAGACGAAGACGCCATGCATCTTGCCGCTGTAAATGCCACAGAGAATTTCAGTCTATTGAACTATCGTTCAACAAATTCTCGAACCTTCATGGAGATACAAAATAGATATGCAAGCACCAGAATATCATAAAATAACTGCCAAAGCAGGCTTCATATCTGGAAGGGAAAATGAAAAACAAAGAAAAGAATGCATGGACATGTGCAGCTACAATGGACAGAAAATCATTTATTTTTAGAGTCCAGAATAGGTAACAGAAAGAATATTAATGAGGACATAAATGACAGGCAAAGATTTATTTTCAGATTACAAGTATCAAACCCCGCATATCCATACCAAAGAATGCGATGAGAGATTGTTGCCCACGGACAGTAGCCGGCCTTTTTGCAGAACACTCTGCATAATGGGCAGAAAGAAGAATGAAATTAGCAGTGACAAAAAAAGCAAAAATAATTCAAATAGCTGTAGCCCGACACTCTCTTACATTGTTTTGGTAACAGCATTTTCGATCAAGGGAAATCCCTAGTTCACGGGACAACTTCATGGAACTAGAATGGGCCATCATAGGAGAAGTGAAGAAGCCACCAGGAAGATGATAGATGACACAGATTCAGTTTAGATCAGTTCAAACCACAAAAAAATGCCCTCGTAAGGAATCAGCACTCCAAATTTCAAACTGCCGAAACAAATATATCGCCTGCAAAAAGTAAGAAGATTATGCGGAAGGAATTAAATTTATACCAAAATAGGCCATGTTCAGTGTTTGATTTGCATTCAGGGTTTTGCACTAAGCAATTAATAAAGGTCTCAAATTCGTGCATCTAAATCTATAAGAAAGCATCATCCTGACTATAATGCATAGAATACATTCTCAATCTGGCTGTACGTGACAATCACGATGAAGCTAAAGACTACTATAATGATAATCAACAGAAGCACACTCTTCCAGCATTAGCAGAAGAATCTAAAAGCACCAAACAAAATAGATGTGGACACCTGACAATAAGATTAAAGCGAGGATGCCATGGAATATTAGAATTCAAAACCTTTTAAGTCTCCTTCAAACAGCATTGGCCACGTCTTACAAAACCTAAGATTCGATCCTAACATGAGCTACCATGCATCCAAAGAACTCATACTAGACCGTTACTGCAAAGAGAGCATACAGGTAAAAGACTTTCGCACATCAACTGCGATTTCTGGCGACTGCCACTGCACACATATCGCATAATGCCTCGGCACCCTAAGACCTTACACGCATAGTTGGCAGAATACTGTCCCTCGATCCTGTGATCCGTAAGTTTACGCACCAGACAGGTACATCCCCAGAAAAGATTTATGATAAACCCTCTGCACCGTGATGAAAATACTCTCCTAAAAAAATAACGGGCATAGTTCGAAACAGTCAAATCCCAAGCTCTGCACTCAATTCCGGCCTATAATCAGTCAACAACTTTGAAAAATAAAAACTGTTCCAGAGTTCTAATTTCGACTGTTTCCGGAGTTTTAGGACACTGTTGTCCCGCAACAGTACACAATCGAAACCGCGGGCTCACTCTGCCGCCGAAACACTAGGGTTTCGAAAATGCGACCTCCTTCCCAAAACGCGCACCGACAATCTCAATCGCCGTCCGCTTCCTCGACGCACCCGCCCAGGCAATCCGACCTCTAACCGCACGAAACCACGGCTACGATCACCCCGCGGAAAAGCCAGAAGAGATTGCCCGGAAAAAGCACGTCCAACCCGCCGAACAAGGAAATCGCGACGAGGCAAAGAGAGAGGGGAGCCGCCGGCGTTATTTTCCCGGAAAATCAACAGGAACTTTCCCGGAAAAGTCGGAACGAACACGCGAGAGGGGATCGTTGTTTACCTTGGCGAAGTCGCGAGCGAGGCGTGCCGAATCGGATTAGAAAAATCTCTCTCTCTCTCTCTCTCTCTCGGGTTCGTCGTCACATCGGTTTCTTCAAATGGACGCTAACAGCCGAGATTTTGTGGCGAGGGGGAGGCGCGCTGTAGCGCTTCCCCCGCTAACGTGCACAGGGTGCGTATTTCCTCCCACCCCGGGAGCCGACGTGGCCCAATGAGATCGCGACTTTCCGGATGTGAGCGGGGAGGTGGGGCCCGCGAAGTTTCGGAATTTGCAACGTGGTTTACGTGGCGGATACACGCGCTTCCGTGTTTGGGTTCGTGTCTGAAATTTCTCTTGGGGAATATTTACGGTTTTGCCATTTCTGGGCTTTTTTTATTTTTTTTTTTCATTTCTGGGTATTTTCGCTTGTCTAGTTTCCGCTTCTCAAAAGCGACGGCACGCAAGGCAAAGACTTTTAGGGTCAAATAATAAATTATTATCTTTTCGGATTGTCTTTTCAGCTAAAGTTGAGATGAGCCGCCCCCACAAGTTGAACTCCATGCTTCATCCATATTGAGATCCGAAGTGCCATTTTTTTAACCAAATAAATAAGTTTGACTAGACTTTTATGTTGATCAAAAGCATTCCTTTTTATTTTTTCGATAATTTGCTATATCATAAAGCTATAATTGCTTTGTTTGGAAGACAATAGAGAAAAATGTGGAAGTAGTCAGAGAAAATTCTTTTCACGAAACATTTGAATTTTCTCAAACTTTTCAAACACGCCTCTCATTTTCTTCCGTTCTTCTCTCATGAAAACAAGGAATTGAGCTTTCCAATTTATTTTTAAAAAAAAAAAATTCAAACAAAGACTTAAAGTATTTTTATTTTCCAAAAAATGGGTTTGGAGTGCTTTCTCATTTTCTTAAATAAAAGGTCGAAATTGATATTATTTCAAATAAGAGTTCGAAATGGTCATATCAGTCTACAATAAGAACCTAAACTCACCAGTTGAGAAGGGCAATTTTGTCTTTTTGAATTTTACAAATTTTTCTTTTTTCTTTCTTTTTTCTGTTTTTTATTTTCATTAAAAAAAAAAAAGGAAAACTCAGCGGCTGTGAAGGCCACAACCTTCCCGCCTATGACCGCCGCCCCATCACCTGTGGGGCAACAGCAATGGCCGACAAAGTCGCTAATGCCTATGCAAGGCAATCTAGTAGTTATGTTTCTCATCATTATTTGGAAAACCAAATGATTGAAATGGAAAAATGGAGAAGACAAAGTAAGCTCATGCAAGATGGAAAATATGTCCTTCCTTTGGATCCATTTTCCCAACCTTGGCAAACGATTCCAATGGAACTGGGCCCTTTCAAGACTACATCAATTGCCTCAATTATTGAAGAAGCTCCAAAGACAGATCAAAGAATTATTGTCATGCTTCGAAACTATATCATAACAATGGAAAGGCAAAGAAAAATTAGTTAAAAAAAGAAACCGGCTCTTGAACCATTTCAAGAGCCTCCCTCTACTCATATGGTCTCAAACCCACTTGAGATTTATTTGCGAGATCAAAGCAAACAATAGGTACCAACTATTGCTGCATTCGACTCCGCCAAGTAAAATATCTCTAAATCAACCTCAAAATTAGATTCATTTTCCTCTGAAAATACTTCAACCTTTAAGCCACAAACACCAATATGGCCAATCCCCATGAAGCAAAAATGGAATCAAATCCATTCAAGCCAAAAATAGTACACCTTTGTGACCCAAACCTAGAACAGGGGTCTTCGATCTTAAAATACTACTTCAAACTCGATGATATCCCATATTGCAAATGACCAAAAAGATTACAAGAGTTTTATGCTTGAGTCAACACTAAAGCAATTTTGGTTAAAAGCCAGTACAATATATTGACCGAGTTCGTGAGCAGATTTGCTATAAGCCTAAAAAATTGGTGGAGCACTGTTTCTGATCGGGATCAGATAACATTTCTACTTCAAATAGATTTTTATTATGTGATCAAGATTATCTACTAATTCTTTATTGGTAAACCAAAAGATCTTCTTGAGATTAAAAGAAGATATTTTTTTTAGAGGAAATGCTACTTCTAAAGAAAAAAGCATATGAATAAGCATTTTTAAAGAAATGCTTAAATTATTTTATGCTCTTAGAGCTTCTCCAAATCTGAAGCAAGTATCCTGGACCTTCATTCCAAAAGAATTTAGACAAATTGTGGAAAGATTCATTCAAAATAAGCATAAGATTATTGCTAGTATTCCTCTTGGAGAACTCTTGTAGGAAATACATTTGGGTCTTGATGATATTTGCATTTGAATGAAGACTTTTAGGAGTTATCTTAAGAGCAAAAAAGAATTTGACCGGGCTTGTCAAAAGCATGAGTTAAGAATCAAATGTTCAAAGAAAGACTATTGTGATGATCCTTCTTGTACTGAACGATGTAAGAAGCGAAAACACTTTGGAAGATCCTTTTTAGGCCATATTAGGAGAAGGCGTAAATGGCGATTCTTGCGGAAAAAAACGCACTAGAAGGGTTTCTTCCGGAAAGCATAGAAAATTTGACAAGTGTTATATCTACAACAAGAAATGGCATTTTGCAAAGAATTGTCCAAAAGCTAGGGGTAGAAACTCTCATTTGATTCTGAAAATGAAAACATAGACTAAAGTGTCAAACTAAAGTGTCACTCTTGGACGATGATGAGGAATCAGTCTTCTCCGAGCCTCCCAGAATCCAAGATCTTTATGCATACACTCCTTCTATTCTCTCATATTTCCCTATTAAAATATATCTATCAAAATACGATAAGCTTATTTCTATTATTGTCCTCATTGACATTGGAGCCAATGTTTCTATTCTTTTTTTCTTTTTTTTGGTAAAGGCCAATGTTTTTATTCTTGATACAAATATACTTCCAAAAAATATTGGACTTCATATACCCAATATCTTAACTTTGCTTTTGGATATACCTTTGCTATAAAAGTTCGAAGCAGACTCATCATCATATAGTTCTTTCCTAATGTTCAGTCACTACCAAAAAAAGATGGAATGGTTGTTATTAAATTTAGCAAGGAAAAGAAAGAAGCCACTTCTTCTATCTTTCCTATAATTTTTATGATGCAACATTGTGCAACTGATGTTCCAGTTGATGATGGCCATGTAGATCCAAAGCCTATGATTGAGTCTTTTGACCAACAGGGATGACCCATTCATTATTATAAAGATCTCCGAACAGGACATTGTTTTTGGGATCTTGATTATCAATGTTCCCTCTGAATGAAAAAGAGGATGATAGACCATCTAGGAGAAAGAAAATGTCAAAAGATAAACTTTACTAGAGTTACCTTGATGGAGACTCCATTGTCATATTTGTTGGTGAATACGAAGGATAATATCAATTCATGGTCTCGTACGAACCACCTCGATCACTTGTATGCTCCAATAATCCCTTAAACATGTGAACCTCTTCCACCTCTTCAGAAACCACCCTAAAAGAAACCTTCACCCTAAAAGCCAATTGTCTCACCTTTCTATAAACCCATCCGCAAATCGATTAAGAAGAACTCTTTTCCTCTAAAAGTACCCAAAACACCTTAGCTCCAATGTTTCCCAAAGCAAGAACCACCTCCTATCCTTCCATCTATTCGTATGTTTCAATCTTCATACTTTCCACCTTTGGAAAGATCTAATTCTAGTGCCTCATTCCTAGCATTAGAAGAATTTACAAATGCTCAGCATTGGTTTTGTCATATGCCTAAGGTCCCAAATCCTATAGATATTGATGATCATGGGAGACAAAAGAAAGTTATGGCTTCCGAGTTTGTTTTGAATTGATAGTCAGAAAATGTTTTGGTCTAAAATAATTTCCTTAGGGCAATTGACACCAAACTTTCAACTGTCCAAGCTCTCAAAGTTGAAAGACTCATCATAGAATACATAAGGCGAAAGGATAGAGATGGCTAGGATAGCTAAGAAGTCTAAAGCATTAAAGAAAAAGAAGTCTGAAAAAATTTCAAGCCACAAAGTAAAAGGAGTTTGAAGCAACATGAAGACTAGAAAAACTTGATTTGAAAGTATTATTTGGCACTATTTGACACTATTTGCCATTGTTAATGTGCTATTTAACCATGCAAAAGTGAAAAATGTCTGTTAGAAGCAAGTTCTTTGTCTATTAATATAAAAGTCAAATAATTGGTCATTGTCAGCCATAAAAAGTTTGTAAAATTGTTTTTGGTGTTTGTTTTATGCCTATATAATTTGTTTTATGCCTATATAAGGCAATGCTTATAAACACTAAGAGGCAAAACGCACCCTCCCAAAAAATAATATTGTGGTTTGCTAAGAATCCCCAAAAACTCTCTCCTCTCTTCTTTTTTGCTTGGTATGATTCTTTGAAACTAGGAATGTTTTGATCAATCCTGGTAGTATGCTCTGCACTTGCCACAATGGAGAACCTCCTAAAATTTTCCATGATATGAGTCAACAAATGAAGAGGAATTTGGCAAATAACAAGCAATCCCTATTCTAAGGCTACGGAAGGGCCATGCGTGTGAGATATCATACATGCCACAAATTCTATTTTCGTTTTCCCTTGCTC
Organism: Eucalyptus tenuipes; assembly: GCA_014182365.1. NCBI lineage: Eukaryota > Viridiplantae > Streptophyta > Magnoliopsida > Myrtales > Myrtaceae > Eucalyptus > Eucalyptus tenuipes. The sequence continues at coordinate 43,650,199 of CM024542.1, forward strand.
ATATCATAGGCAAATTTTCTAGTAGATCTTCTGGTTTACCAATAAAGAATTTGTGGATAACCCAAATCACATAATGAAAATTTTTTGAAGTAGAATTATCATTTGATCCTATTCAAAAACAATTTTCCACCAATCTTTTAGGCTTCTAGTAATCTGCTCACAAACTCGTCAGTCTATTGTACTGATTTTCAACAGAAAATGCTCTAGTGTTGAGCCAAGCATCAAACTCTTATAATCTTTCTAGCGATTTGAATTATGGGATATCATCGAATGTGAAGTAGTATTTTGAGGTCGAAGATCTCTAATTTGGGTTTGGGTCATGAAGGTGTACCACTTTTGGCTTAGATGGATTTGATTCCATTTCTACTTCATAGGGGTCGGCCACAATGGCTCATAGGGTGAAGTATTTTCAAAGGAAAAGGAATTCGATTTGAGGCTAATTCAAAAATATTTTGCTTGGTAGAGTCAAATGTAGCAATAGTTGGTATCTCTTGTTTGCTTTGATCTTACAAAAAAACCTCAAGTGGATTTGAGATTATATAAGCAAAGGGAGGCTCCCGAAAAGGTTTAGGAACTGGTTTATTTTCTTTACTAATCTCTCTTTGCCTTTCAATTGCCTTAATTCAGTTTTGAAGCGTAACAATATCTCTTTAATCCATCTTTGGAGCTTCTTCAATAATTGAGGCAATTGATGTGACCTTGGAAGGACCCACTTCCATTGGAATCGTTTGCCAAGGCTAGGAAAATAGATTCGAAGGAAGGACAAATTTTTCATCTTGCAGGAGCTTATCTATCTCCTCAATTTTTCCATTTAAGCCATCTAGTCTTCCAAATAATGATGAGCAACATATTTACCAGATTCCATCTACTGAAGTTTCTCTAGAAATGTCTTAAGCAATTTATTTGTGACAAAAGCCGTTTGATCAATGATCTTGAGAACATTATTTTGGGCCAAAGCATTTTTTTAACTACCAATTCATAACGACCTTAGTAGCCGTGACTTTTTTTTGTCTCCCATGATCATCAACATTTGTAGGGTTCGGGACCTTAGGCATACGATGGAATTGACGTTGAGCATTCATAAATTCTTCTAATGCTAGGAATGGGCACTACAATTAAGTCTTTTCAAAAGTGGAAAGTTTGAGGGTTGGACTCTCTCCCAAATCTAGGCAAGGGTCACCTGTCCTCACGCAGCATCTCGCAGACCTCGCCACCTTAGTCTGGGGGCGCTACACAAGGGCGGCGGGCGACCCTCACCGGCCATCATTGTCGCTCCACCAACGATGGGGTGGTGACCACCAGTATTCTTCCTCTTTTTTGAAAATAACTTTTTGAAATTTTTTAATCTAATGTAATTTAAATGGCATTTGGACAAAAATATTCCTGATTGGTGAAAATTTTTTGCCAGCGAGGTAGGCTTTTATTTGAAATGGTTATAGCCACTTCAACCCCTTCTTTGAGACCGGCAAAAAAAGCCCTTCTTTGAGGCTAACATGGTCATTTCAAATCTTTATTTAAAACATATCAACTTCAAGCCTTTATTTGAGGAAATGAGGATATATCATACTATTATTTGGAATTTTCCTTAATTTTTTAGGTACTATTTACGAATTAGTATATCGTAATTATCGAGGTAGAAAATAAACTTTGAAATAACATTAGTATATCGATATGCTTTGAGGACATAAATACAACATGTGAAGATTTTGGCAAATGGATCACTTTAAGAGGAAGACATGTCACAAATGGAGTGGAAAAAAATGGTACGTGGGAAGGAAGACTTATCTCTATATCAATTTGATGCAAAGTCGAATTGGTGCTTTCTTGAAAATCATAAAGATATGTTTCGTGACAGTCAGATGAGGTTCGCCATTTTTGGCTAAGTAGAGGAAGTGCCTGCCAAGTTACAGTTTGTTTATTTCAAGCAAGGTTCATTAATTAGTTCAGATCAAGTTTTGAGCTAAAAATAACCCTAACGGCTAAGAACAGAATTTGATGTTCAGGCTAGTCACGTAATTGACGCAGAAATTACTTGATTTCATCTCACCCCAATTCGTTTCGACTTTCAAGGGCCTCTGTAGGTATCTATGTTAATCTATTGGAAAAAGTACCAAAAAAATTTCTAAACATATTGTATTTGTACCAATTTAGTTCTAAAATTTTCAATTGAACTAATTTAATCCTATACATTTTCACATTGGTACCAATTCAGTCCATCCGGTGATTTAGATCGGAAATCAGTGACATAGACGTTGGCGTTGATGTGGATATTTTAAAATGATTTTTTTACTAATTTTTCAACTTTTTTTTTTTTAATTTTTAATTTTTAATTTTTTCCATTTTTGGACTATGGCTGGTATTGGCCATTGTCAGCAACCAGCCACAAATGGGGACCGGCAAGGGCATCATGACCCTCGCCAGCAATAAGCGAGGGTCGCCCTCGTCAGATTTGGTGAGGGCGAGACCCTTGCGGCTTAGGTGAGGGCAGCCCTTGTCGAATCAGGCAAGGGATTGCCCCTTGCCGCTTGGGCGAGGGTTGCCCTCATCGACCCTCACCAGAGGCCGCAAGGGTGACCCTTGCTAGTTTTGATGAGTGTCGAGCTCTCGCCAAATCCGGCGAGGGTCACCCTTGCCTAGGCCACAAGAATTGTGCCCTCGCTAAATCTGGCGAGGGCCGCCCTCACGTAGGCCGCGAGGGTTTTACTCTCGCCAGCTCCGGCAAGGGCCACAATGCGCTTGTCGGCCCTTGCTTGTGGCCTACGAGGGCCACGATGCCCTCCTTGGCCAATATTTATGGCCAGTCGTCGATAATGGTTGGTACTAGTCACAGTCCAAAAAAGGAAAAAATTTAAAATAAAATAAAATAAAAATTGAAAATTAGTGAAAAATTATTCTAAAATGTCCATGTGAGTGTCTGTGATACCATGTAGGATTCTTGACATTCACATCACTGTTAAATTAGCCAAATTGACTGAATTAATATCAATGTGAAAATATTTAAGACTAAATTGAGCCGATTGAAAGGTTTAGAATTGAATTGGTATTAATGAATATGTTTATGACATTTTTCGTACTTTTCCCCTTTATCTATTGGTTTGCTCTTCTTCCATGTCATTTTTTTTAACTGTAGAGACCTCCTTACTACCTTAAATTGACCACGTCATCTCTTGCTCACTTTATTATGCTCTTGGACTTGAAATTTTTTAATTAATTCTACACACAACGAAGACCAAGTCTATATGGGTCCGCCCTTGATTTAGAATTATTTATTACTCTTTTCTCTTCTTTTTGTTCAATTTCTTTTTCTTCTTCTTCTTTTCCCATTCGGACAAAATCGGTGTCACTTGTTTCCAAAAAAAAAAAAATATTTAGCAAATAGCCAAACTTTTATTGTATTAATGAGTGGTAAATTTGTTTTATTTTATTTTTTCATTCTGTAATAGTGCAATCATTATTTTAAAATGAAAAAAGTTACCAAAAATCTTATGTTCATTGTGACATATTTATATTGAACTTTCTTTTGTAACATCAAAAATTCTAAATTGTACTTATCATAGTACATTTATCTTAAATTTTTCATTGTGATGTTAAAAACAACTCCAAACCTGTCAAAGTTTCAAAAAACAACACCATTTTTATTTCATATGGGCCACATGGGTGCTATTTAACATAATTTGCCTTCCGTCATCCATGTAGGTATTTTTTTTTTTAACGTTGCTCATTGAAGATGATTTGATAGAGGGTAAATGTGTCACATAAATACAAACTTGTGATTTTTTATGTAAGAAAAGATTTAGGATAAATATGTCACAATAGACGTAGTTTGAGGTATATTTTGTGGCCTTCTCCTTTCTGAAATTAACCTAAGTACATGTAATCAAGGCATAGATAATATTCCATGTAACAATGTTTTGGGGAGTGTTTTCTTTTGAATTTGCTTGATGATAATAGACGTTTAGAATATATATCATACTTAGCTTAGTCATAATTTTTAATTTATTTTGAAAAATATTTTGTAAAAGGGAAAAACCACAAAAAAATCCAAAGCTATACTCTCCGTGACACATTTCTTTCTTGTGATATCAAAAAACCTCATATATTTATCTCAAAAAATTTTATGACACAACAAGCTTGTATCCATGTAACACATCTATTCCACATTTTTTTTATTGTGACATTAAAAGCCTTAAATTTGTACCCCTATGACACATTTAATATCCATTATGTTAACGAACGACACTAAAAATCTTATATGACTGCCTATGTGAAAAACAAAAAAGCAAATGATGCAAATGTGGTTGTATGCAATTTTTTTGGGTTTCTTTTTCCTTCTCCTTCGTTTTCGTCATTGGTTTGGCGACGTTGAGAATGATGGTTTGTGCAGCGGTGAAGACTAAGGAGGAAAGAAGAAAAGAAAAAAGGAACAAGAATCTCGACAAAGGGTAAAATACATCACATGTGGACAAGTTTAAATGCTTGGTGCCATAACAAAATGGAGTGAATGTGTAATATGAGTATAAGTTTACGGTTTTGAGTGTCAAAAAAAGTTTAAGGTATTACATGAGTAAAAGTTTGAGATAAATTTGTAGCACGAGTACAAGTTTTAAATAATTGGTGGCTTTTATTCTATAAAAAATCATGTAGTGATTTGAGGAAAAAAAAATGGAATGATAGATTTATCGAATAAAGTGAAAGTTAAGCATTTAAAATAAATGTATTTTAAGTAATGATACACACTAAATTTATAGGTAAGCCAAATGCATTCATAAGAGTATACAACACGTTAACACAATAATTAGTTGGTTATCTACCAAATAAATTATTTCTTTTGGAAAACATGGACACCGATTCCGTCCCAAACGAAAAAAAAGCCAAAAAAAGGAAGAAACCAAATAAAAAGAAGAAGAAGAAAAGTAATAAATAATCCTAAATCAAGAGTAGGCTCCACGTTTTTAACACCTGTTGTCGGGTAAAATTGTAATCGAATAAATTCAAGTTCCAAAAGCATGCCAAAGGTGGGGAGAATAATAAGTGCAGAGAAGAGAATAAATACGGTCATTTCAAAATGGAAATGATGCTTATAGTAAAAAATAATGGTGTGGAAAAAGCCCGAGCCTTATTTAGATCCCGTAAATTATTATTTTTTTCTATTTATGTATTATCATTTAACGTGGAGATGTTTCTTTCCATCTCCTCTTATTTTTCTCCTCCTCGTAATGGCAATTTATCCCAAGGCCCAAATCGCCAAAAAAAACGGTCTAGAAGAAAAATATCTCAAGAGGGGTTCGCACGTGTGGAGGTGCACACGCGTGTCGAAGAAGCTTGACGGCCATCGAAATTCAAACGCGAATCGAGAGGAGGGAAAAGAGAAGACAAAAGCTTAAACCGAAAGAGGCCATCATCATCCTCCTCCTACAAAAAGCCCTTCTTCAACTCCCCCATTTTCAAATCCTTCTTACCGTTGAGAGAGAGAGAGAGAGAGAGAGAGAGAGAGATGGCGAGAGGGAATCGGCGTCCGAAGCCGGCGAGCCCCGCCGAGCACAGCCCCTCCTCGTCCTCGCCGCGGTCGGTGACCGCGACGCCTCCTCCTCCCGTCGGCGACGCCGAGCCGCCGCCTCCGCCGCCGCCGCCGCAGCAGCAGCAGCGGCCGGACTACGAGAAGAGAGTTCGCGATTTGGAGATGCAGAACAGAGCTCACCAGGTTCGCCCATCCGTCGATCTGTTTCCTGCGGAAATGACGGCGTTGGACGCGTCTCGTTAATCGATGTCGAGTGCTTTGAGCGAGTGTAATCGTTTTTAGCTGATTGCGTGTTTGCTTGAACTGTCTTCGGCATCGAGTTTCCGAGGATTCGATGATTTCCCCGATTTTCCAACACCGGGCGCGGTCGTTGATTGTGTGGATCTACATCCATTGCTGGAAGATCGCCTTATCTTAAGGATCGAGAAATTGTTTGTGAATGTCCTTGTGACGGGATCGATTACGCTGCGTATCTTCAGTTGCTGAAATCAAGGACAGACCTTTGATGAATCCGAGTCCAATCCTCTTTTTTGTGCCTGCGCATGTGAGATTTTGCTTTTGTTGACCCCGATAGACGTTTCTTTCACGCATCCTTGTCTCAACCAGTCTGCAACGCAGTTTGTGTTCTAAATATTGTGGTCCACACCTAGCTGTGGTTGCGTAATTTTGTCTCCCGTTGGGAAAATCCTCTTTTGATTGCCATTGGAGTGACTTAATTTTTTCGGCTACCAAAGAGCACAGAATTTGTTTCCAGGATATTGAATGCCATTTGCTTCTACACTTGTTTCCAGGAGAATCATGAAATTTGTTAAAGAATCTTGCATTTCTTTTCTATGGGATTTCAATGGGCTTATGTTCATGCGGTCTCTACCTATAAGTTTAAGTTTTGGGTTGGACTTTCTGACCAAACTTTGCATGTGGTCCTTCATAAGACATTACAAACTCCTTTTTCCTGTGTTGTCGCAGAAAGAGATCGAGGAACTGAGAAGCAAACTAAGCAATGCATCTGTCACTCCTAATGACAGCATGCGCAAGATGAAGGAAGGCTATCTTCAAAAGTTAAATGCACTTGAAGAGCAGGTCATATTTTCATCTATTAGATTTGCTTATCTGACAGAACATGAAAATATCAAATGATAAAAAAAGCACCTGGCTTAATTATGTTATGTGGTGGTGGATTTAGGTTAAGCAGTTGAAGAAGAAGCAAGATGTCCAATCCCAACTTTCGACGCATAGAAGAAAAAGTGAAGAGAGCACAAAGCATTTGCAGGACGAGATTCAGAAGTTGAAAGCTCAAAAGGTATTTTGCGGGTTGTGCAACTAAGTTGTGCTCTTTGATTTCACCTTTAAATAACTACATGCTTCACTATATACTCTATAGGTTCAACTCCAATGCAAGATGAAACTGGAATCCATGCAGTCCAGGTTGTGCAAGGCTTCATTGGAAAAAGAAATCCTTCAGGTGCATAAACTAATTGTCATAACCTTTTTCATGTCTTACTCATCAGATTTGAATCTGTTTAATTTTTCAGACATAGGGACAAATGAGATGTCTGTGTAAATCGTCAGGTCATACTTGACCATAAGATTAAGAATCTGATTGACACATTATAGTTGGTTCCATGGAATCTCTTTCATCCCTAGTTAAATATCTGTCAACATATTCATTAGATAATCTAAGGGTACAAATGTCCTTAGCTTCTGGTTGGGAGAAAGCTAAATTCAATGTTACTTGATGCTTGGAATCTCCTAAAGCAGCCTTCACTTTTCTTCTGATGTCAATACAAACGGTTAGATGCTTCGTAAGTTCATTTTTTTTGTCATCAATCACTACAACTTGACTGCTTGCAAATTCAGGATTTCTTTCTCACAAATCTGTTGCTCAAATAAGAAACTGTTTATCTGAAGAGGAGTGTTCAGCAGCATGAGCTTATAACAGTAGTTCTCCATATGTTACTCAATATACCTTTCATAGTGCAAAAGATTCTTACATGCTGATCTATTTTCTGTTAGCTTAAGAAAGAGGGAAGGAGAAATGACTATGAGATGCATAAACTATTGGCATTAAACCAGAGGCAAAAGATGGTAAGCTTATGTTCCTGACATATATGTTACACTACTGGAGCAATTCTTTTCACCATCTAGGATTTTGTGTCAGGTTTTGCAGCGAAAGACAAAAGAATCTTCTGTGGCTGTGAATCGCCTAAGACAACTAGTTGAATCTCGAAAGGCTTTATTGCACGTGAAAGCTGGTAAGTGGTTTAATTGCTCCATACACTCTTTCAATGAGTACAATGCTGTACCTGACCCTTTTGTTATCTAAAACATCTCATGTAGGATCCAGGAAAGGAAATACTTCTGGGATTCAGGTATGCTAAAGCAATGGAAAACTGATCAAGGCGGGGAATTAAATGGAAAATACCTCCATCTATGCGGTGGTTTCTACTTTGACGACTTGCATATCTGCTCTGACCAGATTGATACTTTAAGCATACCTCCAGTGGAATATATGAGATGCTAGTTGATCTTCTTGGCAACTATCTTCTACCCAAGTGTGTCGGTTTCTACTTTCTAAGTCTTGAGCCATGTTTTAATTGCAAAGATTCTTCAAAACTGTTTTCCTCCCCGTGTTGTGCTTGTAATACAATGGAGTAAAACCTCTTCACAATTTATTCACGGAGCTTTCATCCACATTATGCATTCTGGTATGGAGTTTTCTTTTTCTTTTGGGCCAAGGTTATAAGAGTTCTGTAAGCCATGGTTTCACATCGAAGGAAACTCAAATGCACAAGTGAATAAGAGCTGTCACTCAGGAAAGTGGAGCCCTTGCATGCAATCACAAAGTATTCTTGCTTCAGAATTTGCACTCATAACTATGATTTCCGGGCTAGATGAACAAATAATATATTGGACTTATTGATCATGTAAATGTTAATGATATTTAGGATGGTCAGCTTTGAAGCTCTTATTCTACTTTTAATTGATGGCACTGCTGCAGGCTATTGAGCAAGAGCTTGAAGTCACGTCACATATAAATGAGATATGTGCTGAATATGAACATCAATTAGAGATGTAAGTCCATTATTTCTTTTCCCTGGTCATAGCAATTCCTGCAATAGAGCTTAAATTCTTTTTAACGTCTGGTTCTTGTTGAAATTGGCGGTATTTTATTGTGTATTCAATTCTTGGTATTTAGGGATTTCTGAGAGAGAATAGTGTCAAAAAACTGCGTTATCATGTTTATTACCTCCAATTGAATGGTATGCAGCACCAAGGGATTTGCCAACACTTGTGTATCTGATTTCGACTACTCTCAGCATTGTTGCCTTTTACGTGTCTTCTTGCCTTTTCTTTCTGTTTCTTTTTTCCCACTCCATGTTGCTGAGATCCCAGAATAGTTTACATTAAGTTTTGATCATTGCAAGGTGTAGCTAAATTTGTACCTTTTGTGGTATGGACTGGAAACTCCATATGTGCATTACCACAGCATGACTTGCATAATTCAATAAGCTATGACAGACACAATGATGCAATGATGTATTATCTGTTGTAGCTCCAGAGAAAAATTGACTCCTATTTTAGCAACAAATAACTTCAAAATGGCCGTAATAGTTAACAAGAATACCTTCAATTGCTTTTTAATTTGACTTCAATTGGATTTTATGTACTTAATGTTTTCCCTGATATATTGTGGATTCGTTTTGGATTACTTGTGAAATTGTTCAATTTGCTCTGCCCACAATTATGGTTAAGCAATTTCAACACATAGCAAAAACACACCATTGCTCACATCTATTTACTCCAGAAGTTATTGTCAGCTTCCTCAAAATCTTGATAAATAAACCAGTGCTCTATGTTGTAACTTCTACAATTATTCTGCAACATGTTCACCTGTTTAGGTTTTATAGTTAAAAGTTAGATGTAGCAGAGATCTTTGTTTGTAGAATGGAAGTCACGTATAAAATGTAATCTAGAGGCAAGGATAACCATAGAAATGATGTAATTCATAATCATGCAAGGTATTCCCAAGTATTGGTGGAATAATGCTCTTAAAAGTGGTGAGTATTATTCACTCAGTTTGTTAGTCATGTCATATCCATACCTCATATTTGAGAAATGGGTTTGAGTACGATAAGCGATACACAAGACATGGTTCTAGGCAGTTTTTTCAGAATTAGAGCGGTGTATTAATATTTCAAGTTGATGATTTGCCATTCAATTGCTTAGACTGCCACTTTGATGTGTACTGCTGTAATGACTGTAATGATGCTAAATACAAAATATAAGATTATACAAGCATGGAGATAAAAGTCAATCATTTAAAGTGGTTTAGAGTGTGTTCCGACAGTGGAGATTCAAAATTTAACTTGCTGGCCACACCGATTATGCATTTTTCCCGATAGATGCCTAGACTAAATGTATTCCTTGAAAATAATTGTCCAAGTTGATCCTCCCTTTCTGGCCGACAGCCTATTCCATTTCCTGGAGGGTAGTAATTGAAACCCTCCTGTCCACCATGGTTTACAATTTTTGATGGAAGTTAGGTTCAAACTGACTACTTGACTGGATCACTGAATTGATCTCGTTGAACCGAGTGAAGCCTGGTTTTCACCCGGTTCTGACCAAATTGTTTACAGTGAACTGGTTTGGAGGGGGAAGCGGATGAGAACAAGGCTCAGTTTTTGGTTCAACTTGTTGAAGGAACTAGTCTGGTCCTGTGAACATTTAGGGAACTCATTTATCCTGTGGTTTCTTTAGAATCTTCATTCAAGCTTACTTTCTCTAAACATAATGCCCGAGATTCTCTACACGGGGGATCAGTGGATATTCTCACATTTTGTTGGATTTTTATGAAATTGTTTCGGTACTCACTTTTCTTTTTTGATTAACATTAAAATTGTTCCCTCTTGCCTCCTTTGTTGCTAGGATGGCGGATGAGATTATGAAGATCAAGGAAGAAGCTGAGTCACTAAAGCAAGAGAACCTCAAGTGAGCAAATTTTTTGCTTTATTTTTGGCATTGGGAATGATTCATTTGTGCAATGGCCTTGGGACTGATTTGGGTATGAGTGTTGGAATTAAACCTCAATGCTTCCTGCCGACATTTCTCATTGTTCTTTTCTCGACACTTTTTGAAGGCTCTTGTTGGAGAACAAAGAACTTGAGTGTAGAGAAGATCCAGAGCTGAAAGACTTAAAAGAAGATGTAGTCCAACTGAGTCATATGCTTCACAAACTAGAAATGCCGAAAGCAAAATTCCCACCTCTGGAAGAGTTGCAGGTTAGTATAGCTATCCAACTTTACTTCAGTGTCCATTAGATCGTCAAGAAACCATAGATAGACATCATGGAGATTGATAGCTCTGCTGGGAAATTTGAAGCAACAGTGTTTTCCCTTGACGAAATTTTATTACATTGTGCAAGGTGAAAATAATTCATAATTTGTGTGGTTGGATTATTAGGGGGACTTGAGTCAATCTTCCGTATCAATAGGGAGTAGCAGTGAACAATCAAATACAAGTACACATATAGTGGAAACTTGTGAGAATGTTGCTGCCAAGGGGGAAAATGCTTCAGCCATATGCTGCTCTTGCAGTAAGAAATCTTTGTGCAAGACGATGAAATGTCAGTGCCGAGTGGCTGGGGGCAGCTGCGGGACATCATGTGGTTGTTCGCATATCAAATGCACCAACAGGAACTCACTTGTGGTCAAGTTGGATGAAACCATCCCAACACAAGCAGTGAAAGGAAATGGAAACTTGAAATGTTCAGGCAGTGCAGAAGCAGAGAAGGTCCCTGATGATAATGACGTGACGACACTTCAGAGCATGAACAGGGACTCAGTTGCAGTCAAGCTGGATGAAACTATGCCAACAGAAGCGGCTGAAGGAAATTCAAAAAGTTCAGGTGGTGCTGAAGCAGAGAAGAGCGTCATTCTTGATTCTAGAGATGCAACCGGATCTCTAATTGCACCTGTCACACAGCCTGCTGAGATAAATGATAACTGCGGCCTCAAGAAGATGCCTCTATATGATATTGCCAACACACTGGTATCGTATTCCAATTTTTCCCATAACAACTTTATAAGCTAAATGAGCTTGAACCCTTGGTTTTTTCATTTTCCTACTTACCAATGTAGTCACCGATATATAGAGCAAAGACCTTGTCTGCTATTTTTGTTAGGGTATGAGTAATTTTCCTGGGCTTAACAGATCTTGTATCGTTGCAGATGAAATCATTTGCGGCAAAACATAACCAGAGAAGGAAAAGGCGAACTGAGGTCCCCAAGTAGCAAAATTGAATCGCGGAACAGCCTGAAGTCCCTGGAAAGCTGGACTCTGAAGACTATAAGCAGGCACCAACATCCGGTGGTATAGCTACTGGCTACGACTGACAAAACTCAACTGGATCCCATTCTCCAAGGAAGAGAATGTGAAGCCCAACCAACTCATATAAGCTCCGACTCAGTTTTATCCCGGCGGTTTGTAATTTTTTTTGTGAGCAACCTTACAATAGATCATTGTTTGGATAACTACAATTGAAGATACCACAGAAGATGTCTTTTTGAAGTTGATGAGGAGGTTTGATTTGACATCAGAGGTTCTGATGCCTCATTCTTTGTTGTTTAATCAATAGAAGATGGAACGAAAAGTGAAAAGGCCAGGCTTTGTGCTTTACTTATATCTGGTTTTTGAATGCGAGATTGAAGTTACTGGTATGGGAACTATATAATCCTTGGCTGCTAGGAGTTCTATGTACCTGCCAAAAAAAAAAGTTCCTAAAATAAGAATTTGTCTTTGGTTGAATGCTTGGAGTTCTATCTACCGCCCTTCTTTTTTTCAATGGTAGAAGCCAGTTTATAGATGCTTCAGCTTCCTTTTCTCTTGCTTGTTAGAGTCTGTCGCATTACAACCGAGATCAGCATTGCAACCGGAGGCCTTTCTCGTCGGTAGATGGAAGTAGTGCAAGGGGCTTGCAAAGGCTGAATATTTAACACTAGTCTTATATCGACATGTAAATTCACATGTAATTTTTGGGAACATAGGTGCTATTTTAAATTTTGGGGGCAAAATGAAGATAAGTTTGTATTGGTGGTTTATGTCGACAGCTCATCTCATTATGCTTTGTTAGCGAAGCAATGTTAATTTTACCGACCCCCCCCACCAAAAAAAAAAAAAAAGTTACGTTAATTTCACTTAGTATTGGCATATGAATTATTTCTTCAAAATAACATATTAAAATGGGTCAAAGCATGTTGATTCCGGCTAAATCGAAGTACGCATGCTGTAATTTTTTTTCGTGATTGCATTGTGTGTGATTTTGAATTGCCCACTCATGTAGTTTGGAAGTGCAATCGTTAACATAGTCAGCCACATTTCAGGTCGGCCTAAATGGACCTACGCATTTAACTAGGGAAAATTCCAAATAAGGACATGGAGTAAATCTATTTTCTCAAATAAGGACCTAAAATAAACTTTGTGTCAAATAATGACCTAAAGTGGATCCATTGTTTCAAATAAGGATCCGGAGTGAATTTTGTGTCAAATAAGGACCCGAAGTGATCAAGTTAATCTTTATTGAGCACCTTAGCTCGTCGGCGCACATTTTCCTAAGTGATTAAAATAGGGTCAATTTTGTCAGAATTTTGTAATTGGAAAAAAATGGAAAATTCTAAATTAATTAAGTTTAGGTTATTCCTTTAGATGTTTACGTTTTCTTCTTTCTTCTCCTCCACTGCTCCTCAACCAAATCGTTGCCTAGTCATTATCGTGACTTGATTCTCGTTGCTCCTCGCCTTACTCGATTGGCGGAGAATTTGGGTCTCCACAAACAAACAAAAAAGCATATGGTTTTCTTCTTGTTTTTGATTTCGTGCCTCAACCGGCAGAGAATTTGGGTCTTCGACTTTGCATAGGATGGGTACAAGGAATGGGGAGACTGTAAAAAACCTAGGGTTTTTTTCTTCTTTTTTTTTTCCTATTTTAAGATTTGTTAATTTTCCTAGATTTTTTTTAGAGAAAATTGCCCAAACTCCGGTTATCGAAAATGTTGCATGCTTGATAGCTAGCGAATATTTGGCTAACCAGCAAGCTCAGGTGCTTATTTAGAATTGATTCAACCACTTCGGGTCTTTATTTGAGACAATGAGTCCACTTTAAGTCTTTATCTGACAATAAATTCATTTCAAATCCTTATTTGAGAAAATTGATCCACTTCAAGTCATTATTTGGAACTTTCCCTATTTAACTATACAACTGCATATCAATTTAAGAACATACACTTGATAAAGTGGCAATGTATATATTTCTTTCTTTTATGGTGCATTTGTTTTATAGAAAATGAATTACTTAAAAATCATTTCTCTTAAAGATAATCGCTTATCACTTACGAAAATGAGCGGAAGAAAAAAAATTCCATCATCCATAAAAATGTTTAAACATAAATTATTGTCAATACCAAAATATTTTTTATCAATTAATTATTTTAAGTGATATAAGCAATTATTTTTAAGAAAATAATTTTTAAATCATTTATTTTATTCATTTATTTTCCATAAAATAAATGAAATCTTAGAATCCTAAGAATTGCCATTAGTTACTGAGACCGTTGATGCTGAAGCTGTTTGAAAGACAACATCGAATTTGTTCAATGGATGTGAAGTCCAGCCAATGCATGATGAAGACCCCGGGTCCATCTACCTGTGAGTCTGTGACAGCGTCTTTTGACAACCTACTGCATTCCACTCTTAATCCTAGGAAAGACAATTCCCGACAAGGGCTTAATTTATCTAAATACCTCACTTATGCCCCTCACTTAAATGGTGGACCTCTTTGATCTCGCACATTGACTCCTAAAACCGTCTCCGCCTTTTCTTACATCGAGGTTGAGGTATCAAAATGATTCATCACCCTCCCGACCCTCGATTTGCCCGCTCCAAAACTGCTTTATCGATGGAAGTCGATTTACCATCACTGAATTAGTTCGGATAAGATTCTTTCCATATTGAGCTTCATAACCCAGTAATCCATTTGACTTGTAACAGATGTCGATCCTGTCGATCCATATGAGTAGAAATTCTTGATTGCATTCTCAATGCCTAGGTACTCATACACATCCTTATCAAACAGTGGGTTGATGCCATGTCATTCATGCAGATTGAGATCTTGAAACTGGCAACTCCTTGAGACACAAAAAGCTAGTGATCTCTTGACAATGTTGTGAGAAGTTCGGAAAGAGATGCCTTAGAAAATGTATCAAAATTCAGACACATTCCAAGATATGACAAATGATATGATAATCTACCACATGAAAACTATTGAGGGTTAAAAATATTGGTGGAATATGAGCAGTATGTTGTTCTACTTAGCTAGTGGATATAAGTAGTATGTGGTTTTACTCAACAGGTGGATTGAGTAATAAGTGCTTATGTTTGACAAGTTGATATAAGCAGCAATAGGTTAGGAAGCATCGACATTTTCCAAGAACCTTCGTGTCGTGACGGATACTCCAATATGTGTCCGACACTCTCCGATACTCTTGAACACTCTCCGATACTCTTGAACACTCTCAAACACTCGGTCAATACGGTCAATACATGTTCAAAAATCTAATATCTGATCAACTTTTTCGATACTCTTCGACACTCAAGTCAGAATTTCGACATGCAAAATTCCGACACATGACTTTGACACGCGAGATCAATTTTAAATTTTTTTAATAAATAATATGTCATAATGTATATGTGTGAAAAATTAAAAAAATATAATGAAAATAATAAATAGAGAAAGAAGAAAAACCTAGTTTTTTTTTTTTTCTCTTTTTGACTCTTATTTTTAGTGATACACAATCCACCCACAGGTTTCTTTTTTCTCCTTTCTTCCACATGTCTCACACACAAGTCCAAAATGTGAATTGCTTGTTTTTTCCTTCAAGTTTTATGGATTATTGGAATTGAGTTGAATTTATCAAATTAAAACGATGAATTATAATAATAAATGATGGATTAATGTTTTTAGTGTAAATTCATTTTAGGCTATTTTCATCATTTATTTATTTATTTTGAATTTGATTCAAATTATCATATCTGAATGGACCTAGACTTAGAACCAGGGAGGACGGAGTCAGTTTCCTGCAGGTATGCCTTCCCACATTGGCCGAATAGCTCCCGTTCAAGCCCTTTAGGGACAGCCTTTTAGCAGAAAACTACTCTGACCTTTAGTTCAGAGCCTAGAAACACCCAAGTAGAACCAGGATGATAACATTTCTAACCATCCGAGCCGCATTTCTCAAAGGATCCTACCAGGCTAGAGAAGAAGAGGAGTTTAGAAAGCCATGAGAGAATTTTTCACAAAACACTCACTTTATTTCAAGGGACTCTTCCCCACACATCACATCCTCCTCGCCTTATATAGGAAATAAGAGGTCACACACAAATAAGGACCAAGCTCACGGAGGCTTTCGAAAATCTCGGTAGGAAATTATTCGCACGGTATGAACAGTGACAGTGAACAGTGATTTCCCTAGCCTAGTACTACAGTAAAAGTGAACAGTAACTTGCTACAGTGAAATTGTACGGGGCAGTGGTCTTGTTCAGCGGTCTCGTCCGTCACGAGCATTATAGTCATAGTCCGAGTCATTTGAGCTATTGCACTATTGGAAGATGTTCATCATATTCCTGTTCAAGTGCTTTGAGGTCTTCTAGTGAGAGGATCTGGTTCAACTGATGTGATGAGGATGTAGATGCTTCTTCTTGTGCCCAATTTGTATTGTCACCTGCAGTGTCGGCAGGAATGCTTGACTGAGGCCAATTAGATGGCTGAGCATAGTAAGATGTGTCCATGCTTTGGGATAAGGACAAAGGTCCTTGATCATAGGGGTCTTGGGAAAGAGGACCTCCCCATTTAGCATAGGGGTCTTGAGAGGACTGTGCATCCTGAGAGGACTGAGCATCCTGAGAGGACTGAGCAAAGTTATCTATGTCTGCCATTTTGCGCTCTTGTGATGATGCAGCTTGTCTGAACTGCTTGAGTGCTTCCTTGGCTTCTGATGCTAGGTCATAATGATCTCATGCAGTTGGTACATTATAATTCCATGCATCTTCAGGGATGGTTTTATTTTCTTGACACAAAACCCTTTAGAGTTCTTGGTATTGGTGCTCGCAGCAACCAACAGGTCCTGGATAGGACTTATGAATTCGAGCTTCTGCACTGTGTGGAACAGGTTTATAGGATGAGGTACCTATACTCAAGGGGGCATTGATTATGTTGCCATTATTTGTGAGAAAAGCCCATGTACATCGAAAGAACAAAATAGTATGGACTTCAGGGTTTGCTTGTGTGGCTCTCAGTTCTTTCTACAAGAGCCATTTCTAGTGAGTTGGAGAATAAAACCAATTAAGGAAATCTAAGAGATTTTTGTCACTCTCATTTTCAATGTTTCCTCTGCTGAGTCCAAATAACCTGGTGAGGTTGGCTATGAACCTTCTGGTTGGAACTTCAAAAGCTATTAAGTACTTATTGGTTAAGTACCATAATAACCATCTGAGTTGATCAGGAAAATCTTTTCCTTCCAAATTAGAGGATGTATGAACGGATAATCTGTAAAAATATACATTTAATATCGAACATGTCCCAACATGTCGAAATTCTCTATTTTTTGATAAATGTCGTGTCACGTGTTGCATGTCAATGTCAGTACTACTTAGGTAGTCGGTGAGTATTAGATAAGTATAAGTTGCAGGTGGTGAGTATAAGCTAGTCAGGTGAGTATAAGTAGCGGCGAGTGTTATAAAAATCGGCTGATGAATATAAGTTGAGTATGGTCAAGGGTAGGTGAGTCAAAATTATGAAAGTAACACTTTCAAGTCTAGTTTTGTTGTTTTCATGAACACTTGCCACCACCACTCAAGGAAATCAATCAAACGCATCTTAAAGCAAGTAAAAACTCATCAATACAAGTCAGGTTATATGATAGCTCAACGCACCACTATTGAGTCTTACTCAAACTTACCATTACAACTAAAACCAAAATTAACAAATATCAATCAACCAAGTCAAGAAAACTAATTAGATCAATCTAACTTAGCCTCTAAAGTTTTCACTTAACTTGAATAAAAACTTTGACAATTCAATACCTTGATCACCTTCAAGGCAAAATAAACAAAAAGAAAAATTAACAACTCTCAATATTTTAATAAAACTAGCTTGATAAAAGAAATTAAAGCCACAAGTTCACTTTGAAGACTCTTGAAAGATAAAATTTTGAAGCTTTGATGATACAATAATGGATCTTTGCTTTCTATACGATAGATTGGAAAGTGAAACTAGAAGAGAAAAATGATGGGAGATCTCTTTTTCTTTGTAAGAACAAGTTGAAATTCATTTTGAAGCTTGAAGACATATTGAGATCTATTTATAGGCCAATAGAGATAAGAACAAGTAACCCAAGTTAAAAGAAATAATGACTTGAAGTTAAAATAGTGTTAGGTGGAGAGTGCAAGCGGTGTGTTCAAGTTAGAATATCACAAGTAGCACAATCATATAGTTTTTTCCAATGATGCGGCCAAGGGGATGAATCTTAAAAGATCAACCTTGAGTTAACATGACATGTGGCAAGAATTAAATAAAGTGTGATCAAACCATCATACATGGCCACATTTGGTTTGCTTGATCAAATTAATCAAGGTTAAAATAATAAATGACCTTGGGTTAAAATCATGTGTAAAGAGAGGAATGGTGCTTCAATCTAAAAGGTACAATTGGCATTACAAGTGGCCTAATAAGAGCAGTTAAATGGAGATATTTTTAGCGAGAGCTTCATGACCAACTAAAGTGATTGAGTTATCAAGAGCATTATGTGATATGCATGATATCATTGCTAGACTATGTTCAATGTCACTAAGAACATGTGGGTTAAAACTATTGGTAGAAAATGAAGAGAGAGGTGATACAAAGTAAAGAGGGACAAGTGGCTCAACTATATGGTTTCTAAAATATATATCTATTAAGTTACCAAAATATATAATAAATTAGTATGTAAACAAGGAAATTAGTGTCCATTCCAAGCATTGAATTAGAAAAATATTCTAAACACACTATAGTTATTAGTGAAAGATAACGAATGGTCGGAAAAATCTTAACTCAGTAAATTTTAAAAATTGAATATCTTTAAATATGTAATTCGAAGCATATCAATCCCTTTCTACAACTACTATGTCAATAAATCAATTACCATTTATATACAGCATCAACTTACATGTCGATATCGATCAATGTAATCTTAAAATGTCATAGTTCGTACGAATACTGTCTTGGAAAATCATCCTTCGCGCTTTTTGTGTGTTACAAAATTAATGATTCACCTGAGATTTCTCAAGAGTCAT